>JAKEEE010000028.1:0-1200000 GCA_021498325.1 Bactrocera minax | reverse complement strand
GCGTACATTTGCCTCGACAACTTAGGTGTGTCAACCAAATCTGCTGCATTAATGTCTACGGAAGACGAGGTTATGTTGGAGCAACTACAAAAGTATACTGTCCGTATTGGAAGCCATTTCGAGACTAGTCTATTGTGGAAGCATCCGAGCATTCAGATCCCCGATAGCCTTTCAATTGCCATATTTCGGGAGAGATGTCTATGGAGAAAGATTCAACGCGACCACGACCTGATTGACAGTCTTCACAAAAAATCCTTGATTTTATAAAAAATGGATATGTTAGACATTTAGGACAATTTGATTCGACTTTCAAAAACTACTGTTATTTGCCGATTTTTGCAGTAACCAATACCAACAAATCAGGAAAAGTTATGTTAGAAAAATTATTAGATAGTTAGGTCAGAAAGGTCTGGGACGTAGCAGTTAAAGTAAATAACATGCTGATCAGAGGTCCAGACCTGAACACTCCTCTACATTCGGCGCTCATTAAGTTCCGACAAAAGCGAATTTACGTGGGTACCTGCCGTATGAAACAACCTAACCCCACGGTGTTCAAAAACACAGCGGATCAACACAAAGCGTTGATCAGCGCCCCGACAAGTGATTAGCATTTCCTAAACACCAATCGGTACCGATTGGCATTGTGGAATGGACACACTGACCACACATCTGAAACCTCTAACGTACTTTGGGTCCGACGCCCGGTTGCAATGCAACACCACATTGAGCCGTACCGCCCAACAGCTCTACCCGCATTCAGGTATTAAACCACAGCCACCACTATACTCCCCGAAGGGTCTACCGCAATGATAAGGTTGAAGCGAACTCCAACGGGCTCCTGCTCCCCGTGATACCATATTAAAGTCTCCGGTCCGACCTCGTAGCCGGGACTACTTCCAGTTGGGCTACCCATTCAACTCAAACTGGTGACATTTGTAGTTTGAACTCAAATGTCTCTAATTGCTGACATAATACATTTAAAGTGTTATAAATTCAGTATTACTGAGTATCTCACTAAGTATTGTAGCACTATTTTCTGACACGAGCCTATCTAAAGCAAAGTCTATTTCGAATGCAGTGCATTGTGTGGATTTTGGTTTCCTCTTACGACAAGCATGCCTTACCGCAGGTTATTCTTATCCCCCAACCCGCAGGGGGGACGATTAACTGTACAATGATCACTAGCAAAACAAATGTAACCCCACTGAAACTAATATCCCTTTTTCGTTTAGAATTGAAAACAGAGGTTTCTACGTAGCTACAATCCAATAACCGTCGTTACAAACAGTTCGTAATCTTTCAAGTTAGTAAAATTCTGAAGCTAACCGATGAATCCACCAAATGGAATAGTGATCTAGACTTTTCTAACTACAGTCGATGGTTTAATGGGTCATCAGTTTTATACCTTTCGCCTGACAAGTGATTTATGTCTGACGAGTTGGAATGTATTTCAACTGAGGAACTGCATCCACAGTTTACTGGTGTTCATCACCCTAACTCAGAACAGTTTCAAGTAGTGTTAGAACCTTTAAAACTTTCAAATTGGAACCGTCTACTTCGTGCAACCGCTACGAAAGTACATTGCGCTCAGATTTGACTATGCTTCGTTCGAGATAATCAACTCGTTGGCGATGTACCAAATACTGAAAATTTTGGTATAGTGGAACACTACCTGTGGCTCACCTGTGAAAGCTCAACCCGACAACTTCAGGGACTGTCTATCATCTTTAGAAGCTGGAAAAGCCATTGACAAATCCAGCAATATTTTTAAGCTATCACCTAATTTGGATGACTACGACGTTTTGAGAATAAATGGTCGAGTTCAGATCATTGGGCGACCAGATCAAGTATTTTGTCCCCAAGTCACCACATTACGCATTTTATTATAAACAATTTACACCTAAAGTATCAACATGGCAGTTTAGAAATCATGGCAGTGGTCAACAAAATAAGTCAATCCTACTGGATTATTAAACTACGCACAGTGGCCAATAAAATCAGCACTGTACAACAAAGCATCTCAAAAGAAGAACCGAGAAGAGATACGGAGAGTTTTTTACATGTTTAACAACCTTGACAACAAGACAACAACTCTTTAGAGATTTGGAGTGATAACGGGACAAACTTTAGAAGTGCTGAAAGGGAGTTGAAGTCAGCTTTGAATTGTTGGATATGAAACTTATAATGAGAATCTTTACCTCTGCTATAACCAGTTGGCATTTTATACTACCCGTTTCACCTCACGGTGGAGCATGAGAGCGGCTAGTCCCCTCAGTAAAGCAAATTCTTAAATAAATTTTGTCCGAATGAGTGACGTGCGAGTGTCGAACTCCTTTGATCTGTTTTAATGGAATTAGAAATGACGGTTAACTCTCGGCCTTTAAATTATATCACTATCGATCACGAGGAGAAAGAGGCTCTTATCCCCAAACCATTTCTCGTTAGATAGAGAACTAGTTGCTGAAAGCACTTTATTACGACGTAACTGGCGAACATCGCAATAACTAGAGGACGCATTCTGGAGGCGTTGGATTTTGGAGTATCTGCCCACGATATCCAAGCGATCCAAATAGTTTGCGGATATAAAGGCCATCGGAGCCGGTGATATTGCGTACATAGTTGATCCTAATAACCCAAGAAACTGCTGGCCTAAATGCAAAATGATTCTGGTACGAAAGAAAGAGATGGAAAGGTCAGAAGCGCCACTCTGAAGACAACCCGCGGCATCTTTGAGAGACCTGTCGCCAAAATAGCTGTTCTAGATGTGATGAATTTAGTACATCCTGATCAGCAGGATATACCGGGGGGGAATGTCACAAAAGATATGGCAGTACAATTCACGTAATCCTCGTAAGTCCTATTTACTTACGAACAAACTGACGTGGCGAATTCTCAGTGGCCGATTAAGCAAAGCGAGATTAGTTAGCAATGCGGTCGATTACCAATAGGCAAAACGGGAGACGATCAACACAAATTGTGATAGATGATAGAGACTAGAGTGAATTTTTTTATTCGCAGAATTTAAAGTTTATAAAGTACATTTAATACAAATATTAAACAACAAACTAAATATAATTGCGAAAATGTCTCGAATTTTTTTTAACTCAGATACCCAATATTTGGACTTCAGTGCCTATGGCTAACTTTATACGGAAAATATCAGTAAATCTGTGAGATATATTAATAAAATGCAAGAAGTATCTTTTCATGGTAATAACATGCGCTTGTGTCAATAATGAGGAAAATCGGGTAAATACTTCCTCTAGCCCCTCATATACTTAACATTCATAACACTTTCGGTTGGCTTTACACCGTATATATCGATCAATATGCTACATATCTTAGCCATAATCAATGTGCCGAACATATGGGAAATCGGTCAACGAATTATCCCAGTTCCTATATACTTCGTTACACCAGCAGACTCTATGTTTAATATGTAGGTCTCTGTGCTAGTTATCTTCATAAAATTACATGAAAAGATGTTTCCTAGTGTACTTGAGTAATGGTAAATGTTAATGCAATCAGTTCAGACTTCCCTCTCGCCAAAATGCGCCCGATATAAGAATTCCCCATTATCCAGCTGACTTTGAACCTTCTATGTTGCCCAATATATGTGTTATTTTAATGAAGTTAATTGGATATGTTTTCCTAAACCTGGATTCCCTCTAAATATGAATGAACTCGGTTTAGACCGTGGTCTAAAACCTTTATTCCTAAAATAACAACTTCCGTTTCTCTGGTTGACTTTTTCTCATATACCCTCTATATAATTAACTTTGGTTGAGTTTACATCACATATATCTCATTTTAGCTAAATTGGTTGAGTTTAATGAAAATTGGATTCTTACGCAACATGTTTTAACATAAAGTTATGCCAGGACATGCAAGTATTTCCCCGCCTATGATCCTTGCAAATTGCGAGATTACAGAATTTTCGGTTTCGGTTACAGCCAAACTTAGTTCGTCCTTATTTGTATTAATTAATATTTTATAAATTTTAGTATTTATTCTATTATTCGAAACGTAATGTATTCAACAAATCAAATATCATAAGAATCGGTTGAGACGTTCTTGTGTTATAAAGGGTGTAACTCAACTGTGTAATTTTTTATTTTTTTTTTATTTTTTTTTTATATAGATTTTATATTTATTTATTTATTTATGTTTTATTCGGCTTGAGCGATATAAGAGCTTTCGTTAAGCAACTAAAAGTAAATTTAACCGAGTGATAGCGGTCTTTTGAAACTAGATTATATAACACGTCTTATATAAGTAATTTAAAAGATAATAAACAAGATCTTCTACAATAATTTCTTTTCTTTTAATGAAACATGTCCATTTTGCCAATGGGTTATGAACTTATATTATATAAATGTATATAAAAATGTCTGATAACTGTATACTAAAACTTTTAGAAAACCGCAGCAGAATTAACCAATCTTTGTAGAAAATCCCAAAAATGCTGGAACATGACTAACCTGCTGTTACTAGACATAGAGCAACGATGAATCAATTATCAAAATACAGTTTAAATCCTTTTCCACTCTTAACTAAAGTAAGTTTTTCAAAAAAGTATTTTTTTAGAGCTCTTTGACATTCAAATTTCGTTGTTGTTTTTGAGTATTCGTCGTCAAAACTGCTTTAATAACATTTGGCAAACACTTCAAGAAACTCATTAGATATGAAAGCGGAGATATCCTTGCACTTCATTCAACTTTGAGGTATTGTTAGACAGACTAAGAAATTACTTTCTACAAAGATAATGGCTGGAAGAAGCCAACAAAGGCAATTTCGCTATTGTTAAAGGAAAGCATAGTATAAAATTTTCTAAAATCCATTTGGTATTATTTCTTTGGAAGTAGCGAATAAATCTTTAAATAAATGAAATGCCCGAAAATTCAGAAGAAGTATTTGTGCACATTAAGACAATGTTCTCACAGCGGCTGGTTTGTCTACATGCATCAGCATCTAATTTGCATATGAAACGTATATCGCTTTCCAATATCTAAAATAACAAGTAAAACTGCCAGTCCACCAGTCACTCAGTGAACCAAAAAGCCGGTCGACGCGCACATGCACGGTTCTCGCTTGTCCGGTCGGCCCTCTTCCGTGCAACTTTACTCCAACTTAAGGCCGACAGATGGTTATTCACAAGACACACACAGACACACACTCGTTTATTACGGCAATTTACAGAAAAGAAGTGGTTTTCATGGCAGGGCCGATGGAAATTGTTGAACGAATAACAAACCGGTCGGCCGTCACAACTGATTGAGCCCCCGAAATCTGCAGCAGCAGTAGAAGCAGTTCCAAATTTAAATAGTTTATAAGAGAATACCTAAGAAAATTATCAAATGAAAAATTATGATTCTGAAAATATCACAATAGCATATTTAACAAGGTAAAATAATTAAACACGTTTCGGATATTTTTTGAAGCTCGAATACAATAAAGTGTAAGATCAAATCTATTCAGGATGTGTCCTTTCTCAGTTTTTGAAACGAAATAAAATATTATTGCCAGTCATAATCCAACCCTTTTCTCCAATTATAGTTACCTTGGCCTTTATTTCAGGTAGTTTAATCCATTCGATTTCAAACTACCACATGAGCACTTTTGTTATTTATTCTTTTTTCATTTCATATTTCATTAATATTCATTATTTTCATAATTGTACTGGAAGTCTATGTCGCGAAAACAGACTGCATTTAATTATAATTTTAGTAATAATAGTATTATATTATACATTATATTATAATAGCCATTTTGTTTTACAAACTCATGAATTCTCGTTTAAACTGCTACATAATATGTGCTATTGTCAAAGACTTTCAAAATGACGATCGCTGTGAGGTTATGGTAAGATGTGCGAAGTTCATAACTTCTTTTTGCCGCGACCGGCAATGACAAAGCGCATTATACAAAATTTTCGTAAAGTACATCGATCGTTTGGAATCCACCTTATAATTGTAGACCTCTCCATTTATAGGATGCCTAGTAACTGGCAATCGGGACAAACGGTAAAACTTATATGCCCCCTGTCTGTAAGTAGAAAATATATATTAATTTAACAAGCTCCAGATATGAAATTACATTATGTAGAATTTGTATTGGGGTGAAACGATTATAATACTTTCATCACGACTAACCAGTTTTCGTTATAACAATTCCCTTAGAATACCAACTTTTTGAGAGTTCTATTCTTCTTTGATAGACAACCTGACAAGTATTACGCTAAAAATTCCAACTTTACTCGTTAGGGTACTACTAGAAAGTTCTTCGGCCGTCCGTAGTCCATAATTGAAGAATTGTTATTATGCATATTCACTTAGAATGCTTACGATACTCCGTTTTTTGATTTCATGGCTTTGAGTCTTCATGACTACTCTTGCTTTCAGTACTTCCTCCGCCACATCTCCACGTATTCGGTCAACGCTACCAACTCTGTCTATAAAAAATATTTAGAATTTTGTCACTCAATAATTTGACCACTTGTGCTCCATTGAATGCATAATTATACCTTTAAACTCTGCTTTGTGGATGCGGCAATTGCCTGATTTAGTCAATTCGCATTTAAAGCAGACATGGAAAATGGAATGAAGCAAATATGATAAACTTTTGATTTAAAGCTGATTGCAAAAATTATGGGACTGTTCACAAGTTTTAACATATGGAACAGCAAATTCTGAAAAACCAAATAAACGCTAGCTAAGCTAGCAGATGGCAGTAAAAAGGATGAGGAATTACTCATCCGGCTTGATACATAAGATAAAACCTACTAAAGAGTTTCTCAAAGAGGGGGCACCCTATTATTCAAGACCCCAAATGTTTAGTCTTCTCCAACTTAACATAAAATAGACTTGCAATTCTGCGAAAGAGTTTTTTGGAACAACAAAACTGTATAAACGAACCAGATATTAAAAAATTTAGGGCTCACCTAAAAACTTCCTATTTTTTAATTAATGGTGAAGTGGCAGAATCAAGCCTTGGAATATGTCTCAGAAAGTGGGTTATTATGTCAAATTGCGAGGAGTGTGAAAATTTCAGTCGGTGGGTTGTGGGTTTAAAAAATTTGTCTTGTATAATTGGATGCAATGAAGCCCGTCTGGCAATCCATTTAATTTCCAACTTGTGATGATATTAATTTTTAAGCCAAAGCGGATGGTTATATTATATATGAGAAGCTTTTTCTTTGTGATTCAATTTTAGACGAAACTTCTGCTACCACTTTTCATATTTAGATTTAGTTCCCTACACATACCCTTGCCCCTATATTGCATGTAAACCCTTTCAAGTCCGTCTATGATGTAATAGATATATGTATGTAGTATACAATATATTTTTGTAAGTATATGTATATATATATATATGTGTATGTGTGTGTGTATGTAGTATATAAATATGTAAGTATATAAGTACCCTCATATATGAGGGCATAACATGCTTGTAAATGTGCTTAATTGTATGGAAATATTGTAGACTATGTGTGTGTGTAAGTGAATGTCGAGAACAATTTCGAGCATCATCTTCATTTCTTACGTAATTGGCCCCTGGGGCATGGAACAATCGCCTCGCAAATGCATTAGTGTGGAACTGTAAAGTGACAATATGAATGTTTGTATGTGAAATGGTGCGCGCTGGAGAGGTGAATATCAAAAAGAAATTAAACAAACCCCTTTGCCGAGTTGGCAGCAGTGCCAACGCAAAATAGTTTTGCTGTCAACCACTTTATGGGACGCTTGGCGACATTATGCACTCAGCCAACTGTGAATAATTTCAAATTTACAGAAACTTCGAAGCTGAACCAACGGGAACGGCTACGGTAACCACGAACCAGCGTAGCCAACGAAGCGAGCAGGAGCGAAGAATTTTGTTCACACACACACACACACACATACATACATATGAGTCATGAGTGTGTATCCAAGTTAGAGGTAGGCGAGCGGTAAGGGACGACAACGGTAAAAATTACTATTTAGCAAACGAACGAACGAATGAACAAATTATGAAATGTTGTTGCAGGAAGTGGTGGAAGGCGGAAGGAGGCGTGCGACACTGACAAGCGGGTGCGGCTGCGACATCGAAAAGTTGTCAATACAGTCAACAGCAACGCAAAACAACAACATTAATAGCAATACCAAATGACATACTGCTAAATGAGCAAAACTGAAAGCCATTGAAGTTCCTAAGCAAATAAATGGAATAATAGACGGCAATACCGTTAGCGTAATAAGCTACATATATCTAAGAAATAGTGCATGTTTTGGCAGCAGATGCAACGGCGTTGATGGTAACAATCACGCAAGCATGTTGGTGATGGTAATAACAACAACGGAAATGAAACTTTTTCCTGATAAAGGTGTTCGAACAAACCGATTGTATCCCAATAGCGGATGGCGAACTTACAAAAGTATTTGTGTGCTTCAGATCACGGGTATTATACAATATTATATAGCGGGTAGATCAATCAACGAGGGAAATTATGATAAAGGGGAACAATGTGGAATGGTAATGAGCCGCGATTGCTTTTGTGAAATTTTGTTTATGAATGTTCGTATGCATGTACATTCTGTTCAGTCAGTTTCTCAATGAAGTCCGTATTTTTTAGAACGAAGTCATTTCAACCAAATGCTTGTGCTATAGAAATCAATAATTATATTTTGATGAAGAATTGTAGATTTGTAAACACTTAGCAAAGTAAAGAGAAATAAGAGATAATTCGAATATATGTAGCTCCTTCATTGTAGGACAGGATATTACAAATAATGATATTTTCTTTTGTCAAAACAGACGTGGCTTCAGAAAAACGTTCGCTAAATTTCGTCTTTTTATGAGCATGACAATTTATTTTATTGATTCCGATTAAACCACAGGAACTCCTTTGTTTTTCATATTCACGTCTTGATTAGTGAAAGAAAGCATAGGTCCAAGAAACTGTTGCGAAGCATTTTATTATTATTAGCATTATTTTATATGCTTTGAGAAAAGAATATGCTAAAAATTTGGCGAATGCTATGGACATTCCTGGACATCTATGGACATAAGTGCTTTGTGACCTTTATCATCACTAAGTAACTGAGGATAAGGAAGAATATTTAGCATAATTTTTTTTTGTATTTTCTTAGAGAAATAGATAGTTAGAGCATTAAAAAATATAATGAAGAATGTAGATCGGAAAAGTTGTTTAATATGAAAAATATTTGACATATATAGTTTTGTTTAAAATTTAAATAGTTATTCCACATAGAAGATAAATGAAGGCTAAAAAATTTAATATAAAAAGGTTAGTTATAAGGTCGTAGATAATTTTTTAAAAAAATTAACAAATATAGCAAGTGTTTTGGATATATTCATTTTAATTTTAATTTAAAATTTGCTCGATATTTACTACTTACTAACTTTAGTACTTCAGTACTACTAGTATTACTGATTAGTACTTAGTTTACTACTTTAGTAACGTAAGTTGATGGAAAAATACCCCGAGGTAACCAATCCGAGCTACTACACCCAGAACAATTTCGAATAGAATTTGAGTTAATTGTGTAACAATATGCAATTACAGTTTCTTCACTGACAAATGTAGAGCTGAAATTTTCCATGATTTACTCATAAGTTACGCTCATAATTCGCTGCTACGAACTCAAATTGCACCGGCAATAATGAACAACTGTCGCATCAATTTTCGTAGTAAATGTGCACACCACGAAGCAGAACGGAGGGTTATATTGTGAGTTTTCTGTGGTACCTTATCGACCCGAAGTTGAGCACGTGTGCATTTCCGTTGCTAATGCGTGCCGCAACATATCGCAGCCGGTTCATTGAATTCAGCCACACAAACACACACAAGCTCGCATGCAAAGTGTGAAAATGAGCGCAAAGAGATAATTAAAAAAATATAAATTTCTGTTATTTTTGACAATCTTATCTATTTATTTATTTATTTATTTTTTTTTTTTTTGTTCAATGAATAAATCAATTAAACAAATCTAAAATAAGGTACCTTAAGTTCGCGCGCAATCGGCATTAAATTTACATCAGAAGTAAGAAGAAGTTATACAACATATAATATTATCTACCCAAAAATGATCTAAGTGTCTTAGAGTAGAACGATATTTTCGGAAACCCGAGAAAAACCACCTCCTATACAACCAAAACCAGTTGCTTACTTGTTTGGCCAACTTCTCCTTCTTGAATTATGCGTTTTGCGGCTATCCGACAAATGGTGCCGTTTCCGAAAGACCGATATGATATAAAGAGAAGCCTTTTTAAGAATGTAATACAAGATTACTCTTGTTAAAGATTCTAATTTTAGTTCAGTTAGCAATTTACGCTAAGTAAAGGTTAGATATTTGTGGAAAAACACAAGTTTATTGTCGTGGATTATTTTGGAAAACAAAGATTGCAGCATTCTCATTGCGATTTTCCGCGAGCTCCTGGTTTAGCTTCAGGCATCTTTACTTGTATTAACAAAACCAGTTAGTAGCCACTATTTAGCGATAAGCCAACAGTTTTTAGCTGCCAAATGGCAGTGGAATATGGGATATCGATGATAAGGATTGTGAAGAAAAGTTATTAAAAGTTTGGAAATTCTTTGAAGGCCGACGCAATATTATAATTTCAAGGTTATGATCGTTGACACTGTGGTGTGCTGGTAAAACCTGACTGCATTCTGGACAGATGAGAACTGCATAAGTCCATTAAATGTTGGACTCACTTGTAAGCTTGCAAGTTCAGGCTTGGCACAGGTCAAGGAATAGAGATCGCATTTTAGAGAGTATTCAACTTACTATTTCAAAACTGATAACTGAATTACAAAATATGTGGGTTCGTTAATAGAACCCAGTGATTTCTACAAAATCCGTTAGATTGTGCTGAGAACATTCGCATTTTGTTCATTTTTGGACCTTTGAATACACTTCAGGTAACAATTAGCCTGTCTTAACAAATTTCAGAAATTTACACGTACGGTGTTGGAATCGGTGCCTGGTCGCTTTTTAGTTGGTCTTCTATCAAAGACTTTTGGAGTTTTCGGACATAGTAAGCAACTCATGGAGTGCTTTCAGCTATGCTCATGTTACTGCTAAGTCTTATGCTATTTCTTATGTGTATATATTGGGTTGTTCGGAAAGTAATTTCGTTTTTTCCCGCCAGAGGACTTAATTACGTTTTTTCGAAACTAACTTCACACTTAAGCCCCATAACCATTATATGTCATGAGAGCTGATATTGCAAGGCTTGTGTGTGAAAAAGTTCTATTAATTCTACCCAGTAGTTTTTGGTTGGTGCCTTTTTAAATATGGAGAGCAATAAGCAGCATTTTCGTCATATTTTACTTTTTAACTTCAGAAAAGGTAAAAATGCTGTCCAAGCGAGAAAAAAATTGACGGATGTGTATGGAGAAGGCGTGTTAACAGTACGCCAGTGCCAGAACTGGTTTGCAAAATTTCGATCCGGCAATTTTGATGTCGAAGATGCACCACGGTCTGGAAGGCCGGTCGAAGCTGACAAAGATGCGATAAAGGCATTAGTTGATGCAAATCGGCGAATCACCACACGAGAGATCGGTGAGAGGTTAAATTTGTCGAATTCAACTGTTTATGGCCATTTGAAAGGCATGGACTTAACCTCGAAGCTCGATGTGTGGGTGCCCCATGTCCTTACCGAGCGAAATTTATGTCGTCGTGTTGACGCGTGTGATTCGCTCCTCAAACGTCTAGAAAATGATCCATTTTTGAAGCGGATTATTACTGGGGACGAAAAATGGGTTGTATACAACAATGTTAAACGCAAGAGGTCATGGAGCAGAAAAGATGAACCGGCTCAAAGCGTGTCAAAAGCCAACATTCACCAAAAAAAGGTGATGCTCTCCGTTTGGTGGGATGTCAAAGGAATCGTTTTTTTTGAGCTTTTGCCGGACAATACAACGATTAATTCAGAAGTCTATTGTCATCAGCTGGACAAATTGAATGATTCACTTAAAGAGAAGAGGCCCGAATTAATCAACAGGAAGGGTGTAGTGTTCCACCAGGATAATGCGAGACCTCACACAAGTTTGGTCACTCGCCAAAAACTTTTACAGCTTGAATGGGACGTACTGCAACATCCACCATATTCTCCAGATCTGGCGCCTTCCGACTACTATTTGTTCCGGTCCCTGCAAAATTTTTTGGATGGCAAAACCTTTACCTCAAATGAAGATGTCAAAAACCACCTGGACGAGTTTTTTGCCAGCAAGGACCAAAACTTTTATGAGAGGGGAATTATGTTACTGCCAGAAAGATGGCAAAAGGTGTTGGACCAGAATGGCCAATATATAATTTAATAAAATATTTATTCATTATACGAAAACTGTCTTTCATGTTCCCCAAAAAAAACGAAATGACTTTCCGAACAACCCAATACATGCACAATTGCATACTTAAATAAATTTATAAATGGATATGTTGTGGTCGACAGACGGTCGAATCTAAATTGTGAAATACATTTTAACCACCTCTTTTGGAATATTTGTGCTTGTGATTGTTATCAGTCTTGTCGTTATTGTTGTTGGCCCAACCAGGTTAGGCCTCAACGAAAAATTCGGTGTCTACTTGGGTTTATCTCGTATCTCGCTTCGCAGAAGGCAACAGGATGGTTGAAAGTAATCGACATCGGCGAAGGAAAGCACAAACAAACACCTAACCACGGGTAAAGAACAAAAAAACGTACGCGTTTACGTGTGTGTGTAAGTAAAAAACTAGCATTAATGTATCGCCTATCTGCATGAAATTTGTAATTTTATTGTATCGTTTTGTATAGTTATACTGGGGCGTTCGACGTTTGAAACTAACTACTTGTACTGCCATCGCTCGGAGACCACCTCTAGCACTTCCAGTGCAAGCTTTCCGGACGCTTAATCTTTCTATATGCTCTCACTTGCGCCTCGTCGCCCGACCTTTGCCTCTCCTTATAATTATTTTACTTGTATAAGCATATTTCGCATTACTATTGTTGTTGTTGTTTTCTTGTGGTTTGGTTTTATGCTTTACTGCTCCCAAAACCCTTTTGGGCATTGTTATGGCATTTTTTAACGTTGCCATTTTCTCTGTGGTCTTTTGTTTGTAATTATTGTTGCTCTGCTGCAGATATGTTGTTGTTGTTGCTTCTGTCGTTCCAACTTAATTTGAAGTTATTTTCACGGAATGTTAACTTGCTGAAATTTAGTTGCTATGGCAGCTCGAAGCTTGACCATATCCAGAGCCATAACGAAAACGGAGTAACGAATGACCGTTGAAGAGATAGAGAGTACAATAATTATTTCAAATATTTTCTGTAAATTACATAAATTCAAGTAATATAAGTAAACTCTTAAGGAGCAATTCTACGGCGGCGTGTTAGACATTCTTACGATATAATTTTGAAATAACCAATGAAGATGATGCTTCTACCATACGGGCAGAACACAGACCGGTATTTTCTCTAAGAGATCTCCTTCTTTCTTTGGGTTTGGCTCCATTTATTTTCAAACACTTTTATCCGGGGCTCAGGTCATGCGCGACTCTTTATCAAAGATTGTTAATGTCAAATATGGGCATCGAGATGCGCATACTTAACTTAACTACATAACTGCATACATAACTGTATACTTAAAATTCTAATATGTTCAGAACCCTTCAAAAGGAGAGCTTGATATTGGGTCATTACAACTCAGATTGTGTTTTGTTTCTCAAAACTAACTAAGTTCATAGAGTACTTTTTAAAAGCGCATGAGTATTGGAAATGCTTCATTTAACATTTCTCTAAGATAAGGCTAAGTTCGGGTCTAACCGAACGTTTTAAACTCTTGCTATTTGTAATGATGAAAGGCGTGGAAATACTTACAGGGCTTGGGGCAACTTTGTTTAAACAAGGAAGGAAGGGCTTAATTCGGGTGTAACTGAATACATGATAACGTACCTCGAAGGCATTATTTGTGCTAAGTTTTATTCTGATATCTTCATTGGTGCTTGATCTATATTCTGTAAAACGAATGAACCAGAATGAATTTGAAATTGTTTTGTATGGGAAGTAGACGTATTTGTAGTCTGATATGACCCATATCCACACCGTAACATGGATGCAAATATAGTGTTACACACCAAATTTGGCAGTTCCTGAGATATGGAATTTCACCGCAAAACAAGCAGTACCACTCCCATTGTCCAAATTTGCCACCAACTCCTATGGAAATAACGCTTCTGAGCCCCGGAATCTTTAGTGAGTTATCGCACTTTAAATAGTTTTCAACATAACCGTTATACGAGGGTGGGCGTGGTTATAAACCGATTTGACTTATTTTCACAGTTTATCAGGAAGATCTAGAAAGACTTGTCCTCAGCAAGTTTGGTTGATAAAGCTTTAGTGGCTTAGTATTAAAGCTATTAGTGGGCGGGGCCTTTCCCACTTTTTAAGGATCATACTTCCATGCCCCGTGCAAATTTACAGTCTTTTATCTTCTATCTATTTATGGCTCAGTTATAACACTTTATAGGTTTTCGTTTAACAGTATTTTCTCGGCGTGACAGTTTTCCGATTCCGCCCATCTGCAATACTAACTTTCTCAGAGCGCCCAGAAACACATCTATATCTGTGTCTATATCTATCTCGATTAGTTTTGAGTGTTAGAAACAGTCATTAGCTGAACAAAACTGTTATACTCTGTTGCCAAATGTTGTTAGAGTACAAATTTTGCGTGAGAATTCAGCATTCATTATTCGACAAAATTGTGATTGGATTATAATCATACTTGCTATTTCCCTAATTCATATTATAGGTCATAGAATCACTTGGTTTCAATACTACATTTTGCATGCCCCAAATATTTATACTAAAATCAGCCAATTTAACTCAAATGATACATGTGATAGATAGTATCAAAAGGTATACCAAAAGGGTTAAACTTAATATAATAGGTTTATTAGGAAAAGGTCAACTAGAGAATCGGAAGTCAGTATATTAGAGATATGGAGTTTAGACCAAGGTATAGACCAATTTCATTCATATTCAGCGCCAAACCATATTATGATTAAGAAAACACTTAATTTCTTTAAAGTATCACACATATGGACTTATAGAAACGGCTTAAGGTCAGAGGGAAAGCCGATGTAAGGTATATTGGGGCTGGGGGATGGTCTGAACGGATAACATTTACTTTTGGCATTAAACTGAAGTACACTCGAGAACGCATTTCCAGTCATTATTGATTAACTCACAATTAGACAGACAAATTTGGCATAAAGTCCACCAGAATAAAAATGATCATTATTTGTATTATTTGGAGGCTGGGGTAATTCGTATATCGATTTCACTAATTTTTGCCACCAAACTAGAATTTATCAAGGTTATACGTTCATTTAATTTTGTTAAGACTTCTTACAGATTGATCGACATACACAGTATAAAATCAACGGAAATTTTTAAAATTCTCATATTAGCCACACAAAATGCCATTAATCGAAAACCTACAAGGGCTATCACTAAGCCACAAATTGAGATACAAACCAACAATTTGCCTCAGGAAATTGCAGTAGGGAGGAGCATTTGAGCTTTAAAAATGGGTAAACGTGGGTATGTCTCCGCCCCTTAATAAGTTTAATATATATCTCACAAACCACTAAAGCTAAATCAACCAAACTTCCTCAAAATAAGTCTTTTTAGCACCTCTTCATTCCCTTGGAAAATGGGTGAAATGGGGTGATAACCACGCCCGCCTCCCGCACATGTTTTGGTACATACATATTACAATGGATTTGTTGGAAACTACTAAAAGTGCGCTAATTCGCCAAAACAAACACGGCAATATTGAATCTATAGTACAGATGGTAAGGAAGCGATGCGTAGGAATCCAAGTAAAAATTGTATGGGTGTGGGCTTTGTATGTGTGGCGCCCACTTTTCGGTGAAATCCCATATCTCAGGAACGACTAAACCAATTTGAATCAAATTTGCTGCATAAGTTTGATACCTTTATAGCACAGCTTGAAAGTGGACATAATCGGATTACAAAGACGATCACTTTTCAAACAACTTATTTTAAATACCATCTGATTCTTTCACTTTATGGTATACAACTCAAGCACCAGATAGGATATCAGAATATAAATATATACAAACACTCCACTTAAGGTATGTTATTTTCTGCACGAAATTAGAGGAAATCATAAAATACTTTTTCAAGCCCCCAGATATCGAATACGTGGACCTAAGTGCCTATATCTCATTTTTTGCCGAACACATCGGTAAATCTGTGAGCTATTATAATGAAATTCAGAAAGTGTCTTTTACTACTAATAATGTGTCCTGATGTCAAAAATGTATAAATTCGGGTCAATACCTCACCTACCTAATATTAGGATTTTCAAACTCCATGTAGATTTTATACTATATACGAGTACATTAGTCAATATGTCGTAGTAAGTTATGTCTGTGAAATTCAGAGAGCGCCTTTTTTTTGATAACAGTGCGTTCGTGCGCCTACAATGGACAAAATAGGGCAAATTCTTCTATTAGCTTCAATATACCTAATATAAGAATTTCAAACTTCCGGTAGGCTTTATATCTTATACATCGGCCAATGCGTAAGGAATCTTCATGAAAGTTAGACAGCAACATTTCCTGGTGGTTGTGATCCCAAATATTAATAAAAGCGGGTAAATACTTCCCCTAGCCCACATATACCTATTACAAGAATTGCAAACGTCCTGTTGACTTTATATGGTAAACATCGGTCAATGTGTATCTTAACAAAATTAAGTTAACGTATAATATTGGATATGCTATAGTTTAATGCCGAAATGTGTGAAATCGGTCAACGAATTATCCCAACTCACATATACTTGGTTATTCTAGCAGGCTCTATTCTTAATATCTAGGTCAGTGTGTTAGTTATCTTCATAAAATTATATAAACGCAAATTTCCTAGTCTACTTCAATAATGCCAAAAGTTACTGTGATCAGTCGAAACTTTCTCTTAGCCCCAATATACCTGATATAAGGATTTTCGGCTTTCTAATTCTCTCTAAACCGTTTATGTTAGTCAATATATGTGATATTTTAATGAAATGTTTTCTTAACATAATGGAGTTTCGCGCTAAATATAAGTGAAATCGCTCTGAACCGTGGCCTAAGCTCATTATTCCTAATATAATAATCTCAGTTTATCTGGTTGACTTTTTCTTCATATCCCTATTATATTTAATTAAGCCACTTTGGTTGAGTTTATATCTCATATATCATTTGAGTTAAATTGGTTGAGTTTAATATAAATATCTTGAGCACGAAGCATTATCTATGACCTGTAATATAGGTTTCCAGTCACGATTATGTCGAATAATGAATGTTGAATTCTTACGCAACATTTTCATTCTCTCACAACATGTTGCAACAGGGTATATTAGTTTTGTTCACCTAACGGTTATCCGTCCTTTAGTCCGTTCGTGCAAACGATAACTTGAGTAAAAATTGAGATACATACACAAATTCCATTAATCGGAAACAAACAAGGTGCTATAACTAAGCAGCAAATTAAGTTACAAAAGTGTTATTTGGTATAGAGGATCCTAGTAAAGCGGGAGTACTTGAGGATTGCTTTGCTATGATAACAATGCGTTCTTGTGTCAAAAATGGGAAAAAACGGGAAAATACTTTCACTAGCCTCCATATACCTATTATAAGGATTTTCAACCTCTCGTTAGACTTTATACCATAAATTTCAATCAATAGATGAGTTATCTCGTGATATTCGGTGAGCCCGTTTATGTGGGTCAAAAAGTGCGATATTTTAATGGAATTAAGTGGATATGTTATCTTAAGCATAATGTGATTTTGCGCGAAATATGTGTGAACTTGGTCTAGATCATGGACTAAGCCTCATATTCATAATATAATGATATCCGTTTTTCTGGTTGACTTTTTCCTCACATACCTAATATATTTAATTAAGCCACTTTGGTTGTGTTTATATTGCATATATCTCATTTTAGTTACAATAATTTAGTAGATTTTAATATAAATACCTCGGAGACGAAACAAAATATAGTAACGAAAGTACGTGAGCCTATGAGCTGTAATATAAGTTAAGAGTATACCAAATATGATTGCAATCCATTGACAATTTCGGCGAATGTTGAATTTTGAATTCTTACCCAACATTTTTCAATATACAGTTATGCCAGCACCTGAAGTATTTCGCCACCTTTGATCCTTGCAGAGTATAAAACATTCGGTTATACCTCAACTTAGCTCTTCCTTACTTATCTCTATTACTCTATATCTATCTCAATTAGTTTTAGGTGTTACAAATAACCGTTAGGTGAACAAAACTATTCTGGTCTGTAGCAACATGTTACACAGGTTTCACTATATTTCAAACGAGTAAGAAATGTATGAAAGAACCTGGTACATTGAGGAAAATATTAGCATTGCTTTGCTTTCCAATCAAGATTTTGAATAATATGTAATATAAATTGGAAACATTACTACACCAATCTACAACAGCTAAAGAATTCTGTTTGCCTGTCAAAGTAAAGCAGTTGCGTTGATTGAATATTAAGCTTTTGCTTTAATGAGGCACGGACGCATTCAAACCCACACATTATCTCGATAACTCTCTAACTCACCGACTTACCCAGCCTAGCTCAACCTACGTCGCTTTTAATAGCACGTTCATCTGCCCGCTGCGTCGGTCAGACGGATTAAAGTGTCATCATTCCGCCAACAGCGCTCATTTAATCTCTCGGTGTGTTTGCCTATCTGTCGATCTGTCCGTCTGTTCGCCTCAGGGTATTTATACACATACGTCTGTCCGTCGGCAACGGTTCCTATTGGGAATGTGATTAATGAGTGCGATATTATTCCCTGCTACGGTTGAGCTGAGCGTTGCCATAATGTTTCATATTTCATTCAGCTGTCGCATGATGGAGTGCCAGAGTGGCACAACCCACGGCCTCCGCACTCATAGTGCCACATAACTAAGCGCTACGGGAACGGCGCGACAGCAGCTCTGATGCCATCGGGCCGTAGTGTAACTATTAGAAGCCATACCAGTTTCCCAGAAACAAATGTCGAAGCGCTTCGAGCGAAATGTACAATTTATAATCTCCAATACAATAATGTAAGATTAGCATTGAATCAGCAACATGGCAACGTATAAAATAATATAAATAATTAAATCGAAAGGAAGACACATTCACATATTTTTTGTTGCTGGATAAAAGCGAGATAACAGCGCAAAGGGCAGGTAAAGGGCGCAGACTTGAAGCAATCACATCGCTCAACTACATTTTCAGTTGATTAAAGCATTTCATTTCGAACTCCAAAATCGTAAATTATTGTTTTGTATTGTGAGTGTAAGTAGGTAACCGAATGCGAGCTGAGCATCGAAGGGGCATCGTAATAAATATTACGGTATATGTACGAGTAGCGTGCGTGTGTATGGGTACCTATATAGCGCGCTTGAATAGAAGCGAAATGCCGGTCGACGAGAAACCAGGTCATTATAAATACTAAGCTGAAAATCACAATCTATTCTAAATTGTGCTCGCCCTGCTTGCAGCATTGTTAAAACCCGACGCAGCGCTGGGCTGGATGTTCTACTGGCTGCCGCTCAACAGCGAATGAGCGCGCAGGAATGGCGTAGCCCACGAAGTCAGGGACGTAATGGAATTTTGCAACAGCGCGCATACATTTGCTTATACATGTATATACATATACACGTACCCATATGTGTGTGTGAGCTGATTTGTGTTGCGCTGCTGACTCAGCCTGATTGCTGGTGTTTGGTTGCCCCCCTGCTTCTTTTGTCTGTTTGCGTAGCAGGTGTGACCTGTAACAACTCTTGTGTGGCATGTATATGCGCCGATCTCTACTCGTCCTCACTTTCCGCTATTCCGCAATCCGTCTGCCTGCTATGTGTCTGCCTTTATTCGCTGGCTTTCGTAAAATATGTATGTATGTATTTTTGCTGGCTCTGGTTGCATATTTGTAGAGCAATTTAATATCTTCTTTAGCCGCTGCAAGCGAACGGATTTATTTACAAAAGTTTTCCAGCGACATGAACAATGAAAAGCAACTATACAACAAATGTGCGTGTGCGCGATTCGAAAGGAAAGTGGACTTTCTACAAATCGGTATTCCACCAGTTGATTTTGAAATATCACATATTTTTATAGTACCTATAACAGCCCGACAGAACAATCGGCCCGTCCGAACAGACATTATGCAAAACATGGATTTAAAAGATCGTGACCACAAATGGACATTGTTTGGCCTAGGCATTTGTTAATAGTCATAGGCAAGTGGTTAAGTAAATATGTGACCTTAAGACTACCTGCAGAATATTTGCCATCATTTTGTATAGCCTTGTATGTGGACTTTTTGCTAACCCACACCTTTCTTAAATATAAGCAAATTTAAATATGCAAAACAAATATTAGTAATAACTTGACTAAAGTGTCACATTGTCGGTGAATTTTTCTGCAGAAATGTTTATCCTTCCATTACCAACATAAGAAAATGTCATTCGAAATAACTCTATACAAACAGATTTTTAAATAAGTCAATGAGACTGCCACCTACGGTTTTAATATACTTCATACGATAAAAACTCAAAATATCACGAAAATTGGTAGACACAAACACACCGTCCTTCATAATAATCCTTTAATATCGTTTCGGCATTTTGGACGTCCATAAAATACATAGTTTTGTCACAAAAGGACTGTTAAATAATATCTCTTCCAGATTTCCATTTTCTGATTTTTTCTAAAGTATTGTTCATATACGTTTTAGGTATTTATAGGTAAAAAAAACATATATATTATTATATGTAAATAAAATTTATCATATTTTTGCACTATTGAAAAATTCAAACGAAAGAAACTAAGTTTATCCTAACTACTGCCAAGGTCTGTAGAAGAGATGTCCCGAAAGTCAAAAATAGAAATATTTCGTTTTGTTAGACCATAATTCAAAATAGAATAAATTCTAAGTTGGTATTCGACACACAAAAAATGGCGATTAGCGTAACCCGGTATGCTACCGCAAGAACCATGAACTATATCTATATAAATCTGAGACAGTTAGTAATCCAATTTTTCGGTTTTGACTTATTTTTGAGCTAAACTTATCTCTTCCCATTATTCATAAAGATAACTTTTATTAATAGTATTAACCAACAAAAAGATTTGCCCTCATTTTTGATACTAAATTCGCGTACGCCGTATCTAGGATATCATGCTTATCATTAGAACAATCTATTCTAGTGTCAACCTAATTTACAAAAATCAGTTTATTATCCAAAGGAAGGTAAGGACCGATTTCAGTGATTTTTGTTACCGATTCATATTGATGCCTGTAACTCGTACCGATACTTCCAAAAAAATACCAACTGTTTCCAAGAGCTGATCTTTGTTTTGGTAAGAAACAATATTTTTGAACTAAAAATTATTAATCATAATCATATTCTTAATAAAATTCTTCACAACCACTATCAGACTAATTGAAGCCACTATTTCAACTGACACTAGGAAGATTGGGATAGTGAAACTGGTACACAAATTCCTTAGCAGACTAGGTAGATTGATATTATAATTGGGCAAAAATTTTTGTTTTAAGTGGTATTTTTTCTCCAAGATCCCTTTTCGTGTAGAAATAATACTATTATATTTCCGATGATAGGCATAAACATTATTGACAGATGGCATCCGGCTTTAATTATTACAAACATCATATTTATATAAGTATAAATTTATATCTGATAAATTTTGCAGAAGAGTTTTTCACTAGCTGGCGCAAGAGTCAAATTATTACAAAAAAAAATATTAGTCGACACACATACATATTATTGTAATATATATTTTTCAACGATGTGTCCGAATATTGTTTTTTTGGCAAAAAGTAATTTTCTAATTCCTATCAACTGTGTCTCCGATACAATAGAATAATACAACGCAGTTCCACTCGCTCTGCTGAATCCAATGTGCAAGGTAATTTGGAACGAGGAGGCAATAGATGCTCTAGCAACTCGCCACAACTGTTTGGCATTGAGATATGGTTCAACGATCGATCGTTTCGATGATGCCTGGATCGATTCTTAGAAATTTGTGGTGAAACAACAGGATTTTTGTATGAAAACGATAGGTAGGACCGATCTACTAGTATCGTTTCAGTCGCCTATCGTTGCAGATCATTGAAACATATCAGCGTGAAAGAGACTTTCACCCCACTTTAAAGGTATGACCACTGGAACTCATATTGTGCTTGTAAGGAGGAAATTTTAGGGTTCAGTTAAATTTTTCTCGCAGGGTTTATGTATATGTGTTGTAGATTTTTAAGCCCCATATACATTTGTACATCAATAAGCATAATTCGAATAAACGTGTAATTATGTACATATGTTTGTATGGAAGTACAACAACAAAAAACGCTTTGCGTGAAGGAATGTTAACGTGAGCAAGGTGTAAAATGACTACATACGAGTTGTTATAGGGATTCCTGCTCCGCTTCTAACAATATTTTATGCATACTCAAACACGCTTGTTTGTATGGTCATTTACATTTAGTCAAATAATTAATATTCTTATAAAGAACCCCGTTTTAACGCATCTTGTAGCTCTGATTTTCGGCGTTATTGGTATCGGGTAAATACTTCCCATAGCCCACATATACCTAATGCAAAGATTTTCAACCTTCTGTAGACTTTATACCATATATAACGGTCAATATATAAGTTATTTCGTTGAAACTTAGAGAGCGTCTCTTTCTGATAACACTGTGTCCTTGTGCTTAAAATGGATAAACTCGGTTAAGCACTTCCCCTAGCTCTCATAGACCTAATATACGGATTTTCAACCTCTGGTTGGACTTTATTCCATATATTTAGGTCAATATGTAAGATATCTTAGCGAAATTAAGAGATCGTGTAAAGTTGGATATACCATAGTTTAGTGCCGGAAAATATGTGAAATCGGTCTACGAATTATCCTAGCTCCCATATACTACTGACTAGTTCCTAATAATTTTGATATTAACGATATCATAAAGTTCTGGAAAATCTTGAAAAAAAAATCGATATCAGGTTAATGAGCCATAGACTTTGAAACACCTTTTCACTAGCCAACAAATATGTTTTACTCTGGTTTGAAGAAGGAACAGTTGTGGTGAAACTGATGATTGAGGCTCCGGTGTTCCGGTGTTCCGGTGTTTCCCAGGTTATGTATTGTTCATCGATTCTACTAAGAATAAAACATTTTTCCTTTCCGTCCAAATAATTTAATGTTTGGTAAGTTCTTTTCTGACCTTTAAATTTTGTACTGAAGCGATTCATTACTTGGTCGGCTCTCGAGTGAACAACCATGTTTCAATGGGTCATCTGCTAAATGTTCATTAATTAGCCGACATAAATCCGACAAGCCGAAACATGAATTTGGCTTTATTGGGTTGGAAAAATTATTGGATCGTCTCGAATGTGTTGTTTGATCAAAAACGTACAGGAGGTACGTTTGTCAGATGGCGTTTCTTACTTCCTATAAGCCGAGATCCGTTGCTGAAATATTTTGCACTCATTTTATGCTGAGGCAAACCACTTTTCCAAACTATTGTGTCCTTAAATCTTGAGTACTACATGTATGGTGTAATTTTTAATATTTTAATACTACTAACAAACTACTAAAGATTTCAACTATCTAAAATGTTTGCAAATCTTGGTTTAAGTGCGTTAGAGAGTAGTCCAATTAAGTGTACCAATATGTTTGCAAATATTTAATTTATATTAATTTAAAAGTTGAATTTATTTTATTAAGTAATATAAAGGGGATGTTTTAGTTTTGACCACTGATTTTTTTACTACTGTAAAATATTTTAGGTCTTCTTCTAACTTCTAAAATCCGAAGAAAATAAGAACAATTGTGTTGTTTTAATATAAGTGAATGTATTATATTACCTAATAATGTATGCAAAAAGTTTTTACTTCTGATTTCATTGTTTAAAAAAAAAAGAAGAAAAAAGGGAAAAAAGAGAAAAAGAAAAAAAGAAAAGGCACAAGGGTATGCTTTAGTTTTTTCCAATACTGTATACATATGCAAATATGCAGTATATATGAATGTATAAGACCGCAAATATGGCTTTGTTTTCACATCCATTATCTGCATCTGCATAATCACTACACGAATTTCATCGGAACCGTGTGGCATACAAAATCCGACGTTTTCTGGATAAAAACGAATTACTGAAATTACACTTTAAAATGCTGAAATTGAATAATTAGCATTCAACTTTCATGCCTAAATGAATTTTATTCACCATTTGGATTAACGGAGCCTCAGCGGCTAATGCCAATGCTCACTCAAAGCGCAGCAACAGTCCTATCGAAGGCGAATTTATAATGCGCTACTGCAGCAGAACCCTGTCGGCTCAGACGGCTAAGTAATGTATGCATGAATTCATAGGCATGCCCATACTCACACATCTACACACACGCACATGCCTGAATATGCGCAAGCATTCTCATGCACATAAATGAATTTTACGTGCCTGCATGACTGGCTTTGTGTTGCTTGATCGTCTGTCTTCCTGTAACAAATGTCACCTTGCAAGAGGCAGGATTTACAAAGACGGCCTGTGGGGCATACTCGAATACTTAGAAGTGAAAACGGACTCGAATTGCTCGCAGTGCAACGAAACCAACGAACAACAGGCAACACAACATCCAATGATTACCGCGCTATGTGCCGTGATGAGATGCGGCTGGCACGCTCATGCTAGTCTTCTACGATTTTGCCAGAGTCATCTTTTTCCTATTTTATTTTATTTATTGTTCTTGTGTTCTTGTATTCTTATTTTGTTCTTTTGTTTTTTTTTGAGTTTCGTTGTTTTTAATTTTGCATCAATTTTTTATGTTTGTTTTCAAGTTTTGTTGGTGAGCAAGCACACGACTAAGTGAACGAGGGGTGATATTGCCGGAAAGATTAGACATCAGCAGAATGACGGCAACAACATAAAAGGCATAGGTAAACAAGCGCACAACCGCAGGGAAGCTGCCTTACACACACACGCATGCATACACACATTTACTTTCATCGGGGACATAATGCAGACACAGGTTACAAAAGTGGTATCTAAATGTAAGGTACAAGGGCGAGACGAAATGCTGGCCGCATTCAGCGTCAGCGCGGCATTGTCGTACACACATAAATACTAATCAACAAGGCGGCGAAGGATGCGCGGATGGGCGGGTAGTTATAAAAATTTACGATTTAGCCCAGATTGCAAAGTGACTTTTCCTGTTTTTATATAGAATTTAAGAACAACAGTCGTCTTTATAGTAAAAGAAACAGCAAAAACGGTTGTCTCACGAGAAGCTGGCAAACTGTAGGTGGGGTCGACAAGAGGTGAAGCCCGGTAAGGAAGGTGTAGGGTGATGACTGCGTGCATGTTCCGATAAGTGAAACATATGCGCAAAAATAATAAAGCTCGCACTGAATGCAGCGATCAGTGGTTTGTGGAACTAAATTGAGCTGAGTTACCTAACACCGAAAAGTGAAAATAAATCATATGAGATCATATGTAAAAGAATATGGAGTGAGCATTTGGTTGGCAAGAAACGGTATTTAATCATCCAAATTTAACCAGTCGTCAGCGGATTTTAAAGGAACGAAAAGTTAGCCCAAGAATCATAACCTAATAATACATTCGAAGAAGCGGGGAATGCACTGAAATCTATAATTCCTTAAAATAAAAAATAAATAAAGAGAAAGTGCAAATTCACAAAAATTTTAAACAGCCAAACGCATGATCTCTTTTGAGAACTTTTTTATGTTAGAAAAACACTGTCCGAAAAAAAATAAATTTCAATTACGCTAGTGACTTTCGTCGAGGTCCACTTTACAAAATTTAATTCAATATAATTGAAATAAAAAAGGAAATAATCCAAATAGATTTTCAAATAAAAATTAAGTAGTAAAAAATACGAACAACTAAGCTGAGTTATTGAGAACAACTTATTCAATAAACCTAGAGTAAACTTAAAATAGCTCGGTGAATGTTCTTAAATTACCCAGAACAGTATGATAAGAGTAATCAAAACAATTGGTTCCTTTAAAATACAAAAATACTCGGCAAACACCGAAAACTCTCTTCTATATAGATGTGTTTCGGTTTGACGATAAAGCGCTTATCAAAATGAAATTTCTCTGGCGGGTTTATGGTATTATGGGCTCAGCTCATCTCTATCTCTGCAAGCAAAGTGTAAAGTTATGGTTTTTTGATTTTTTAATAAACGACGCAATCTCTAAAACTGCGCAGGATGAACCCAACAGCACATCTTCTCCTATGTTTGTTTGAGTTCCTATTGTACAATAACGTGAAATCAGCTTTCATTTTTAGATTTCTTTGATTTTATACATTCATTAATGGATTTCACAAAATCTAGTTAAATTCTTACTTTTCGTCTGAATTCTATGTTTGATACATATGTTTCTTCCACTGCTTTATTGTCGCTGCAACCATATAAGCGATATTAGTCGAGTCCACTGTATCATGGTTGGAAATATTATTTAAACCCTACTTTGCAAGTCGGTTAAATATTGTCAGCGAAGTAATTAAACATGATCGAGTCCATAGTATCACATCAAACGCTCCTTTGTTTTGCACTTTGCAAAATTAGAAATAATAACAGAAAATAAGAAGTGAAGATATTTTTTTCACTCCTTCCCGAACCATCTAAAGAACCATATACTCTCTGGTAAAAATTTCGCTAAGATGATTTTGTACAATAATCGTCTTTGGTATTACTTAAGGATCTATTAATTTGTATCTGAATAGTTTTCTTAATTACCTCATTATTAGGAAGATCAGATAAGTTCTGTCAAAGATACTTTACTACTCCATTGTCTACAAATATAAGGAAATGCCTGTCAATAGTAGGTTCGTGTACTAAAGCGAAAGTACATCGACTGTTTATTTTATGACTGGTGAAATTTCTTTTTGTCTCGTTCATCATCAGACCCACTCGGCTTGTCTCTATTTCCAAAGCAAATAATGCTGGACTTATGACTGGATCGGTACGGTTGGGTTCTTTAGAGCATTGAATATCTTTTTCTAATTTGTTTACAATTAATTTTTCCATTAAAAAGTTGTTGATTGAGAATTTTTAATCTTGGCAAAGCTTTCAGTTGATGTTGATGCTTTCATTTGAAGAAATTTCTAAAGAAGGCTGTATAGTGGAAAGTCAATATATCAACTTTAATTTCAGAAATAAATGGGGCAAGTCTGCCAAATATTTTGTTGGCATTAACTTTAGAACAGAATTAGCATTTAATTAAAAAAACATTCGAAATTAATATACACTGGGCAGAAAAAGTCTGCGTACAAAGTACCATAAAGTAGTATAACTCTTTGAAAAAAGGCTTTTAAATAACCATTTTAAAAATTCAATTTATTTTATATTCATGAAAGGGCATTATATGTGTAGTTTTATGAAATAAAAGTGATTAATTTTCTTACAATAACATATAAACAAAACAAAACATACAGACGACTAGAAAATCTATTAGAAAAAGTATCCGTAAAAGGTACTTAAGTCGAACAAAGAGATTCTTCTTCCAAATTCTGCTTAAAATTTAGTAGGAAGTCGGATATCCCCTATGTTTTAAAACTTCCGCTAGGCGTTTTGGCATGGAATCAACAAGCTTAGTGGTTTCTGTTGAAGGGATTTGAGTCCATTTCTCCTGCAACATATCCTTGAGCATAGCCTTTGAGGTAATTGTCTGTTGGCGTATTTTTCGTTCAGGTGAATCCCATAGGTGCTTCACGGGATTCAAATCTGACGATTGTAGTGATGTTCGAAGCTGCTTGCCAACGTTATAGAGTTATCAAAGCTTAACTATGTCTGCTGTATGCTTCGGGTCGTTATCTTGTTGAAAATAGTAGTTACTTTCCAGACCCAATTCTTCGCACTTTGCTGCAAATTTCTTTTTAAGATATTAAAGTATGCATAATTGTCCATGGTGGACTCTATAAATTCCATTCGGCCCACACCATTAGTAGCTATGCACCCCCATATCATTGCTCCACCACTACGATGCTTCACAGTAGGCACAAAGTTTTCATTATCGAGTGCCGTTCCTGTTTTTCGCCGCACAACCTTACACCCCTTGATTCCAAAGACGTAAAACTTGCTCTCATCGGAAAAAATAACCTGCCAGAACTCTCGGGTCTTATTAAAGTGCTCTTTCGCGAAATCAATACGGTTTTCTATATTGACTAGTGATATGAATGGCTTCTTGTGTGCGATATGACCATGACACCCAGCTTTTTTCAAAAATTTGCGGACGCTGTCTGTCCAAAAGGGTCTTGTTAAAATTTTCCTTAATATTTTGAGCGATTTTGGATGCAGTAAGTCGAGGGTTTTGCTTCACACTTTGAAAACGTTAGGAGTTTCACGCCGTGTTAATATTTTTAGCCGTACTGGACGGGGCCGAAATACAAAAACGCCAGTATCTTTGTAGTTTATAATCACTCTTTGTATGGAAGAATGTATTCTACCAACAATCCGATTGATTTCACGGTAAATTTTTCCTTCTTCGGAGAATTTAACCACAATTTCCCTCTCAGAAGGGCTTATTTTCTTACCTTTGGCCAACATTGCATATTATAATATTAATAACGAATTGAATGATACAAAAATCTTTTAAAATTCCTTCGTTTACGAAAAAAAGTAAAATTATAGCTTTCCGGTACTTTCGCAATTGGTTATTACGCGTGGAATTCCCATTTTAGTACTTTTACGCAGACTTTTTCTGCGCTGCCAAATGAGTATTTTGTAAATTTATCGATAAACCAATGTTGCCTGATTTTAATTGCTTTAAATGCTATCAGATTATGCAATTGACTTGCAATAAAGCACATAATGTAATTTTGCTCTGAAATTTCATACATAAAACTTATTTTTTAACAAAAGAAAATAAGGCATAAGCGTGTTCGCAGACTTTTTTTGCCAAGTGTATGATTTTTTTCCCCAAAAATATTAAGGTTTTCATTATAATTACAGTTGAAGTCACACTGCAGAATTTAGAAAAAAAACAAAACTTGCCTATTAAAAAGAAATTTGTAAATAGTTCTTGGAAATATATAGTTACAATGAAATGTTGTTGATCAGCTGACTATGATTTTGCAAAGAAAAAGAAGAGCGCGCTGACAAACTCATGCGTCAATTGACAGAGCAAATTATATGCATTCCCATGTATGTACTCGTTTCTGGTTCGCTTTCTTTGATTTTGTTTTAACAAAGCCGCGGGAGACGGGAAGGTCATCCACAATGACAGGAGCCAAATACGGAAATAGACATTTGTACTCAAACTAAATCTAAATATACTCAATGTGCTATCACTCAACCAGGCAATCATGCCTCTCCGATGGCTCTTTCTCTATTCAGCAAACATCGCCTCTCGCTTATGTTCACGTACAAGCAACAACATTCGGTTGCGCAATTTTCCTCCCAGTAAACTTCCGACATAAATTCGACTTCTATCGCTCTCAGTGTAAATTCTGTTTCAAAATCACCTTGAGAGAGGCTGGCTAACACACCTCCTCGGAGTGCCGTTGAGAGCTTCGAAGTATGTGAGCAACCAACCAGACGAGTAAAACAGCTGATTCGCAACGCTTAGGCCTCTATTATTGCTGTGATATATTTATAAAAAAAATTAAACTATATACAAATACATATGCATTACAACAACAGTAACAAAGGGTAAGTACCAGTAGCAAGTAATTCCCGACCATGAGAGCCGTTGTGGCTGAGGCCGCGGCTGCTTCTGCTGTGGCCGAACGTTGAGTGAGAAATACTCAATACAATTAAACAAAATAGAGACACTAAAAACACAAAAAGCGTCAGGCTCGCGAAGATTGCCGATGACAATGTTGCTGCGCAGTCAAGCGAGTGAATGAATGCACGCTCGCGCTTACGTCGGCTGCAGCATATCGTTATACGCTGCTATGGCAACGACCTTCCCATTTCGATGTATTGAATGGCGATTTGGATTTGTTTGAAGTCATTTAGGGGCAGAATTGTAATTTGTGCGCACACACATACCCACACACCTGCGGACACTCGTATAACGGCCTGTAGATATGGTTGTGTCTGGCGAATTGGCATTGGTTTGTTAGATGGATGTATGTGCATGTGTTGATGGGCAAATTTGGGTGGCTGCAAAATGCTATTTACTGCGTTCAAATGTGCTTGGTGGATACATACTTACATACATACATATGAATACACAGATGTATAATTGTATATTAAATCTACATTTTATTAAACATCGTTTAAGAGCTGTTGAAATATTAATTAGGAGGTATTGTGAAAAAATAATTAATTTTTATATGAGTACACAATGCGATTCACGTACATATACTTGCATACATATTTACGTGAATATTTTATATACAAAATTAACACATTAGGTAAAATATATTTGCAAATAATGTTGCAGAATTATGACCATTGCTGAATTTCGTGAACTGTTTTCTACGCGTACATATGTACATATGTATATGTTTGTGCAGGGATCGTATGTACTTATGTAGATATGTATGGGATAGCAATAAAAATGTTCTCAGATGGCGGCATTATTAGAACTACCCTCAATACTTACGGAATTTCATTCAATTGGTCTTAGCTGAATAAATATAGTATTGGCCAAAACTAAAGTATTTTTTTTTAATTCTTGTCTTTTAAAAAAGAATTCAAAAATCAAACAAAGCAGAGACAAAAGCCATGAGTATATTTTATTTGATTATGTATTTACTTTTAATAAAACAATATTGCACATGCATATTTTTTCTGATTTGTAAGATTTCAAATCTTCATCTGAAATAGTTCGCAGGAGTCAAAAGTTCAACCCCTTAATTTTTTTTACAGAAATACATTAAATATTTGCTAACATATTGGGACACTTTATGGAGCTTCCCCCAAATACATCTGAAGCAAGTTTTTCAAAAATTATATATAGTTAAAGTTTTATCATTGTGAGAAGTATTAGAATATAAAAAGTAATAATAACAGTAATGACAGAATTTTCCAATTATAAATGATTGGAAAAGTTATTCAAATCCATATAAAATTTGTACAAAATATTTCATCAAACAGATTTCAGCTTTTAAGAAAATATCAATAAACTAGCAATGTGAAAAACGCACCATGTGCAGTAAGCAGATACCAAAAAACTTCTGTACAGGATGGCTTTTTGGTTAAACAACAATTTCCAAAATATTCAATAATTTATGCCAACTATTATTTAGTAGAAAAATTTATATTTGTCAGTTAATGAATAAAAGTTTGGAAGGCGATCAAAGGAAATACTGGCTGTTCACTCGGCGGCTAATTCGGTTAAACAAAAACCTTTGTTCTAACATTTGATAGATGTTTATAAAATCTTGAAAGGAATAAGAGGCATAAGAGGTCAAGTAATATATTCCGAATTGCGCACTTTCAATTCCCGTTATTACAAATTAGTCAAATTGAGAACAGCTCTACAACAAAGAATTTTAAGATCAGAAAACATTTAAATGTTCGTCAATATTTACAATTCCCGCACCTTTTCATATTTAAGTGCGCACATACGGAAGTTGAAGTTAAATGTGGGTAAAACCCGTCATCTGAAATGTATATAAAGTTGTTCTAGTATTGATGTTTTGCGCAACTGTTTTTAGAAATATATAGGTAGATACATATGTATTTAACGGGTGTTTACTTTATTATCCCAAATTAAACTCCAAATTTTACAAGTCAAAAGCATTACGATATTAATTTGAGTAATATTAGTAGAGTAACCTTCTCCATTTTTTTACTCAGCTTTGTAAATGGTTGTTTTTTTTTTCGAACATATAGAAATATGTTATAAGTAAAACACTTCAAGTCTTGCTAAAAGTTTGTTTGAAATATATACAAATGCGGTTTTGAGTTAGGCTATTTTGCTATGAATGTAATAATATTAGCGATGTTAATAAGTTTAAGGAAAGGATGTTAGTAAAATAATCAGTATCCATTCAACGATCCATTGGCAAACGACCAACTAAATTTTTTAGATAATGTAAATATTTATACAAAAATTATGTATTTTCTTTATTTTTATTGCTAATTAATTCCATGAACAGTGTAGAACTGTTATAATGAACACGGTACCGCAGTGCCGACGGCAATAACATGTGTTCACATCTAAAGGTAGACATCGTAGAATATATGTGGGGATAAAACTTAAGATTTTTCCTACTCAATTTAAGCAACACAAATATTCATTTTACAAAACATGTTCAAATATATATCAGTTAGCAAAAATGTTCTAATATCTATATTGACATTTTAGACAATAAATGACATAATTCAACGCAAATAGCTTAACAATTTTGGAAACTGGTAACATAGGTTTCATATATCAAAAAATATATATTGTTCCATTCGTTCTATTGACTCTGTATAAAAAAAATTTCAGCAATGCTTCTCCGATCTCTGAACTATTGTCAAAAAATATAACGGTATCAATTTCATACATACGAGTATCTAAATACATTTTATATTGCGCCATTATACTTGACTGAGGAATGTATGACAATATATGTATGTATTAATGTATGACCAACTTGTCTCGTCTTTGTCTCGTATAATAATAAGAAATAACAACTACTAAGTTCTATGCCATTGATCGATGTTTCCAAAATCGCATTCATACTAGTTTGAGATGCATTTAACAATACACAAAATTTTCTTTTCCTCATGTAACTGTTTCATAAAACTTGTTATGAAGTAAGGTTATCCATGCACACCTAATCATAAAGATATTAATTAAAAAAATTTTTGATAATTTTTGATAATTTTTTAGTAAATTTGATGATAAGCTTTACATAGAATGCCTCTCCAGGCATACTGAAAACGCTGCATAGATTTTGTTCTAACCTTCCAGTGCTGAATCGATTTTCGGGCCAGCAGCCTTTGGCTTTACTTACTTATTTTCCGCCAATATTTAAATAAGTATGTGTTGGTTAGTGCTGCAATATGACACTAACAAAATCATCAGCTGACAATCTTAATTAGGAACCACCCAGAGGTAAATATATGTATGCATACGTATTTGGGTTTCCAACTCTCGTTACATAAGTATGTATACTTAAGATTTACTGCTATATAATAATTCGCTCTAAACTGTATTTAGGTTAAACATCAACGTATGTATATATATATACCATAGTACACACATCAAAAATATGGCATTTCAAAAATACACGAAACTTTATTGGGGTGGAAATACAACATCTTAAAACTAACTGGAGTATAAATCCACCGAAAATCGGAGTGGCAAATTGAGTCTGCGATTTTTAATGGCGAGAACCGTCGCTGTTTTACCGCCGCTACTCTACATGGTGTGTGTGAGAGCGCGATAGCAATATTGGCTTTAGAAAGGAATGGCGCTAACAAAGCAAATCAAAACACAAATCATGTGCACATGTTGATATCACGTTTAATGCAGCAACAAAGTTAGCAGAACACACATTCATGCAGCCAAATATATATATGAGTATACATCTGTCAGTGCAGAACTAACGCAAACAAAGGCAAAAAAAAAGCAATAAAAAGCCATCGCAGCGGCAACAACAAACAATGCAACAAAGTAATGGAAGCCCTTCAGTTGTCGTCGTTGTTTGGCCCTGTCGTCGCAGGCGTTGTCGTTCCAGAGCACACCAGATACGCTCATCATCACCGATGTTTTTGTTGGGCCAACCATTGTGCTATGGAATTGAGTGAGTGAGCGAGTATTAGAAAGAGCAAAGTAAGTGGTGCACATATACCGACATGCTGCCGCACTCGCTTCTGATGTTCATGCAACAAACAACAATTCCTCAAATGTAAAGATGGCCGCCGCAATGGCTGAATTAGTAAAAATGGAATAAGATATGCCTTTGAAGTAGGTAGGTATGTGCGATTATATGTCTAAACCAAAGCGGAACAAGCGAAAGAAGCGGGAGCAGCATGTATTGATGTCTTGTATTAAAGGGGCAATAGCAATGGCGGTGGTGTAACGGTAGTGGCTATTAAGAAAGCGAGCGTCAGCTGTCGCATGCAATTGGTTTATGTGGATGCGCTTCCGTTCTCACGATTAGAAAGGAAGTGCGCGCTCTTCACAGTCAGCCATTGAAACAGCTGATTTGTTGAAGAGCGTCTGCACGCGCTCATCATTTATAGCGGAGAGCATGCAGTCGGAACTTCGAAGTTCAAATTGGATTTTGTATTCAGCGTAATTACTCAAAGTCTCGCAATAGGCACTAAATGTTTTCTCAGCTGTTAGCGTCAGCTGGTCGCTGCCGAAAGCTACTGCCACAATCATGGATTCTGCAGGCCGTAACGTGTTAGTGGCACAGTCGGTTGAGAGAGCTCTTTTCCGAAAGTCGTATTAATTATAGATTGTGGTGAACGTGTCGCGACGTTAAAGAGCTAAGCAAACTATCACAAAAAATCAAACACATTACAAAGCCAAAAACTAGAACTTAATATATAATATTTTTTTATAATTAATATGGATTATAAGCAAAAACGACTTACATTAGTTAAGCAATAAGAATAATATAAAATTGTGATAAAAAAGAAAGCAAAGCATATAATTCTGAAGTGAAATTTTGAATAAAAACAACAAAACACTGAAATTGTACTGAGAAGCTTTACGTATACACACATTGATAGCAGTTTAAGGTGGCTTGCGTCAATCAACAGCAAATTCTGACCTCAATACGTTAGTAAAGCCAGACAAAAAGGGCGTAGTGACTTTGTACCGCTGCGATTTCGCTTACGGTATGCGCTTACAGATTTGAAACGTCAAAGTCAGCGAGAACGTGAACGACGTAACAGTCGTTGCAACGGTCCCTTTGATCGTATGCGCTAAGAGTCAGTTGTATTGTCGCTCGGAGTGTCATTTAGACGGTATGTCAGATCGCCAATTCGCTTGTCTGTCGGTGGTATATTAATCGTCTATTGCTAACTGTGCATGTGTAAAAGAGATAACAAACAAGTCAGCATAAGCCTCTTTGAGTGCGTTTTAAAAAAAAAAAAAAAAAAAAAACGTTAAAGCGAAAGACCAAATACGCATACGAACTACCACCTTTGTCGAGTCAATTGTTGTTGGGCGCTTAAAAAACCGATAATCAAAAAAATTTAAAGAGAATCGATTGTTCTGCAGCAGTGCCAACACGAAAACCAGCTGTCGTGGCAGAGCACTTCAGTACCCAGTCAAGTGCAGGCACGCAGAATGGAGTGAAACGTCAAAACACTCAAACTGAGCGCTGAGACGCTGAATATTCGCTGAGCCAACATTCAGCTCTTACAAGCGGAGAGCGGAGTGAGGAGAGACAACGCAACTAATTGTCGCAGTCGACGGCAACATTACTGCCACAGAATTCAGAGCCCAGAGATAACGCTGAAAACGATTTCGGAACCATAAACTACCAGCTAGTAAACCAGGGCAGACATTAAGAATTTTTTTTCACTTCACTTGTGTTGATCACAGTAAATACACAGTTGGTGAAACGGTGAATAAAGAGAAACGTCAACGTCACCGACGCGTAAACCAAATTTAAAAATTTCAACATTACAGCCCATTGCAGTTGCAACTAACCCAACTCATACAGATAAAGATAAATAAATTAAATATTATTAAGGCTGATTAATTTTTTGTAAAACAAAGGCAATTGCAAAAGCAAACATAATTAAATGCAAAGTGTATTTTTAGTTCTTTGTGAGTAAAGACTGATCAAAAGTAACGACAAGGATTATTCCAAAAATAAAACAATACAAAAAGTAAATATATAATTATATAATAGTTATATTAAAAACACCGCGAAGCCAATGCAACAGCCGAACATAAGTTAAAGCAACAAAAACACATTTACAATTACGGGTTGACTATATTCGCTAAAAATTAAGCAACTAGTTCATGTGAAATAAATATATGTAGAATAAATGACTTAGGAAACGCCTAAAATAATAGTAATTCAGAAAAAGTAAATATATATTTCTACCTACTTGCTAAATAAAATATAAACAAAGTAAACAACTGCAACATATGGATTAACGTTCCTGGTAAAATTAACAAGAAGCACCCCATTCTTACACAAAGATCTGCAGATATCAGCAAATCTGGCGGATTTAACACAAATGTATATATAGAACTAGTGTGAGCTTTGCATTGCATCTAGAATTGTAGCTCCAAGAGCTGCGAATCTAAGTGAATATTGAATGTGGATTACTATACCGTTTCGATAACACCAGCAACCATTTGGATAACCGACGCTAGTGTCAGTTGTGTTTGTGTTGTTTGATACGTTTCGAAATTTCATTGAATTATTGTCATTTGAAACACCAGTGCCTGAATTTAAAGAAGTGCAAGAAAATAATTGATTTGAATGATTCAGAATCCAGCGAGAATCAAAAGCAAAAATCCTGTGCTCGAAATACACTACGTAAATATTTCGCAACTCCTTACGCTTCACAGTAAAAGAAATAACCTAAAACAAGGAAATTAGTGCCAACGAAAACAAAAACAAATTAAGCAGCAATAAAATTTGATTTCGTGTTTATTAAAATTGTATCCTTCCATGTGAATTTCCCCGCAATATTGTCAAGAAAGCTTATGATATGAAATAAAAGAAACTGCGGGCAGTGTTTATTAAGAGTTCCATGTGAATAAAAATAAGTGGAAAACTTGTGGGTGAAATCCGGTCTTTAACATTGCATAAATTATTAACGGAACTATTGCCAAAATGACGATGGCTGCGTGCTACGCCAACTATGAAATGTCTTTGCCACACAGCATGTCCACAGCGGCGTTGCTAAGTGCGCAGCATCATCACCATACTCACCTCAATCACAGCCATAGTCATCACCATCATCAACAGCCGTCACAGCAGTCACAGCAAACGCATAATCAGCAACAACAACAGCAAATTTACCATCACACGCAGCAGCAACATCAGCAACATCAGCACAACCAGCAGCAGCAACATCACTCACAATCGTCACATGGTGCGGCATCGTCATCGTCGTCCACAGCCGTGGATCGTTCCACGTCCATGACGGCGGCGACGCCGGCTGGCCGAGGTGGTAATGCCTCCACAGTCACACCCGCCGTCGCCGCCACCAACTCAGTCATAATCAGCACCAATATTGGCAGCGCCAGCATCAGCAACAGTCGCAGTAACAGCAACAGCAGCACCAACATTAGCAATGGTACAACGTTGTCGACTGGTACAACGGTGGCGATCATCAGCGCCGGCGGCACTGCGACATCACAGAAAGACTATTCCATTCCATTGCATGTAGACTGCAGCGTAGAATACGAATTGCCAAATCAACCCAAACCACCGGTAGGCCAACGAGTCGAGCCATTGCTGATGATCCATCCCTGTTACTTTCGTAAAATGGAATCACAAAGGCGCAGTCCTTTTGTTAACAATATGCCGGCGTCAGCACGAAACAGCACTGCGTTGCTGGTGAGTGGCTTGAGCACCTCCTCATCGTCAACGACCGCAAGTGGTGCTGCACCATCGGCGGCGAGCACGTCTGGTGCAGCTGTAACTAACTCTTCAGTGCTTCGAGCAGCTGTGCGTCAATCTCAGGTTATACAACAACAGCAGCAGCTTCAAACACAGCAACACTTGCAGCAGCACCAAGTAGTTGCGCAATATCAACAACAGCTGCAGCAGCAACAATTGCGGCAGTCAACACAACAACAGCAGCAGTCGCAGTTGCAACAGGAGCAGCACCAGCAGCAGCAGCAGCAGCTCCAACAGCAGCAGATGTCGCAAATGTCACAACAAGCGCATTATCCAGTGGTAGTGGCGCACCACCATCTAAGTCACCATCAACAGCAAACGCATCAACAACAAGCGGTGCAACAACAAGCTAACATTGCCTCATCTGCTCCAACATCCTCTTCCGCCTCAACAGTGGCGTATATTGAGCACGCCAGTGCAGTGAGGAGAGCTGCAGCCGCGGCTGCTGTGCATCACCGTAGCAACCAAAGCCGTGCCGCAACCACTGTTAGCAATACCAGCCAAATTCATCAGCAACTTCAGCGTTCAAGCCAAAGCACAAATGCCTCGATTGCAGTCGTGGCCGCCGCTGCCGCAGCCGCTGCCGTTACCTCTCAAAGCCAGCAGAATATTCTAAGCCAAAATGCCTCACAATGGGACCAGTTGGCAGCGATAGCCGCCCGCTCCTCCATGACACCAGCCGCGGCTGCGGCAGCTGTGCACCCCAGCCAAATGCTGGCACCACGCAGCACGCCCGCATTATTCGGCAAAAGTCTGTCCGCGGTAGGCAAACGCGATGCCATGATTTCCGGCGGTGTATATGGTAGCAATGGTGCGACCGCCGCCAGCAGCGTGGCAACGCACCACAACGTAAAGCAGCAGCAGCAGCAACAACAACAACAACAACAACAGCAGCAGCAGCAGCAGCAGCAGCAGCAGCAGCAGCAACAAGTGCATTGTTTGCCCACCGGGGCAATGTGGGCCGATCCGAGCAGCGTAGCGTCCGCCTCGGCAGCCACTTCGTCCACGGCGTCGGCGCTGATGATCGATCGCAGCCCAATGGCAACAGTTCCTAGCAACTATCAGGCTGGGCCTGATACCACTCCGACGATAAGCACACACTACGCTCGCGATGAAAAGCTAAGTGGCAAATACCGGCAGTACTTACGGTCGCAGCGCATGCATCCTTACCTGTCGGCGACAACAACGAATGTGGCTGCCCTCGCTGCAGCTGCAAATCTCGGTCAGACATTTCCACAGTTCGCTGCCACGCCATCGTTCCAGCATCTACAGCAGATCTCCTGCTACAATGTATGATCAACGTGAAGTGCTGACGCAGAAGCTGCGACAACAGCGGCCTCAGTAGCAGCAACAGCAGCAACAGCAACAATGACGGCAACAGCAGTAGTGAAAACTGTAAGTTTTCCACTAAGTGACTAAGTGCAGTGCAGCTAGCAAATAGCTTCTTGTGAACGCTAAACGGTGGGTATGAGCGCGTCGTTCGACACTGGATTTTTGGTTGATGGTAGACGGTTGAAGTGAGCAAGTCGCATAGCTTTCGGAGTTAGCCAATTCCGCGCAGCATGTTTAAAGTAGGCGGTAGTGTAAATGGTAAAACTATTTGTTAACAAACTTATAGATTACTTTCAAATGCCAGATAGCGCATTTTGTAATATAAAAGAGCAAAATGCTAACCAAAATTACATAAATCCAAATTATAAGAGAGAAAATTAATGTTAAGCGATAACTGCTAAATTGTTAAATTGATGAAGAAACCATTAGAAAATATTTGGAAATAATAAGACCACATTATTAGCAAATTAAACACATTGCCGATATTTATGTACCGAAAAGCTACGCCATTGACGAATCGAACAGTTAGACGCTTAACGAACATACTTAGATGCTTCAATGTTATTGTTAAACGCTTGCAGTAAAGCTCCAGAGGAGAGCGTATGTGTAGGTCCAAGCGAGTATTCCGCCGACGGCTCGTGCACTTATTTAGGCTACTAGCACGCATACGTACACATGCACGTATTGATTGTCGAGAATGCCGTCGGCATTTTAAATTTCCCAGCATGCCTTATATATATGTATGTATGTATGGCGGTATGTGCGTATACATTTGACTATTTGATGCAGACCCTTTCAAGACCTGTTCCATGTTACTTATTTGCGTGCAATGGCGGCGCAACCTAAACTAACTTAAATATGCAGTGGAGCCCGCTAAGCTTATAGGCCTCCCGAGGTGGCAAGAAATCAAAATAGAATTTGTATGTGCTTGCTGAGGTGAATTGCTAAAGATTAAGATGCCTGTTTCCCGTGAAAGTTGCGTAAACAATGTCCGCACACACAGCCACACACCCACACAAATATGTGCATGTATGTCCGTGTGTGCTTGAGCGTCAGTACTTAAGTTGTATTAATACTTTATTTTAATTTAATTTAATTTTTTTTAAAGTTTGTTCTGCTTTATTTTCTGTAAATATGTTTATGTAAATATGCATGTATTTGTTATTGTCCAAATCTCATTTGTTGTTGATTGATTAACTCACGAATTCCCTCGAAAGCGCTTTTATCAGCAGAAGCGATTGACCTTCAATGCTTTCGTTTCATCAGCACTTTTCTGAATTCCTTATTAATGTGATATTTAATTTAATACATACGCTTGTGAAAATCCCATATTAACAGCGCTATAAATGATATTAGTGTAGAAGTATTTTAATTGAAAATAGATTAAATAAAAATAATTATTCTTCAAAAAGAATATTATGAATGGAAATGTGTTTTTTTGCTTTGTTTTTGTTTTCGGCCTTAGAAGCATACATACATATGTATATATTGTGCGTGTGCATGTGTGTGCGCCTCATTTTTCAAACATGACGCGTTTGGCGCGATCGCTTATCTGTCCACCGCCTTCCTGTTGTCTTGCGTCGTCAAGTGACTAGTCGCAGACGGGTTGTAGTCGCTTAGCAACTTTGTTGGCCGTTGGTGTGTTATGATTACTTTATTTATTTTGTCTATTCATTATGCGCCTTATTTCAATGAGACTGCCCGCATTTGGGTCAGCCACACTGAAATTATAAATTTAAATTAAATATACAAATTATACTCACACACAAATTTCGGTTTTTATTAATTGACAACGAGCCACACACAAACATACATATCCATAGACATTTAGCGTACATTGTGCCAACGCGATAAAGTCCAACGCCTTTTATTTGAATTTATTTTTCAAACTTGATGTTTTTCGTTTTAATTACAATATTTGAAGTGGCTGGATTATTGTTTAGTTTTTATTTGTTTCTTGGTTGAGGAAAAATTGTTGCTCTTGCTAAATAATTAGCCTTGCTTAATTGCAAAATGAGGCTGACTTTGCTGCTACATTTGCACACATATATGCAAGTATCTATTTTGTGTGTTCGCTAATGCCGTATATTTAATGATACATATGGATCTGTTAGACATTGCCATAAGTGTTGTAGCGAGCGCGCGCTTCAGAATTAATGATTCAGTCGAGTTTTCCGAGATAAATAGTTGAAACAGCAGTGGCGTTGGCGTTCTGTATGGAGAGTTCAGGCCTAAATCTCACTTTCGTGCCCCTACCAAGTTCCCCAGAGACGGTTACGGGACCTACATACACACATACATATGCGTTAGTTAAACCTTACATATGACAAATACTAGCAACAAGGATATATATAATATAATTAGCACTTAACAAATGAATAATAATAAGTAGCTGATGAAACATAAATACATACGCCATTATGGACATACATATATACATTTATAGACAAACCAAGCAAAGAGGTAATTAATGTTCCATATAAGCTGCTTTATGAAGCAATAACATTTTACAAATTAATCAATGCATGCGCGTATACCTACCGCACACACACATAAATATATACATGTACACAGTATATTTTATATATGTGTAGAGAATTAATGAATATGGCGCATAGAAACATGTAAATTTCATATGAGTGCAGAGCCATACATTAGGCCAGAAAGCATGTAGAACGGAAAAATCGAAACATGGCACCACGACACACGAAACTATACTACAACAAAAGCGCCTGCAAAAACATAGCTAATGTTGGTTGAGAAGAGGAAGCATTTAAAATTAAATTAAATGGGTGGAAGTTTGGTTGGCGATGAATAACCAGGCGTAAAGCAATGGCAGTTGGCTGCTGACCAGTTGGATTCACCATAACAGACCAGTCACAGCGGCAGGAGCGGGGCGAAAGTTGTAGGATTTCAGTTGAAAACTTTCAAAATTGTAAACGTGAAGGTATAACTAGCCAAAGGGTTCCGTAAGCAGTAATAGCAATAAAGTACGATGAACTGCAGCAGGCAGAAATTACTTTGTCAAAAAAACACATACAGATAAATGTAATTGATTGTATGCAAAGGTGCCAGTGCTGAGGTGAATAAAATTGCTTAGCTAAATAACGAGGCCTCACAGACCAGATTTCACGTCGCAATTACAATTCATTGCCGTGAATTTGTATGTTGTACGTATAACAATAGACAGGGACGCCCACAACCGAGTTCTGATCGCTTTAATGTACGTTCAGCTTGTCAAGCGCTCTTAAAATTTATTTTTCTCTGACTTTTGTACATTGTGAGTACAAATTCTTTCTAAGCTTTCGAGCATCCATTATGTCCAAAAACATAACTTTTGTGGTAAATGACAAGTAGACGGAGTCAAGGCTACCAAACCAAAAAGAATACTAAAGTACACACATATATACATATATGGCTGCCTATGATATTGTATATTATAAAATATAACATATTCATATAGATATCTATGCTGAATAATTATTGAAACTAATTATATACATACACATACATCCATACATATGGGATATAATTCGCACATCTGCTACATAAGTTATGACAAATTCAGAATTTGGGAGAGATAAACCTACATACATACGGATAGCCACAGCTTCTACTAATTCATGAAATTGTTCGAATGAAAGACTTGGGCGCGTTGCAGCGCTTTGAGAGGACGACAAACACAGATAACAACAAAAACAACACAATGCATTTATGTGCTACACCAAGTTTAGTTGGTGCATTGAGGGCGAAGGGGTACTTTAGTAAAGTGTATGTCTAAGCAAACTGTTGCAGATGACTCATAAACACCAAAATAGTAAAATTTCTTAGAGTCACCAAAACCATAACAACAACATGCAGATGCAAACAATTGTAGCGAATATCTTTGCTAGTAAAGTAGAGAACTAGAACTGAATAAGTGTAAAACAATAATGAAAAAAATTAAATAAATACACACATGCACAAATAGGCATTCATACAAAATAAAAACGTAACGATAATAACTTAGAACTGAATGCAAAAATAATTACAGCGAAAATGCTGGAGTACAGCTGAGGTCTCGCTAACTACCTGTATATGATATAGTATGTATGCATGTGTGATTCTTCATGAAAAGCGATCTATCAAACTCATTCAGACATAAATAATTGAATAAGTACACATATTGAAAATTTGTTTTAAATTAGAATATGTAAATGCAATGCAAGCCATTATGCATGCCTGCATAAACATATTTATTTATACATACATACACCCTTGTAAATCAGCATATGCAAGACAACATTCATATTTAACAGCTGATAAATATTTGTGAAAGATAAAAAACAGCTGCCGACTTACAGTCACTCAAATAAGTGCTCACAGTACCTGCGTTGAATTTTATTTAAACTGAAATAAAAGGGATTGCAAGAAAATTGGTATGAAGCTTTAATCACTTTAGTACCCTCTAATCATATCCGTAAAATTTTTTTTGCTTAGTTAATAGTTAATAGTTTCTATTGCTAAACTGAAATAAGTAATATATTCAATTCATGTGAACATTTTTTGTGTTTATTGGAAACACTCTTTTTTGAATTTCAATATTTCATGTATCCACCACCAGCCTGTATCAACGCCTGAATACGATGGGGTCCTAACAACCTCTCTATTCAGAACACTCCAGAAGTGTTTTCATATTTTAAATATCTCTGATCTCGTAAAATAGTGTTCTGAAAACTTGGAGAAAGCAGATTTTATCTGCCGTTTATTAACACTTGGTAAATCAACAGTGTTTTTGCGTATTTGGCCACTGCCCCACTAACACGTTCATTTGTGAAGCAATTTCTCGACAACTTTTACCTGTTTGTAAAAGTAGACGTATTTGCCGTTTTACATTTTAAGACAAAGAACACACCCTTTTAAAGTGGATAAGTGGTTAAATTGTGGATAAAAAAAATTCACAATTCAAATTTCTGTATTTTAATAGCTAAGAGTATAATGACAGTTATAAAATTTTCACTTTGTTCCACCAAGCGCTCAAAATAGACTAAACGCAAATAACTGCTCAAATGAATTGTAAACGTTATTTATTAAGGTTAACATTAACAACTATTATACAAAAAAAAGTATTTATCCCATTAGAAATAACTTCAGTTATTATTGTTCTATACTCACTTCCTTGCACTATCGTTTTTTGTAGGACAATGATGCTGTTCTGAAAACATGTGAACACTTGTTTGTGTGACTGCATATGTACACATACATATGTACATATGTTTGACTTCATGCACTTTTGCTAATTTTTAAGTAAAAAAGAAAACTGAAATCAGAAACAATTATGAGGACACCTCAAACAAATATATACAAATATACAAACACACATAAATTATGTACTAAAAAATAATACATATATAAACATACATTAGTAATATCAACAATGGTATGCATATATATACCGCTGTACATTCTTATGTATATGCAACATGCGAACACACGAAAACATACACACGTATAGTTTCATACATTAAATGTGATAGTAGTTTTATATTGATTATTCATTACTTGCTTAATGAAGCGAAAATGAAAAGAAATTTTCAATTCAGTTATGTTTTATTAATTTTTAGTTTACTATTTAAACCATTTATTACTGTATTATGTACACTGATACAAATATCATTATTATTATTCTTATTAAATGTATATGAGTATTACTATGAGTTCGGTATGTAAAAATGTAGAATACTTTTGTTGCGAACCTGTAAATTGCACATGTAAATGTAGATAAACACGTACAGACATTGTAAAACATAAACATATATACATATATATTATATATATATATATATATATATATACATATACATACATACATACATATATATATATATATATATATATATAAACTAATATTAAAGACTTAAGTTTGTTTGTAAAGTAGAAAAGCAAAACGCTTTCAACAAAGCTATCGAAAATGATGAAATGAAGAGACCGTAAAAATATATGGTAGAACCGAAGAAAATACAAAAATATAAACTAATAACTAAAATTAATAAATTCGTAGCATATTTAATAATTACAATGATACAAGGAATTATTATTATTAATCACTCACTCACAAACAGAAATCAACAACAATTACATACATATATATTAACAGCAGAACGAGCTATATATACAACTACAAACAAACAAACATGCGTGCATATATGAATATATATAACTTAACAATGCAGGAAATTAAAGAAAGCGGAAATAGCGAAATGAGCTGAGAGAAACCTACAAAATTACATGAAAACAAAGTTTAAACAAAATTAGAAAGAAGCAGGAATGATACAGAAAAACAACAACAATAAAATTAAAAAAAATACTAAATTGAATTGACCGAAACATTATAAAAACTGTCTTTGATTTATTTTCTGAAGTTTTAGTGGCTATTGAGAACTCTTTACCTTCATCTTATCATCTCAGTATGTTCCCTTTGTTTGGGAGCAATACATTTTTTCAGCAATGCCGATGGCAAACTCGTCATTCCTCTGCAACTCTTCTACTGAGTTAAGCCAGATGTATGGAATTTGACCTTTCTTTTCAAGGTCTAACGAAGTCTACGAACAAATTTTGAAGTCATGTTGGTTCGGTTTGATTGTTTAGAAGTTAAAGTTTTAAATGTACTTTTTCGGAGACAGCAATGAAGTATATTGTGCGGTGCTTAATTGTAATTATATGAATATATTTGATCTAACATTAGTGTTTAGAAACCAAGAGGTAAAATATAATACTTAAGGGGTTAGGCCAGTCAAGAGCTCTGAAAAAGGCTTATTTTTGACAATTTATTCTGAGAGTACGGAAATTGACTATTGTTTTTTTTCTGACATGTGAAAGAAAATTAAAAGAGTGGCTTAATCTACATAAGAATAGGTAGATAGAATACATAGAATTAACATAATTCTACATAGAATAGGTAAAATCTTCGCCCAGTTTGAAGAATGCAGTTTCGAGAAAAACCCGGTTTAAGGTTTTACGAGTTGAGCTGACAGAACAATTCGACACTATAACGGATTGGACGCGGAAATTTTTTTTTGCTGTTCTAGCAAATGAATAATGTTTTGCTTCACTTTTTTTTGTAAAGTGTATTACAAGCCAAAAGAAAAATGTTTAAATTTTTTTGAGAATCCTAGACTGGCCTAACCCTTTAAATTTTTCAAATGTCAACAACACCAAAACAAAAATTCTGTTGTATCGTCATTTACTATGAGAAATAATGACGAGATCGATGGAAGAAACAAATCAATGCCAAAAGGTCCACGTTATAAATGCTTTTAAATTTGGAAAATATATAAACATATGTCATATTATTGACTATACAAGGTGTGTTCAAAAAATAACGGGAATATCCGTTTTTTGAAAAAAAAGATAAATTCATTCGTCTATATTAATGTTGTCGCTTTCAAAATAAGCTTTCGAAGCAAGAAGTGAGCAGAATTGATCAAAAGGTAGCAAAAGCCATGAATTGTTTTTCCACAAATCCGGTCGTTTTATCGGATTGCTTCACGCTAATGGCCTTGAACTTGTAGTTGTACTCCTTATTGACCGTTTGACCTTGAGGCAAGAATTCATGATACTCTATGCCCCTAAAGTCGAACATTCCCGTATTTTCTGAACACACCTCGAATGTATGTATGTTATGGTATGACATATATTTTGGGGGATATTAAATTAAAATATAAAATCTAATTAAATAAAATTCAATTAAGACTATAATGTTTCTCAAAACAAATCCCAGACAACATTAATTCAACAACCGACTTGAGTCACAAATGGGGTAACTAACTTTTAATTCCATCTAAATTTTATTTTGGTTGGAAATGTTAATTTGTGGCATGGAATTAAACTGCAATAATTACAGATTTACAATATTAAATATCGAAATAAAACAATTAAATTATTATCGGTTGAAAATTCGACAATTTAAGCACTTGACTTTAAGAAATTGTAATTTGTAATTCAATGCGAGTTGCCAGCGTATGATCTTGTATATGCATATACATCGTGAGACGTACATATTTACTCACCAACTTAATATAATATATTCGTATATATGTATTTTATAGAGTACTTACTTACCGTACATATGGATATTAGCATCCATTAAACTTGTTTTCCATTCGAAATGCTTTATCGTTTTGAATTTTCTACAGAAATATAAATTATAATATCGTAAACTGTGTTAAAAGCTGCATAAATTTCAATTAACAGTACCTTAACGACAAACTTCGCCTTCACGACTAAGTAGCCTCATGTATGCATACCGATTGCGGCAATAATGGAACTGTAGTTGTGCTATTGAAAATGTCCATTTACGTCAGTTTTCGTCAATAAGAAGATTAGAAAGCTCTAGGGAAGGAGAGGGCAATAAAATTGTTGGAATGTTTATTTGAGGGACAATGCGCTGACCAAGTTCACCATGGTGCTTACCTGAATTATGTAGTTGTTGCTGCTGTTGTACATATTTTTTGTGTGCTAATATTATATTATATACAATACTCGGTGTCAACTGAATGGAGTGAATTTTTGTTGGAGTACGAAAAGGTCGTCTCAATTTAACTATGAGAGGAACTGCGATCATTATTGAAAGAGGAAAGAGGCACTGAAGCGCTGGGGTTTGGCGCTTGTGTAATTTCGCCATTTCAAATGCCCCACTTAAGTTGAATGCTTTGACGAAGTAATGGGCCAGTTTGTGTTGTGAATAATTTAGTTTTTAACGATAATTGCAGAACACGCCGAACTGGGTGATAAACCCATATATACATATTATACATGTGCTTTTGTATTCATGTATTTTAAGTGGAAAATATTCCTGTTTTTATGTCGTCGGAGAGTTTAACAGAAGAGAGTACATACATGCATACTTGAGTGAACCTGATCGCTATGACTATAGCTTTTCTTGGTCAGTGGCTGTTTGTAACCTCAAATAACGAGTCTTACATATCTAAATACCCTGAAACTTGATTCATATTTGGGAAAACTCTACCCTGGTACCTTAAAAACAGCGATATGTTTCCAATAGAAAATAGACCATTGTTCAGAAACCCAAAATGCGCAAATCCGTCGGCGGTTAAGCAATTTTTGACTATCTGCAACCACTTTACGATACGGATCCGTTTCCACTTTTAAATCTGCCATATACTTTCTGGAAATCGACATATCACATCTTTTCATTCCGTTGTCATAGAGTGAATTCACAACTCATTTTTCTTAGACATTCTAGATTAACATGATGCTTCGTACACATTCATTTTCGTTGGCCTAGAGGTTACTCTGCTTTTAATTTCACGTGAACTCAGCGCTAAACTGACAATGAATTCACAGCGACAATAGTATGAGTTCCCATGTTGGTAGATGATGGTATTCTTCATTTAAATAATGTTTTTGATCAACTTTGTAGGCGACATTGAGTGGTTTTTTCCGGTATCTTTCTTTTAATCTTTACTACAACTCCCGTTAATATTCATAGTATTTGAAAGTGCTGTACGTCAAAATGTTCCATATGAATGTTTCATATAATGCTAGCTGCAGTAGATCTGATGTTTAATATTCTATCACAGTCGAACTTAGTGTCTCCTTATTTTCTTTTATAAATAACCAGAGAAAATTTAACAAAAGCATGTTACATTGATTTTTAGTCCCCTACCGTGATATCACAAAAAGTAGAACAGTTACAATTACACGAATAAGCTAGGGGCATAACCGAACTCTATTTATTAATACTAATTTATAGTATTGGGTTGTTCGGAAAGTCATTTCGTTTTTTTTGGGGAACATGAAAGACAGTTTTCGTATAATGAATAAATATTTTATTAAATTATATATTGGCCATTCTGGTCCAACACCTTTTGCCATCTTTCTGGCAGTAACATAATTCCCCTCTCATAAAAGTTTTGGTCCTTGCTGGCAAAAAACTCGTCCAGGTGGTTTTTGACATCTTCATTTGAGGTAAAGGTTTTGCCATCCAAAAAATTTTGCAGGGACCGGAACAAATAGTAGTCGGAAGGCGCCAGATCTGGAGAATATGGTGGATGTTGCAGTACGTCCCATTCAAGCTGTAAAAGTTTTTGGCGAGTGACCAAACTTGTGTGAGGTCTCGCATTATCCTGGTGGAACACTACACCCTTCCTGTTGATTAATTCGGGCCTCTTCTCTTTAAGTGAATCATTCAATTTGTCCAGCTGATGACAATAGACTTCTGAATTAATCGTTGTATTGTCCGGCAAAAGCTCAAAAAAAACGATTCCTTTGACATCCCACCAAACGGAGAGCATCACCTTTTTTTGGTGAATGTTGGCTTTTGACACGCTTTGAGCCGGTTCATCTTTTCTGCTCCATGACCTCTTGCGTTTAACATTGTTGTATACAACCCATTTTTCGTCCCCAGTAATAATCCGCTTCAAAAATGGATCATTTTCTAGACGTTTGAGGAGCGAATCACACGCGTCAACACGACGACACAAATTTCGCTCGGTAAGGACATGGGGCACCCACACATCGAGCTTCGAGGTTAAGTCCATGCCTTTCAAATGGCCATAAACAGTTGAATTCGACCAATTTAACCTCTCACCGATCTCTCGTGTGGTGATTCGCCGATTTGCATCAACTAATGCCTTTATCGCATCTTTGTCAGCTTCGACCGGCCTTCCAGACCGTGGTGCATCTTCGACATCAAAATTGCCGGATCGAAATTTTGCAAACCAGTTCTGGCACTGGCGTACTGTTAACACGCCTTCTCCATACACATCCGTCAATTTTTTTCTCGCTTGGACAGCATTTTTACCTTTTCTGAAGTTAAAAAGTAAAATATGACGAAAATGCTGCTTATTGCTCTCCATATTTAAAAAGGCACCAACCAAAAACTACTGGGTAGAATTAATAGAACTTTTTCACACACAAGCCTTGCAATATCAGCTCTCATGACATATAATGGTTATGGGGCTTAAGTGTGAAGTTAGTTTCGAAAAAACGTAATTAAGTCCTCTGGCGGGAAAAAACGAAATGACTTTCCGAACAACCCAATATATAATGTCGATGCCATAAGCTCTGCGTTTAATTAATTTTTACATTGATTTATGAGGTATTGCATGTACACATGTCTGCAGGAAAGGCTTTACTCTCTGCCTAACTAAAAAATGTAATTAAAAGTCTTCTCCCCCAATATATTAAATGTAAATTTTTACGTCAATTAATACCTTATCTTTACACTGAAGTTGTTGTTAGAAGCAAGGAGAGTTTAGCTCTACAACTAGTTTCTCTCTCAACAATGCTGGAAATTTGAGCCAATATATAACAGGACGTTATTAGTTCATGGAGCGATTTTTCGTGACCATTCATAAAACACCCCAAAACAAGTTATTAAGAGCTGAATACGGATGTAACCGAACAATTTATATTCTCGCAATTTGCAAGGATCAAAGGCGAGGAATTTTTCAGGTGTTGGCAAAACCGTTAGATTAACAGAACGGAAGTATGAAAATGGAACATACGTAAGTGTAACACATAAAATACCCATTTACTCGATTTCCAAATTTCACGGTTTTTCCTTTGAAAAATTAGAGCTGCTAGCAATGTTACTAGGCGGACTTAAAAGTCCGTATCTTAAAAAAAAACTCATTACAATACTCGATTTTATTATTCATTAATTTTGGTAGGACGAGTTGGCTTTTGCTTCAAAATAGGCTTCAGTCTCGACAATTTCCTATATCTATTTTGAACATTCTCCGTAGGTCTGACAAAAGAGAAAGGTTGCTACGGGGCAGAACCGGAGCAGATGATAGATGCGGAGTCAATTCGAAGCTCAATTCTTGCTATTTTGCTGATATTTTCACTAATTTGTGACACGGTATTCGACAGTTGTGTTTATACACGTATATTTTGAAGTTTAGGTTTAACTACAAAACATATCCATTCAATTTTAGTTGCAGTGTTCCTATCCTTTAAGAAACTATGCTAGCTATTCTGCCTGCCGGGTAAATACTTTCAGAGAGATTTTAGTCCAGCTCAGTTTTCTTTTACAGCTGGCCTAAAAAAATTATCCTTATAATTGTTTTGTTTTGCATCGGATTTATTAATTTTTCGTCCACAGATTGCCAATTATATTGACATCCCGGCGTTGCAGTGCAAATTTATGAATCGTTCTAGAAATTACATGTATGTATGTTTCTGTAAATGTCAATAGTTCAAGTTTGAGAAATTGATATATTTAGGAGAATGTAATAGAGCCGTTCTATCGAAAACTTCATTAAAGAACTATTACTATTATTACACTACATTATACATACAAGCACACATAATGGAGATATATATGTCAGCATAAAGGAGAATAACGTCAAAGGAATCAGGAATAACTTGCATTTTTTTTTTTTATACTTATAATTGACACTTTTTTGATTTTGGCTTAAGATAATTTGTGTAAGCATTGGTATTAGGTTAGCCAGAGTGGAAGAAAAAAGTTTTACTCATGTGAAATTTTATATAACTGCAATAATTTTGGAATATTTAAATATGTTGTTTAGATGGAATACAAAGCGTTGAGTGTTATTAAATTAGGTTTACGAAAACGGCGTCAAGACAACACAAGATGAAAAAGAATTCCGGAATGACGCCAATGGCAAGAGCAGCAAAAACGAAAGCAAAACACGAAAAAAATGCAATTAGCAAAATGTGATAAATTAAATTACAAAACGTCGACCAAAGCCTACACCTATGCACACTTGCCGGAATGTTCAACACGCGCGCCTGCAACAACCCACACACACACACATGCATACCATTTAATCAGAGGGGAATGTTGAAACGACATATGTATGTAAGTATTCACGTCAAACTATCATTTAAATACAAAGGTTGTGCAGTTGAAGCAATAAATTTAACCCGATAAATTCCATCAAACGACAATGAGTTACAAATGAGCCAGCGGTATGCGTGCTTCAAGAAAAAAATCTATCCTCGACTATAACAAATACTACTACTCTACTCTACTCGTATTTGTTTAACATAAAGTTAGAATACCACCAGAAATTAAATTTCAATTGTTTTTGTTTTAGCGAGGTGGCGGCCCGCAGACTCTTCAAGCGAGTTTTAATTATTCAATTACTGACAATATCGAAAACAGGTTGGTCTTAAGTTTTGTGTGGCTTTGAGGTTCGACTGCAGATATGTATATTATTGGATGTATACAGCTATTGGATGTAAAGATTGTGTGATAAGCTGAGAGCCAAAATTGCCATAAAAGCGGGGCACCGATAAATAAACTTAAATCTCACCAATATGGATCCAGCCGCCAGGCGCTAGATACTTTATATTCTTACCATTAATAAGTGCTTTCGAAACGATATCCAACGACGCTGATGCCGCTTTGGCCTTGATACAAAAAGCAAGAAAATCGAAGAGAGGCATAAGAGTATTACAATGTGGCTGCAATGTTGGCGAATCTGACCTAAAATGCAGTGGACCCACAGACTGTTACCGGACATCCGCACATGGATGAACACTCTCAACATGTGTTCTTTCAATGCGCTCGCTTCTTCCAGTTATTTCATTCCATATAGAAGTTTTAAAATGTATTGTTACTCATAGGAAGTAATACTTTTCTGGTGGTTCCGTAAGAAAGTTAAGAGTTGGGAGTATGTTCGGTTTATACGACTATTAAAGTGTGAGTAGGGATCGGGGTATATTGTTCGTTTTGTTACTGTAACAACCATTGGTTATGTGAAGGGTTGTTGAAGTGAGGTTTGTTGTTGTGTTTGCAGCGACGGAAAGTATTACCCAAATAATTTTGACGAATATTGCCGACTTGACAGACTGACTGTTCTTGGCCGGATAAAAATTCGTTCTGTGTCGGTTACGCAGAGAAGACTGCCAATGGAACGAGTGTCTCTCAGATTGGTCAAATACCATTATAAATAAGTATTTTTATGTGCGCATGGTACATTATTGTTTTTTGTTTTTTTTATTATTATTGTATTTATTGGAAACACTGTCAACCACACGCATGAATAAATTACCATTTTAAAAACTAGTCTAAAAACAATCAAACTTAAAATTACTGACGAATCGCAATGTACACACGCACGCATGCGTAGTGCAAAACCTCACAGTTTCGTTGAATATGAATCGTGAATATGAATTATTCATACGTATATACACACATAATCACATACATAAATATGTATACGAGTATTTATCGCAAAGCCTATAATTTGCGCACAATAAGCGAGTTCGTTTAACTTATTATTGTACATAAGAACAGCCACGTCAACGCATAAGGACAAACATTTATGACTGTGTACATATGTAATCACATATATTGTTGTTTGAATGCCCATAATGAATCGCAACGACACAAATTCAAAATAGTCATTCATATCAATTTGCTTTAAAAAGTAAATTGATTTCGCAACGAATTGAAATTAAGGTATGAATTTAACGACTTTGAACCATTTAAAATTTAATGCGATTCGGCAACTTTCACAAGCCAAAGGTGGCTTAGCGAAATTCATACCACATCCATACACACACGTGCATACATATATACGGCTCCATTTGTGAGTAAACAGAAAAATTGATCGCGTGGAATGCCATTAAACGCCTTGTACACTCCTTAACATTAAATTAGCCTGCACAGCTCATTTATGGGCCTTAAAAAGAGTTTATGAAGCCTTGTTTATTTATGCTTATATATTTATACATATGTATATATGTATACCACCTTGTATGAACAATTGTGTAAGCTTCTTCTAATAAACTTATATGATATACAATATACTCATGTTTACATATATATACACAAGCTTGTATGTTAGCATATTTTAGTATGATTTGCATGATTTTATCGATTTGATAGGCACATATAAGCTAATAGTCATAGAAATGAATTAATAATTTGTATTCACTAATTTCCATAACTTAGTAGTTAGTTATACACATAAATGCATACGAATATACATTAATACATATTTATGGAAGTTATTAAATAGATTTTAATGGGCAGATAATAGACGAACCTCGGAGAAATTGCCATTTATTGCTTTTATCACAAACAACTAGTTTACATGTGCGTATGTATGTATTTGTGGTGGTGTATGGAAAGGCAGTTTTGCTTGAAATCGCAGCACGGAAATTGCTTTATCACATTTATTGAATACAATAAAGTTATAAAAATACTCTTTAATGCCATACTTATATTCATAATTTAGAAAGAGCAATCGTGTTATTTATACTTTTTGAATTATCATACATATTTATTGTTAGCGAGTATATAAACACAGGACAAAAGTCGTCGTAATTTACATTTTATAATGCTCGAAAAGCGACCACGCCTACAAAATATTAAAAGCATGAAGTTTAGTCTATTCAACAAGATTTGCAATATTATTCCTTGAATATTTTCTTTGTAATAAAAAGTGTTTTATAATTCTCATTGTAGTACTGTTTACTTTTTAAAACACGAAAACTATAAAGTGCTACAATTAAGCCACAAACTAAGATACGAAAGTGTAATTTGCTAAGGGGTGTCGTAGTGGAAATGCCCTATGCATCTAGGGCTAATAGGTTTAATGAACATATGTCACAACAAACAAATAAAGCTATTCCGACAAGCTCAGAACAAGTCTTTTTAGCACCTCCTAATACACTGGGGAAATAAGTGAAATGGAATAATAATCTCGCCCACTTCACACATAAAGCTTATATTGAAAACTACTAAAAGTCAGAAAAGTTAAATCTTACAACAAATATTGTACGGAAGGGTTGCAGGAATCCATCTAAAAATTACAATGGACTCAAGAACGACTAAACCACTTTAAACCAAATTTGGTACATAGAATTACTTTGATATTTTTATGTTACAGTGTGAACGCCTACTTGCCATATAACACAATTTAAAATTCAGACATGATTCTCTCACCTTACAGAATATAACTCATGCACCAATTAAGATATCGTAATAAAACTTTTCACAAATAGTTCAAGGTATTTCGTCTCACATCTAAAAAGTTGTCGAAATCGGGCCACACCTTTTCAAGTCCCCAAATACCCAATATGTAGACCTCAGTGCCTATGGCAGACTTTTTACCGAAAATATCGGTCAATCTGTAAGATAAATTAATGAAATTCAAATAGCATCTTTCCGTGATAATTATGTGCCCTTGTGCCAAAAACGGTAAAATCGGGTCAAATACTTCCTTAACTTCCATACACTTAGCCTAAATATTTTCGAACTATCGATTGACTTTATACCGAGTATATCGGTCAATATGTAAGTTATCTTAGCAATATTAAATGAACGCATTGTCTTGAATATACAATAGTTTGTTGGTAAAAACTAGTGAAATCGGTAAACAAATTATCCCAGCTTCCATATATTACATATAATGATTTTCTTATTCTAGTGGACGCTATGCCGAATATGTCTGTAAAACGTTTAGTTATCTTAATAAAATTGACTGGGAATATGTTCTTGAGCATACTTTAGCTTAATGCCAAAAGTAAATGTTGTAAGTAAATTTCGTAAATGTCGATTTCCCCTTCCCCTAATACCGATATATTGATTTCCGACTTTCCAGCTGATTTTATGATATTTTAATGAAGTTAAGTTTTTCGTTAACCATAATATGGTTTAGTACTGAATATGAATGAAATCGGTCTAGACCTTGGTCAGAATCCAGTACTTCTAATACAATGATTTACGTTCCGCTAAACTTTTTCTTCATATTCATTAATTTCGAATAATATTATGCCATTCGGTAATGAAAATTATGACTTATGCTCTTTCCCGCAGCACTGATATCATGAATAACTTATATAATTTATTTGGCACTAAAAATATGATCCGTTCCTCATTTGAAAAGCTGAGTATTTCTGAGGACTTGACGTAGCAGATCGAGTTTCTGTGTGGACGGGACAGTATTATAGGATATGAGGGACGACTAAAGTTTCTCTGCGCTAAAATTCAAATGTTGACAGTGGTTCTTTTTGCAAAGAATTAGTTAGGATTTGTCTTTAAGCATTTGACCATGCCATTTGTTGTTGTGGTATAATAGATGGACTTACTACAAATCCAACTGGGTTTTGTGAACTGGCGTCAACGCCCACTTGCACCAAATATATTCGTCAAACTTTCTTGACGTTTACAAATTATCTCTAAATGAATTTTATTTTCTACAGTTCCGTGAAAAATTCATAGTGAAGCTATGAAATTTGAACATATACAACACTTTACGCGCTAATATAACGATCGTCTTTGATACGTCTTTGCGCATATATTATCAAAAAGTGCAGCTAACTTTAGAATGAAAAAATTCGCTTTGTCACTTTAAACTATTTGTATATACATTTATATATATTCTTGCACCCACCTAAACAGCATTTAATAAAGGAAAGTGAATTTCATTTAAAATCATTACATAAAACATTTGTATGTATAGATATAAGTAAAGATATATTTTATGGCGTTTCTATGCAACACTAGATCTAGGACAGATTACATTATATTACATTACACAAAGGAAGTAACACCAACGCATGAAAGTCCTGTGGGTTCATTCATAGAAACCTGATCAGGAAATCTTTATTTACTTAGAAACGACATAGGAAAGATACATCTCTACATACTTATTATACATACATACATAAAAGGGCAACATTAGCGTAGCAACATTAACTTAATTAAATCGAAGCCCAGAAAGGTGCTAAGTATTTATACAAATGCACAACGTGAACGGTAAGATATATAAACTATTATACAAACCCATAAAAATTTCATAAATCAATTTCTATCGGTTGCTATTCAAGTTTAATATTTATTTGTATACAGTTATTTTCAAGAGATTCAAGAGAAAAATATTTCAAAGTTTTATTACAGTGTAAAAATCTCGACAGAGAGGGCTGCCTTGAAGAAGCCCTGATGAAACAACGATGAATCTGAAAAGGGATTTTTAAGCATTAAATCTGAAGCACTAGATATTTTATTGTACAGCGCCTATTTCAAAAAATTACAAAATCATGAACGATGCTGTCTTTAATACCTTCATTAAAAATAGAAAGCACACTAAGAATGGAGTTTGATGACACTTGGTATACGGGTTCTCTTGCATTATAAGGAAATTTGGTTTGTAAGTGGATCATCAGTTCAAAAACTAGACAATGAAGAGGTTCACGCCCAATCTTAAGTGGAGTATTACATCTTATAAAATATCAAACTGATTTTAACCAATTTTGTTGGGACATTCTCATCACTCTGTTTCGTGTTCTTGTTATATAGCAGCTCTGATCTAAATAGGCCCACGCCTTCCTTTATCCCTGTTATATCGAATATAGGGATCCTCATGTTTCCAGTTGCCTTTGTAACTCATTTAGCAGTGTGAATACAAGATATTTCAAAAAAATGTAGCGAAAATATTTCTAAGTGATTCTGTTGTGAAAATAATAACATCTGTCTTAGTATTAGGTCATACCGATAATAGTATCCGTACGTAGTACTTTTATGCTGAATATATTAATTTCTATTTATCGGGCTTACTATTTAATAAGCAGCAGATATTTTTTATATTGAACAAGAGATGGCGTTGAAGCTAGATGAACACGTTACCTGTCGTTAAGTTAATCCTTTGTAGAAGTAAATCCAATTTCGCTAACGATTTTTTATTCATACGGAAACCCTTTACCATTAAACACTGTGGAAATGAAATTATTGTTAACTTCGATAAGAAATTATAGCTTTTCTGATTTTCGAGATGGTTTACAAAAAAAAATTCTTTTCAAACATATTACAATGGTATTATCATAAGCGGTTCCATAGAGAAAGTCTTAAACGTTAAATATTAAAATGTAAAACCATACCTTTTGAATTTTAAATTTAAGCCTTTCTGGAACTACTCGTAATTCGTGACTCTTTTTATATCAACATGTCGTTTTACGATTTCTCTAGTATTAAAAGCGGCACTCTAAAACCTCACCTCAACGTAAATTCAATAACATAAATAAACAAATTACAATTAAGCCTAATTTCGATGCAATAATTTCTTATAACTTAAGTTTATAGGCAAACAAGTGGAAATAAAACAACTTTGAATGAAATTGTAAGTTCTTCGGAAAGACGGCTCTAATCTCATCTTTGTTCGGATTTACAGTGCTAAGTACGAAATCTCGCGTTAATTTACGCCACTTCAGAATACTTACATTCGAAATGTTATGTAAAAATATCCATACATATGTAATTGTTTGCACATCCATGAGTTATTCAACAATTTGTACATTTCCTTAAAATTTTTATGTAAATACATTCATATATGCACTTGCTTACAGAACTCATTTGAACTTTTCATTCGCTAAGCATTTATTCAAACAAAAATATTTACTTAAGAAACAAATAGTTTAAGAAAATAAAAATAATTTACGGTCGTTATTGTTTACGGGATTTCAAACAACTATAACAAGTTAAATGTGATTCTAGTAGATAAAAATAAATTGATGGAATTTGTGATATCATTTTGACAACAGTTACAACGAGAACTGTAGTGCATAGATTTAGGGAATTTTCCTCCGCTTTAGAGAAATCTGGATTTTTCTTTTAACGACGATGAAGTTCGATAAGTATTATACATATATCTGACGCTACAGTCAATAACTCAAGCATTAAGGAATACTTAAGAAAAGAGGGAGATAGTTAGTAAGTCCGATCATCGCTTTTCAATGTATGCTTTATCTGATTATAGATGGAAAAATAGTCTATTGAAAAAATAAGACAAATTTTGAGAAAATAAGTAAAATATGTCAAGATGTCTACAGAAAATTATAGCCCACTTTTGATAAAGTATGTCTTTCTCAGTTTTATATACTCAATTAAATTTATTAAGGTTCTCAGAAATTGGCTGATATATAAGAAGTAAAGATATGTGAATGTATATCAATAAATGTTTTCAAATTATGTATTGTAAAACTTAAATATTATTTAGATTGGGCTGCAATTTAGTGAGTTTCGACATATCACTAAAAAGTGGACTTCCTCGCATCTATTGCTTAAAGTTATAAACCCGTTATTATAATTATAATTCCCAACGGTTACTCAACTATTCACAGGAATGTCCGAACGAACGCAGTCCAAGTAACGTACGGAATTTTATTTTTATTTTTCGCCCAGTCAAAATAGGCAATCTGTTAAAACCTCTTGCAAAATGGTAATCTGTTTAGTATGTATTATAATTTAATATATATAAACGACCAGGATGACGAGACGAGTTACTCGAGTTTAATTCCGGGTGACTGTCTGTCCGTTCATCTATCCATGTAAGCGATAACTTGAGTGAAAATCTGGACAAAATTTGGTACCGTGGAGCCGTGTTTTTCGGCACTCTGGAGAGATTGATATTGCAGATGGGCGTAATCGGATAACTACCATGCCTACAAAATGCCATTAAAATTCTTGAAAAATGTAATTGACCCCACCTCCTAATCGGTTTAATCTACATATCTTTCATATCGCTAAGCTATATCAACCAAACTTATTCTGAAAAAGTCTTTCTAGCAAGTCCTCATACACTTCGAAAATAAGTACAATCGCAAAATAACCACGCCTACTTCCCATAGAAAGGTTATGCTGAAACTACTAAAAGTGCGTTACCCTTGTTGAAAAAATGCGTTAAAAGCACTAAATTTCATTGTAAAGGCTTCAAAGGAGTCGATGTAAAAATTCGACTATTGGAGTGGCACCGCCCTTCATTAGGTGAAATCTTATATCTCAGGAATTACTATACCGATCTGGTGCATGACATTATATTTTCATTTTTATATTACGGAATATAAATCGATTACCAATAAAGATATTGAAGCGAAACTTTGCACAATAAGTGTTTTCAGGTTATTCGATCTCTTGTTTAAAAATTGTCTTAATCGAAATATGACTTTTCAAGCCTCAGATACCGAATATATGGAACCAGCGCCTATGATTGACTTTTTACCGAAAATATCGGTCACTCTGTTATTGTTAAATAACATATTATGTTACACTCATGTTATTGAAATTCAATCTTTGTCTGTGTGTTCACATATATATAATAATATTGTGTTCTTGTGTCAATTGGGTAAGATTAGGTTAATATATAATTCCCTCAGCTCCCATATGCTTCATACAAATAAATTTGAACTTCCGGTTATCTTTATACCGTATATATCGGACGATATGTGAATTATCACAGTGGAATTCAGACATCGTCTCGTACTGATAATAGTCTATCTTTATGCCTAAAATGGATAAAATTGAGTAAATACTTCACCAAGCAACCTTATATCTAATATAAGAATTTCAAATATCCGGTTGGTTTTATTCGGTATTTATCGATCAATATGTAAGTTATCTTAGCAAAATTATGTGAACGTATAATATTGGATATACTATAGTTTAGTGCCTAAAGTGTGTGAAATCGGTCAACGAATTACACCAGCTGCCATATATTATATATAATGATTTTCGTTATTATAACAGACTTTAATCCGATCATGTTGGTTTATGTGTGAGTTATACTTGTGTAATGCCAAAAGTTGGTGCAATCAGTGCAAACTATCTCCAAGCCCCAATATACCCGATATAGGGATATCCGACTTTAAAGCTGACTTTAAATCGTGTATGTTGGTCAATATGTATGATATTTTAATGAAATTAATTGGACATGCTTTCTTAAACATAATTTGGTTTCGCGCTGAATATGAATGAACCTTGGTCTAAACATGCCTATGGCTAAATAACCCTGGTATTATAATTTCCAATCCTCTAGTTGACCTTTTCCTAATATACCCAATATATTAAACTTAACCCTTTTGGTTGAGTTTATATCACATAAGTCAATTGAGCTGATTGAGCTGATAATAACGAAACTTAAAAAGTCTATGACCTTTTCTATAAGTTAGTAAGATACCAAATATGATTATAACAAAATTATAATTACGTCGAATAAGGTATGTTAAATTCTGACACAAAATTTTTATTAAAATATGTCTTCAATTTTTGTAAATTGGGAAAGTATAAAATCTTCGGTTACACCCGAAATTGATAGGGCTAATACTTCTTCACATTCATTCACATCCATTCAAGACCATAGGAGAATTGTAAAAATATCGGCAATACCTAAACTATTTGAAGCTATAATCACCGATCAAATAACTTTTTTCATTTTTCCTTTAATTTCATGTTCTCAGCATGGATTTCGTAAATGGAAATTTACACTAACAAATTTGCTTGAATTTGTGAACCATGTATGAGAGAGTTAAGGAGAATAAGCATACTAATTTTATATACATTGATCAGCAAAGCTTTCGATAAAGTAAATCACTCAATTCTCGTGCAAAAACTTGTTCTTGGTATTCAACCAAGATTTCTTCAATGGGTATCTTCTTATCTCAATAATAGAATACAACGAGTGAAATTTAATGATACCCTTTCGGATTCAATTAATATCTTTTCAGGTGTTCCGGAAGGTAGTCATCTTAGTCCGATTCTGTACTTGTTATTTATTAATCCTAATAAAATCTTCTGTAATACAGTACTGAAAAATGTTGTTGTATGCCGACGACGTAAAGCTTTTTAAATTATACACTTCAGTTGATGAAAGGTGTCTGACGCGAACAGACTTAAGCAATTTGGTTACTAGGTGTGGTAGAAATGACATGCCACTGAATCTTAAAAATGCAAGACGATGTGCTTTTCCCGTAGATCTGTGTTCACCTCTCACTATGTAATAAAGAGCTATAGTCTAGAGCAAGTATTTAACTTTGCTGATTTGGGAGTTACAATGCACACCAAACTTAATTTTAACCTTCATGTTAATACAATGATTTTGAAAGCTAGAGCACCATAAGCTTTGTTAAAAGATGGCATAAGGAGTATTATTAAAACTCTTTTTACCACTTTGGTTAGGTCTATATCACTTCAGATCGGTTCGCAAATATCCAACTAGGAAGTGATGTTTTCATAGTCTCTATTTTAAATAAATTTTTGCAATTATATAAAATTAGATTATGGGTTATAAAATGGTGATAACAATTTCAGAAAATATACCAAATTGCAACTAGAAATTACTGACGGAAATTGCGCAAGTTGGAAAATACCAGATTGCAACAAAAATTTTCGAGTTGAATTTGGTATATTCCCGACCAAATCACTAAAGTAACAAATTATGTTAGGAGAATTCTAGATTTTCAAAAAACAAGAACTTTTTTCAACACAATGTAGATATTTTCCTTTTCTCTTAGGTTTTTAAAGCACACTTTAAGAAGGTACAATGTTGAAATGGGTCAGTGCAAGAAATTTGCTGTTTATGTATATCTCGAAAGTTCTAACATAAAATGGACAGGTGAAATGAAATGTTTGCCCTAAACACAGTGGCACAGGAATTGTAATGATTCTTTTGCCAATACTATAGATCATAGCTCCATTTTGGACTTTAGTTTTAATTTCTAACCTTCACTTATAGTAAAATGGTAGTATCAAACTGGGACATATCCCGCGCAGAGGCATAAATTCTAACAATTTTTCACAGCTATTGTGCATGTGATGTAAGTTCACCGGAGGCGACGGACATCTCCATTCTCCATTTTACCGCAATTATGTCGGAGAGAAGAAACAAAGCAAAGGCGCACCTTTCATGTTTCCCATGAGTCCAATATGCCGTGGCGGAAGTGAGGAGCTATATTCGAAGTTTTTTGTAGTTGAAATGAAAACCGCACACATGCATACATTTATTTCTCATATGTGTGAGTATGACACTGCTGCGTATAGTAACAACAAACGGGCGGTAATTACGGTGAAAAACTCATTTGCCACAAATAATAAATCTTTCAATACATAATATTAGAATTGCCCTAAATGTAAGTTTACGCGAACGCTCGCACGCACACACACACACACGTAGGGTACAAGCCCAGGAGAAGTGATTTAAAGCAAGGCAATAGCAAAAATGCATAATTGCATACATATACACGCACACACAAGCATTTGCCTTCAGTTGTGGAAAAACAGTGCGGAGTGGGCTTTAACGTTGCCAGGAAGTTAAAGCGCACGGGGGATTGAATTCAACTTGCTCGTAATGACTGCTGGCGGTGCGGATGCCGACTCAGATGTTCAGCGTGTTTATTGGTTGTCGTTTGGTGAACAAAACTGCATCGTTAGTCTTTCAGTTTTGTTTCTTTTGTACTTTCATACAGCCATGTACACTGTGGCCGGGGGGCATAAAGTGCTGAGTTGTAGCGCAAGTGCAAGTGTTGTGTATTATTATTTCTTGAAGATTGTTCAAATCATCATTATTCATAGGATGGTGCTTTAACATGTATGCACATGCTTACGGATATAGATATGCTTAATTTAAACTGATTACAATTCCTTAAATGCCTGTGTATGTATCAAGCAAGTAACTTTTTTCTTCAGTTTAAATATGTGCCTCACGCAGGGGATTCAATAGCATAAAAAAATTCATCGATCAACCGAAAGTTACTCTTTACTCCTACCCACACACTCGAAACACAGGAAGCCTCCGAAGAATTTTTTTTAGAAATTTTACTTTTTTGTTGTGAATGTTATGATTTTTCGAATGAGATACGGTTGAGAAACTACTAGTATCGTGGAGGTTTAAATAGCACTTTAATATTCATGTTAAGTTTTGTTCCGGGAATAAAGAAAAAGGAATCGAATTTCTCTCCATCAGGCTATATTAAACATGTATTCGGGCGTATAAATTTGATATTGACATAATATTTGATATAAAATGGCGCTTACTGGGCAAATCTTTGGATTCATCTTTTTCAGGAAGGCCGTGACGGACGACGGTGATTCCATGAAGTCGTGCTGTCCGAAAAAAAAAAAAGACGAGGAAAATTCCACGCACATTTTTAGCTTTACTTAAATTTTTCGCAAAATGGCTGACTTGTAAAAGAAAGGTAAATTTGCTCACCCAAGAAATCAGCAATAAATTGTATATAAAACAAGTCAGAAAGGACAAGTTCGGGTGTAACCGAACATTTTATACTCTCGCAATGTGCAAGGATCAGAGGCGGGGAAATGTTTTCAGGTGCTGGCATAAATATTAAAATATCTTGCCGAAGAATTCGACATCATTATTCGAAGAAATTATCAATGGACTGCAATCATATTTGGTATCTTATTAACTTATATTGCAGGCCATAGACTCATACACTTTCATTGTTATATTTTGTTTCGTGTCAGAGATATTTATATTAAAATCTACCAAATTAACTCAAATAAGATATATGCGATATAAACTCAACCAAAGTGGTTTAATAAATACATTAGATACATGAGGAAAAAGTCAACCAGAGAAAAGGAAATCATTATATTAGGAATAGGCGGGTTAAACCATGATCTAGACAAATTTTTTTCATATTTAGCGCGAAAGCACATTGTGTTTAAGGAAATATATCCACTTAGTTTCTTTAAAATATCACACATATTGACCAACATAAATGGTTTAAAATCAGATGGAAAGTCGGGAATTCTTATATCGGGCATTTGTAGGATAGAGGACTGATCACATTAACTTTTTTTACTATTCAAGTATATTAGGGATCATGTTTTCACGGAACTTTCTGAAAGCAACTCACACAGTGACTGACATATTCGGCATAAAGTCTACTAGAATAGCGAAAATCATTATATGTAGTATATGGGAGCTGGGATAATTCGTAGACCGGTTTCACACATTTTCGGCAGTAAACTATGTATGGTATATCCCTCCCACTGCGGGTCGGGGGATAAGAATAACCCGCGGTAAGGCATGCCTGTCGTAAGAGGCGACTAAACTCCACAAAATGTACTGCATTTGAAATAGACTTTGCTCTAAAAATAGGCTTAGCCATGTCAGAAATAGTGCTATTACTTAGCTTGAACTAAGCTTATGACACTTTAAATGTATTATGCATACACTTAAAGAGGCATTTTAGTTCAAGCTGCAAATGCCACCAGTCGAGATGAATGGGTAACTCAACTGGAAGTAGACTTTAGGCTACAAGGTCTGACCGGAGACTATAACCTGGTACCACGGGGAGCAGGAGCCCGATGGTGTGGCTTGTCGCTCCAACCTGCTCATTGCGGTAAGCCGTTCGGGGAGTATCGTGGTGACTGTGGTTTAATACCTGAATGCGGGTAGAACTGTTGGGCGGTACAGTTCAGTGTAGAGTTGCATTGCAACCGGGTGTCGGACCCAAAGTACGGCAGAGGTTTTAGGTAGGTCTCGAGCCCCACCAAGGTGGTTATTGTGTCCATTCCACAATGCCGATCGGTACCATTGGTTTTAGCAAAAAGCTATAACTGACGGGGGCGCTGTTCGACGCATTGTATTGATCCGTTGTGTTTTTGAACACCGTGGAGTCGGGCTGTACAAAGGCAGGTATCCACGTAAAGCATATCGTTCACTATATGGTATATCCGATATTACACGTTCACTTATTTTCCTAAGATATCTTACATATTGACCAAAATATATGGTATAAACTCTACCCAGAGGTTGAAAAGGTCCTAATATTGGGTATCTGGTGGCTTGAAAAGTTATAATCCGATTTCGTCTATTTTTCCGCAGAAAATGACTTATCCTCAAGGATTTATTGTTGCTCGATTTATCTGCTTTAAAGTGAAAGGATTAGATGAATTTTAAAATTGTGTTATATGAGAAATAGGCTTGTTTTCTACCCGATTTCGTCCATTTTGACAGCGTGACATAAGAATGCAAATATAATGTCACATACCAAATATTGTTGAAAGGGGTTTTTGAGATATATTTGAGATCTCCTAAGACTGGGCGGTGTCACGCCCTTCACCATTCCTTTACGCGGATTCCTATGCAACCCTTCCATATCATATTTGCTGCTAGTTCATTTAATGTTTCTGACGTGTTCCTTTAGCGATTTATCGCTCTTTTAGTAGTTTTCAACATAACTTTTACAGAGGAGGTGGGCGTGGTTATTATCTGATTTCACTCATTTCCTCAGTGTATGAAGAGATGCTAGAAGAGCTTAGTCGGAGCAAGCTTGATTGATCTATCTTGAAGGGTTTCCGAGATATATATATTAAACTAGACCGGAACTGGGGTGGGGCCAAATCCACTTTTACAAACATTTTTGCCCACAGACGCCCCACCCTACTGGGATGCTCTATGCCAAATTACACGTTTATGTCTTAATTTGCTGCTTAGTTATAGCACTTTATCTGTTTTCGGTTAAAGGCATTTTGTGGGCGTGGCAGATGTCCAATTACGCCCATCTGCAATATCAACCATCTTGCAGTGACAAGGAACACGTTTCATACCGTTATGTGAATTTTGTATGTTTTTCAAAGGTTCAGTTTTTCCCATTGATACTTTAATATTAAGGCACACTAAGGAATTTTAAAAGATTTTTGTATCATTCAATTCATTATTAATATTATAATATGCAATGTTGGCCAAAGGAAACAAAATAAGCCCTTCTGAGGGGGAAATTATGGTTAAATTCTTCGAAGAAGGAAAAATTTACCGTGAAATCAATCGGATTGTTGGTAGAATACATTTTTCCATACAAAGAGCGATTATTAACTACAAAGATACTGGTGCTTTTGTATCTCGGCCCCGTCCAGTACTGCTAAAAATATTAACACGGCGTGAAACTCCTAACGTTTTGCAAAGTGTGAAGCAAAACCCTCGACTTACTGCATCCAAAATCGCTCAAGATCTCAAGGAAAATTTTAAGAAGACCCCTTTGCACAGACAGCGTCCGAAAATTTTTGAAAAAAGCTGGGTATCATGGTCATATCGCACACAAGAAGCCATTCATATCACTAGTCAATAGAGAAAACCGTATTGATTTCGCGAAAGAGCACTTTTATAAGCCCCGAGAGTTTGGCAGGTTATTTTTGCTTATATATATATAGTCTTTGGAATCAAGGGGTGTAAGGTTGTGTGGCGAAAAACAGGAACGGCACTCGATAAGGAAAACTTTGTGCCTACTGTGAAACATCGTAGTGGTGGAGCAATGATATGGGGATGCATAGCTACTAATGGTGTGGAGCGAATGGAATTTATAGAGTCCACCATGGACAATTATGCAAAGCTTAATATCTTGAAAAGAAATTTGCAGCAAAGCGCGGAAGTATTGGGTCTGGGAAGTGACTACTATCTTCAACAAGATAACAACCCGAAGCATACAGCAGACATAGTTGAGTTTTGGTTACTCTATAACGTTCCCAAGCAGCTTCGAACACCACTACAATCGTCAGATTTGAATCCCGTGAAGTACCTATGGGATTCACTTGAACGAAAAATATGCCAACACACAATTACCTCAAAGGCTATGCTCAAGGATGTGTTGCAGGAGAAATGGGCTCAAATCTCTTCAACAGAAACCACTAAGCTTGTTGATTCCATGCCAAAACGTCTAGCGGAAGTTTTAAAACGTAGGCGATATCAGACCTCCGCTTAAATTTTAAGAGGAATTTGGAAGAGAAATGTCTTTGTTCGACTTAAGTACCTTGTACGTAGACTTTTTCTAATGGATTTTCTAGCCGTCTGTATGTTTTGTTTTGTTTATATGTTAGAAAATTAATCACTTTTATTTTCATAAAGCTACAAATATAATATCCTTTAATGAATATAAAATAAATTGGATTTTGGATATTTGTTAGTACCTTGTACGCAGACTTTTTCTGCCTTGTGTATGTATCTATGTAGGTATGGTGTATGCGAAAATTATTTGTTATATACTTACATTTATATATACGAATATATGCATATATGTACATACAAATGCATGTATATATGCATTGTGTTGTGGTTATTGCGTATTTTACTATACCGCAGAGCTAATGAAGAAAACGTATTGTATTTACGCCCTCATATATACAATGTATGCACGTGTTTGTGTATGTATGGTTCCAGAAAGCCAACAACAACAACAAAATTAGAAGGAAAACATTAGAATTCTATATTGTAACCAAAAGCTAGTGACGAAGGCAAATAATCAGTTATTGAAGCACATGCATGTGCGTGGGTATGTGTGTACATGTGAACATTAATTCGAGGAGAATGTGGCGGTCACATCATCAAATCCGGCTGACATGAGGTGTCTTATGACGACCGCGCTGTTATTTTGCATTTATTTATACACATATGCATAATATATACGTCTGAGAAAGACAAATGACAAGTTCACAAAAATGAATACAACAACAAAGCATGTGAACCATTAGAGCAATCATAATAACAAAATGGGCAAACACACGCGCACACATGCTCACATATTTACTGAAATATTTATAATAATAAAAGCAAGAGCGCGCAGTTGATAACCAACATGTTGCCTGCTGACTGTCGACAACACCATTGACGACAACATAATCAACAAGAAGCGCTAACAAAAACAATATCAATAACAGAAGCCCGGATGAAAATAAGATTTAAAGGCGCACGCAAATGACAGCGTAAGCGACATAATAGATTTGCAGAAATCGTCTCGACCAGAAGTCATTGAGATGCCTTCTTGGGATTTTGTTTAGATCCGCTGTTAATTTTTTCACTTCTTTTTACTAAATTTTTTGTCGTATTTCACTTAAATCATTTAAACTGCAAATTAAGCACATGCGCATACACTGTACGATGCAATATGTACATACAAATGTACATAAACATACCTCGAATTTCTCGTGTTTGCCGCGTCTAACGCTGGGTACTTGTGTAAGCCACTTAAGTCAGCACCGATGTTTTAGCAACAATACATAATACCACAAGCAAAAAGCATCAAAAGACCAGCAGCTTTCGTGTCGCTTCGTGCCGCCTCTCTTCCCCCACACACGTACATATGCACATACATCCATATGCACATAAATAATTTTGTTGTTAATAATGACTTTAAACTCCGCTGAACTGCCGGTAAGGAGCATTTGCTGCCGCAAGCATCCTGACGATGCCCTTCGAAACCCCATGCAGTTTGAGTAAAGAAGATACAAGTCATTCAAATATTTGCTCGAGTGCATGTTTGTCAGTAGGCATTTGTTTGTGTTTCCTTTGTGGTGTGTGTGCGTGTGTGTACTTGTGCGATTTTATGGTGTTGCTATGTGAGTGCGGTAGTTCGTCTGAATTATAGTACGAGTCATTTTATGGCCTCATAAAATACGTACGAAATTCGTTAAATAACAATAAAAGAAGAAGAAAAGCAAAAACAAAAACAAATAAAAAACGCTTACTTTCAAAGCGCCAATAAACGCAGAAAAATATAATAAAATGTCTGAGTGGTTTTGAACGATGACGACACTGGAAGTATAAAATTATAAAAGTGGGTATCAGCAGTAACAAAACAAAAACAACAACGCATAACCCATAAATAAAAAATATAATTAATTCAAACACTACTACTTTTATATCCATATGCTATGAGAAAGACCACTCGTGTTCATTTTAATACATTTGCATTTAAAATCTTACATAGATATATACATTCATACATACTAGTATGTGTGAACTAAAAATAGAGCGAAATTAAGCCACAAATATTTTATCACTAATGAAGTGAGCAATCTTAAAAAAAGAGGAAATTTGTTCTTTTAAATTTTTTATTTTTTTTTTAAATCTGCTCATTTAAGGCATTACAAAATAAATAAATTACAAAATTCGGCAAATGCAAATATTCATGTTTGATAAAAGTAAAGATGTAATGGATAAAGGGTGAAGGCGCATTGGCGTAGACCGAAAGCTCGTTTATTTCAAGCATAACTTTGGATGAAGTCTTTCAAAACCCGTTTTTACAACCTAAATTAGCCATCGAAGAGCCAGTGGAAAATGACGATAATTTTTTGAAATTAAGAAATCACCTACTGAACACAACCTCTCCGTCTGCCGTTATTACTGCTCTACAGAAGATGAAGAAGGTGATTCTTCTTACCATTTCTATACAATCACTCAAGCACTTTGGTAAACGCGTTTTGAATCCAAGCTAACAGCTATCCAGTGTTGCCTTCGACATCCTTATCTCTTTCCCTTTCCCTTTTTTCTTGCATTGGGTGACAACACGAAAGAACACCAGGGATCTATACGATTGCAACATTTTATTAAAATAATTGGCTATAATTTTAACATTCCATTCTCAATTGTAAAGAAAGCTTAAATCGATATTGTTTATTTAGAATTATGGGTCTGATCAGAATTTAAGATATAATGTAAATATAAATAATATTTACCAACTATAATTATTGTTATTTTATTAGAAAGATATATAATACAATTTTTTATTTTATGCTGCAGTTTATGCGTCGAGTTTCTGGCATCAAATCACATTCCGCTAAATATAACATTCTCGTCTAATTTTAAGTATGCAATAAAGTAGGATATGTATAGCATAAAGTCAACTGGTAAGCGCTCTATGATAAGTAGCAGCGGTTATGATCTAAGTATTCACGTTTTGTCTAATGGCAATAGTAAAGAACTATCGCCTGATTTGTATGAATGACCAATATATCATCCCTTATATCTATTTCATAGTTTTGCTGATTTTCTCACAGCGGTATAAAGAGCTGTAACCTAATGTTTTCACCAAGTTTTGTTATGTGAAGTTTAATACATATTTTATGTAGTAGTCAACAAACTTACACATGCAAACAATTTATTTTGTGTGAATATGAGCGTTGGTATTGCATGCGTTGGCATACTCAACTTTTGTTGGTATGGCGTTGCTTATCCGGTAATGGAGTAGGGCCCTTAGATAGAGATATAGTGGAGGAGGTTAAGACACATTTTGCTGGAGAACATATTCCATTTCGGTGTCTTCTTCAGCAAGGCAACGACCTTAAGCACTACTCAAAATTGATGAGTGAGAGGATAAAGAGTTAAAGTGTTGACGGTCAGCGTATGTCAAATTAATTTATCCTCCCTACGAAGTTTTGAGTTTCTGAAGTTTTTCGTCGGAGAGCTATAGGACTTTGAATTGTTTCCGACGATACCCCTATATGGGAGATGGGAGTGCCATTTTCGAGATTTACAGAATTTCAGATCCTAACATGGTGGTGAAGCACCTTGTTAAAATATATAAAAAATTTGCTAGATATATCCGTTTGGCGATTGTTCTATAAATACTTCAATATTTCCAACTGGTCTCTAGACCGCCAATGAGGCTGACTCATTCGCAGAGACAAACTTGAACCCAAAGTCATCACTGTTCTATAATTAACAAACCTACTCACAGCAGATACATTGACTTAAAAAAGTAAACGAAAAAATAATATAAATTATGCACAAAATAGCAAATAAATTCCATTATATTATCGTTTCCATTAAAAACATATTTTCGTTAATATTAATTAATATTTATTGTATTTTAATTACTACATGCACAGCTAAGCAAATAACAAAAAAGCAAACAAAGTGAAAACCACAAAAACAAAATTCGAAAAGTTGAAATTTAATAAAAATTCATTAACATTGTGAGTGTGTGTCGGTTCTATCAATCAATTCGAAATTAATGGCAGGCACAATTCCATGTGCATTAATTTCTAGTTTGATGATACTCACACAAACAAACAGAAACGTACATATACACGCATGCGCACATCCATGTTATTATTATATATTATTCATATAAATTTATTTCTACAAATTTTTTATGGTTTTATCGAAATTACAAAAGCATCTAAGCGCTTATAGTAGGTGTATCTATATGTACGTATGTATGTGTGTGCATGGTGCACGCTATTGTTGGTTACACATTGCGGCCAGCGGCTAGTGGCTACACGGCGTCAATTCTCACATATCAACATGTGTACTTAATTGCTGCCGATATGCTCTTGAGCAGGGCCGCTTTAGAATGTGTATATAGGCGCTACTATGCCACAAAAAAAACAGCAAAAACAAGGAAAAACCATGTACTGTGCCGAAAAAAATATATGAAATTACATGTCAGACATTGAACAGCGGATTTTCGAAACGATCTTCGAGTCTTCGAACAACATGGGCGGTAAATACGACTATTGTAGTCCCTTCTATGTACAATATGGGTATACGTGGATTTGTTTATAGCATTTGCCGCATTTGTTAATGCTATTTGTTGCTGCAATCGAACAATAAACTACACACTTACAAATGTGCGCAGTGAGGTCTTTAATGCGTTTCATATGTTGGAATTTGTATGAAAATTCGAACTTGTAGAGATAACAGTCAGAATCACCGGGTTCTGGTATTCAAGATCAAGGGGAGAAGGGGAGGTGGCACCGTGTAGTTATGGCGTCCTCACATAACAGGTTAGTGTTATTTATGTTATGTGCATACATACATATGTACATTCATATGTGTTTGCGAACCAGTGCGGCGCTGAAGAGTGCTCATCAATTAAAAATAAATTTACGTTCTAATGCCTCTAAGTTAATTATTACTTTGCAATGATTTCGATGTGTTACAAATCACTCCAGCTTATTATTAATGCCGTGAGAAACTGAATGGCCGCCCAAATTGATTATAATTATGTAAATACATATGTATGAATCGTATTTCTTTGGCAAATATTGTTTATCGAAATATTCAGTTGCCACAGAGTTTATGGAAATTTAACACTCCATTTGCCTCAAGAAACTTAATTGATTGCCGAACTTTAATAATAATCGGAATTTATAAACATTCTCCAAAAAAAATTTTAAACAAAAATAAAACTTGAAGTCATTAATTGTCGCAAATGACAAAGATATTTCAAATTAATATATTATAATAATTAGTTAAAACAAATGAGTGTCTTCACAGTGTACACATTGTATATGAACTCAGAAATAATAATATTTAAACAGCCACAATTTAAATCATGTGTAAATTGAAATTGGCCGCAGGTATATTATTTATGCTTGTGAGTAATCATTTATTGAGGTACGTGGATCCATTTGTAAATATGCGCATGGGAATTTTGGAGACAACTTTGATCTTATTTGATTGTAAATAAATCTACTCGAAAGGAATTATTATCAGTATTATTGAATATTGTTCTAACGAAAATTTGGATCACGCATAAAGTTTAATTATCCACATCTTCACATATTTGAAAATCAGCTTTCATGTAAAAGTTTCCGTTATATACAAAAAAGTATGTGTGTATTGTGTGTATATGTGTATTGTTCATTATTTTTCATATGTGTGTATGTGTGTATTTGTGTATGTAAAATGTATATAAGATGTATGTAGATAGGTGCGTGTATTAAAAGAAGTACTGTTCTTCAACTACATAACTGAAGTTGGCAGTTCCTCTATCAGTATCCAATAGTATGATTGAAGTAATATATTAAAAATGTAAACATTTTTTAAAGTTGTCAAAAATCAAGTAAGGAAGGGTGTAACCGAACATTTCATACTCTCGCAATTTGTGAGGCTCAAAGGCACTGAAATATTTTTAGGTTTTGAAAAAACATCGATAATTTCGATTGTGTTGATATTTTCGCTAAAAAGTCAGCCATAGCCATTAGGGTCCACATATTCGGTATTGGGGTCTTTAAAAGTTATGGTGCGATTCCGACAATTTAGACGTGAGACGGCATACCTCAAAGGTACAAGGTACAAAAGTTTGTACAAAGTTTATTCCGAAAGCTTCATTGGTGTTTGAATTATATATTTTAAAATGAAAGAATTATATGGAACTTAAAATTGTGATATATCGGAAGTAGGCGCGGTTGAATAAAACCATGTACTAAATTTGGTTGAAATTGGTGTAGTAGTTCCAGAGATATGGGATTTCACCTAAAGTTGGACGATGCCACTCCCATTGTCTAATTTTTACACCGATTCCAATGAAGCTCTTGAGCACCATATCGGCTGTGAAATTTAATGCTTCCGACAAATTTCTCGATCGAGTTATCCCATATTTAGTAGTTTTAAACATAAATGTTATATGAGGAGTGGGTGTGTTATAATCCGATGTCACCCATTTTTACTTTGTCTAAGGACGTGTTGGGAGGATTTGTCCTTAGCAAGTATGGTTGATATAGCTTTAGTCGTTTATGAGATTTGTGCATTAAGCATATTAGCTCCCGGGCCAAACCCACTTTTTAAAAAGTTTCAAACCACAGATGCCGCTCTCTACTGCGATTCCCTGTACTAAATCCCAGCTTTATATTTTAATTTGAAGCTTACTTACAGCACTTTATAGATTTTCACTTAATGGCATTTTGTGGTCATGGTAGTGGACCGATTACGCCCAATACCAATCTTCTTCTAGTGCCAAGGAACATGTGTACCAAGCTTGCTCGGACACACGACAAACGGACAGACAAACTCTCAAATAATAACTCTATATTTATGTCGATTAATTTTAGGTGTTACAAACAACCGTTAGGTGAACAAAATTATTCCACTCCGTTGCAACATGTTTCAAGAGTATAAAAATCAGAAGTCTTTATTCCTAGAACACAAATAATTTGTAAACTTGTAAACTTGTAAACTTGTAAATTTAACAACTTTTAACTTAACTTTTTTATATCCAAAGATATTGCCGAAAATCAATTCTGAATAATAGAAATACTTTATGCTGAACTACTGTATTTGATGAAATATAAACAAAATGTAACCAGTAAGGAGAGGCTAAGTTCGGGTGTAACCATTACAATTTGAAGGGATCAAAGCCGGGGAAACATGTTTAGGTGTTGGCAAACCTTGATATTAAAAAATGTTGTAAATAAATTTAACATTTATTATTCAACGAAATCGAAACGAAATGGATTACAATCATGCTAGGTATCTTATTGACTTTGTACTATAGGGTGTCATAGAGTCACGTAGTTTCATTAGTACATTTTTTTTTCATGTCCGAGGGATTTATATTAAAATCAATCACCGTGATATACTCAACTAAAGGAACTAAATTAAAAAATAATTAAAATATGTATTAAGTATTTGAGGAAAAATTAATTAGAGGGTCGGAAATTATTATTTCACCGGTATGGGGGCTGGACCAAGGTGCAGACCAAATTCATTCATATTCAGCGCACACATATTGACCTACATAAACGGTTTAAAGTCAGCTGGAAAGGCGAGAATGATTACATTAGGTACATTTGGCCTGGAGGAAGGTCTAGACTGATTGCATTAAATTTTAGCATTACTCAAGTACACTAGAGAACATGCTTCCATACAATTTTATGAAGATAACTCACACACTGACCGAAATATTCGGCATAAAACCTGCTAGAATAATGAAAATCGTTATATATAGTATATGGGAGCTGGGGTAATCCGTTGACCGATTTCACACCTTTCGGCATTAAACTACAGCATATTTCATATCATACGTTCACTTAATTTTGCTAAGATGTCATACATATTGAACGATATATACCGTATAAAGCCAACCGGAAGTTTGAAAATCATATATTTGGTACGAGTATATGAAAGCTATGGGTAACATAAATCCGATTTTATTCATTTTTGACATCACGATATTTTATTACCTGGTAAAGATGGTATATGATTTTCATTAATATAACTTACAGATTTACCGATATATATGGTATAAAATCAACGGAAAGTTTGAAAAGCCTTATATTAAGTATATGGGAGCTAGGTGAATTATTTACCCGATTTTATCCATTTTTGATACAAGGGCACAATATCGTCACACAAACATTTGTTCTGAATGTCAATAATATACCAAACAGATTTTCAGATATTAGATAAAAGTCATCCAAAGACACTAGACCTTATTATTTAGGATCGGAGGGTTTGAAAGGTTGCTATCCGATTTCGGCAATTCTTAGAAATGGTGTGGCCTTCCATAAAGGCACTCTTTTTCGCTCTGATATCTTCATTGTAAATTGATTTTTGTACTGTAAAGTGAATGAATTATATGGAATTTTAAATTGTGATATATGGGAAGTAAGGGTATTTGTCCTGCGATTTCACACACTTCCATTTTCACACTGTGATTTAAAGATACAAAAATAATGTTGCGGACCAGATTGGGTTGAATTTTATTTAGTAGTTCCTGAGATATGGTATTCACCGCAAAGTGCCACTCCGACTGACCAATTTTTCCATAAATTCATATACATCTATTCCGTATTATATTAACTGTAAGATTTGATCTTTCTGACGTATTTCATCAGCGATTTTACGCAGTCTTCAACATAACTTTTGTGTGTAAGTGTGGAATCCGATATGCCTCATGCGATTTTCTGCACCAAATTACACGTTTCTATCTTAATTGGTTGCTTAGTTACAGCAGTTTATAGGTTTGCTCTTAAAGCCATTTTGTGGGCATGGCAGCGTACCCACGTGTACACAGCTTCATCAAGATATCTTAGTTTTTACTCAAGGTATCGCTGCACGGAGAGACGGACAGACGGACGGACGGACGGATAGAGAGTCACTCGGAGTTCAACTTATCTAGTCATCCTGATAATTTTATATGCATCGCTTTATATCTATCTCGATTAGTTAAACACCCTATAACCAGCGATGTATTATTATATTTTTTCAATTGAAAACATTATTTGTTGTGGAATTGTTTGACGTCTCTGATAATAGGCACTTACTTTTATTCTAAATATTTAAATATTGGATGATATTCTCATCATTTCGAGTTAAAAGAAGTGATTCATTTATACTCCGCTTGACGTTTCGCAACTAAAATTGCATCTTGAAAACATGCAAATTGCAAACTTGACGTCATCTCTTACTTGATATGTGAGAAAACTTTAAATTTTAAATGACACCAAAACTAATTGATTATTTTTGAAATGTTGTTCGTCAGTGCGATGCTGAAAAATTATTGGAAATTGAAGAGCTGTCTTTTTTCATTTTGGTAAAATTGTTGCAGTTATAAGTTATATATTTTTGCCCTTCCATTGCAAGTTGTCGTAATTGTGGTTGGTAAACTTAATAGTTATTCAAAGAACATGTTTTGTTTGTAATAAATTATCGTCTATTTATAATATATTTCATGTTGTTACTTGTATAAGTGGTTTAGCTTTTCTTTAAAAATTAAATATTTTTCATAGAAGTAAAAGTGTTTATTCGCTTTGCCGAAAAGTCAATCAAAATAGACGACCACAGTGATGACTTCGAAAACTTTATCTGAACTTTCTTTCATACATATGAAGAAATACACCAGCCCCTTTTTCTTAAAACACAGCTATGTCACTGGTCCTCCTATTGAATTTGTCATGAATGGAAATACTGCAAAAAAAGTTGCAGTTTCAGAAGTGAAAAAAGTTTTCTTTGGTGACTTTCTTTCAAATTCCAAACAGGTTGAAAAGGCTATAGAGTTTCTATTTGACGGTGCATTAGAATTTAATAAATATGTTTTGTAGTTAGACATAACCTTCGAAAGACACGTGTATAAATTTTTTAACTGACGGATGTTTTGTTTTTGAGGTATAGCATTTTGAGTGTAGCAAGTTTTGGTATTTCGAGGAAAATGGTTACAAAAGGATTTCGTGTGTTAATGAAGCACTATTTCTTAATCTTTTTCATAGGAGGATTGCTAAACTCCTAGAAGGTCGTCCAAAATAGATACGGACAACATGAAAAGTTCACAACATGATTTTTGAAAATCGCAAAATAAAGTTGATCGAGATCACTGACACTCTAAAGATATCGAAGAAATGTGTTCAGTATATATAGCGATATTTGAACGTTTGAAGGATGAAATCGTGAACAAAAGGCCCGTTTGAAAGAAAATAAAGTGTTTTCTCCTCAATAAAATTTACCGTACTATAAATCAATGAAAACGTTGGCAAACTTGCTTCAAATTGCTCCGCCCTTTCCTGTCCTTAGGCATTACGAGAATGCGCCTTGGAAAGAAATTTAGAAACCATGAAAAGGGAATCACCGAGGCTAGAACCTATTTTCAAGCAAAAGACAAATCGTACCATATATTTGGTGTCGAAGAATTGGAAGACATATATAATTGGTACGTGGCTCTCGATGGTTATTAGTTTAAACAATAAAAGCGAATTACGAAAAAAGCCGTTTCTTTAGAATGATACGAAATTTTCAACTTGCCATGTGTATGCACAGTGAAAGATGTGCTTTACGTGGGTACCTGCCGTTGTACAGCCCGACTCCACGGTGTTCAAAAACTCAACGGATCAATACAATGCCTCGAACACCGCCCCATTAGTAATAGCTTTCGCTAAAAACCAACGGTACCGATCGGCATTATGGAATAGCACAATAACCACCTTGGTGGGGTTCGAGGCCTACCTAAAACCTCTGCCATACTATGGGTCCAGCACCCGGTTGCAATGCAACTCCACACTGACTGTACCGCCCCAGACAGTTCTACCCGCATTCAGGTGTTAAACCACAGCCACCACGATACTCCCCGAAGGGCCTACCTCTTACGACAGGCATGCCTTATCGCGGGTTATTCTTATCCCCCGACCCGCAGGGGGATGTGAGATGGACATGAGATCCTTAAAAATTTAAATAGCTAAGTAATAATAAAAATAAAGGCATATATATTTACCATTTTGATCAACTGCGTGATATTAGCAGATTTTCAAGATTACTTAAAAATATGTGTTCTAATCTATAAATTTAAGGCATTTGCAACAAATTGCAACCACTTGCCGCACAATACCATTAAACTCAACAACAAACATGTCGTTAAATTAGCCATTCATTTAGGGAATATGCTGTTGTATGGTACACCATTGTAGAAAATTCATAGGATATTTCGTTTGAATGCAGATATTCCTTTGGAATATTAATCAATTTTAATTAGCACATAAATGTTTATTAAATTTCATAGTGGGGAAGTCAAACGAACTGTTAGAATTAGGCAAGCTAATGAACATATGAACAAACAGCTGCACACACACGCAAAAAGCCGCTGGCTTATAAATATGCCCGTATAATAAGTTGATATGTATGTGAGTGTGAATATAGTAACCTTCATTAATTTTTGTTCTAAACAAACGCTCAGAAATAGCATCCGTGCAAAAAGTATCTAGAATTTTGATTTAAAATTTAAAGTTGTTTATTAAACATTAACAGGAATTTCCATGGTACCTTGGCAATTACAAACATACTTACATATATATTTGTCAGAACGGTGCCGGTGCTGCCGATTGCTATTTAATCCGATTCTTGCATCTGCAAACTCCTTTCCATTGGCTTAGTGCCTCTTAAAATCCGAAAAATAAAATTTTAACTGAATATTTCGGCACACACATACATACATATGTAATTACACACATATATTATAAATATGTTTGCGGTGGAATATTTCAGGTCCAAATAAATATTGAAATTGAGAGCATATTTTCATCAACGCCATTTAATTTCACAATTGGAGCCAAGATCGGTAAATATATTAGCTCAAAGATATATGTATGTACATATATGTACATCATGTCATAACTGTAAAAATATCGTTATGAACTTAATAAACATGCTTAACTCCATTAAAGAGTTGATGTCAAACAAAAACAGAGTCTGTTGACACAAGTGCTGGCCGTTTATGTACATATTTATCAGTGTGGTTATGCAACCTGCACATATATATATATATATATACATACCATATAAATTATATCCAAGCATATGTATATATGGTTTATAAATATGAATAAATGCCCACCTTTGAAGTTGCGCACACACACATGTATTGTAGTTTATGCGCTTGTGCTTAGCGGCAGCGCTATTAGCTGATTGCTAACTCTGACTATTTGGTGATGTTTATCCGCAAGTAAACGTGATTAAGCTTAATTAAAATATTACACAAAAATTCAAGCATGAAACAATGCAACTTTGCCCCGCTGTCATTGTTGTTGCTTATAAATTGATTAAACATTTTAATGGAAAGTTAATATCTGCAAGCGGTAATTATTTACACTTAGCTCAGCGATAGAATGCGGCATTATCGTGACTAGACCTCGTTCGAGTGCTCATATGTACATCGGTACGTGACACACTTGCTGTTTTCACAATTTGCTTATATCATAAATGCCGAAACGCTTGAGCACACATATCCAAATACACATATATACATACATACGTACATACATGTATTATTTTATTCATATATTATTGGGTTGTTCGGAAAGTCATTTCGTTTTTTTGGGGGAACATGAAAGACAGTTTTCGTATAATGCCTTTCAAATGGCCATAAACAGTTGAATTCGACAAATTTAACCTCTCACCGATCTCTCGTGTGGTGATTCGCCGATTTGCATCAACTAATGCCTTTATCGCATCTTTGTCAGCTTCGACCGGCCTTCCAGACCGTGGTGCATCTTCGACATCAAAATTGCCGGATCGAAATTTTGCAAACCAGTTCTGGCACTGGCGTACTGTTAACACGCCTTCTCCATACACATCCGTCAATTTTTTTCTCGCTTGGACAGCATTTTTACCTTTTCTGAAGTTAAAAAGTAAAATATGACGAAAATGCTGCTTATTGCTCTCCATATTTAAAAAGGCACCAACCAAAAACTACTGGGTAGAATTAATAGAACTTTTTCACACACAAGCCTTGCAATATCAGCTCTCATGACATATAATGGTTATGGGGCTTAAGTGTGAAGTTAGTTTCGAAAAAACGTAATTAAGTCCTCTGGCGGGAAAAAACGAAATGACTTTCCGAACAACCCAATATGTACATATTTTCTTGTTCAATAGTTATGTTTCTTAAGCTGATGTGCGTGGCTTCGGTTTACAGATTAAGAACATATATTATATTGTATTTACCATGAGAAATGGGAACTCGCTGTTAATGAATGTAAACGATACATATTTGTGGATAAAAGAACAATTAAACCCTCTGTTTACGTTTTCGGTTCCCATGTGAGCAACAATTGTTGGGGCCTAATTTCTAGCTTTATGGCTTACATACTATTTATACAGATATATACATCTGTATGAGTAAATACCCCCACATAGCAACACATATGCTAATTTTCTATATGTGTACATATAATTTTTGTGTTAGGCAGGTTTATCATAAAAACAATAATCTTGACAAATTCAGTATGTGCAAACTTGAAAGCGAAAATGTTTTTCGTGCAGACGGATTATTTGAGAGTAAACATGTTTTTAAGTACTGTCTGCATGTTTTATTTTTAAACCTACAATTAAAAACGAATTTGCCTCATAAAATGGTTTATTCCGTGTATGCATGGTAGAGAGTGGTAAAATTGAGACGAGCAGTTCAGTTTGCCTCTTTACACAAAAAAAACAAGTAAAGAAGATAACCGAAGATATTTCATATTCTCGGAATATGCAAGGATCAAAGGCGGGGAAATGCTTTCAGGTGCGGAAGAATTCAACACTCATTATTCGACGAATCCGTAAATGGATTGCAATCATATTAGGTATACTATTAACTTATATTACAGGACATAGACTCATGGAGTTTTATTACTATATTTTGCTTCGTTGCTTCGTGTCGAGATATTTATTAAAATTTTCCAGATTAACAAAACCGCATTATGTTTAAGAAAACATATCCACTCAATTTCATTAAAATATCTCCCATATTGACCAACATAAACGGTTTAAAGTCATCTGGAAAGTCGAGAATTCTTATATCGGGTATATTTCGTCTGGGGTAAGGTCTAGACTGATTGCATTAACTTTTGGCATAACTCAGATACACAAGAACATGCTTCAATACAATTTTATGAAGATAACTCATACACCGACCGAAATATTTGGCTTAAAGTCTGCTAGAATAACGAAACTGATTATATTTAGTTTATGGGAGCTGGGATAATTCGTAGAATGATTTCACACATTTTCGGTTGTAAACTATGGTATATCCATACTACACGTTCACTTAATATTGTTAAAACATCTCACACATTGACCGATAAATGCCGTATAAAGCCAATCCGATGTTTGAAATTCATATATTGTGTATAGGGGGGCTAGGTGAAGTATTTTCCCGATTTTCCCCATTGTAGACACAAGAGCACATTATTATCAGAGAAAGGTAATACTCGAATTTCTTTACGATATAACATGTATTTACCGACATTTTCGATATAAAGTCAGCTATAGGGCCTGTGGTCCTTATATTGGGTATATGAGGACTTGAAAATTTATATGCCGATTTCGACAATTTTTACGCATGTGAGGGCCTATCTTGAAAACACTATTTGTACAAAGTTTTGTTTCCATATCTTAATTTCTGCTTGATTTATATACTTTAAAGTGAAAGGATCAAGTGAAGCTTAACATTGTGTTACATGAGAAGTAAGCGTGGTTGTCATTCAATTTCATCCATTTTTACAAAGTAACATAATACAATAACATAACATAACAATAACATAACATAACAATAATATAAAATAATAACATATGCAAATATAATATCATGTACCAAAATTGGTTGAAATTTGTTAAGGCGTTCTTGCGTTATGGGATTTCCCCTAAAAGTGGGCGGTCCCACACCCATTCTTCAAATTTTACATATGCATCCCTTCCGTGCCATATTTGCCGTTAGATTTAATGTTTGTGATGTGTTTTTTTAGCGAGCTAACGCACTTTTAGTAGTTTTCAACATAAATTTTGTATGGGAGGTGGACGTGGTAATTATCCGATTTCACTTATTTTCTCAGTAGATGAGGACATTCTAGAAAAACCTGTTTTGAGTAGCTTGAATGTTACAGCTTTAACGGTTTGTGAGATATGTACATTAGTTCCATATAACAAGTTTCTATATTTATTTGTTGCTTAGTTATAGTTTGTTAGCGTGGCAGATGGGCGGAATCGGACAATACCAACCTTCTTATGGTGACAAGGAACACGTGTACCAAGTTTCATTAAGATATCTTAATTTTTGCTCAATTTATCGCTTGCACAGACGGATGGATGGACGGACAACCGTTAGGTGAACAAAACTAATATACTCTGTTGCAACGTGTTGAGAGAGTATAAAAATTTTGCTTAAGAATTCAACATTTGTTATTCAATGAAATTTTGAATAGATTGCGTTCATATTTGGAATTATATTAATTTTTACTTTGGGTCATATGCTCGTAAAGTCAATCTTATTAACACAAATTATCTGTTTATGATAATAGTGATGTGGGAAGGTTCAAAGTTATTCCGATATCTTTATTGTTATTTGGGTTAAAAAGTTGTAGTCCGATTTCGCCCATTTTCACGGCGTAACATAAAGATGCAATTGGCCAAGTTGTTGCTGAAATGCGAAGCTTCTCCTAAAAGTGGGCGGTACCGCACCCATTGTCCAATTTTTACACTGATTCTCAAGCGGCCTTTCCCCATCACCTTTATTGAAAATTTGAATTAAAGATATTTTTTTCATAGTTTTAGTAGTTTTCAACATAACCGTTATATGGGGGTGCGCCTGGTTATTATGTAATTTCACCCATTTTTACATATTATGAGGAAGTCTCAGAAAGAGTTGTCCCCTCAGCAAGTTTGGCACATATAGCTGTAGTGGTTTACGAGATATGTACACTGAATTTATTATAATATATCTGTTATATTATAAATCTATTATAATAATATATTATATAACTATAATAAAATATTGTGGCTTAGTTGTAGCACTTTATATGTGATATGATATGATACTTCTTTTATCAATTATTTGTTCGACGTCACTAAATCATAGATGTTATTGGGCAACGAAATCTGTTTTTTGTTCTATGAATTTCACCTTTCCAAATTTCCAGCAACTTGCATGACTCGCATGGCAACTCGTATAACGGAGGATATTTTGTATCGGATCGTTTTGTAGGTGTAGGTATATTGGCTGTTAATTGATACATTTCGCCATTACGTTAAGTATCTCGATAAAAAATTCTCGGTTGAGTTGTACCGAGACGCGCCGATTATGATTCGGTTTCGCTGATTTGCACGAGCTACAATCAACCTCACTCTGTCGTATTCATTCCGCCGAGACCAGATAAAATCTAGAAATTACAACGGTACTTTTTGATATATCCCGTCCTTTGAAAACAACATTAATTGATATCGATAAAAGTAATATATATTTATAACTGAATAATTTTCTATGAAATTTTCTGGTTGTCAAAAATTCTAAAGAAAACGAACGATATATATATATAAGCAAGAATCGTGGAACCGTGGGTTTAAGCCCCATCTGGAATCTGTCAGATCTACAGCTATGCACCTTTTATTTTTAAAATTATTATATTTCTGTCCAACAATGTGGAAAACCAACTGGAACTCTCTTGAGAATTATTTAGACACGAAATTCGAATATTTATATAAATTAAAGGATTTCTGCCATTCGCAATCATTAGTGAATAAGAGTGTCAATAAACCATTAGGTATCAGCGCAAACAGCACGTACGTTAAATGCGAAATTAATGAGTAAGCATATTCCATGGAGCAAATTTTACACACAACAAAATGAATCTTTGAATGACGTGAAAAACTGACAAGTAAGGCAGCTAAAAAACGAAGGCGATGGATGTCTAAATGGTGAAACATGCTACAATCGGCATTAATTATTACTTAGGCAGTAAGGTGACCATGGAAAGAATTCATTAAGGGTTTCCTCATCATTCTTCTCTCCGAGAATTCTCCCAAGATCCAAAAATAGGCGTGCCCAATATTATATATATAATATTATATATATATTATTATAATCTGGTGTAATTTTGTCCCAAAAAGTGTAGTCAGGTGAGGTAAAGCTTATTACAGCGTCAATACTTAACTCCAGTGGAGTTCCTCATGAATTAATGCTAAAAATAGGAACAGTTGTTCTTTTAATCCATAATCATAGTAGTTATGTATGTATAGTGCAACATATACAAGAGATTAGTTAACAACACTGGCTTAATAGTTAAAGCCGAACGCCGCTATAATTTTTTAGTCGTCTAAATTTTAAAAAGTGAAACTAAATTTATTATTCCGTATAAATTTAAAGCCTAGCTTTTGCGTACTTTTTCGTATTACAATGAAGTGTCGAAAATTTCCAATTACTTCTTAGTTTAACTCTTACTTAGGTAAATAGTACTTAGTTTCTGCAAAATTCTTAGGAACAACTTTTTTATTCCAAGAATTTTTCGGATCTAGGTCGGAACAAGGGTCAAACACATGACAATAAATAAAGCGCAAAATCAGAAGCTAGCAAAAGTTGGACTTTTCCAAAAAGAAGATTAATTGAAGCTGTAGGTGGCATTGAATAGAAACAGCTCTTAGGTAGACATCAAGGTTATTATTAGTGAACTATATATACAATAACTGCTATAAAAATTACAACAAAATTGAACTTATCTTATCATTGCGAAGCGAAAACCGCATGTGTCAAAAAAATTTTACACAGCTTGTTAAGTTTGCCAAGAGGTCGGCCAATTTCGTTCGAAATTGGTGGTATGAAACGATGAATCCAAGTTTAACGTATTTGGTAATGATGGTAGGCCATATGTTCAATGAGTAGCAAGTTTTTAATTAGATCCGAAATAAACCAAATATACTGTGAAGCACAATTGGTCTTCTGATGGTTTGGGGCTGCTTTATTCCCTTGGATGTCTGATAAAAATCGATGGAAAAGTGACTGGGGAAATATCCTTATTTTGGAGAATAATCTCGTACTGGATTATGCAAACAATTTACGTGTTCCTCAAATATTTCAACACAACAATGACCGAAACATACATTTCGAGTCATTAAGCTATGGCTGAAACTTATTGAGCGGTCAGCCCAAAGTTGTAAGTTCTATAAGAAAGTCTCTAAGTGATCATAAAGTGGGAAGCAGCATTAAAGATGAACAAAAATGAGGTATGGGAGATTTTCTGATTTCCTGATCAGCGTTCAGCTCTTATCAAAAAGCCAAATGCCACAAATGCCAAATATAGAAGGTCCACTGAAGTAATTCGCTAGAAAGAATATTCCACAAAATTCTAAAGAAAAATAAAAATATAAATGTAGTATACTATATTAATATTCAGATTACTAATTATATGGCCACAGAAAAGGGATCATCCATGTCCCTTTTTAGTTGTACTTATGTTATTATTTATAATAATATTTCGTTTTTCTATTTATGACTATAAGCCTATAGGGTGTTATTTCGAAAATTAAAGCACATTTCTTTTACTTTAACAGATAGCGTTATTATTTACTATTTAATAATACTATATAACTAACTATAGATTTCAATGTCTTAATTATAATTATTATAGTCGTTATAGCATCATTTCAATGCCCTCATATATGTAGTTGTTACATACATTTTAATACTTCACTATTAGAAGCTGCAGCTAAGACTAGATAAATAATAGTATGAGCCGGAAAAACGCTAATTTCGTTCCTCTGATGAAATCTCTTTTTCAAGTAAATTCGTTGGGTATATTTATTCTGCAATATTACGTATATATAATTAAAGTACATTTTGGTTTTCTTCTGGACTAAGTTACTGTGTGTGCAACAACGCGAAATCGGCAGAACTACTGATACAGATGCTGGCTTTGCTTTAGTAAGTTTGTGCTTATAGAAGTAAAGTATGAAGGATGATATTTACTCAGTAGTATTGCAATTTTGATATTCATTATCTGTACATCCATTATAGGTTATAAACGAGATAACGATGAGTCCTTTGCAGTGTATTGAGCAAAGTCATCATCAAACAGAACGGCTGTTGGACGGCACTTGAACTACCAAAACATTGAAAAGGAGTGCGAAGTGCATCCCTCCATCGTGCAGTGCCATATCATTAATACTTAGAATTACGTGCGGGGTAATTGTACGTTTTCGTGGCGCCACAGTGCATGGAAGGCACAGTCAACGTGGCATGGCATGAGAAAACATTAATGACTTCAAACACTCTAAAGTCATCGCAACATTGCAGCTCTCCGCCTTCTTACAAAGAGACTAAAATTTATGTATATATATTCTTTTTTTATTTTTATTCGATTATCTATATAGTCATATATACATACAAATACATGACTAGTTGGGGTGTATGTAGATATGGACACAGAGTTATTCACTTCTTTGTGTTTTAGTAGGTGGCTGGCAGAATTACACGAAATTCAATTACGGTGCACGCGAAGTGTGACTGAAATGCGGTCATGCTGTTACCGCTGCCACTGAAAGTCGGCCTGTAGGCCCATTCGGTTGTTGGTGTTGTTTTACAATGCTTAAATTTCGCCTGAGCGCTCTTTGTACCCAATTCCCATATGCTCATACAGCGATTTACCAGCAGTCACCTGCATGTACAAATTCACAGTGTTACATACACACACATATATATACATATTCCATTTAAATTTTTTTTGGGTTTGTGTGTGTGTGTGCGAGCGCGTGTAAAACTGCGGGTGCTTGTTTGCTGTGCTGCTCGACATGACTGCGAAATTTACCCCACATTAAATTCCAAACACCTTTGCAATGCTTACAACGTACAAAATTCGTACATATGTATGTATAAAGAAAGACCGAAGTATGTAATACGTAATACTGTTGGTTTTGTTGTACGCATTTGTACCCCTATATACATTAATAATTCATTAATAGTATATTTGAACATTCCTCTAAACGATCATCCACAAACGACCACACTTATAAATATAAATAGAAGTTCACATACATGCTTAGGCATGCAATTAAGTATGCATGATTCATGTTTCATTAAGGTTCGCTGAAACTTTTGGTTGGCACGTTGATTTTCAAACGTTTATAGTGCCATACATTTTGCTTAAAGCTTGAACTACTACTTATGCTCCCACAGCGACTGAAGACACATTTCCACACATACATATGTATATATTCCATATGTGCTGTATATTTTCATTTTCCTGCATTTCTAATAAATGCGGAAGTATTCGCATTTCAATCTTAGACAAAAAAAGTTTCCAAAAACAAGTTTCGATTTGAATATTTCAGTTATTTCATAGACGTATTTTGGTCTTTATTTCCTATTTCTCACGGTTTCGAAATTATTGTGAATCTTTAAATACTATCCCTGAAAATTTACAAGTTTGTTGTACATTTTGGATTGCTAAATGTGAAACTGAATATACGTGGTGTGTTCAAAAGATAACGGGAATTTTCGTTTTTTAGAGAATAATAATTTTTCATTCGTCTACATCAATGTTGTCATCTTCAAAACAGTCTCCATTCTATATTATGCAGGTATGCCAACGCTTCTTCCAATAATCGAAACACTTTTCAAACTTGACTTTTGGGATGGCCTTTAGCTCTTTCAGCGATGCGCTTTTAATGTCTTCTATACTTGTAAAACGACGACCCTTTAATGTTCTCTTTATTTTTGGAAATAGGAAAAGATTACACAGAGTCTTGTTTGGCGAATATTGAGGCTAGGGCATCGTTACAGTATTATTTTTGGCTAAGAATTCACGAACAAGCAACGAAGTGTGAGCAGAATTGAGCAAACGTGAGCAAAAGCCGTGAATTGTTTTTCGACAAATCCGGGTGTTTTCTTCGGATTGCTTCACGCAAACGTACTTTGAACTCGTAGATAGTACTCCTTATTGACGTTTGACCTTGAGGCAAGAATTCCTGATGCACTATGCCATTAAAGTCGAAGAACACAGTCGAAGAACATTCCCGTTATTTTCTGAACACACCTCATATATACTGTATATAACCGGTAAACAACCTCAATATGTGCTGAGCTTTTTTGAAATAAGCAATAAAATAAATCACAATTTGGTAGTTTTTGGACCGGATGTGTTTGGCTAGTATCATCGGGATGTTGTTGTTTGTGTTGTTCTTTAAGTTCTTTAAGCACTTAATATCGTCAGTAGAATAGGTTTATATGACGACTATCTGAAAAAATTAACTGTCTTCGTAATTTGTATTATATTTTTATAACATATTTATGTGTTTCAACAATCATAGATACTTATATACCTATCTTCTATGTGTATGTGCATAGAAGATACGATTTTCAATGTTGTTAAAAAGATCTCTTAAGTTCAAAAATACTTGACATAAAATTTCTGTTAGTGATCTTCAGTTCTGATAGTGATTCAGAGAGTACGAGTATATCAAGCACTAAACATAAAACAGAGCTAGTTACAGCTTCACCCCAACATATAAAGATTATTACCTCAAAGGCTTCATTAAGCCTATTTTTATTTCATTGCACTGGAAATATTGGAGTGTCATGAAGTGTTATATCCTAATATTGTGATTAAATCCTCCTTCTTTGGCCATATTTGGTAAAAGTCATTATTAATTTGAATAATTCTCTTTGCGAAACTGCTTCGATTGAGGATCTTGCCCAGAAAATAAACTGGTTGATCAGGCTGCAGTAATTTAACCTTTATTCAGTATAATACACAGCATAATCAATTGTTGGATCTTATCTGAATAACATAAATTCGTGGTGAATTCTAACATTTGACCATGTATTGTAAAGTTATCTCGACTCGATTTCTGTTGTATGCGAACTGAAGTCTAATTTGATTGGCATTGAGAAACTGTCGATCGATTATAAAACAAATTAATGATAAAAAAGAATTTTCGGGAAAAATATTGAAAATTGTACAATTTTGTCATTTACCGCAATTACCATTTTTAAAAAGAATAAGTGATAAATTTAGACTTATCTCACCGATCACTATTACTACCCAAATCATGATTGCATTTCTACTTTGTCCTTAAAATCTTGGACTGTCTGAATAAATATTTTGTTGTGCAATTATTCTTCCCATTCTCCGATCTATTTAAAAAAAATTTTTCATAATCATATATAATGAAAGTTTTTTGCATACTATAGACATACATTTAAAGGGTTCAAAAGAATCAAAGGAATTGTTCAATATTTTTATATGTCAGTTTTCTTAATAATTTGATAGTAACAATTTATGATAGGATACGTTTTTGCTAGGATAGTTCCCTCTCCCACGACAAAGAGATATCGAATATAAATATAATATTAATAGAATTGGATACCAAGTATTATGACGTTATTCTGGTATCACATTTTGAACGAAGAATCAAAAAGCATTATTTTGCATATTAGATGAGAAACAATAGGAAGTAATATCATTACTGCATTTATTCTTCATTAATCTTTCCTACTATTACGAGTGCGATGAACTGTGTCAACTTAGCTTATATATATACATATATTGGAAGTAGTGACTTTTTACGATTATGAGGAATTTTGAAATGTTTGATTTATTATTTATTTAAAAAATTGGCATATGATCTATTGTTATTCTATTATTATTCATTAAATGAATCTTCAAAATGGGCCAGAACGTTTTTCGGGAACCAACAGCCTTGTCGAACTGGGTCATTGTTTCACTGATTTACTCTTTCACTCTTTCTACTGATTACTGAATCTGATCTGATGAATCTGATCTGATGAATCTGATCTACTGAATCACTCTTTCTACTGATTTAAAAGCAGAAAGTTAAATCTTAAGCTATTATTAATGTCATAACTTTTGGTATAACAAGTAAGGAAGGGCTAATTTCGGGTGTAACATGTATTCGGGTGTATGCAAAATTTAATATTTACTTTCTGATATAAAATGGCGGTTACAGTGCCAATCTTTCGATTCATCTTTTTCACGAAGGCCTCGACTGACGACGGTGATTCTAGGAAGTCGTTTTATCAAAAAATAAATTAAAATAAAAGACGAGAAAAATTCTACATAACTTTTAGCTTTACTTGAACGTTTCGCAAAATGGCTGACTTGTAAAAGAAAGGTAAATTTGCTCACCAAAGAAATCAGCAGTAAATTGTTTGTAAACCAAATAAGTAAGGGCTAAGTTCGGGTGTAACTGAACATTTTATACTCTCGCAATATGCACGGATCGGAGGCGGGGAAATGCTTTCAGGTGGTGGCATAACTTCATATTAAAAAATGTTGCGGAAGAATTCAACATTCATTATTCGAAGAAATTGTCAATGGATTGGAATCATATTTGATATCTTATTTACTTATATTACAGGCCATAGAGTCGTGTACTTTCGTTGCTATATTTTGCTTTGTGTCAGAGATATTTATAATAAAATCTACCAAATTAGCTCAAATAAGATATATGCGATATAAACTTAACCAAAGTGATTTAATAAATATATTAGATACATGAGGAAAAAGTCAACCAGAGAAAAGGAAATCTTTAAATAAGGAATAAGCGGCTTAGACTATGATTTAGATAGATTTCATTAATTTTTAGCGCGAAATCACATTGTGTTTAAGGAAACATATCCACTTAGTTTCATTAAAAAATCACACATATTGACCAACATAAACCGTTTAAAGTCAGATGGAAAGTCGGGAATTCTTATATCGGTCATTTTTTTTATACAGGAAAATCTTCACTGATCACATTAACTCTTTTCATTATTCAAGTATATTAGGGAACATGTTTTTACGCAATGAAGCACGTGAAGGCAACTCACACAGTGACCGACATATTCGGTATAAAGTCTGCTAGAATATCGAAAATCATTGTATGTAGTATGGATAAAAACTACGCCTACTTCTCATATATACATTTTAAGTTTCATCTGATCCTTTCACTTTAAAGTAGATAAATCGAACAGCAAATGAGATATAAAAATCAACCTTTGTACAAATAGTGCTTTCAAGATATTACATCTCATGCGCAAAAATAGATGCAATCGCATCTTAACTTTCCAAGCCACCAGATACACAATATTAGGACCTCAGTGCCTCTATCTGACTTTTTAATCAAATCAATAAAGAAAGGATCAGATGAAACTTAAAATGTATATACGAGAAGTAAGCGTAGTTTTTATCCATACTACATATAATGATTTTCGCTATTCTAACAGACTTTAACTTCCAACTTTAACTTGACTTTGAGACTGCAATATAAGTTAATAAGATATCAAATATGATTGCAATCCATTGACAATTTCGTCGAATAATGATCCGCAACATCTTTTAATATGAAGTTATGCCAGCACCTGAAAGCATATCCCCGCCTCAGATCCTTGCACATTGCGAGAGTATAAAATCTTCGGTTACACCCGAACTTAAGCCTTTCTTACTTGTTTATTCGCTGTTTGTTGTATAGCTACCCGCACAACGCGCATTAATTTGCCGTAGAATTACATACATACATATGTACATATGCGCAAGTATGTATATAAGAACTGAATTGCGTACACACATGTACATATATAAACATGCTGAATTAAATATTTCTAATATTTGTTCAACGTTTAAGCGTGTTCACAGGTGAGCTGTTATTTTTATGCGCATCTACATATATAGTATGTTTGTCTTTACCCTCCGCAGTATGCCTCTATATAGATTTGTGTGCTTGTGTAATATATATTCAAATGGATGTGTGTGGTTACTTAGCATGTGTGTTGGACATTAGGCGGCTCTGTCCAATCTAATTAGCGCTGCCTGCATTGTGTTTTTCATAAGGCCCGCATCGAATGTCTTCACTTCCCAGCGCCACCAGTCCTCGTCGTTGCTTAGAGGGCATGTTTGTATGGGAGACGTGCATATTTACAATGTAAAAGTATACGCTTGTGCAAGCCCGTCCACCCAATTCGACCCGTTTGCACTGATAGTAAACATAACAACCGGTGTCATTATTCTCGCTTTTGCTTTTGCTTTTGTTGATCACTAGTTTTAGGCCGTCGCCCTAGTCGCTGAAGAGGGCGATAACATTGTAATTTTTTTACCGTTTCCCTTTATTAACGTAATCATGCTGGCGTCTAATGGCATTAAAATGTTTGCTTTAACACATCTTTTTGCCTAGTCATCCTGCTCCCTGCCTCTGCTGCATGACGGAAACTGCAAGAAGAACTACCGCAGTGTTGAAAATTTCCATTTTATACCCTTCCAGTTTATTTGAAACAGTGTTCCCCAATCTAAGTTTAGTTAGACTGACCATATAGAATAGTGTTGCAAAGTATATATATATACTTATATATGTATATGTGAAGAAGTTGACAAATAGATCAAAAGGAGGGCTACGTCTGGTTTAAGATTGAGATTTTAGATTGAGGTATATCTAGCCTGTAGTATTAAGCAATATTACAATACATATTTACAATATATTTATATATATATATAAATATATATATTATAACATACAATATTACAATACAAGCAAAGCTTACCAAATTAGTCGGGTACAGTCACTCATATATAATTCTTCAAATCAGTTACTACCTTAAAAAATTAATAATTTAATATGTTTCTTCAAATATGCTCGCGCATATCTGAGGTCCAAATAGGTTATCCCCTAATTTCATGATTCTAAATATAAAATATACTCTAAATAATAATATATAATATATATAATATATATATATATATATAATACATAATTATAATATATATATAAAATATATATATATATAATATATTTATAATATATATATATATACATATATATTAGGGGCAATTAGGGGATGATATATATATATATATATATTCATGATTCTGAATATAAAATATACCTCTGTCTGAGAGGTGCACTAATCGGAGAGCTTTCTGAATTTCAAAGTAAGGGTAGAATGTGCCAATCCTCCTCATTGCCACTTCTAAAGATAACTTAAATGCAACGATAATATCTCGATCCATACTTCTGTTCACTCTTTTCTGTTAACCTACCTTTCCTTGTTAAATTTGTTCCGGTGTTGTTTTTCAAAACAAACTTTTCTTAAACACAATTCACTCTTAGCTATGAGATAGGTGGGAGACATTTGATAGAGTTCTAAATATTTTCCTACGGGGTACTTTATATTTGTAGCAAAGCAGCACAGGCGTGAATGTAATCCAATCGCTTATGAGCAAATACACATACTCATGCATATTTGGGAGTGTCGGTAAAAGGAGGGGGCACGGGAAGGCACGGGAATGCAAACGAAGGGGGAAGAAGCATGGAGTATTAGTGTTGCTTTAGCGAATTATTGGTGTGGAAAATCATTTAGTTCTAATTTTGTATTTTTATTAGATTTATGTTCCTCTCGCAGCGATATAGTAGGTCACTTTCAATCAATAACTGCTGCAGTCCATCGGCCGGGCACCACAGCGCTTAAGTAAGCGTTTAAGCAAGTGTTGCCTTTCAAGTAGATGGAGACTTATTGAATTCTCAGTTGTTTTTTTTTTTGCCGGTGGTCATTACCAGCTCCCATTTCTCGCTTGTGATTGCTCTAGAAGTGCCGCTCCTCATTATTCTCACACAAGCAAATTAGATATGAATGTGTTATATAATATTTTGCAAATGCTTTTGACTTTTACATTTATTTTTGGAAAAGCATTAATCCATTTTTACCACTTCCATTTAGATTTTCTTTGTTAAGACTGCTGTTTATTAAGACTTTAAAAAAGCCTAAAATGTATGAACACAAGAGAAATTCTTTGCATGATGCGGGATACTGGTCAAATAGCTATCTTTCTGCACATATATACAAATTACGGATTTTGTTTCGGAATATTTTTTGTGACATTTATTACATACTTATCGACCTACATGGAATATATATGTTTCAATGTACTGTCATTTATTTTTCAATAATGCGACATTTAAGATAAAGTGATGTGTTTTTAAAACTACATTATAAAAAACTGGGGCTACATATTTCCCAAAGATTTTGATTACTTGATTTTGAACATTGAGAGATATAAATAAACAGAAAAAACATGAATGTCCAAAAAATTTAGGTAAAGGTAGCATAACAAGCTAATAAAGACAGACATCAACTTCTAAGCGTTTTATTATTGAAAAACCATTTCTGTTACCATGTTAATGATGGCATTCATTTTTCCACCTAAGGATAAATGCATATTTTTAATGTCATTCTAATAAATATTATGGAAGTTTAGAGCCAACATCTTTCAAGTGCATGATTTCGAAAAGAACATAAGAAATTAGCTAAGCAATGTAGAGCAGCAACGAAAGAACTTATGTTTTAAAGTATACGTCGTGGAAATAAACGTCGAATTTAACGTGTGTTCAAAAAATAAAGGGAATGTTTTTCGACTGTATTCTTCGACTTTAACAGCATAGTGCATTATGAATTCTTGCCTCAAGGTCAAGCGGTCAATAAGGAGTACTGTCTACATGTTTAATACCATTTGCGTGAAGCAATCCGAAAAAAACACCCGGATTTGTGGAAAAACAATTCATGGCTTTTGCTCACGTTTGCTCACTTTTGCTCAATTCTGCTCACACTTCGTTGTTTGTTCGTGAATTCTTAGCCAACTACTTACTGTAACGATGCCCTAGCCTAACTATTCGCCACACATAACTCCGTGTGACTTTTTCAAAGGGCCGACGTTTTACAAGTATAGATGACATTAAAAGCGCATCGTTGAAAGAGCCAAAGGCCATCCCAAAAATCAAGTTTGAAAAGTGTTTCGACTATTGGAAGAAGCGCTGGCATACCTGCATAATATAGAATGAAGACTATTTTGAAGACGACAACATTGATGTAGACGAATGAAAAATTATTATTCTCTAAAAAACGAAAATTCCCGTTATCTTTTGAACACACCACCTACACTCGGAATTTTTGAGGATGAAAGGCGGGAAAGTACCTTCAAGTTTTGGCACAACTTTAGATTAAAGAAATTTGGATAAAAATTCAACATTCATTATTCAACGAAACATATGCGAAATGTGAATAGATTGCAATCATATTTCGCATTTTATTAACTTTTACTATAGGTCATATTCGACATAGAGTTCTAGTGGATAATGGCAGTAACAATTATTATATGTAGTATATGAGGACTGAGGTAATTCGTTGACCGATGTCACTCATTTTCGCAAAGAAACTATAGTGTATCCAAGATTATACGTTCATTTAATTTGCCTGAGACTTCTTATTTATTGTCCGATATATATATGGCTATATATTGTAGCCAAATGGAAGTTGAAAAATCTTAGCTTAAGCATAAGGGGGTCAGGGCAACAATTTACCCAATTTTAACCAATTCCCACCCAAAGATATCTCAATTTTTATATTTTTGCAACATGTTGCAAAGAATATATTAGTCTTGTTCACCTAAAAGTTGTTTGTAACACCTAGAACTAATCGAGTCACATATAGACATCTATATATATATATATAAATGATCAGGATGAGAAGACGAGTGGAAACCCGGGTGACTGTCTGTCCCTCCGTCCGTCCGTCCGGGCAAGCGATAACTTGAGTAGAAATTAAGATATTTTGATGAAACTTGGTACCTGTGTTCTTTGTCACCGTAAGATGGTTGATATTGCAGATAGGCGTAATATGACAGCTGTCACGCCCACAAAATGCCATTAATCTAAAACAGAAAAAGTGGTGTAACTAAGCAAAAAATTAAGGCATAAACGTTTAATTTGGTGTAGGGGATCCTAGTAGGGTGCGGCATCTGTGGGGAAAAATTTTTAAGAGTGGGTATGGCTGCGCCCCCCCAATAGGTTTAATATATATATCTCGGAAACCCTTTAAGCTAGATTAATCAAACTTGCTCTGACTACGTTTTTCTAGCATCTCTTAATATAGTGAAAAAATAAGTGAAATCGGATAATAACCACGTCCACCTCCCATGCAAAAGTTATGTTGAAAACTACTAAAAGTGCGATAACTCATTGAAGGAACACGTTAGAAACATTAAATCTTGCAGCGAATATGATGCGCAAGGATTGCATAGGAAACCGTGTAAAGTTCTGGTGGTGGGCGTGGCCCAGCCCACTTTTCGGAGAAATCCCATATCTCAAGAACCCCTTAACCGATTTTAACTAAATTAAACATGAGACATTCTGTTTGCATTCTTATGTCACGTTGTGAAAATGGACGAAATGAGATAAAAACCACACCTACTTCTCATATAACAAGATTTTAAGTTTCATCTGATCCTTTCACTTTAAAGTAGATAAATCGAACAGCAATTGAGATATGAAAACAGCACTTTACACAAATAGTGCTTTTAAAATATACCATCTCGTGGCTTACCTCTATCTGACTTTTTATCGAAAATATCGGGAAATTTGAGGACTATCTTTCCATGATAATAGTGTACTCTGGTTCAAATCGGGTAAATACTTCCCCTAGCCCCCATATACCTAATATACGGATTTTCAACCTCTGGGTAGACTTTATACCACATATTTCGGTCAATATGTAAAATATCCATTTTTATATTTGCAGACAGTGCAATTCATTGACAATTTCTTCAAACAATGAATGTTGAATTCTTCCACAACATTTTTTAATATAAAGTTATGCCAGCACCGGAAAACATTTCCTTGCCTCTGATCCTTTCACATTGCGAGAGTAGAAAATTTTTGTTTACAACCGAACTTATCCCTTTCTTACTTGTTCAACCTCAAGCAATCGCTTGCACGGACAGACGGACGGGTGGACAGACAATCCCACCGAATTCAACTCGTCTCTTCATCCTCATCATTTTGATATATGTATATAACTCCATATCTATCTCGATTAGTTTTGGATGTTACAAACAGTCCATAGATGAATACAACTATTATGCTCTGTAGCATCATGTTACAAGAGTACAAAATTAATTTTCTAACAGTGTAAATTTTCTTACAGTTAATTAGAAACATGCGCAGTAAATAAAAATTAATTCTTAACGGATTAAACTCTTAAACGAATCCACAACTCACAAAACACCAAAATTTTTGAGTAATTAATATTAGGTATTGTAAAATTTGCCAAAAAGTATTCATCACACTAAAATAGAGAGTAAACATAATCCAAGACTATAATATATATTCATGAAACATGTGGTAACAATTTGACTTATAGAAAAATAGTTATGTATCATATAAAATTGCATAAAAATTTTTAATTAAAAAGATTTGTCTTATCTTCCTAGACTTTAGAAATTATGAAAGAACTTTCCCTTCATTAACTTTTTAATGTTCTTTGTGGCTTCTTTGGGAGAGGAATTCCCACCTAACTTCATTGATTTATATTGTTGGCAGGTGATGACTAATTTTCTCATCAAGCCAAACTGGTCTTGAAAGGAATGACAGTAAGATATACCACAGAAAACCGGTCTCAGTTGTTTCCGGCCAACAGGGGGTTATCATATGTAAAGCTTATCAACTTGTAATCTCTATATAATTTGGGAGTATTAGTTTATATTAATTTATCTTGAAACAAGACTGTAATACAAATATGAAAACAAGAGAAAAATAACTAAAACAGTAAATTAACTAAAACAGTTTTGACTAAATAAAATAACTAAAACAGTTTTTAGTATAATAAGGATGTTATATTTCAGTCTTCTCTAGGGGAACAAAGAGAACACTTTATAATGTCTTCTAATTTATGATACAATAATAATATAATATAATATTTATGAAGCTTAGAATTGAATTGAATTATGGCATATATACTTAATTGATAACCTACAATTGAACCCGAGCAATTAGTTGCTGTTGGTTTGTTACCAGAACGATAATAAGAACCCATTCCCAAATAAAATGCATCACTTGATGTTTCGAACTGTTATAAACTCATCCTTTATTGTAACTTCAATTGGATAGCGTCTTCAGATGCTCACACTTTACTCATATACAAACAATAATTTTAGCCTTAACTCTAAATAACTGGTTTGGTTACCACTTGAAATTGCAGATAAATATTTAATTGCTTCTGGCTTACTATGACATCATAATGCACTAATTAGGCTGTCTAACAGTGCGCATTCCTGCATTTGTAATTCCAAGTTCATGAAATATATATTTTATATATACCTATGTATGTGCATATGTATACATATGCGCATGTAATTAAATATATAATTTGAAGATCGTGTTAAAAACGAGTTTGAAAAGTTTACAAACTTGCTCAATTTCACGCGAAGTTTTAGCAGCTTCAGTACCGATTTGCCATACGAGATACCAAGTTACAAGTGCTAGCATACATGTATACATATACGTAAATAGCTAGGCACATAAAAGTACAAGATATATCTTATTTTGTGTAAATTTCATAATATGAAACCTAAAGTACCCTGTATGTAAGTATAGTTATTTAGTTATACATATGTTACATATGTGCCTTTGAGATATGCCTGAAGCATAACCACCCGTATGAGTACTCATATGATCTTCTGAGATTCAATCTATTTACGTATCTACTTAAGTGTGTATGTTAAGAGAGATCATGGGACGTGTGATATATTCTTCCGCATTACTTAGCGTTTTCGGACTATCTTTTTATCTAGTAATCCATAAATTACCGGAACGCTGTGTGTTTAGCGCGCACAGAATAGCAAAAAGCGGCGTCGAGAAGACGATGTGGCAGCAACGGCAGCGACGGCGCAGCGGGAGCAAAACGATAAACTAGAAATAATCAACGAACATGCCCCAACACAGAGACGGATGAAGCCAAGGCGTGTCTTGTAGCGCATTTATAACATTTTTTAGGCTATTTCTCAAGATAGCATCAAAATTAATAACGCAACAATAAAAGATAAATATGCAAGTATAAGTATATCGACATACATACCTATAAATACGAAACCATACCGTCTTGTCTATGCATATTAAAAGGCCTTTTCATACATACTCAGCTGAAGGTAGGGTCTAGTGGGACGTCAGGACTGATTTGGCATCAGTTGAATATCGATGTTGCAAATACTGTGGCAACAGCAGATGGGGAAATAATTTCCGAACTTAGACGAGAGTGGAAGTAAAATAAATTAAAAAGATTTCTCAAACAGAAATGTTGTTGGGTACAAAAGCGCCACAATAGGAAGATAACGAAATGAAAATGAATTATGAGCCAAGAACAATGCTGTATCGGAGCGAAGTGAGAGCCGTAGGCAATACGCGTGCGTAGGTATGTATATGGTTCTCTTAAGTGAGAGCCAGAATGCTACGGTACTTGAATAATAAAACTGCAATGAACTTTTGTGTTGAGGAATAAGAAAAAGCAATTTACTTTCCGTAACTAATTGCAAAAACTGTTAAGCAATAAGACTAACAAAATGGAAAATGAAGATAGAAGAAAATCTAAGATAAAGGGCCATAACATATAAGAAGACGACAATAAGAAAACGAGAAAGAAGTAAGAAGTAGAAAATGATCAAGTAATACTCAACCGCACATACATACTTTGGTACAATAAATATTGATAGGCAGATAGACAATAAAGTGCAAAATTACCGGGTATTCAAGTAGTAGGGCGAAGTACGAGAACCAAGTAAAAATTATAGACAATGGTAAAGATTCCTTAATGATCGAGTAAAAAAAGGTTGGAAGTTGAAATGAAAATGAATTCGGTGGGGAACAAGAAAACTCGACGAGTACTGCTGAAGTCAGAGGCAAAGATTTAAATGAGAAAATTGTGAACGTCCCCACCCATACATATTCATGTATGTACAATATGTACAATATGTTCTTATGTATGAATATTTGTATAAATTTGCGTATGCATAAAAACCGAACAGCTCCATGGTGCCGACAAGGGTGCTGCGATAAATTCTAGAAATAGAGTTCACAGAATGTCGAAAATATATCATGTATTTTGCTACCCATTGTCACTAAGCAGATGCCGAAACATGAAATTCTTGAATAATAGGCGGATATAACAAAAAGAAAACAAAATTGGCAACTTTGCGACAGCTAACTAATCATTTTGAATGCAGTATATGCAGCATACATATTAACATATGTGCAAAATTATATATGCACATCATAGTACATCCTTCATGTACTATATTTACAGTAACTCAACCTTTTGATCACGCTCCTGCAAGAAAGGGAATTAAAGTGGGTTGATTTGAATGAAAATATTGAAGGTTTTCTTACTCTCGAAAATAAACAACAAATGCAATGAATGCTACTTTGTTGCTATTTAAATTTTATATTAAGACCAACAAAATTTAAATTATTAATGTTAGGTAATTCCGCCTAGTCCCCCCTAGGTAATCCCCCTATCGGTTGGTGTTAAGGAAAAAATATTTTCAATATTTCATGTGGTCACTTTTTGCATTAAAAATTACTATTAGACGATAGCATATAATGTTCTAGCAATAAAAATTTTATATAAACTTGTACAATGTTTTGCAAAGTTCCTTTACATTCAGGAGCTCAATTGTGTTTATATCCGGGGATTGAAATTTATTGGCCGCAAGCTACTTTTTTAGATTTAATAAGTGTGGTTGGGAATGTTGTCCTGAGAAAAAGTGAGTTCCTGCACATCTTTTTCTCAAATATTCATTTTCCTTTGAGGCCATTCTTTCTATTTTACAATGTAATGCTTCGCGGGCATCCACCTATGAACTCAGTCCCAAATCATCGGTTTCCCGCAGCCAAACGTCATTTTTCGCACCCATTCCAATCATCAGCAGTGAAGTTTCTAGAGAAGTTGAGACACATTAACTGTTGACAACCCGTTAGATTGGGATCAAAAGGTTGAGACACTGTATGCTTGTACGCAATAACAGTGTGGGGCAAAAGTGAAAATACGACAATTATTTGGATACAATAAAGAATACGCAATGTAAATATTTTTCTTGAAAGTAAATTTTTTTCAAACATGTAGTGATGTTAAGTTATTTTTCATCTTAGAGAGGATATTTTAACTGTCAAACCAAAGACTAATCCGAAGAGGAAACATTGTAAAAATGTCTCCCAAATTCAAAGCTATGGAACTTGACAGCTATGTAGAATAAGATTGCTCAGCTCAATTGTCTCATAATGGCCCACAATAACTAGATTGCGAATCTGCTTGCTGCCCACAAAAGAAATACGCATTTGGAACACATATGTTCAAAGTGAGTTTTATTATTACACGAACGGAGTTATCTTAATTTTTTTTTTTAATTTTTTAAGTGGATCTGTAACAATATTTTTTGGAGTAACATTTGAAAGACCTATCTGGGTTTCAGTCTCAAATATGCTGTCATTTAGAAATAACCATGTGAGTTCTTTTCGAACATTCAATAAAGCCTAAATCAGTTCAAATTACCATAATTTTACTTTCAAACATCTCAAACAGCAGCTTTAGCGTATATTATCACAGATGTTACATCATACATTAAGAACCACACTTTGTTGTCTTTCCAGATAGACCAAATCATCTGATTAAAGTTATAGATAGTGATCTATGTTGGAAACCTCATTTGGAATCAAGCGGTTCGGAGAAATTTCTCATAATCCTAAACAATCCAACAACAACAATTCTGGTCATATACGTAAAAATAAATAATTCATCTTCATCTGTCATCTTACATCGAGAGAAGAGAAGCGAAGAACGCAGCAGTATCAAGGAAGCTATAGAGAAATAAAAATTTCTTCGGAAATGCAACAGTAACCCTGATGTGTTTACATATAGACCATGTGTTTACATGTGACCAAGGCGACAACATTGCCTATTCAGGCATTCTCAAAAAGATAGCTAATTACATAAAATACAAACATGGAAAATTAAAACTATTCGAAACGAAGATGCGAAGACAATGCGCAAGTAAATAAAAAATGAGTAGTCAAGACAATGCGCGTTCAGTGGCAACTCCTAATCGCAACAAGGAAATTTGTCTGGAGGTGTAGCAGACAGCCACTAGTACGAACGTATTTTCATATAACCAAACACATATAAATATGTACATATATGGGTAAGTGTCGTTCGGGAAGTATGCGGATGCAGCTGAGCGGCAATAGGGAGTGGCGGGCCAAGCTAGCGTGTCTTTTAACTATTTCGTCAGAGTGTAAAGCACCCGGCGGCACAGGAATACAATCACACAAACATTACACCTTTTATAAGTATGTGTTTGTGTGCATAAAGGCTTTACTTCAACGTATGAATATATACCGTTCAAATGGGTGCCACAGTGTGTTGCAAAAGCCCAGCCTCAGCAAAAGCAGAGTGCGAGGGTGTGTGGCAGGGCAAGCGGTTACCGAGTTGAATGGGTCGTCGTGGGGATGAATTACGAATCGAACAAATGATTGCGCGGGCACCGGAATTCCAAACCGTTGCAAGAATGGAAAACGTTCGCACTCTTATCACACGAAATTCTGCAATAATTACTGAAAGGCGTGTGCTTGGCGCATTAGGCATGCAGCTTTGTCTTCGGGCGGCTATAAAGCAGCTGACACAGTCAAAAGAATCGACCATTGAGCGCCTACACACCCGTACATGAATGGGTATGTATGGATCTACTCGCTGTCGCATCTTAGAAACCATTGTGCGATAAATAACCCTGTGCATAACCCAGCAACAAATCATTTGACATCAAATAGGCTGTCAGATACATATGAACATAAATAAATTAGCCATGCCAAGCGAAGCTAAGAGCATATATCTGCAAATACATTCATGTTAATATAAAATACATCTGTATATCCATATGATATGAATATATATATGTATATACGTATATATATACAATATAATACTTGCTACATTTGTTTTCATAGCATATTCATGGGTTCACGGAAGGGATAGGCGTCCGAACTGAGTGCCGCCCCTTAATTGGGTATTTTTGGACTCTTTCTTTCTTTTTTGTCAAATTGCCTTATTTTTATTAAACATTGTTGCCATTGACGGATGTGTTATATAGCCCGATTATAGCGATTCCATATCAACTTTCGTTACCATTTTTATTGTACGATTTTGCCTTTGTTTCAAAATATGCCTCAGGCCTCTTCACTGTTACTAAATTCATTTCTCGTTAGGCCTGAGAAAGGTAAAATGTCTCTAGAGGCCAAATGCGGAGAAAACGGTGGATGCGGAAGCAATTCGAAGATTTGAATTCATGGAATTTGATCATAGTTTTCACATAGTAACACGGTGACTCGGTCGTTTGTGACCTTGCGCAGCACCCTATTTGTTGTAATTATGTTGTAATTTTTTTTTTTTGATATTTTCATTCGTTACAGTCTCTTTTGTACTCCCACTGTGTTCGCAACTATTTCGAAGCTCTTATGGCCTGTATGGAATTTAGCAAATCATCAAACCACATTTTGGGGTCAGCACCCTTTCTTTAATCAAAGAATTCATTGACATACGAAATTCCTTTTTATCAAGTTTTTTGAAAATTCCAAACTTATATCACTTAAAATGCTATGTTTCACAAACCAGTCTTCCGAAATCTGTGAAATGTATATACATGTCTTTGAAGCTTATGTCTAACTACAGAACGTATTTACTCGAATGGCGCCGTGTCGTAGGAATGATATTAGCGCAAGTTTTATTTGAGCTTTATATACCTGTAATTGTTCCCAACTTATATTTTTCCCTTTACCTCCATACAAAATTATGCTCATATTTGTATCAAGTTATTAAAATCCACTTTAAACTTCAATAGATTTCAGTCGAAAATTCATTATAAACTTCCTTTGCTTAGAATTCGGAAAGGTTTTTTTAAAGAGTTAGTTGGACTCTATGGAATCGAGAATCGGTTCAAAATGAAACAATTTTTTTATTTTGAGGGGCAATGCCAAAAAGAGAAAAGAATTCCTGTCATTAAAATCTTGTCACAAAATCCATCTCATATTTTGTAGGACCCTCCAACAGTCGGATAACAACAAGGCTCACAAATCAAATAGTAAAATAAGTTCAACCAAATAACTAGCAAATATGTATATACAGGTAGAAATTTGATTCCGTTTTTCTTGAATTATTCAAGATAATACATCTATCAAATATTATACGACATATCTATTCCCTATAAAGGGTGAGTTTATTAAAAATAGTCATTGCTAAGATAGCCGATGTGTCTAAAATTAAGAAAATCCGTAAATGGCCTTATTATCCTATTTTGTCTAACGTTTTACTCCATGTCAGGACTATTTCAATTCCAACCATTCTAATGTGTTCTCCGACGTTAAGCTTCAGCTATTTACAAAAATCATTCATTGTTTATTCATTATTTACAATGCTTTACCACCAAATAGTGGCGAAAGTTCAAAACGCTCTAAAATTCATATACACATTTACACATATCTACTGATATTCTTAAATATGTGTGTGTATAGTATGTTTGTACTTATTTCAAGTTCTGGTAAACAACCTAAAAAAGTGTAATAATGAAAGAACAACAATATTTCAGAGCGTAATTTACAAATATATGTTGGTATTTTATCGGTGTAGCGTAAATTACCAATTGAGGGCATCTCCATTAATCACTGATTATTTTTATAACGTCGGCCACCGGCTGTCCACAACCAACAATAAAATACTACGATATGCCAGAACACTAATTAATCAAATTAGCGATAGCGCTCTTTCCAGGAAGAAATTAAAAAAGGCCTAGCAAGTGGAACTTGTGTTAGTGAGTGCTTTTTTGTACAAACTGCAAGTGTCAAGGATTTGATCATGCAAATAGATTCAACCAATATTTCACAACTATTGGTACCAAATTACACTACGCTTCAGAAAACATCACCATTGAATTTCATTGAATAGTTTTACACCTTGATCGATATAGCCAATATAAAATCAGTCGGAGGGGAAAAAATCATCGATCGATTTTCTATATTTCTGGCATTATAGCATATTATACTCAAGGCAATATTGCGAGGCAATAAGCTCCGAGTATGATGGCTTATATGAACCATGATGTTAAAAAATTTTAATATTTTATAAATTTCTAAGAAATATGTAATTTCACTGACTTGTGCAACTTTCGGTTTCTGCACAATATTTGTTTTATTTATAGACTTAGATAAGTTAACTTAGTTGCTAAATCTTTCCCACTATTCAAATGTATATTGATATTGACAAACATATTAATACAGGCGAGTGTAAGCACATTTAGACCTTGTTTCGTGAAGTGCAGTCGATACTAATTTGCTTCGCCCTGCATGAACTCCATACCTGCATGACCGTGACGTGCATACCTCCATAAGATTACATTCACTGAATAATTGCCTCTCAGCTCTGAGCCAATGGCCACAAAGAAAGCCGATAAGGATTGTCCGTTGTCGGGCGATTCGATGACATTATTTACCCATTCTACATACATATTCATACATTTTTCATTTATATCCTTTTATTAGACTTTTTGAATTTTTTTTATTTATTTATTTTCTGCTTTTGATTTCATAACGAGTGTTTTTATTGACAGAGTTGTTGTTGAAAGTGTGCGAAGCACCCTATTCCGGAAAAAAAACATTAGGACACACATAAACACACAGAGTATTACAATTGGTATTTGAAAACACATGTGTATATAATATATGTTTAAAATAGGTAACATATCAATTTTGATTGCAAATAATCAATGTTCACTTGGAAAATTTTATACTCCCAAACGCTTGGTCGCTTCAAGTGGCCCAGAGCGAGATCTTTATCATCAGAAGCCTTCGACAGAGTGTTCTAAAGTTTGATGTTTATTTCAATCGCCGAGACTTTTTATAAAATGAGGAATCATTATGAATTATTTTATAGCAAAATTGAACCTATTAAGGCAATAACAACACTATTGGTCTCGAAAAGTATTGTATTACATTACATTACCATTGAACTTTTTATTTATCAACAAAGGAACGATGAAAGCACAGAAATTACATAAAAATATATTATACATAAAGCCAGAAAGAAATTAAGGTCTCAAAGGTTGAAGTAGTTTTTGCAATTATCAGTTACGCTCTATTAAACACCAGCTGAGTTGAAAAGAATAAAATAATTGTAAATATACGTTCTAAAATGATTCTTTAGATTTTATTTTTGGAATTTCTTTCCCCTGTTCAAGGCAATATTGTATATATTTACTATTCTTATTATATACTCTAAAGTCAACTCCATACTATTGTTCTAAACTTTTTATTATTTGCGAGTATCCCGTGTTCCGTTCCCTATTTATTTCTTATTTTCTTACTTATTTTGGTTAATTGAACGAAAAGTTGTATAAAGAATGCAAAGTAACAAAATGACAGATGTCATAACCATAACTCTATGAAACAGCTATTTCAGCTAACCTCATTGTGCTGTGCCATACTTTTATTTGATAATTCGTCGAGGCAGCCTTTAATTATGTAACAAAGTCGTTAATTAGATTGAAGTTGGTGGAAATATATAATGTTCCTAAAGTTAACTAAACTACTGAAAATTCCGAAAATAACCTTGAAGAAGCATATCAGAAAATGGCTTATAAGTAGAGTGGCCACTATTGAAATTTCGTTATTTCAATTAAATACCTTTCCCCTTTAGACCCTTTTACCCTTTTAGACTTTTGAAATCACTTATATTTAAAAATATATGAATCAGTAAATGCAAGCCTCCACTGTTTGAGGAGAGTGCAAATCGAAAATTTTCTTTAAAATTTATGGAAAAAGAAAAAAGCTCTAAATTGACACTATTTTACTATCATAAATAGTGCTAGTAATCATAATGTCTGTGACTTGCCTTTTGCATAAATTCTTTATGAAATAATTCGTGAAATATTCGTTCCCACTTGTCGACACAGGGGGCTTTATAATTTATTCCGTTATGTATACATTTAATAAGTTTTACATTTACTCCCAAGTAAAACAAGGGGGTATTAAGTGGCCACCAGGAATCAAATTTAATTCCCCGTAACTTCTTTTTTGCATTTATTTGAAAAGGAAAGTAGGCACTAATCCTCAGGCCTTCTGGAATCATCGCTATACCGTCCGAAATGCTCGGAAAAGCAGAAATAAGAACTACATAGTTATGCTGTAGAGTGTTGATGTTGCATTAAAAAAAATAGTACAATAAATTATAAAAGGTGAAATTGAAAAAAAATATCTAAAAGATTAAAATCGTGTTAATTATTGCTATAGTTGTAATATGACATACCCTATAGTAAGACATTTAAAGAGTATATTCAAGCTGTCGTTGACTTAAGAGCTGATTCGAGGGGATCTTAATGGGTAATCTCTTGATATAGAGAAGCGGAGAACCACCTTTTTCAATCATAATTCCCATGTGTTAACCGTTCATCGGGCCCAATTCCATTTTGCAACGGACGGATATTATGAATGCGAATTAATGAAAATTATGCCACATTTGAAGCGAAATATGAGATTGAATGTCTATTTGAGGGTGCTTGATTTTACATTCAAATATATGTAGTATGTAAGTTCGATTGTGTTTTTGTGGAAGCGTTACAAATGAAGAAACGAATTAAAGAAGCTTATAAAAAGGAAAAATACCATAATAGTAGCTTGATGTAAGAAAATGTATAAGTAAAGAAAATAAAGACGCACTTCAAACGCTCAAATGAAATGTGCAGGATAGTTGGTACTGCGTCATTCTGGCCGTTCAGGCGCGAACATGTGGAATGGTAATGAGGCCCAGTAAACTGCTTTTAAAACCGGATGCGCCGTGCAGCTTGTGTTAAACGAAATGTGTGACAGTGTGTGCCGTGATTTCAGCATCTGCTTATGGCGAAGCGCAGGAAATAAAGTAATTTAAATGCGTTCCAAGCATGGAAACCGAATTAGTGAATTTGCTACTTACAGTGACAGCACATCACTCTGTTTGTGTATTTGCACAGCACATATTCAACAAAACGAATGAGTTTTCATTCCAAAAAAAATTTCAAACTTTATAAAATGAGTCTCAAAAGTTAATTACTTTTAAAGATTATTTTCTAAGCGTTAAAAGAGTCACCTACTTGCTTGTATATATGCAGATATAAATCTATAAAAAGTATGTTTTTAAATGTATTGAATTATGAAAGGTATTGAATGAAGTACACACATTTTAGTAAATTATTATACAAAGGCTTACACTGATTAAAGACCTTAAAGATAGCCGAAATATTCGCATTCTGTACGACAAATTAAAAATTGTACTGTGAAATCATATTCAGCGATTAGTGTCGTTTTTGTATCGTATGTACGTAGAATTATATTTGAAGTGCGAACAAACCGGGAGTGACTCTCCAGGTTCAGTTGGATCAGAAAGAATTAATGTCTGGCGTGGTTGTATGCCAAACCAATAACTTGTAATTCATACTTCTTTTAAACGTAGGATGGAGCCAGTGTTTTCGCTAATGTTGAGCACGTCAGGCAATTTATTCAGTGCTTTTTTGTTTCCCAAGCATCTATAAATCGTCTAAATGATAGAAGGTTTCAGCAGAACCAGCCAGATATGAAATGCAACCTTCAACTGAGGAAGCTGATCTGTGGAAAATAAAAATTTTAATTTCCTCAGTTTATTTTACAAAAAAATTACGTATAAGGAATCCTTAGAGTACGTTGAAATATTCGCTTATGGTAAACAGTCAAAAAGGTGGAGGAAATATAAGTTCCTCTTTCTCATTTTACAACGCCCTCTTTAAAATTCATGTCTACAAGCTGAACTAATTATAAAGAGTGCTAACATTTATCGTTATAATATACTTTATAATTACAATGATGGACCCATGAACTTGAAATGATGGAAAACTCATAAAATTCATTATATGCTACTCGGAGTCTCTTAAAACTGGTAGGTCCCTCCCTCAGCCATTCAAGCCATTCAGCATAAATGGGAGGAGAAGCTCCTTCAAGCATCTAGAAGAGTTGCTAGCACTATTACATATGTCTTTCTATATATGTATGTTTATATACTATTTATTCATATATTGCTTTAAACATTTAGGATCCCTCGCCCAGTTTGAAAAAAGATCGTTCACTTTCGATCGACACTTCCATGGGTATGCGTATGTATGTTTGTATGTATATGCAAGGACATATTCAATGCTGAAAGGGCGTTCTCGGTTTTTCTAAGCATAATGTGCGTAAGGAAATGCATGTACCGTTAGGTCTACAATGTCTCAACAGTAATTTGTGTGTATGTGTATATCCATGTCCTTGATGATTTTCGCATTAACAACAAACAATGAATGTACGAAAGAGGGATAAATAGACAAGTAATCAGGATTCTATTTCATGGTTCTGACTACCCAGTTTTCTTTGTCATCGAAATATACCAAATATTTGGATTGCTCGCAAGCAAGATGACAGTATATGGTTATTATTTATCAAATTTTATTTGGAACTATTATATCAGATTTATCCTAGTTTTTGTTAGAACACATTTCGAATGAATTCATACATAATTGAATCTTTGTCATATCTTATAAAACATTTATTGTTCATTTATATGGAGGAGATTTAAGACGGATCGTTTTTAAAACTGTTACGAAAGTTGAAAGTGAGAGATATACATATGTACATACATACATACGTAATTTAATTTCTGTCGCGATATTAACCAAATTAACCAATGCTCCCGTAAACCATTTTTGACTCAATTAGGTTCAATAACTGTAGCAATAATGTTTAAGCCGTATTTAGCAATTCAGTGGATTTGAAAAAAATATATATTTTTTCTATCCTAACTGCCCAATTCCATTTATATTCGAAAATTTCGGAGCCTTGGAAGATATCCCTGCTCAACCGGCTGAAGATAGCAACACTACTCCAGAGTACTTTTGTGGTATGCCCCATATTGCTGCAGTTCCAAGACCTGAGGTATTCCTCTAGCGTCTATTACTTCAAGCAATCCTTGAAGGAGCTGAAAACTCCATGACAGCTTAAGGAAATTGTTTTCCCGGCTGCCTCAGAGCGAGCAGAGAATTGTCTGCCTTTCCATTTCCATATATAGCTATATGACTGCGTTCCCAGATGATGTTCACTGAGGACTCCATTTTAGGAAACACCTTCAAAATCCGAATCTCTCAAGACCGCATCTCTAATAGCAAAAAGTTAGTAACTTACAATGTTGCTTAATTAATTTTTGAGGTTCAGAATGTCGTCACAACTTCTGTTTACATTAATAAACGCCGTGTTCCAATGGAACAAGGTAAAATTAGTGCACTGCAAGTTCAAAAGGCAAAATAGGTGTGCTTTAAAACATTGGAATAGGAATACCGAAATATCTGAGTTTGATGAGCTTAAATCACCTTATCATCGGTTTACAGATAGTGTTCAGACCGGTACTACTTTCCATAAGAATAAGAAAGTTTACCTGCTGACAAAGGCATTGTCATAAATATTATTAGCGAGCAAATTAGAGAGCATTAAATTTTTACTGTGCATTTCTCACCTATTATATGTTTGTTGAACTTCCCACGAAAGCTTTTTGTAGTAGAATTTTTTATTAAATGAAGGGACCCAAGGCACGAGTATAAATTATTTTAGCATGCAATGATTGTGACACGTGTACCCAGCTTATTTTGCCACATACATATTTTCAGTTTCTATGACCTTTAAAATTGTAATTAATTTTAAATTGCGCCTGCGCACCTCTAATGCCAATACGTATTTAACAAAGTTTTATACGTGGGCTTAATTATTGGTATGACTTGATGAATCTTTAATCTGCATCGGCGTGAGAAATAAAGCATTTTGGTATACAACACGATAGTCATACGACTGTTATAACTGTGATTAGTGTTTGGAGCAGTAATATTTATAGGAAGCTATGGTGCAGCGGCAATTAACCACTTTGGTATTCCTAACTCACAAAATTAAGAACACCAATGCTGCTTAAATGTATGGAATAGGGAAGAGAACTTTTTGAACTTAATAAACATAGGCTGGTGTTAAAGATGTGTTCTACCTATTATTAATTTCTATTATTAATTAGAAAACGGAACCTGGCTACTTTTATTGATGAAGAAAAAAGTAAGAGAACACATCGATTTACTATGAATCCAATATTTCGCGCAATATGTAGGGTTTGAAGGCGTCAAAAGCTCGAGTGGTCAACTTCAATCTCCAGATGAGATTACTATAATGCAAAAGCTAATAATACTTTTTAATAATATAAACTGTCATAAAATCAAAATTTACATTCTGTTAGATAAAGAATAATCTTAAATATACGTTCTTTCTAGATTATCGACACTTCATTTATTCAAAATGTTTAAAACGCTCCGGAACGAATATTTCGCAACTCTTATCTGAAGTACATACTTTAAGACTGAATTATAATAAAAACATAAAAGTATAAAAATTAATCATTTTCGAAATAATTAGACTAATAAGAAGTCTTTCCATTTTATAGAACCATTGAAATTGAAGATAATTGAAAATCGGTACCATATGCCCTTCCCTCGATTATTTCTTGGGCCTCTCCCTTCATACATAAGTACGATTCGCTCCATATAACAAAGTTTATTCCTCTAGTTTCACACAGCTGTAAAACTTTTTCGGTTCGTAGGACTCTTTAAATGGGAAACCCTATATTTGCCCGTCATAATTACTGAAGCGTAGCACTCACGACAAACTTGTTTGACAAATCTGTTTGAGTTTGAGGTGGTTTTTGTCGTGAGTGGGTATGTTGGCAAATGGGTTGCAGGTTTGCGACAAATTTCAAAAACGAACAACCGATTTGTAAATGCATTTGTGGTGAGTGGCATCGTTTGCAAACATTTGCTCAGTTAGTAGAAATTTTTATAGCGTAAACATCAGCGGGTGATAGATATGGCAAACGTGAGCAATAATCTTCTTGAAGAGTTCATAGAATTATTTAAAAATGATAAATTATGAAAAAAATTAAATCCATCCTGAGGAAGTTTTTAAAATCATCAGGAGCAGTCAACTCCATTGGATTTAATAATTGTACATGTGAGCGCTTATGCCTTTCATATAACCACTATTTCATCCGTTCTTTTTTCACAACTTTTTTTTTGCATTTGCCTTTTTTCGCTTTATGCACTGGTGGATTACTAGTAGCGCAATTACATCACCCGCGTTATAGTTATACATCTTCACTTCGCGAAGCACAAAATGGAAATGAAGTTTACCAAGACACAGATTTGTCAAACAAGTTTGTCGTGAGTGTCTCGCTTAAGCATACAACATAACAGGAAAATCAACCAATTCTGCAGTAGAACAACCGAATCACAAATACACTTTTAATGCCAACTCTGTTGTTCATAGTAAGTGCCTTGATAAGAACTAAGTACACTTTCGGCGATAATCTTATCAGCGAAGGAATCAGACCGTGTCATGTATTTCGTCATCAAACCTCTGAGCCACTTATGGTTTATGAAAATAAATAATTACACACTTAAGTGCTTTATATTTATAAATGTAGGCATGACGTGTTAATCACGTTGGCAGCACATTCATCATTTTTATACTCACGCAACACGTTTCCAGAGAGTATAATAATCAATAGATCATAAGTTTATCTAACGGTTGTTTCTAATACCTGAAACTAATCGAGATAGGTATAGAATGATCAGTATCTCGAGACGAGTTGGATTCCACATAACTGTCTGTCAATAGCGATAACTTGATTAAAAATTGAGATATCTTGATAAAATTTGATACGAATGTTCATTGGCACTCTGAGGAGTTCGCTATTACAGATGGGCAGAATGGACCTACAAAATGCTATAACTTAGCTCCCAATTAAGATATAAAACTAGAATTTGGTACAGAATATCAAAGTGGGAGGGGCATTAGTGGGTGAAAACCTTTGAAAAGTGGGCATGGCACCGCCACTTAATAGGTTTAATGAACGTATTCCACAAACCATTAAAGCCATATCAACCAAACTTGCTGCAAACAAGATTTTTAGCACTTCTTCATACACTGTAAAAATGGTTGAGGTAGGATGATAACCACTCCTACCGCCGATATAATGTATATGTTGTAAGCTACTAAAAATACGATAATTCATTAAAGAAACACGTCAAAAGCATTACATTTCAAGATAATACAAAAGGGCTGCAGAGGAATAAGCGTAAAAATTGGACAATAGGGGTTGCACCGCCAACTTTTAGTTGAATTTTCATTACAGCAATATAAAAGAAGGTGGATGTATGAGAGCCACAAAAAAAAAAAATCGTGGATTTCGATCCACGTACCACTGCTGAATCGCAACAAATTCGATCCATCTCTCAAGCAGATGGTTACTGATAATAAAAGTGATAAAAGTAAAAACTTATGACAACGTCAAGCGATAACGGTAGTGATCGAATAGCGATGAGCCCCCGCAAACGGTGGCCAAACCATGATTGACGGTTGGTAGGTAGTAGGAATCCCTCTACTATGAGCTCCTCCCCAACAGCCAAACTCTTAATTCACTCCTATACTGTCAACAGTTGGACCGTCTGAATGAAGCAATAGTCCAGAAGCGGCCAGCTTTGGCCAATAGGAGAGGAAATGTGTTCCATCAGGAGAACGCCAGACCAACCACTCCGAAAGCGACTCGTCAAAAACTGCGGGAGCTTGGTTAGGAGGTTCTTGTGAATCCATCTGATGGACCGGACCTTTCATCAGGTTCATCTTTATACCGAATAATTTTGCTGGCGAAAAATACGCCTTAAGAGCAGCACGTGAACTTCGACTGTTCCAGTTTTTGCCAAAGTTACCTCCCAAATGACAAAAAGTCATCGAGAAAACCGGTGCATATTTGACCTAAATCGCATAATTCTAAATGGGCTGGATAAAACCTTCAATTTATTCCAAAAATAGTATAGTTCTATTTACTAGACCTAGACTAATCTTGGATATACTCGTACTATGGTTTGGTGGCGAAAATGGCTGAAATCGATCCACGAATTTCCACAGCTCCCATATGCTTCATATAATAATTTTCGTAATTCTATATATCAGTGAAATTCTGAGTTACTTTAGTAAAAATGCCTGGTAATATATTTTTTATTATACATTAGTTTAATGCCAAAAGTAAGTGTTATAGTAAAAGTTAATATGATGCTAAATATGATTGTAATCTATTCACAATTTTTTCGAATAACGAAGGTTGAATTCTTACCCAACATTTTTTAATATAAAATAAAGTTTTGCCAACAGCTGAAAGCATTGCCTCGGTTTTGATCCTTGCAAATTGCAAATGCATAAAATGTTCGGTTGCACCCGAACTTAGCTCTTCTTACTTGTTCGTTTTTGTTTAATACATATGTGTTAAATATTTAAACACTTGGCAATCTTTATGAAAACGAATATTTTTCTATTGCATTGACGGGTTAAGCTGTTACTTTAGTAAACACAGCGATTTCCAAATATGCTTTTTATTTGATTACCTGACTGAGTGATAAAATTTGTACCTCCAATTGTTCATAATATTCTTAATTATGATAGAAATTTATTTCCTACCGAATCAACAGTTTCTTGAGAGAAATCATATTATGTTAAGCGTAGCAATCTTCTCTATGCAAATTTAATGAAGATATTTAATATCTTTAAATCATATGGCTGAACAGTCGTTAGCCCAACCAACAGATGGCGCCACAAACGAAAATCTTAATCTTTCCCTTAGAAGTTTCCCGTAGAAGTTTCTCAAACATTCTCAAATTATTTGTCTAAAACTTTTTTACATTGGAAAAAGTGAATTTATTGTTGTAATAAAACATTGTTTCCATGAGGTTTCCGTTAATGTACTGAGCTTCCAGAATTTGTGAAGTGATACACCATGTAGGGCCAGATGAGGCAGAAACGCCAAAAAATATAGCGAAAATTCGTGAAATTGTGTTGGGTGACTTAAAAACTAAAATGAAATTGCGTGAGTAGCTAACATCATTGACATATCAAGAGAACACATAAGTCATATCATTCACGAATTTTGGAAATGAAAAGGTTTTGCGTGCGATGGATGTCGCGTTTTTGAACACCGATCAAACAGACAAACGCGTTCGGGTTTCTGGCACCGATCCACCTCAATGATTAGGAGTTTCTGCGCCAATTTGTGAGAGGGGATGAAATATGGATGAAAAATGCATACATACATCATTACACACTTGAGTTCTATCGGCAGTTTGCTGAATGTTCAGGCGCCAAGGGTTTAACCAATATTTTTTCAGCTTTACATTCAACAAACAATAAACAATATTGTGATGCATTATTGGATCGATTAGACGTTGAGTTCAAAGTTAGACCTAATTGCTTATATGAACCCTTTTCAGCCCATGTAGTCTAATCTCGTTCTCCTCCCAACATTTTGCGATTCTGCCGTAAAGTGAGCTGTGTCTCTTTTAGGATAGATTGCTAATATTTATTCATTCAATGCCAAATTTCCAAATAATGCCATATACGACTATATGAGAGTGAGTTGAGACTTAAGAAAAGGCTTATCTACGAATTTTCTCGATTTAATTTAGAACGAAATTGGAAGACAATTGATATAAGCAGATTCTTAAACTGACGGTATATATGCGATTGACAGAGTCAGAAAAACAGACAGACAAAAGATCATACATATATGCCACATATATAAGTACACATGTATGTCAATCCATCTGTTCAAAAATATATTTTAAAGAGTGAAATAAATATAAAATTTGTCTAAAGTTGGTTTCGTTTTGAACAATGAAATTTGGAAAGGGAGGTCTCCATGAAACGTTCAATGTGACCGCTCGAGGGTGAGGTTAATCTTCTTGATAACTAAAATACTGTAACTAATCCTTTTCGTACATTTCTCTCCACCGCCAGTTACTTTGTGTGTGCATACCTACTTGTATATATACATGAATATACTTAAGTACATTTGTATGTGTGTACATTGTATTTGTACTTTTTGGCACAGCAACTATCCATTGTCTGCTTCCTCTTGCTATAATCCCTTTATTTCTTTATTTGATCATGCGCTCGTTCCAATCTATTTGGAACTGTGCAAGCGACTAGTTTATTGGCGCGATTTTCGTGTTGTTGTTGCATTGACTTTATTATGGATTGTGTACCCTGCAGTTTTTTTTAAACCGTAAGCATTTCTGGTATCATTACGATTAAATGGGTCATACCTTAACATACATATATACATACATACATCAATATAATCTTTTTTCGAATATTCAGCGCGACTGCGCTTACATTGGTATATCGACACATTTTTGTTAATTTATTTATTTTTGAAGTTTCGACGCTACTGTTCGTTTATTTCATAAGAAATTCATGTATTAAATTTTTTATCTTCCCGAATTATGGCCAAAGGTATACAACTAGTAGAGTGAGGGTCTTAATTATTTAAAGTTCGTCCATTAATTTTCTCGTGATCATCTGAACATATTTTAATTTATATTAAATTTTCAATGGAACTCTCCTAAACAAGCAAAGCATGTGTGCAAGTATAACCTCTCAGAATCGAAGAGAACGTAACGAGTTTGAAAGTTGCCTGGATAGTGTTGATTCTATGTTTTGTACAACAATTAGAAAAACACGGACGATTCCAGCGAAATCACGACATTCTCTTTCAATGGAGACAATTATCACCAGCAGATATAAATATAAATTTTAACCCATAAAAAGGAAAACATTTCGAAGGAATATTATATTTAATATAAGCACCAGAAAATTAAATAAAAAATTCAAAGCCTAGAAAAATGTGATGTGTACATTCTGAGATAAAAAGTCTCAGAAAAAGTTTATAAATGTAAATAGAAAGAAGGTATAGGGAAATTTTTCGGTGGTAATTAATTACTGGTCTGAATATATTTCTGAAAAAGTTCGTAAAGAAAAAATACGTTTTTGGCAGAGGTCGATTCTAATACTCAACATAATTCGAAGACAGTACATCGATTGTAATGATACCATTTTTGCAGCACATTTCGTAGAAAAATTTGTCTTTTGTTTTGTAGGTGCATTTGTAGGTCTTGGTCTAGGCGACCTCTTCATTCTCGCTACATTTCTTTTCAGCGGTCAAGAGAACCTCTGAGAACAGGAAGAAGTCGCTGGGGCCAGATCCGGGAAATACGGAAGATGCGGAAGCAATTTGAAGCCCAATTCAAACAATTTGGTATTAATTTTCATTTGTGGCACTGTACATTATTTTCATAAAACCATTCTTTCTTTATTTTCAAACGAGCCCACTTATCCATGATTTCGTTCTTCAAATGTTCCAATATCGGTAATAATAGTCGCTGATGACGATTTCACCCTTTTCAAGATAGTGAATGAAAACCATTCAATACGCAATTTCAAATATAGAAGCTAGAACTTTGCCAGCTAAGTTTTGCATCTCTCTACGCTTTTGATTCTCCTCATCACGTTCTGTATACGCGGATGACTATCGATTTGACTCCATGATTATGTTTCTGGAATTTTGTGATGTTTTCTTTCTTAACAGCCTCGTTCGGATATCCCCTGAGTTCGCCTTCTCTGTATGGAGTTTAGCAAATCATTTACGAATGGTTGCTTTGCCTGGCGCCTATTTTGTGAAAAATTCAAAAATCCAGTTTTGACATCAGCAGCTTTATTTTTCACAAATAATATTTGGAGTTAAAACTCTTCTCGATGCGCAAAAACTTGCGCAGAACTTTCTGTATGTATAAGCTTGATATTAAATGAGTGCTTGTCGAAACAGTAAAGACACCACTACACTGTGACCTGCGTTTATTAAAATTGTGAATATTTAATAGGATATACCAGCACCAAGTTAAGTTTGTCAGGAAAGGAAGACAGAAAAACACTTCAATAGTAATTAGCAATTGAAAAGTTGTCAGGCTTTATAGTTATTTTGCTACTCGAAAGAATGAAAACTCATTTTTTTGTATATAACATTTATGAAGAACTTGTGTATAGAGCATCGATTTATTTAATTTTGGAGATTCAAAATACCTATTGAGCGAGACAATCAAACACATTTTAATGTTTTTTAATGTGTATTCAAGAAATCAAATTTTTATAAAATGTACATACTAACTAATATACGCATTTACACGCAAATTTTACACATCACGATAGAGTCGTTTAGTTTGAATTCCTATGGTGATTAATAATTATGAATCTCAAAATCAGGACATTCTTTTCATTAGCAACCGATAATTAAAAAGGAAACCATTTCATATTTCGACACTAAGGGTACCCTCGTGAAACAACAACAAAAGAGAGGCGACATGTGTTTTCGCTGCCTCAAATGACATACTTGGGAACTTTAATAAATGGGACAGCATGACACTTGAAGCACCGGAGAATTGAAGTAAAACCTATAAAACACCAATAGGTTTTATTGCTTAGCAGATTCATATACTCTTATGTAATCAGCTACAGCCCAACTTGCAGGTTATCTGAGTTTACACATGTGCTGGTAGATGAAAAAGATTTTACGAATTGCCTAGTGTGTTTGTAAAATTAATAGGTGTAATGTTCAGGAAAGTAGAGTAGCTCCGCCAAAATGAACAAACAAAAAATGACAAAGAAAAATTCTTACCATTGATTAGCAGCTGATAGAAGATTTGAAGGAGAAGGGAGGCCAACAAAATTTACTTGTTTATCCATTGCTTCGCGCAACTAAAAAAGCAAGCACCGAACAGTAGCGACGCTGGTGATTATAAGGAGTACTCAGCATTTAAGAGTCTCGCTTCAAAAATATTCGTTGAATTGTCCATTTAGGGTTGGTGCAGCTTTCAAGTTATACATTTTTATTCAAAAAGTTAAGACAATGTTGTTCTACAGAGAAAAAAAAAAATTAGTGGACGTATGGTGACAATTATGGAAGTTTAGTTTTACTTTTTATTCAAATATGATAATTTCAATATCGACTTTTCCTGTTGGGCCACACAAATGCCACATAAATGCCACACAAATGTATTTATATCTATTTATATGCACATGTGTATGGTTGACAAACACCCCGTTTGTCTGTCAATAAACTGTACAAACAGTAAGTCTACGTATATACATACATGTACTCCCGGTTACCTTTGCCGTCTTCCGAAAAATTTTGCAAATAATGTGAAAGCATTGAAACAAAGTAAAATTAATGCAAAAAACCTCACAATCTTTCAACAAAAAGAAATAAAGAAAGAATTGTCCAATCGAAAAAATTCATTGAATGCAGTAAATAAACACAAACATATATATTATATTGCATATAGTTACATGTGTACGAGTATTCCTATATAGCATAAATATGTGCATGTGGACAAAGTTCCGCTGTTACAATAACAATCACTTTTTTGTGTAGATACGTTTGGCATTCCTACCCGATATTAAAAGAAATCCGAAACGCTTTTGCAGTTTTGAAGAATCAGAACTGGCAATTCGAAAAGAAAGAGAGCAATATGAGTAATATGATTAAACGATTTCTCATGGCATCGAAGAATATGAACGCATAGTTCACTAAATGAGCCTTTCACATACAACTTCTTCTTCGCTTTGCTTCAGAGTTTTGCTTTGAGAGATAAGTTCGATTTTACTTTGGCATGAGTAAGTTCACACAAAAAGTTTTCGAGGCGAAGCGAAGCAAAATGTTGTGCAGCACTCATCTTTTTATGCCACCATTTTTGTTACTTATTTCTATTATATATATTATTTTTCAATTGAATTATGTTCGTAAGTTTAGTTTACCGAATTCTTTAATATGATATTATGATGATAAAAATATTAAATATCGGAGAAAGCACGGAAAGCAAAGCGTTAATTCTAACATACCCTATGTTTGTTTCGCTTCGATGTCAAAGTATGAACTCTCAAACAAAGCGAGGAAAGTCGTATGTAAATCAATCAATATGTTTGGAACATTTAGAGAGAAATTAAAAATTTTAAATGAGTGTTTCAATTCTATTATTCTTATGGGAAAAACTAGAAGTTTTTCTCAGATTTTCTATTTATGAAAGCTGCAGAAACTTGTTATTGCCATTGTGACAGACATATATTTTGCTTAAATTTATGAAACTAAATCGATCTAACCATAATTGCAAACAACCCGAAACTTTTAATTAACGATAAGAGGAAGAAAATCAAACATTTTATTTGTAGAGGAATGAAAACACCGTCCCTACATCTAAACCAACCCGTTAAAACTTATCCTTAAATATTAAAAATAATAAACAAGTATTAAAGAAAATCTTCATAACAGAGGACAGAAACAATTAAATAGAACGGATTGAGTCCATAAGTCAGAGCATCACTTTGCCTATCCTTAAATAACATGCCTAGATAATATCTTTGAGATATCTAGCTTAATATTCGAAAAATCTGTTTTAAGATCAAGCAACATAATAAAAATCCATAATTCGGTACATGTGGTCTAAAAGAATTTGTGGTCCGGTCTCATAAATTCCTTTTTTAATGCAACTTGTAACATAATTACGTGTATTTATAATATATCTCGCATACTAACCTATAAATTAATTGCAAAGTCGAGGATATGGCACCTGAAGGAAGAGTTGGGAGTATTTTATAAATTTTTGGCCCTACATCACTTTCGCCCTACATCAGGTTATAGTAAGTGAAATAAACTTCCAAAATATTATTGCGACATCTCTCATGGAAAGACACAAATAATTATATTGGGTATATTGGGATTGGTATATGGATTTATTGTTGGAAGAATGGACGTTCTCATATTTGGTGTGTAGGAGCTAGCGGAATTTATGGTTTGATTTAGATGGCTTTCAACGCTACCTCTTTTCATGACAAGTACTTATGCTGCTGCGACATATTTTTTGATGTCTTAACTATCTACTGCCAATGCAAATAAGCGGATTAGATTCAATACGGTGATGTATCGTAATTAGGCGTAGTTATCGCCTGATGGCTCATTTTCACAATAGAGTATGAAATAAAAAAATAAAATACTTCCACTGAGTTAGCTTAGGTTATAACATTTTATATTTCTTAGGATGGTGCAGGTTTGGGGGCGGGCCAATAATTCGATTCAAGCTCCTTAGAGTGCTAAAAGATATTAAAGCTATCGCTTGTACGGAGAGACAGAGATCTCTTAATCAAGTATTAATATATATAACTCATATATATAACTATTCATATAATATAACATACATATATAACTCTATCTCTCTATCTCACTTCTTCGAAGCTGTTACAAAAAAAAACACGTTTGTATATGAGTTTGGATCAGCTTTAAGGCCCAGGAATTTGAATCTAAAATACTGAATGGTATTGCTCCCCAGTAGCTCATAATCTGTAAAAAATCTCCTACCAAAGGCAGTGCATCATCTTTCAAAATATAGGCGTTAATCAAAATAGATTAATGTTTGTTATTACCTAATTTGAGATTACTGAGCTGGAATTACTGCTACTGTGCAAATCACTCTGGAGAGTATGTCGACGAAAATTTCTTCTTTTTCAACAAATCTCTTGGGACTTAATTCCGTTGTACAGTTTCCGTCCACGCCGTCGTAGACATAACTAAATTGAACAAGTTAAGTTTGTCCTCCCGACCGTTCTTGGATTCAAGCACGTTTGGCACTCTCAAACAGTGATTTATTTATCTATGTCCACAAGCGGTGTCAACCGGAGGAGTGAAGTTTTAACTATGCTGAGATACTAATTCTACAAATAATACCACTACGTATGAATATACATATATGTATATTATTTATATATGTATGTAAGTGAGATTGTGTGGTTCAAAATATTTCTAGCATCTTGTGGCACGGCTCACCCTTTAGAGGAATTCTGCAGAAGGGGAATTTTCTACTTTTACTGACGAGCGTTAACTGAATGTGAACGCCTATGTATGTACTTATGTACGCAGGGGTATATAGTACATATGTACATATATACATATGTGCTATGTTGGCCGTGTGTGCACTGGTCTGCTTCGTTGGTTATCAAATTAATTAATTCGAAATTCAATCAAACGTTTCCTTTGCCAGTCAGTTGCTTCAAATATTCACAAAGTATATATGAATAAAGGAAGGAATCACACACTCACACATACATACCTACATATGTGCATACATATTACATATTTATATATTGGTACATATACATAGATTTTATGCGGAGGAAGTGAAGATAAAAGTATAAAATCGTTAAACATTCCAGTCCAAATCTTGAGTACAAAGCTTTACTAAATGTGTATGTATGTATGTATATGTGTACGTTGGCACATGATTCCTGAGGTGTAATTATACTCGTTTGCAGTTAAAATGATTTTGTCGCAATCTTTTCATTTTAAGTGAGTGTCAGCGTCAATTGAAGTTAAAAACGTCGATTGAAATCAACATGAGAAATCGGTAGAATATATATACATATGTATACGTATGTATATATACATACATATAATATACATATGGATATAAATATAAAAATGTTGTTTCAGAGCATTGCAGAGAAAACATTTTAAGGTTGACCACCCTCGCATGACCTTAAAATCTAAAGTGTATATTTATATACCAGCATAGAATAGCATAGCATATGAACTGAGAAATATTAGAAGCTTTTAAAAAGTGTACAGGAAATATAAATATAATTTTTCGAAAGTGCCTCTTTGCAACATTCTTGGGTGTACCTAAGCTTTATAAATCCTTTGTTGTGCCTAAAACACACATTTACATACATACATACATACATACATGTGCACATATTTACTTAGAGATGAGTTTGGTTAAATTATTTTGCGATAACAAAAAAGACTCATATTATTGTCAGCGCCATAAAACTAAACGGTTAAAACAAACAAGGTGCGCTTTTACTGAATTACGGTAATCCGTTAAGTACTTATGCGTGTACGTATGTACTCAGAAGACGTACGCGTATGCGAGTTGATATATTTAAGTGCGTATTTACGCACTTCAACAATCCGGCACAACCATCCGTCTGTCCATTCAGCCGAACACCCTCCAACGTGTCATAGCATATGCAAGTTGTCTATGCGTCAATATTTGCTTATAATTCTATTTGCTTAAAATTGTGTTGATTTAACTTTACTACCGCTGGAGTGGTGGTAGTGTCTCTGTGTGGTTTCACGACCGTGTGTCCGTTCCAAACTCAGCTGGAGTGTGCAATCGTCGTCGGTTCGAATGTATGTGCGTGAATTGCCGACTGTCAGTAGCCGTGTGAGCGCCAACGATTCATCGAAATCCATTTGCGGTTTTTAACTCATCAATATTGTCTATATATGCAAGTACAATACATATGAGTACAAGTATTTGAGGGCCTTTTAATATTGTTTACTTCTGCTAGAGTTACTTGAACTCCAAGACTCCTCGTGACGGACTAAATTAAGCCACTCCAGATTTTTTCGATAACAAATTTGATTATTTAAAACAACATGAACAATAAATCATTAACCTTTACTAAGCTTTTAGAGCTTTAGTAAGCAGGGGTACGGGGTATTACGGAATCTATTGTTTATCTCATTACGTCTTTTTTTTTTGAGAATTATAAAATTTGCAGTTCTTGTTCATATATGCTCCGGATCAATAAAGCTTACTGAAGAAATGAAGTACCGTCGGCGCCAAGTGGTTTAGTAACCTCCAAACTATTTCCTTCCCGAGTGTAGCGAGTAAGCATGTAAAGTTGTGTGATTTAACAAAATGTATAAAGCATTTCCGCCTGTCGTTTGAGTACTTACCCATAACTAGCACATCCCCTGAGTAACCTTCTCTTAATGTTTCCAGCTGTCGCCTTACCTTCCTACACCCTTACCTAGGTAAGTTTTTGGAATAAATCATAGCTACCACATTTTTACGTAATATTCGTAAGAATGGACTTATTCATTATGCCTTTAGAAAAGATCGTGGATCTTTGAATTCCTCTTTCATTCCTCATTTCCTGCTTTATGAAATCTTGTGGTCATGCATGCACAAAGTATTGAGATAAGCTGAAAGATCAAATATCCAATTTTATATTGTAAAATTCCTTTTATACGACGGCGAAATAAGAGCAATAATTTCGAACTTCTGTTCTCATGCACTTCTTCTTGATAACGACACTCTTAGGCTCCCAGTTATTCAGGCGTTATCAGTTGTTATAATAGCGTTTGTGGAACTAAGTGAAAGTCTCGAAACGAAATTTCGAACTTCCGGTTCAAAATGTAAGATATCTTACCAAAAGCGTAGCGAGCGTATAATCTTGGGTATACTGCAGTTTTGTGTCGAAAATGGGTGAAATCGGTCAATGAATTACCCCAGCCCAATATACCATATACATTGATTTTTATTTTTCTAGTAGACTTTATACCGAATAAATTTATACATTAAAAAAATATATTAATTTAAAGTTTTGCCAATACCTGAAAATACTTCCCCGTTCTTAAGCCTTGCAAATTGCGGGAGTAAAAAATGTTCCGAACAAAGAATATTAACCGAACATTTTATACTCTCGCAATGTGCAAGGATCAGAGGCGGGGATATGCTTTCAGGTGCTGACATAACTTTAAATTAAAAAAGATGTTGCGGAAGAATTCAACATTTATTATTCGACGAAATTGTCAATGGATTGCAATCATATTTGGCATCCTATTAACATATATTACAGGCCATAGACTCATGTACTTTCATTGTTATATTTTGCTTCGTGTCAGAGATATTTATATTAAAATCTGCCAAATTAACGCAAATAAGATATATGAGATATAAACTCAACCAAAGTGGTTTAATAAATATATTAGATACATGAGGAAAAAGTCAACCAGAGAAAAGGAAATCATTATATTAGGAATAAGGGGCTTAGGCCATGGTCTAGACCCATTTATTTCATATTTAGCGTGAGTTCACATTATATTTAAGAAAACATATCCCCTTAGTTTCATTAAAATATCACTTATATTGACCAACATAAACGGTTTAAAGTCAGATGGAAAGTCGAGAAGTCTTATTTCAGGCATTTTTGGTGTAGAGATCTGCACTGATCACATCTCAACATCAACTCTTTTCATTACTCAAGTATATTAAGTATATCGGAGCTGGCATTTCCGATATTACATGTTCACGTAATTTCGCTAAGATATCTTACATATTGACCGAAATATATGGTATAAAGTCTACCCAGAGATTGAAAATCCGTGTATTAGGTACATAGGAAGAAAGAGATTTGAAATTTCAAAGAGATAGCTCATATATTGACCCTTATATATGGTATAAAGTCTACAGGAAGGTTTTAAATCCTTATAATAGGTATATGGGGGCTATGGGAATTATTTACTCGATTTTCCGCTTTTTGACACAAGAGTAAATTAATATCATGGAAAGATAATCCTCGAATTTCATTACGACATTTTAGAGATTTACCGAAATATGTGGCATAAAGTCTACCGGAACTTTGAATATCCGTCTATTAGGTATATGGGGGCTAGGGGTAATATTTACCCGATTTTCACCATTTTTGTTACAAGAGTACAATATTATCATGCAAAGATAATCCTCCAATTTTATTACAATATCTTATGGATTTCCCAATATTTTCGATAAAAAGTCAGATAGAGGCGCTAAGTTCCTAATATTGGGTATCTGGTGCCTTGAAAAGTTATAATCCGATTTCGTCTATTTTTACGCATAAGATGACATATTCTGAAGGCACTATTTGTACAAAGTTTGATTTTCATATCTTAATTGCTGCTCGATTTATCTGCTTTAAAGTGAAAGGATCCGATGAAACTTAAAATCTTGTTATATGAGACGTAGGTGTGGTTTTTACTGGATTTCGTCCATTTTCACAATGTGACATAAGAATGCAAACAGAATGTCTCATATCTAATTTAGTTGAAATCGGTTTAGGCATTCTCCTGATATGGGATTTCTCCTAAAAGTGGCTGTGCCACGCCCACCACCAGAACTTTACACCCAACCCTATTCCTACGCAACCCTTCCGCATATTTTCTGCAAGATTTAATGTTTCTGACGTGTTCCTTAAGCGAGTTATCGCACTTTTAGTAGTTTTCTACATAACTTTTGTATGGGTGGTGGGCGTGGTTACTATCCGATCGCACTCATTTCCTCAGTATATGAAGAGATGCTAGAAAAACTTAGTTGGAGCAAGTTTGATTGATACAGCTCTCACCTTTTTCGCGATATATGTGTCCAACCTATTGGGGGCGGTTAATGACATTTTATGGGCGTGGGAGATGTCCATTGCGCTCCTCTGCAATACCAACCGTTTCACAGTGACAAAGAACACGTGTACCAAGTTTCATCAAAATATCTTAATTTTTACTCAAGTTATCGTTTGCGCGGTCAGACGGAAGGACGGACGGACAGACAGTCACTCGGATTTCAACGCGTTTTTTCATCCTGATCATTTATCTATATATATATATATATCTATATATCTATATATATATATGTCTATATCTAACTCGTTTAGCTCTAGATGTTACAAACAACCGTTAGGTGAACAAAACTAATGTACTCTGTAGCAACATGTTGTCAGAGTATAATAAATAGACTACGGGGTGTGTTCAAAAAATAACGGGATTTTAGGTTTATGAAATAAATATTTGTTCATTCGTCTACATCAATGCTGTCGTTTTCTGCTTTGAATCTCCATTCTATAGTATGCAATTATGCTAGCGCTTCTTCCAATCCTCGAAACACTTCTCAAACTCGATTCTTGGGATAGCTTTTAGCTCTTTCACCGATGCGCTTTTAATATCATCTATACTTGTAAAACGTCGGCCCTTTGAAAAAGTCACACGGAGTCATGTGTGGCGAATAGGGAAGCTGGGGCATCGTTACAGTATGGTTTTTGGCCAAGAATTCACGAACAAGCAACGAAGTGTGAGCAGAATTGAGCAAAAGTGAGAAAAAGCCATGAATTGTTTTTCCGCGAATCCGGGCTCCGGGCTGTTTTCGGATTGCATCACGCAAACGGACTTTGAACTCGTAGGTAGTACTCCTTATTGACCGTTTGACATTGAAGCAAGAGTTCTTGATGCACTATGCCATTAAAGTCGAAGAACATTCCCGATGTTTTTTGAACACACCACGTATGGTCTGTAGCCCATTACTTTGTTTTCCAACTGTTTGCACTACCTTCAAGTGACTGAGAAGTGATACTTCTAAATGAATAGTTTATTTATAAAATATTTATTGCAAATAGCTTTGCTTTAAAAGTGCTTAGATACATACAACCATATGCATATATTCACAGAATGTAGGAATGACGGTAATGTACGAGTATACATATGTACCTCCAGTGATATTGTGAGTACTCATACGCTTATTAGTGTTAGTGTAAAGATGACAGTTAAACTGTTTTCGTGAAAGGAGTAAACAAAAAATTCAGGTTCATTGGAAAGTTCTCGAGATTCCAAGATATATATGTAAATACTCAGCCTCCCGGTTAAAAAATCTCAACGGAGCATATTCAGCGCTTTCCATGCACCTGCGCAGTGCACGGGCGTGGTAAAACAGCAGCCCGAGTAGAAACCGGCGGTGAAACCGAGAACGACCAGCATCCGTCTTGCGGGCATTCATGAAGTTGAAAGTAGAGTTTGAATTATAGCACGATGACAAACGAACTGTGTTCTCATATAAATAGTATAAATTGACACTTTATGAAAACAACAAAAAGTGCACACAAATTGTCGGTAAAAGCGACTCCGCTATGGCAAAGAGCGTCTGTGACGCTCAAAGACTTTGTATTGCTCTAAAAATACTTATATTTTGTATGTACATATATTATATTTATGCACGAGAACTGCTGCTGAGCTCGAAGTCCAATAAGAAACAAAGAGAAGAGGAAAAAAAGCCACTTGAAACATATGGTCGGTGTGGCTGCAGACCGGACTGACCTATGCCAGGAAGTTCAATGGAATTGCACAAAGCGAGAGAGTTATTAACGTTAGATTGTTCATTGAAACACCGAACGAAGCAAACAACTGCAGCGAAAACAATTGGAAGTTAAATTACATATGTACATATGTAGATATGTTTGTGTATGTGTGAATGTACATGTGTAATATCAAAGTCAGAAGAGGCAAGATATTGGCGCAGTAGCAGCAAACTCTTATTGAATTACATTTATTAGGAAAAATAATAAAAATACGGTGTATGTATATCAAGAGCAAAATAAAGTGTGACTCTGCATTAGCATCCATGGGCAACAACAAAATTAGCCAAATTAAAAACTTGAAACTATCTGTATATGTTTTTATAGGGGTGTATGAGTATTTAAGAATACGAAGACTGCTGGTAGAAAGCGCAAATAATACAATACAATACAGAAGATGAGCAAAAAGAGCTCAGCATGGTTTCCAGCGTCACTACTGTTGGTGCAGGTCTGTAACTCAGAAGCCCTGCGCAAAATCCGTAGAAAAAACGAACAGAATCGATTCCACTTAAAACTTTCGTCGAACCATATGTATCTGTATCACAAGTCAGATGCAACAAAAGCAAGAACAACAAAACACAATAATAGCAACAGCAATTTAGAAGGCAATTCAAAAACACTGTCTGATACAATGAGGGCAATTCAAAAAGTACTTATAAATGTGCTCACACTGCACATACATATGTATGTGTGTGTGTATATGCAGGCACTTCATGCATGGGCATCCTCATAAGCATAAATTTATTGTATTTGCACTAGCGTCGGCGGCCGAGCAGCGTTTTCCGATAAAAGTAAATAAATCAAAATGAATTTTGTGCGCAGGCCCTTATTCATAAATGTTCTAAGAAATTTTATAAGTTTTCAGCTGCTGAAAATGTACTCAAGCAAACGTGTATATATTCATGTGTGCATATGAATGAGTACATTTGTGTGTGCGTTTTAACCTTCGCCCCTGGCAAGTTCTGTTACTCCGAACCTATTGGGTTTGTGGAAATTTGAAATGAAGCAAAAGTGTTGATAATGAACACAAAAGCACTTACTGTGCTGACTGAGCACCGAGCAGGTGCACACAATGTGGAAATCACGCTGGGAAAGGAATGATGGATTGTGCCAAGGCTATTTCAAGGTTAACGCGTAAGTAGAGGTGCCAAAATGCACATGTACACACGAGCATACAGATAAGTTATATATTTCAGATAAATTAAAAAAATAAAAAAATTGTGTTTTGTAGTATAAATACTTTTTATTAAAAGAAAAAGTATGACCATTTGAAACATAGCTCAAAATAAATTGAGGTACACTTTCTAAGGTTGAAATGCATCAATTAAGCGAATAATTTTTAGTCAATTGGCGTGAGGCGCGGCAATTTCATGATAATTTCGACATTTAGAATATAATGTCTCCATTTTTATAGAAATACTTTAAATCCCTTTTTTAAACCATTTCAACCCACATTATGTTCAAGAAAACATATCCACATAATTTTATTAAAATAATACTTATATTGACTGACATGTAAGGTTTAAAGTCAGCTGGAAAGTTGGGAATCATTATAGCGGGTATATTTGGGTTAGCGGAAGGTCTGCACTCATTGTATTAACTTTTGGCATTACTCAAGTATGCTAGAGAACATATTTTCACACAATTTTATGGAATATGACATATTCGGCATAGAGTCGGTTAGAATAACGAAAATCATTGTATTGGGTTGTTCGGAAAGTCATTTCGTTTTTTCCCGCCAGAGGACTTAATTACGTTTTTTCGAAACTAACTTCACACTTAAGCCCCATAACCATTATATGTCATGAGAGCTGATATTGCAAGGCTTGTGTGTGAAAAAGTTCTATTAATTCTACCCAGTAGTTTTTGGTTGGTGCCTTTTTAAATATGGAGAGCAATAAGCAGCATTTTCGTCATATTTTACTTTTTAACTTCAGAAAAGGTAAAAATGCTGTCCAAGCGAGAAAAAAATTGACGGATGTGTATGGAGAAGGCGTGTTAACAGTACGCCAGTGCCAGAACTGGTTTGCAAAATTTCGATCCGGCAATTTTGATGTCGAAGATGCACCACGGTCTGGAAGGCCGGTCGAAGCTGACAAAGATGCGATAAAGGCATTAGTTGATGCAAATCGGCGAATCACCACACGAGAGATCGGTGAGAGGTTAAATTTGTCGAATTCAACTGTTTATGGCAATTTGAAAGGCATGGACTTAACCTCGAAGCTCAAAAAAAACGAAATGACTTTCCGAACAACCGAATATGTAGTATATGGGAGCTGGGATAATTCGTTAATGAATATCGCACATCTTCGGCATTAAACTATGATACATCCAATATTACACGTTCTTTTAGTTTTGCTAAAATATCTTAAATATTGACCGACATACGAGGAGTGTTCAAAAACCATCGGGAATTTTCTTCGACTTTAATGGCATAGTGCATCATGAACTCTTGCTTCAATGTCAAACGGTCAATAAGGAGTACTACCTACGAGTTCAAAGTCCGTTTGCGTGATGCAATCCGAAAACAGTCCGGAGCCCGTATTCGAGGAAAAACAATTCATGGCTTTTTCTCACTTTTGCTCAATTCTGCTCACACTTCGTTGCTTGTTTGTGAATTCATGGCCAAAAACCATACTGTAACGATGCCCCAGCTTCCCTATTCGCCACACATGACTCCGTGTGACTTTTTCAAAGGGCCGACGTTTTACAAGTATAGATGATATTAAAAGCGCATCGCTGAAAGAGCTAAAGGCTATCCCAAAAATCGAGTTTGAGAAGTGTTTCGAGGATTGGAAGAAGCGCTAGCATAATTGCGTAATATAGAATGGAGATTCAAAATAGAAAACGACAGCATTGATGTAGACGAATGAATAAATATTTTTTTTAAAAACGAAAATTCCCGCTATATTTTGAACAGACCCACATACCTTCGTACATACAAATAAACGAGCTAGTATTCATCAGCTTCCTTTTAAAAGATTAGGCTTTTTTATACAAAGCAATAGAATAATTAACACTAAAAAAAGCAGATTGTCAAATAAAACCATCGAACACACTTATAACATATGATACAAAAAAACAAGTAAGGGCTAAGTTTGCGTGTAACCGAGCATTTTATACTCTCGCAATTTTTAAAGTTCAAATCTGTTTGCATTACTGAGTTCCGGGTGATTATCTGTCCGTCCGTATGGCCGTCCTTCTGTGCAAGCGATAACCTAAGTACAAATTGATATCCTGATAAAACTTAGTACACATATTTCTTGGTACTCTGAGGAGGTTGGTACAGCATACGGGCGGAATTGGACAACTGCCACGCCCACAAAATGCTGTCAAATGAGAACCTATAAGATGCTGTAACTAAACCATAAGTTAAGATATACAACTATAATTTTGTACTTAAATTATAGTAGGAAGAAGTATCTGCGGTTCAAAGTTTTTTAGAAAAAAAGGTTTGGCCCACCCCTAATAGGTTTAAATACATATCATCAATTGGCTATATCAACTAAATTTGCTAAAGAAAAATCTTCCTTACACCTCTTTAGACAGTGTGAAGAGGGCTGAAATGGGATTACAATCGCGCCTCAATTTCATATTCCCTCTGATTCTTTCACTTTACAGAATCTATATAGATCATCTATACAGACTATACAGATCAAGCCTCACAGACGATATCGGTATAAAACTTTCCACAAATAAAATTATTCCGCCTAACGTCTAAAAATAGTCGAACTTGGACAATAACTTCTCAAGTCCCCTGATATCGAATATGAGGAACTCCGTGCCGATATCCGACTTTTTACCGAAATTATCGGTCAAACTGCGAGATATATTAATGAAATTTAGAGAGAATCTTTCTTTGTTAATAATGTGCCCTTGTGTCAAAAATGGGTGAAATCGAGCAAATACTTCTTTTATTTAGCTTCCATCCAGCTAATATAAAAATGTTCGAATTTCCGATTGACTTTATATTGGATATATCCGTCAGTCTGCGAGATATCTTAGTAAATTTGAACGAAACTAAAATCTTGAATACACTACAGTTTTTAGGTAAAATTTAATAAAATTAACTCACGAATTACTCCAGGCATATATATTGCATATAATAAAATGATTATCGTTATTGCAGCAGACTTTACGCCGAATATGTCTATCAAATTGTAGAAATCTGCTCTCATATTTTTTTGTAGTTTAAAACCAAAAGTAAATATTACCTGTTCAGTCCTTCCCCTAGAACCGATATACCGAGTATAGTAATTTCCCACTTTCCAGCTGACTTTAAACCGTTTAAATAATCCGTTTAATAAATGCGTGTGATGTTTTAAAGGAATTTGAAAACAAAGTGTTTTCTTAAATATGTTATGGTTTAGGACTAGATACGAATGAAATCGGTATAGACCTAGGTTTAAACCCCATATCACTAATATAATGATTTACCCTTTGGTTGAGTTTATATCGTAAAGGTCTCCATAGAAGAACCATAGAAGTAATCAATAGTCAAGTTCGTCGAATAAAGTTTTTTCAACATCTGAAATTTTTTCCCCGCCTTTGATCCTTACAAATTGTGAGAGTATAAACTGTTCGGCCTCTAGACTAGAATACCTTTTAACAGTAAAGTTTACCTTTAAACAGTAATTTAGAAAGTCATCTTCCGCGGGTAATTCATGGGGTACTTTGATTTTGATACCTTATATTAAATAAATTCAATTTTGAAGTGCTCTCTGATCCCTTTGTAGTACATTTTTAGTACATATGTGGATCCACATTCCTCATCCCTTATATCCTTAATCCTTAATCATTCACCCTGCAGGAAAAAGCGTGAAATCCAAACTAATATTTTACGACTAGATCAAGTAGCGAATTTAATTCACTAAATTTAATATTATTATTTTGATTTTCTGAAAGTTAATCTTAATTAAAATAATTTTAATCTCTTTTTTGTTTTATTTATGTATTACACTCCTCTGACGACATCCAGGTCATGTAGTTGTATATATATATATGAATATATATGAAACTAAACAAATGGCAGAATTGTGTTAGTCTGAACTTAAATTTGATTACATATGACTTTGTAAAAATTTAAGCTATTCAAGGTTGGAAGTTAGTACCTTTTTTCACTTCAAGTCGATTTTTTCGATCTTTTCAAAGGCGCTTCGCAATATTTCGAATATTATTTAGACCTTATGCAGTTTATAGCTCTCAGAAAATAAGGATAGATTAGAAAACATTATGTGGACTATCTGATTAAAAATAAATCAACCTAAACAAACATTTTACGCAAAAACTAAAATGAAATTTTTTACTTTTGCCTAAAAGGTTAAGGATATTGTTTGATTATTCTGGCAAACAAATTAAAAAATTGTAGAATTGCATTCGAATGATTATAACATATATATGTATGTTTGTAGTTGCTTTTCGTTTTGCCTGTGTCTGTTGTAGACATCGAATCGACTCTTTCTACTACATTTCATTGCATAAATTAGGAAATCCCTTTCGTTCCAGCAAAGGATGTTCGCAATTAACTATTTCTGCTTGATGAATAGTTGTCGGTTCATGGTGATTATATGCAATTCTGCTGTGCGTAATTTCTTGTGTACATATTTGCTGCAAGATGAAACTCTGCAGCAGCAGGCAGGCGTTTAATTTGTAAGCTCGTGGGCATGATTCCCAGCAACTTCCGCTCTGACGAATTTGCGTAAACAAACGTGATACTTTGGCGGATGCTAAAATTTTGAATGTTTATATATAGTTTTTGCTGTTGAATCTAACCGTGATACGTGTATGTATATATGCATATATGTAATGTGTTTAGTTAAAAATGAACCAAGGCATGTTATTGTAGAATCTCCACAACAATAAACCGTTGGTTACTTTCTCCAATACGCCATTCGAATGCTTATTGATAGTAATTTTTGTATAGTATAATTTACGGCTGCTTAATTAAAATCAATTTATATTGATAAGCTTCAACTGGTCATCACTCGCAGCAAACATTAAGGCTTCCTAAGTAGGAATGCTACATACATACATGTATACATAATGGGAATGGAATATAATATAAATATACAATGCAACAATGAATATTAAATGTGAAATACATTGCTATTCATTTTGTTGTTTTTGTTTGTTGCTCGTGGCAAGTAGACAATCACTGTTGCCAGCCAACGTTACCCTTACTAACATCAAAGCCGCTTTTACACTCATCCACAAGGAGTTGCACAAAGGGGCTTTTTTGAAATGAAAAATATTTCTTGCTGAGAACGAATCAGCACAAAGAGGTGAATTGATTAATCAAAGGATGAATGTACATAAGAATATATGACATGCGTTTGCAAGTAGGGTTAAAATAACCGTGTATAGACATAGCAGCATTAAGAACATGCAAATCATCATCTGAGGATGGAGAAGAGTGATTCACGTACACATACATACATACATATGTAATATAAAAGCATATGTAGTACGAGAACATAAAAGATTTGTTCAAAAATGCTTTTACTTATCAACAACAACAATTTTCAACAAGATGGATGTAAGAATAACAGGAAAAGCGCTTGAAAAACTTAATTTCCAAGAATAGTTATCTTAAACTTGAACGAATTTCAATTTAAGCAAATTTTGTTTACCAGCTTTATATCATATTATATCATCATAATATTTAATTATATTTAATATTTAAGCGAACATTTTACGTTAATGTTTTGTAAGAGTTCAACATTTATAGTCTACGAAATTTTGATTGAATTGCATTCATATTTAGCATCATTAACTTTTACTTTAGATCATATATACATAAGATCAATCTAACTAAGGCAAATAATTTATGTATGTTAATAATATTAGTGGTATGGGAAAGTACAGCAGCCACATTTTTTATTACTGAATGTTATAATATAATGTTATTTGAAATATTGTCATTATTTTTGTTGAGACATCTTCTACGGAGATATTTGCGATATTAACTCAATCAAAGGGACTAAATTTACTGTCTTGTATATATGTATGAGGAAAAAGTCAACCAGAATAACGTAAAACATAATATTAGAGGTATAGGGCTTTGACCAAGCTCTACACTAATTTCATTCATACTCAGCGCTAATCATATTATGGTTAAGAAAACAATTAATTTCTTTAAAGTATCACACATATTGATTTTTATTAGCGATTTAAAGTCAGCTGAACTTCTCAGGATATTTTACTAATATTTGCATTAATCAAAAGTTTTCAAAAGTTTTCCCAAATTGTCGAAGAGATGTGAAAATTTTATCAAAAATGTAAGTCCATTACATTACAGTTTATGGAAAAAGAATAAGTCGAAATATCTGAATGAATCTTAATACTAATCTTAATACTTAATCTTAATCGCTCTTAATCGCTCCATTATAATGAGGTCTCTAACCATAATCCAGAGAGCATTTTACGCAACTTCTTACCAAAATATATTTTCTTGTTGAAAAAGTTATACTTTTAAGCATTTCCGACAAACATAAAAGTTGACTAAAAATTTTCCATCTTTTTATTGTCCCAATTGAGATAACTTTAAGCGATTAGTTAAATGTTTGAATGTTTTACAGGAAAAAATAATGGATATAAAGATGCAAACGGCTTAATTAGTTCATGGGTCGTATATGAATGCCAAACGTTTGTGGTGAATTGAGAGACGAACTTTGTTTTTTTCGTGTATCAAGAGTCATCATTATTAGTTAGTTTGAGTGCTGCCCATAGTAGCTGCCATCGGAGAAAATTTGTCATTAGATGAGCAGATGAGATGATCTGAAGCGAAGCCAGAAAAAGCAAGTGTGGAGTTCTCCCGGTAATTATTTATTATTCGGGATTGAAAAATTCTCACTCAATTATAGACCAAATGAATAACTTGTACACCCTAGTAGAAGTTTTTTTGGGAAAATAAAATTCTGAATTCAGATTTATAGTACACGAAAATTAAAGAAATTTGTTTCCATTTCAGTTATGACTGGCAATTAAAATCGAATAACTACTTTTGTGAATGTTTGTAAAGATATAAATTTCTGTAGTACATATAACCTCTTTAAATTCACAATAACTGAAATCACCTTCGCATTGCTGCTAATAACAGTAACACAAACTGTATACAGTAACAAAAGAAATGGGAATTCGTGTGAATATAAAAAAAATTATAACCCGACAATCCAATTATATTTTGATTTAAAAAATCAATATCGACAAGAGATTTGCCACCGTTTCTACGCCTTCCACTATCTACTTGTCTCTTCAAGGAGAGCAATCGAAATAACGTCAATCGCAGCTGTCGTTTTTCTGTGGCTAAGAACAAATTCGAGTATGCTTTCGCCAACTTTTGAGAAAATGGGAGATGCTGCAACACCGAAGTAACAAAGAATACTGAAAATGTATAAGTTCACTGCCGGAGACAGAGGAGTTGACAGAAGTATATAAAAGTGTAATAGAAAACGACACTTCATATTGTAGAAGCTTTGTTCAAAATTATACCAAGAAATCAGAGACAAGTTATTTTGCTGAGGAAAGAAAAGGTAGGTTTGCATATGATATTCAACTTTCATAGCTTCAGAATAGTGCACACATCATCTTCATTTAATGTAGGAGTTCTAAAAATAAAATATAAAGAAAACGTGTTAAAAGTTTTCATGGTGTTTCTTTATTACAATGTATATGCAAAGTCTATCAATTTAGAAATTGCCTTTTAGACTTATATATTTTAAAGATATTCGCAAAAAAATGCATTAAGGTTCCCATATCATATGCTGTTCTTATCGGTAATTTTTCAGTGAAGAACAAAAAATTATGTTTTTAAATTTGACAGTATTTTATTAATGAAACGATTCGTACAATCAAATATCGATTGGCCAAAAAGTTCAATACCTCTTAGGCTGACATAGGCATTTATCAAACGAACTTTACTGAGTTAACAAAAAATAAACTCTTAATGAAATATAATTTCGATTTTACTGGTGTATTTATGAATTTTTATACTTAAACTTATTTTTATACAGAACTGGCGTAGAGAACTCTGTTAGTTACTGTGGAGAGATTCTACTCCGACATAAAACCCGGCAAAAGTGCAACATACAAGTTTTAAATCAATTCAGAGCGGCTAAAGGAGCTTTGTCTTGACAGGAATATGCTGGAAGTTTTGACATTGCTAACACTGTCGGAAAAGTGTATTAATTTTGGGTGGTATAAAGAAAAAACCTAAGTAGAGGTAATGCTCTTCTAACCACTACACTGGAATGTAAAAATTTACTCATATATTTATATGATTGGAGACCAAATGAGAGAATCGAAAATATAACTGTATATAAAAAATTCAGACATTTTAATTACAACAATTCAATTATCACAATTCATATTTTTATTTTTTCTGAAAGGAATATAGAGGATATTATTCATCTTCTTTTCTGTTAATTTAGGAATAGTTACCATTGGGTATAATATTATTAAAGTGAAGATTTGTAAAGTTTATTCATCCGCAGAACCCTCTTCAAACTGCTAACCCATATCTACTCCAGTATCGGAGTAACTGAGATCACAGCTTAAATAGCAAAAGAGAGTAAACCGTAACCCCTTGTCCATTTTTTTTATACAGTGGCTTTGATTTAATATAAATTCTAAGGTTGCAGATTTCCCTTTGCAGTTACACCTTTAATTTATATATAACTAAATAACTTGACGCAGAGTATAATAACTAGTACTACTAGTATAGTTCTAGTACAATAGCACATCAAACTTTCATATGTATAATCAAAGTATTAATTTCTTTCTTCCGCTTTATCAAATGAGTGGCAGTCGGAAATGGTCAAAACTGTTTTGTTTGTTTGTTATACTTTTACTTTCAGCGTTTTCGAATTTTACCCGATAATTAATAATTAATTTCTCAGATCAAAAGGTAATTTATCGTATCCAGCTATAAATAAGCTTTAAAAAACTAACCCAGCGGGCAGCAACACAACCCAGCTTTACATGAAGAATATATAAAGCAGATTAAAAGATAAAACGAAATAAACCGTTGATGGTGTGTAATGCATGTAAATATTTGGTGACAAAATGAAAGCTATTAAAGTGAGATATTCTACTTTGAGCCCAAATCAGTCGGATCTGAATATGTAGATAATTACTCATCTATATGGCAACGATGCATATATCTATTATATTATAATATTCTATGCAAATATCTATATTTGTTGCAAAAGATAAGAAAGGATAAGAAGGATTAAGAAATGAAGGAAAAATAAGAAGGATATAAGCATGGTAATAATAATAATAAATTTAGAAATTGCCTGATTCAAACCATAAAAAGTGAAATATTTATTCAGACTGGATTTGACGCCTCTCTAATCCGCACTCGCTTTTATTTTGCTGTTGAAGAGGGTGGGCACAGAACTTTTACTATTGTCGTTCTAATCCTTGGTATATATCCGTATATAGTTACAATGTTTTATCGAAATAAATACAATAATAAGAAAAAATGTGAAACCACAGAACTTGAAGGAACACTTAAAACACTTCATATTAAAATATTGAAAATCATGTTGCACCTTAGCGTAGTATAGGAAGTTAAAATTGTACGATGAAAAGTATTCAAGACGATATTTATGCATAAATACATAGGTACAACCAAATATACAGGCTAGTACAGGCGAACTAGACAGAAAAGTATCACAATTCAAGACAATTATGGTATAGATACCAATTCTTTGGAATTTTCGCTCAGAAAGAGAGAAAAGTTGCGTCAGCGAATCAATATTTTCCCGATAGAAATACGGGGAACCTGAATGAAATCAGCATTGAAATTGTGGGAATGGGGGATGATGGGATTATTAATTATAAGTATTATTGGTGGCAGAATGTTGAGTTGATTAATTTTTCCTACCCCCTTTATAATTTGTTTGCCTAGTTATTTGAAGTTATTAACTTTATTTGTTTGTGTTGTGGGGGGACTAGTTGGATATTTGGTGTCTAATGTCTCTTTATTTTATTTTAATCGCCCCTTGATTAAGTATTATTTAATAAGTTATTTTTTTGGTTCTATATGATTCATGCCATATATTTCTACTTATGGAATTGTTGGTTATCCCCTGGTGTTAGGGAGTAGTATTATTAAGTCTTTTGATCAAGGTTGATCAGAATATTCTGGGGGGCAGAATTTGTATAGTGAGTTGGTTGTTTATTCTAGGGCTGTAGGAGTAATACATGGAACATTGAAATTGTTCTGTAAAATGTAATTTTAACTACACAGGTATATATATTTTTCGGACTACTTTATTTCTGACCGAAAACGAGTCATCTTGAAAGTCATCAAGCAGTAAAAAATGCCAATTTCTTGTATGGAAAAAGGATACTCAACTGTCTAACTGTTCTGTGGTTCATACTAGCTGTGAAGTAGTTTATAATTACTTGATTTAACCACTAGGTATCTATGTATTCGTATGCACATACTTTTTCATTTAATTTAAAATTCTTCAATTCCAGTAGTGAAACTCTTACTTTGCATGTGTGTATTTGCATGTACGCTCATATGTTAGTCGACAAAAAGTTATTAGAATATGCAATCATCGCTATTTCAGTTATTCCTACGCCGGCATATGCTCACCTACCACGCTACAACGCTACGACGTAGTACAAACATGTACACATGTATAAATATTCTCAAATACCCCAAATGTTAGGTATGCTGCATGTGAGGTTCGGCATTGCCGACGGACACATAATTCCCTTCTACCTCATTCAAACCCAACAATAATAAAAATTTTTATGACATTGTAAAATTAATCAAACTTTTTACAATTTTTCTGCCTAGTGTAAATCATTTGATTAGCGTCCTCCGCTCATTTGCCTTCAGCTGCGTTCGCTTGACTTTTTATGAATATCCCCACACAATTTTGTTTATCGACTTAAGATGAGCAAATTATTATAAAACATCAACAAAAATAATAGCAGAGTAAAAGAGGAAAATATGAGTACGTATTTATGTATTCCACATATTCCACATACATAAATACTACGTCAATATATATATGTGTGTTTCCATATTAATATGTAATTATAAGTGAAAACATATGTACCAAGTAATCTTCCATCTATATACGATATTCAAATATTTTCGAAGAGTGTACACCTAATTAAAGAAATACTTAAAGATATAAGTTCATTGCTTGAGTTAAACATGGACTTATGACTTCGGTAAGAAGAAGCCAACAAAGAAGTACAGAAATTAATAAGAAATATTAGAAAATTAGTAATTAGTTCCTTTTTACAAAAGAGGACGCCAATATCGATCTATTACGAAATCGGCCCACAATTTTTCTTACTCTAGATATCCAGAGGAAGATATCTTAATTATATTGATATTAAATCGGTTAATACGTTCCCCTAGTCACCATATACATATAAGCTCTATAGCTTATCCCAGCACTAAAAAATGATATTATCTGCCTGGTCGACTTTATAGTAAATATTTTTATAATTTCGTTTACTAAACAAGACATCTTAGTGAAAATAAAGAAACACATGAGATACTGGTTAAATTAATTTGAAAGAACTAATAATAAATTTTGCGAGAATGACTTTTCAGTAATAAACTACAGATGGTTACAGTAAAGATTACCTTGGTCGATAATTGCAAATTAAATATTTTTCTAACTTCCAAATTTATGTTCTTTCGATCATTTTGGAAACAACTATTAAGTACGCGAAAATGATAAAAAACTTTGTGATCTCCATCAAATTTCTTCCAAGAAGATCCACAACACCTTCGTGTATCAACTCGTAAGTAGCACCCTTCTTATTAAGGGAGCGATTTTACGTCGTAATCTTACGACGTAAGATTTAGTTAGTCCAAAATAATAATAAATGTTATTATAGAAAAACAGCGAGCTGTTAATACGCAGAAAAATAAAATAAACTTTTAGTTTAAGTTTAATTTTAAATTGGATACAATTTGTCTACAAAAATGTTGATATAATCTCAAAACATTTGTCTCGTCTGCGAGATAGAAAAATTAATTCACTTTTTTAAGCTAAAATAAGGAAAATATATAAGCTAAGTCGACCGTTACATCAGCTGAATTTGAAGACCTTTGTAATCTTCATTGCAAATGATCACCAGTAGCAAATTATTCGACACAAGTAGTAATGCAGCATACGTCAATATATAAATATTATATGTACGTAGTCTATCCATATATATAATATAAGACATATAAGTGTGATATAAGATATATACACATAATTGCATATAAAAAGCAAAAACACCCATTGCTTTGTGCATTTGAAATTTGTTGCATTCGCAAATGTCTTTGGCATACTTCTCTTCATAATTTACACACATATATAGTTAGAAAAACTATAACAATAAATACAATTAGCAAGAAATCCTTGAGTCAACTGAGAATGCCAACATTTGGGGCCGGAGAGTTGAATGCTCAGTCTATTTGGCGTGCCACTGACATTGAATTTAAATTTTGGGAAATTCATTCAGTTCGAAACCTCAGTGCAGTGACTGAACGTGCATTTTGGGGACGGCGTACACATTAAAATAAATGAAATATTCGTAGAAAAGTGTGAAAATAAAATATTACAAAAATCAGATTGCATTTGAAATGAACTTATCGCCTTTATGCGCCTAAAAAGTGATTGCTGACCTAATTGAATTCCAGAAACCCAGTGAAACTGTAACACCCGTTTAAATTCGGTCAGTTTCTCGGAAAGTTAAGTGCGCAACAACAACAGCATTATTATCAATTTTATCATTATCAATTTTGTTTTTTCATAAATTTGCGACGTTGCATGAACGAACACTAATGACCTCTGACGCAAATTGTTGGCAATTAGATCTCAATCGACATTGCAATCAAATTGCCGTTAATGATTTGTTGTTTGTTTTTTCTTTATTAGTCGCTGCTGCTCGCGCTCAGTGTAGTTGCGGCGCTCCAATTAAACATTGATGATAGCTGATAGATTGTGCACAAATTCTTGTCATCACTACTAATCTAATTCAAACGAAACGAACAAATTGCTATTTATAAAATTCGAAGTGATGATGCGTATACGCCACCGGTCACCGCCAATACTGATACGCAACCATGCGGGACATCGAATTCAAGCGAATTTCTCTTTTTAAATGATTAATTATGCAAATGCTACTAAAATGATTGTGCAAAAAAATCATCATTATGAGTGTTTTTGTACGCGACACTCCGGCTAATGGTTACGGGGTGGTTTCAACAAATATTCCAATTCCTTTTTAAAACATAATATTATAAATGCGTTTCGACCGCTAGTTATGTACATCCGGCAGGGAAGGCATGCAACATTACGGAATGTTTGTATATAAAATGAGCTTGAATCAATTATTAATCACATAAAAGGTAGGCAGGGTGGACAACACTTTGTGAGGCCGTCATATCTACCAAACATTTGAAACATTTGAACATACAAATCTGAAAATATAATATATATGTGCATGGGTAATTACATATACACTAAAAATAAAGTTGTTTAACATTGCGCACATCGTCAGACCAAACGCTATAACCGCATCCCAATGACGGGCCAGAGCTCGATCACATAAACGCATGCTATATACTCTACTGTGAACTAACATACATACATATAAGTCCGGATGTACGTGTGCAGAGAATAAAATTCGATCCTAAGCAAAAAGTGCATTTGAATGATTTATTCTAAAATTAAATCACGTGTCGTTGTGCATGATTTATTTCAATCAATTTAAATCAGAATAAATGGGCACCGTATTCGCAGCCACCGCCCTCTCGTTAGTCTGTGCGTACCTCACCACTGGCGGTGTGCCCCTTCGTGCACGAAATGACAGAAAGATTATGAGCAATTTTTTGACGGCCATGACGGAAAGGCAGGGGCGAGATGTAATGATTTCGTGTGCTGAATTCGTTTTAACATTTGATGAGCGGCGAAAATTCCAATTATATGTGGAATATGAATGCAAATTTAAGCGTTAACTCGCAACTAAGGAAATAAGTTTGCGCTTTGCCGACGGGGTTCCTAGTAATCTATTGATTCGGAATAGTTGTGCGGGAAATATTGAATATGCTTTGGGTTTCGATTTCCAATTTAATTAACGTAACGCAAATACATTATATATAAATATAAATTACGCATTATTGCAGCGCAGAACAATTATTAGCCTTCCGGAAAATGGCAGAAATACACTGGAAGTTTTAGTATGACCTATCGAGAGCGATTGGCAAATTATATAATTTCAAAAGAGTTAAACCTTTAGAAGCCCCGTGTTTTGCTTAAGTAAGAAAAGTAGAAGAATCAGAGGGTTCACATTTACACATTTGGTCTATATAAAGATATATTTTATAGATTACGTCGACTATCTTAATCCAATCATAATTGTATTATGATAACTGAAATGATACTGAAATGATAGGATGAAATCCTGACTGATACATTAATCCAATTATCTAAATCCGTCACATAGAACATGTTCCTTCTTCCGAAGCATTGCTTTTAACTCTCGGATGAATAGAGAGTAGAGCAGAGTAGAATAGACTAAAGTAAAGTAGAGTAGAGAGCGTCGCGTGAAGTGGAGGCAAATTGTCATTTCATGTGTTATCTTTACGCCAACATTCTATTCAATAAGTAAATCCTTCTTTTAAATTATTTTACTTTTAGATAAGTGGAAACATTTTACAAAAGTTTTCAACAAATTATATAATAGATCATTTGATTTCAGCAGTTTTATAGTTAATTCGTAATGACAATACTATTGAAAATATTTCCAATAGGTGCCAACCCTTGTCAACCATTTCTGAACCTACTGTAAAATGTACTCAACTGTAATCTTTTTTAAACATTTGTCCTTAATACACGCATTGTTAATATGTATTGTAATACACGCATACACGAATGTTTCTCTAACAATTGAAGTTGTTTGATTAAAAATTTCCATACAGGCGGCAACCTTCTACCTACTTTTGTTTTAAATCCTCCAGGTATTACACCCAGAAATCCAATTTTGCACAAAATGGTACAGTGAAGGTTATGATTCATACGTTACAAAATGTCGTTCCAGTCTACTGATTTTCATAAATTTACTAAATTTTTGCGATATTAGTAAGGATAATTCGAATTCAAAGAGAGAAAGGCACCCTTGAATGAAATATACGAAATTAATTACACATTCCACCATATCGAATGTTTACAGCAGGAATTTATGAATGTATATAAAGAAGCAATTCCTTAGACTGAATCAACTGACGTTTAAAGTACATGTCCGATTTTGCGCTCGCACACCCCTATATTATGATCGTTTTAAGAAGATTACTAGAAAAGCACTAAACTAAAAAAGTTTTTTTAATTTTTTTCTTTTTTATTTCTTATGAGATGAGATTTCATAAATCTTAAATCTCTTAAATTTCCAATATAGCCTCACAGAATTGAATTTTTTCATTAACAAAAAGTACAAGCTTTTCAGTTTGAATTACATTTCACTTTTTTTTTCAATTTTGCATGCTTCGGAACTACCAAATTTCCGAGACCCTGAAATTTTACGTACAAAGCATAAACTTTATACATATGTAAATATTTATTTATTTCCACATATGTAGCTCATACTAAACTCATCAAAGTAAAATAATCGTGCGACAAAATCTCTTCAACTATGACTTCGTGATACCTTGTCTTCGAATTTAGTTTAAGTAATTACTAATCAAACAGAGACACATTTTTATAAATACGAAAATCAGATGATGATACCATTTTTGTAAATGAGTTAGCTGGAAAGCATTATAATAAATTTACTTACGGCTTAAACACTTAACCATAATAAAGAAATAAAAATTTACAGCCGACCGGTATTTTAAGTGATGCCACTTCGCGTATGTGGTGACTCACTGTATGTACACACGTGTGTACGTAACGGTGCGGAAAATATTCATGCGATTTGAATTTATTGCTACACAATACTATAAATACATTATGATTATTAAAAGTTAATTTCATTGTAACTTGTTCTTACATTCTTGGACGTTTTAGTTGTTTATTTATCCTCTTATCATAACTTTGAAAGTACTATATACCTGTGCATTTAGGGTCGCGTACTATAATATATATTTGTATTTCTGAAGTATTTTTTATATTGTAAAAAATCATGTATGAAGTATCCGATCTCGAATGTAGTTCGCATCCTTTGTTAATTCTTAGATTTTTTTTAAGCATATTGGCTCCACCAAGTTCTATATCAGAGGTTTGTTTGGACGTGAAACCGTATTGAATGCAACGTAACGTAACCGCATTTGTAGAGCTACGAAGGAGTAGAACACAATTAATCTGAAGTTTCTTCAAATTGTTCCATTTTAGAGGATATAGTTAAATAACCATATTATTATATGAGTTCATGAGTGTTTAAATATTGACTTTATTTCATTTGGTAATTATTGAAATATGATTTTAGGATATCGAAGGAATCTTCGAAGTACCTTCATTTGCCTAGCCAAGGAATTTAAGTTTTTACAGAACATTTAAGACCGTCTGGCCTTGAGGCAAGAATTCATTCATTGGTTCCCACAATTTTGACATTTCTGCAATAAACTAAAATATATTCAAGACAATACGTTCTTTTAATTTTGTTAAGATATCTCATATGTTCACCGACGTATGCGGTATAAAGCCAAACGGAAGTTTGAAAATCCTTATATAATATTAGGCGTACACCCGCCCTTACACCTAGGGTAGTATTTACCTGATTTTATCCACTTTTGACTTCAGGGTACATTATTATCAGAGAAAGACGCTCTTAGAATTATTAATATAACTCACAGATTGATCGATATTTTCGGTATAAATTCAACCACAGGCACTGAGATCCTCAAATTTGGTATCTGGAGCTTGAAGAGTTATGGTCCCATTGTGACCGTTTTTAGAAGCGGGGACCACACCTTGAAGACACAATTTGTGCAAAGCTTTATTTCGATATCTTCTTTGGTGCTTGATTTATATATTGTAAGGTGGAAGAAGCAGATGGAATTTAAAATTGAGTTTTTGGAAAGTAAGCGTGGTTGTAATCCTGATTTTTACGGTGATGAGCACACACACACACAAAACCGTTATATAGGGGCTGGGCGTCGTTATTAAGCAAGTTCACTCATTTTTACACTGTATGATAAAAACATAAAAAAAATATTGGCAGTAAATTTCATTGATATGTATTCAGCGGTTTGTGAGATATGTACACAAAACCTATTAGCAGCCATAGCCAATTTCCGAAAAAATATGAACCACAGATGTTCCTTCCCCCTCCCTTTATGATCATTTGTACAAAATTTCAATTTTGTAACTAAATTGGAACTTAAGTCATAGCACTTTATGATTTTTCAGTCAACGAAAATTTGTGGGTGTGGCAATTGTCCAATCCCACCCATCTGCAATACCAGCTTCCTCAGAGTGCCAAGGAACATGTGTACCAAGTTTAATCAAGATATCTTAATTTTTACTCCAGACTATAATATTACACTCTGAGGCAACATGTTGCGAGAGTATAAAAATTACTTTTGCTTCCGCCAAGGTTGTCAGATGGTCCAGTTTACGAGGGCAGGACGTATATAAATTGTTTTTTTTTGCAATTTATTTAAATTTTTGCGCTCCAACTCAATTTTACTTTCATTTATCTTCATAGTTTTTCGCCAAACAGGAATGTTTGTATGTATGTATGTAGGGATACCTGTATGCATGTAATTTCATGTATTTCAAACTAAATTAATTCCGTCTATATGGAAAATAAATGTCCACATTACACTCTCTAATCTTCTCAAAACTACGGTATTAATAAATGAATCACGAAATATGACACTGCGATATTTTCTCCGCAGAGACTTTCTGTTTCTTGTTCCTAAGTACTTAGGTTGTGGTACTTACGGTATATCAATTGTAATAGTCCTTTAATCTGATAACAATTGGTATACAACGTCCGAGAGATCATTTTAAGCTTACCTTTATAAAAAAATCAGTATATTCTTTAAAGTCCGTTAGTACCCGATTTTAGAGTCAAATATCGAAATCTAAAAATGTTAAATCACGGAAGAAAACAAAAGTATTATATTATATTGTATAATACTGTTTATAAAATAGTCCGAAAGTTCACTACCTTAAATGACTAAAAAGAGAGAGGACGACCTCTTCTTCTTAATGCTAAAATACAAAAGTACTAAGGAAGAGAAGAATTGAAAACTTGGCATCAAGAACACTCACAGCAAAGTCCATCAAACATTTTTTAATTAAAACGTGTACTAATTTGAGAAGTGGGAATTTTTTAAGTTTATTTGAAACCTTATTTGTACACTATATAGTATTTTATAAGACACAGGTACATGCAAACATGTGGCCATATCATGCATAATTGGGGATTAAAGTTCATTTGTCTTTCTCAAACACGTCTAAAACATGCAACAATACCATCCATTGGCTTCTTAGAATTAAGTAGTTATATAATCTTATATTCTATTCATCCTTGGACACATTCTTCTTTCTGGTTAGATGCCAAATTTTAAAGTCAGGAAATATTCCACTTTACAACTAGAAATTCTTGTATACAATCCAAATAGGCAGTAAACAGAACAGTCATTTTGTTGCATATCTTTTGAAGTGGAATGAGATTAGTATATTTCTGTCCGAAATCTGACAATTGACACTACTATCGAGTCGACTGGTTAGTTGGGTTTACGATTCATACTACTTGTCAAGTGGTTTATAAATAGTTGATTTTACTGCAAGGCTATTCCAACATTGATACATATTTAGGTATGTACTTTTACTAATGTTAATGCGGAATGACTTATCATTTTTGATTCAAATTTCATTTCGTTTCATAGCACGGTTGAATTCCCCGAAGCTCACTCTGTTCCTTTCCGCTTTAACAGTTGTTTAAATGAAATAATTTGTGAAAAATGAAATAATTTTTGAAAAATAACCAAATTTGCGAAATAAAACTGCGAAGTCTGCGAAGTAAATTTATTTCCTTTTTATTTATTGGTTACTTTTCGAGGTATATGAGAGGTCAAATCGGTATCGTTCTCCAATAATATTATATGAATTAATGAGAATAGCATATGCTCTGAACGTAACAATAAACGACAGGTTTAGAGTCAGCCATAATATAAAATAAGTGAGTGAAACTCTCTTTGAACAAAAAAAAAATAAAAATAAAACACAGTTAAACAAATTTTAAAATGGTACGTTTATAAGTAAGGTTGTTTCATTAAAACAAGGTGATTTAAGTTTAATAGAATAACATATACATTAGTAAAGCAACAAAAGTAAGGAAGTGTTAATTTGGCTGAAGTGGAAATCCGATATCGCACATTACACTCTCTATATATTCTAAAGTAGAAGATATTGGCAGGAAGTAAAAGTACTTTCTACAGGGAGGAAGAGGCATTGCATATCGATTTGTCATTTTCCAACTTCGGGAAGAGAACATGATGATAATATTATGATCCAAATTTGGCTCCATCGGTCTAGTAGTTTATGAGATATGAAACTTCTTCTAAAAGCATCCATTTAAAAACAAGTAAGAAAGGAAGAGAGTATTTTATACTCTCGCAATGTGCAAGGATCAGAGGCGCGGAAATGTTTTCAGGAGCTGGCATAACTTTATATAAAAAATGTTGCGGAAGAATTCAACATTCATTATCTGACGAAATTGGCAATGGATTGCAATAATATTTGGTATCTTATTAACTTATATTACAGGCCATAGACTCATGTACATTCATTGTTATATTTTGCTCCGTGTCAAAGATATTTATATTAAAATCTGCCAAATTAATGCAAATAAGATATATGCGATATAAACTCAACCAAAGTGGTTTAATGAACATTTTAGATATAGGAGGAAAAAGTCAACCAGAGAAAAGGAAATCATTAGATTAGGAATAAGGGGCTTAGACTACTTAAGAAAACATGTCTACTTAATTTCATTAAAATATTACACATATTGACCAACATAAACGGTTTAAAGTCAGATGGAAAGCCGGGAATTTTTATATCGGGCAGTTTTGGGATAAATGAAGATCTGCACTGATCACATTAACTCTTTTCATTATTTAAGTATATTAGGGAACAACTTTTCAATCAATGGGGAGCTGGGATAATTCGTAGACCGATTTCACACATTTTCGGCAGTAAATTATATATGGTATATCCAATATTACACGTTCAGTTAATTTTGCTAACATATCTTACATATTGACCGAAATACATGGTATAAAGTCTACAGGAAAGTTGAAAATCCTTATATTAGGTATATGGGGGCTATGGGGGCTATGGGGGATATGGGAAGTATTTATCCGATTTTGCCCATCTTTGATACAAGACCACGCTATTATCATGGGAAGATAATTCTCCAATTTCATTACGATATGTTACAGATTTACCGAAGTATATGGTATAAAGTCTACCGGAAGGCTGAAAATATGTATATTAGGTAAATGGGGGCTAGGGGAAGTATTTATCCGAATTTGCTCATTGTTGATACAAGAGAACGCTATTATCATGGAAGTATAATACTGCAATTTCATTACAATATCCTACAGATTTTTCGATGTTTTCGATAAAAAGTCAGATAGACGCTCTGAGGTATATTGGGTATCTGGTGGCTTAAAAAGTTATAACCCGATTTCGTCTATTTTTACACATAAGGTCACATATCCTCCAGGCATTATTTTTACAAAGTTTGAATTTCACATCTTAATTGCTGCTCGATTTATCTGCTTTAAATTAGATGAAACTTAAAATTATGTTATATGAGAAGTAGGTAGTAGTAGAAAATAGAGATATAATGTAACATACCAAATTTTGTTGAAATCGGTTAAGAGGTTCTTGAGATATGAGATTTCTCCTAAAAGTGGGCGGAGCCAATACCATCACCAAAACTTTTCACGGATTCCTATGCAACCCTTCCGTATCATATTTGTTGCAATATTTAATGTTTCTGACGTGTTCCTTCAGCGAGTTAACGCATTTTTAATAGTTTTCAAAATAACCTTTGTATGGGAAGATAACCTTTGTATAAGAGACTTTGTATGAAGAGATGCTAGGGGAACTTCGTCGGAGTAAGTTATATTGATATAGCTTTAACGGTTTCCGAGATATATATATTAAACCTATTGCGGGGCGGAGGCATTCCCACTTTTACAATAAATTTTTCCCACAGATGCCCCACCCTACTAGGATTCTTTGTAGCAAATAACTCGTTTATACCTTAATTTATTGCTTAGTTATAGCACTTTGTCCGTTTTCGATTAATGGAAATTTGTGGGCGTGGCATATGTCCAATTACGCCCATGTGCAATACCGACCGTTTCACAGTGACAAAGAACACGTGTACCAAGTTTCATCAAAACATCTTAATTTTTACTCAAGTTATCGCTTGCACGGTCGGACGGACGGACAGACAGTCACTCGGATTTCAACTCTTCTTTTCATCCTGATCATTTATCTATATGTATATATATATATATATATATGTCTATATCTAACTCGTTAAGTTCTAGGTGTTACAAAGAACCTTTTGGTGAACAAAATTACATACTCTGTAGCAACATGTTGCGAGAATATAAAAATGTGAAGTTTAAGTTTTACGTCTATTCAAATAATACCGGGTTATGGGTGTGGCATGGTCAGTATAACGAAAGGAGTTGATATCTGTCTGTCCAACTATCTGTTTAACACGCAATAACTTCAGCAAAAATTAAGATATACTTATCCAACTTAGCTCATGAGTTCTTTGGTATCCTAAAGAGGTATTTTATAAGTGCGAAATCATACTACTGACACGCACATAGTCTTTAATCGAAAGAAACGTATTGTAAAAAATTATAATTTAGTCAGCAATTACTAAAATACTAAACATTTTAGAGGTTAGAAATTAATTGATCATATTTTGTTGAAAGTGGTGTGTTTTGAACCATATTGAGTGGTATCAGTCCATCTCTCCCATCGGAAATTCTTTAATGGATAAACCAATTCTGATTAATCAGATTTTATAGCAGGTTTTTCGGATGTTTGATGAAATCTCTTACCTCAACTTAGTGAGAACATGATGTGGGTGCAGTGTGAGCTCGCAATCGAGACAATGCACTGAAATTACATGATTTGATCTTCGATTTTTTCCGTATTCCCCATATTTTCCGAATCTGGTCTTAGTAATTTTATCATGCTCTCAGACCTCAACAGAACGGTTGTTGGAAAGAAATTTAGCGACGGTGAAGAGGAAGTCGCCGAGACTGAGGCCTATTATGAAGCAAAAGGCAAATCATACTACGAAAAAGGTATCAAAAAGTTGTAAGTCGCTGTAATGGTAGATGTTCGGCATTATCACGCAGAAAAGGAGAATTAGTAGAAGCGATGTGTCATGTATATATGTATTAGGTTAAATTTTAGCCTATTTTCATCTTTTCGTTTTCTGCATTTTCAAACAAGGAACCAAAATTGTAATAACATTTCATACTCTTGATAAATATACATGTAATCACACAATATTTGATAGCGATTAGAAACACTTGATGAATAAATATTTGATCTTACTTTTGGTGCGCTATTGAATAAATACGAAAAATAGTTCATCGGAATAAGTTTATTAATTCATTTGTTATGCTTTTAAGCTCTAAACAAAGTCATATACATGCGTATATGTACGTACGATAGCATAATACATTCAGTTACAAGCTTTTATATTGTAGTATGTCATTATTTCAACGCGGTATTTTGTTTCGTTTCGTGTATATGCAGAATTGTCTAACCGAGAATAGGAGTAAAGGAATATGCCTGGCGAATATACCGGCGTCTGCCTGTTTTCCACCGTTTTGCAGTGTGAATGTGTGCCTAACGGTATTCTGCCCATTGACATTTTCAATGTACGTCAAAGCTATTTGTCACATGGTATCAATGAACGTCAAAATCGACGGATAATACTGCCAAGAGCACAGACAAGTGGTTACGCTCGGATATACACAGGCATACATACATACATACATATAGCCATGTTTGCCTCGCCGTCAATCTACTTTTCAACCTCAATTTCAACGTCATTGTATGCGACAACTTTACGCTGACGATTTTACTCTGCCGCAACTGCGGAAGGGGTATGTGTTGTCATCAGAAAATGTAAAAAACGTAAAATGTTTGAAAAAAGTCGAAATCTACTAAATCAACAATTACAAGAACACTTGCGATAAGCACGAAACGTAACGAAATTAATTTGTACACGTGCACACATGCACACACACGTACATTAGAACTTCTACGCACCGAGCGTCTAGCACATTAGAGTCAAAATAAAGCGATAAGCAGATGGGAGGACGGACACACATGCCGCAAATGCCAATTGGCTTTCGGTTCGAGCATTCGGTTGTGCGCTGCAAATCACCCAAACGCAACTGCAGCGCGGACCTCAAATGAACTTCCGCAATTATTTACAATCCCATTATATTAGGTACGAATTTCGTGGCCGCCTCAGCACCGGCCCATCCCTTTGGTAGTGAAAAGTGTTGGCCGACATGATGCAGCACTGCCGCATGCATGGCCCGACCCTTCCGACATTCTGCCGTTCAATTATGTATCGTTGCGGTTGCGGTATTAATTGTCGGTTCGGCGGCGGCAGAAAGCAGACGATTGGCAGCTGTTTGCACTCACTGCACAGTGTTCGCACTCGTGGTGCTTACCTTAGTCAAATCGTTTGTGTGTCGGTCGATTCAGCCTCGTGAGTCTAAAGAAAGTACCACATTGCAGTCATCGCAATGTAGAAACATATATACACAAACAGTGTTGTATTTGTCCACCGCCGATTGCTTTATTGTTGTTGCTTTTTTATAACCCTCTTTTATCAATGCCGTTTACTGGAGTGCGCTATCGCGTCAGTGACGACGGCTTCCCCACATCTCCACATCTGTTTGACAATTCAAAAGTTTGGGGTGCACACTTGTTGGCAGACTATAGGCCGTGTGTGCGCTTGCCAGAGTCGGCTTGCTGGCTGCAGGCAGTGCGCTGCATACGGTGTACTTCAATACTTATACGACCCGCCGACGTTTCAAGGATCGCACTTTCACCCGACCGCATTCCTATTAAGACATTCATCAATTGTAATCGTATAAATGTTGTATGTGGCACGGCACACTTTCCTTTCAGTTATTGTCTTTTAAATACAGCATAATATTTAATTGGAGAGCACCGACTGCACGCGGTTTGACGATTTCCTCAGACAGGTTTGAGCCAAAAACGGTTTATTTTTAATTTAGTTGAAAAGTTGCAAGGAAGAGAGCTTCATTTTATACGCAATTGAACAGTTAACACAATATTGCATTTGGCCGTATTATACTCTCCCAACATGTTGTGACATGTGACGTGGCGAGTTGTCCGTCCATCCATCCGTCCATCCGAAGAGGTTGGTATTGCAGATGAGCGTAATCGGACCAGTGCAACCCCCAAAAAGTTCCGTTTATCGAAAATCTATAAAATCCTGTAACTAAGCTCCATATTACGATATAAAACTGAAATTCCGCCCCTAAAATGTTTAATAATGTACATATCTCACAATCCACTAAAGCTATATCAACCAAACTTGTACACAAGAAGTCTTTTTAGTAACTCCTCAAACAATGAAAAAATAAATCAAATCGGATTATAACCATATCCACTCCCCATAGGAAAGTGCGTTAACTCGGTGGAAAAAACTTGCCAGAAGCATTAAATTTCACGGCCAAACCAAGATGGTATTAAAAATTTAACGATGGGTATGGCACCGGCCAACTTCAGATGAACTCCTATAGCTAGGGAACTGCTATACCAATCGCAACCAAATTTGGTGTGTGATCTTATATTTGCCCTTATATTACATTGTGAAAATTTAAGATGTGGAAACCCAACCACTACCAACTCCTACTTTTCATATATCACAAATTTAAATTCCATATGATTCTTCCACTTTACAAAATATAAATCAATTACCAATTAAGATATCGGAACAATCTAGCACAAAGAGTACCTTTAGGGTATGCCATCTCAAGTGTAAAATTTTCGAAGTCGGATTCTAAACTTTAAATCCCAAGATACCGAATACAAGGACCCAGTGCCTATGGCTGACTTTTTACCGAAAATATTGGTCATTCTGTGAGACATAATATTGAAATTGAGAACAACTATATGTTTGAAAATATTGTGTCCTTGTGTCAACAATGGGTAAATGGGTAAATAATACTTCCTCTAGACCCCATGTACCAAACATAAGGATTTTCAAACCTCCGGCTAATTTTATACCATATATTTCGGTCAATCTGAGAGGTATCTGAGCAAAATTAATTGAACATATAATATTGGATTTACTATTGTTTAATTCCGAAAATGTGTGAAATTGCTCAACCAATTATCCCAGCTTCCATATACCACACATAATGATTTTCGTTATTATAGAAGACTTTATGCCGAATATTTCGTTTAATGTGTGAGTTATCTTCATAAAATTGCAAAGAAACATATTCTCGAGTACATGCATATAATCCCGAAAGTTGCTGCAATCAGTTCCAACCTTACCCTATCCCAAATATACCTGATATAGAGATTTTCGACTTTCCACCTGATTTTAAAAAGCGATATTTTAATGAAATTAAGTGGACATGCTTTCTTAAATATATTCTGGTTTAGTGCTGAAATCGGTCTAGACCCTGGTCTATGTCCCGTATCCCTAATATAATGATTGCGAATCTCTGGTATGACTTTTCCTAATATACACAATATATTAAGTTTATCCCTTTTGGTTGAGTTGATTTTAGTGTAAACATTTCGAAAACGAGGCAAAATGTTGTCTCAACTAAGTGAGTTATGGCCTATAATATAAGTTAGTAAGATACCTAATATGATTATAACCCATTCACAATTTCGTCGAACAATGAATGTTGAATTCTTACGGAACATTTTTTATTAGAAAGTTTTGCAAGCGCCTGAAAGCATTGCCCCGCCTTTGATCTTTGAAAATTGCGAGAGTACAAAATGTTCGGTCACATCCGAACTTAGCCCTTCTTTACTTGTTATAGATTATTTTATCAATTATAATCGTATCGTATGTTGATTACTTTATCAATCAATAATTATATCGAAAGTATGAAATGTTCGATTACATCCGAACTTAACCCTTCTTTACTTGTTATAGATTATTTTATCAATTGTTTCTGTTTGCTTTCTACATCTGTCTTTCAATTTGTGCTTAATTTTTACATAATAACTGCAAAGTATTTTAAGACGATAGGTATATGGATATGGCATGGGTGTAAGGGTGTTCAACCACGTCCATTTCCACATATTACAGTTCTTACACTCAAAGATTTTAAGATTTTATCGCGATATATCCGCTTGACGTATTTCTGACCTCTATCCAAATACTGTGCCTTGCCAGAATTCCGAACATTAAAGGGCAGTGTATATCAAGTAAAAGTGAATATTTAGTAAAAGTGGAGTATGTTTCAGTACGCATAAAAGAAATAAATGCTAGAAATCAATAAAAGAATGAGAGAACCTTTTAAGGGATTCTTCTAGTTTCACTAATGACAATATTTTCTAGCAATAACGCTCTCAGTAGTGTTGTACGTGAGGTTAGAAATTTGAGTATACGAAGATATAACACTTTTATTTCAGTTTGAGGGGTAGGGATGAAGGGCACAATTCAAGCTGGAGAAGTAATTTACGTCGCAAATCGAATAAAAAGCTACTGCAGAGAATCATTAGGTCATATATACATTACAAGATCATGAAAACTTACAACATATCGCGGTTTACATACCTATGTATCTACAATATAGATTTATATTCATAACTTTGAATATAATACTAGCCTATTTCTGAATTTGCCTGTTCATTTCATTAAATTTGATTAAATTCTCTTACATTGCTAAAATTCTATTTACATTTAAGGGCACATATTATCAACTCTGTAGGCTGTCCCACTCTTCCACACAATCCAAGAAAATGTTTCGACAGTTCTTAGAATTCACAAATCAGTATAAGATTGTGCGCGGCATGCTCTCATATGGAACACTATGGCCTTGCGGTTGTCTTGTAGAACAGACCATAATCGAAAAACGGTCATTCCGAAATTACGACTGGATGAAATGCCTCAAGTAAGCATACGAGTATATATTCATATGCTATAAGGAGAACATGAAATAATGTTGCCACTGACATTACTCTATACAAGATGCAACGATCAAACCATTATAATCTCTAACTAACACTTAAATTTCTTTGCCATCAGGTTCAGTTTATTCGGTGGTCTTTTCATGGGACCTACAATTTATATGTGGATACGCCTGGCCGGCGTCATGTGGCCCCGCACTGACATTAAGTCATCACTTTGCAAAGCCATTACTGAGCAGGCGGCCTATGATCCGTTTGCGATAAGCACTTTCCTCTTTGTTATGAACCTTTTGGATGGCCGAACGTACGAACAAGCCAAGCAGGAGGTAAGAATCGAAAATCTCACACTGATACATTATAGGCACGACACACACACAACTACTCTTAAGATAGACCAAGTGTCGCTGGCTGCCTTCAGGATAGGTATGAGAACAAACGGGCATTCATCCACATAGGTGTATATGCAAGTGCACCTACAGTTCTATAGTTTTGAAGTGTCGAGTTTGTAGCTCTTTCGTGTGATATACATACATATGCTTTTTGTAGCCTAACTAATGTGACTTAAGTGTTGGCTTGTTTTTGTTCTTGCGTGGATTTGTTGTTTTCTTTCTTGAGTAATGTCATGTTGTGTTTATTTACCCGAAAGTTCGTTCAATGGGGTATATGCCTAGTAAAGCAATGACAAGCCTCGCCACATCTCCTTTGCGGATAATGATTAAAACACTTATTGGCTCCGTTGCTTCCTAATTCGTAATCTACACAAGCCACTTGTGCAGAGGGTCGTTCGGTCTTCTTCGATCGCACCAAATGTACTAATACCAGTCGTCCATTTACAGTTATACAAGTTGACCCAATAGAGAGTCAAGACAAGTTGAGGCATCATTTATGTTTAGTTAATTTAAACGGAATGATAATGAACTGACGAATTGGAGTAATGTAGAGTTTTAGACTTTAAACTTTGAACTCATATAGTGAGTACATATTACATATATATACGATATATTGGATGTGTACAAGCGCGCATACGGGTATGAATGTTTTTCCTAAAGATCAAAATGACTCTTATTATTTCTGAATGTCTATTAATACCATTCGTTATTATGTAATTTATAATTTCTGTTTGAATTTTTTAATTCAATGCAATCTTGTAAGAAATTATATTTTTATGAATTGTCGCAATATGCTTAAGTAGTTTTAATTTACGACAGTATTACGAGAAGCTGAAGCAAGCATAGCAAGCAGACTGAAAAGATCACAAAAAAGAAATGAGCTAAAAAGATTTAATGAAGTACAAAATTTTTGTTGGTTTAACTATTCAATATAGTTGGCACTTTGGCAAACAATTTGCCTTTTGTTTCAAACTTAGTCTCAGCCTAGGCCGATTCATGCAATTTCGCCATTGATTTCATTGATTTATTTCACGGTATGCGAAGTTATTAGCTTCTATTTGCCAGCTCATCAGTATTTCAAAGTCCCTGCTCGTCGTTAACCTAACATTATAATATGCTAATGCCTTCTGGAGCGATAGCAGGCAATCTCCAACCAAATTTGTCTCAAATGTCTCAAATCGATCTAATTAAATGCAAAGTGTCGAAGAAATCAGAAATAGTTAAAGTAAACAATTTTGCTTCTTGACCGAAGTAATTGTTTTACAATTTCCTATCTAAATTTACATATAATATGTATTTCAGTAATGCATTGCTTAAGTGTGCGTTGAGAAGGCTATGCGAGAGTTAACCAATATTCTTATGCTACCTGCGTCAAAAGCAAAATCGGACGAAAATATGGGTATCTAAACATGCCATGGTTTTGTCCCAGAGACAAGTATCACTCTGGCATGTCCAGAAATCGAAATATCGCAGCCGCAAGTCTAATTGCAAAAATGTAATATACATCCATACATATGGATAGCTCAAATAGTGGTGATGTCAAAATTATACAGAGTGCACCAAAGGAGTACACTCCCTAAATAAATGATAAGTTCAAATGATATAACTCTCAGAAGCAATCAAAAACCTAGGTTATTTTTTCATATACCATAAAATGTTTCAATAAAATAGTATTGGTAAGGAAAATGCTGCTGATCATATAAAACGAATGAAGATGGATAAAAAGCTCTGCGCCAGATGAATCACGCATTGGCTAGTTTCTGTACAGATAGCGCGACTACAAACTCAATGAACGTCCAAACGAGGCAGTTATGGCCGAAAATATTAAAACAAATCCACAAAACTAATTTAGATGACCGTAAAATATTGTTGATCGACATAACTGAAACTCCAAAGCGATCAAGAAAACGTGTTGAGCGTATCGTTTTGAACATTATAGTGGTTCCTCCGTTCAAAATGTCCGTATTATTCAGATCTTAGTCTATTCGACTTTCTTCTCTCCTCAGTCCTCATAAGACTGCTCGCTGCAAAGATATTTTGCTTACCCCAATGAAGGGGTAGGCCTGATATCGGTTAATAAATAAGATTGAATTTTGTCAAAAAATTTGTTTTTCTTTAAAAGGATATAAGCTAATTGTTGATAAAATAAGGACCTAGATCTTTATTTCCGGTCTGAAGCAAACAAATTACTAATATTTTCAATCAATCGTGGAAGAAGAAAGTTGCTGTTCCCAAACAAAAATGGCAATAAGGTTTAAAAAGCATTTTATTTCGATGATGTAGTAGATGAGGTAAATAATTGAATATTATCGATCCAACTTAATAACTTCCACTGTATTCTGCTATGATAGATTAAGTGAAACAAGAATAGCTCAAATGAAATCTCCAAATATTAAATATACCCGCACATGCGTATGTACGTATATTTTATTATTTCATGAGCCAGGCATATAGCCTGAAAGCCTTCTCTCACTTTGTTCTCTGTAACCAATCAATCGATTTAAATGAAATGTTGTCGCTGTGTATTGTTAACTCTAAATGGAAAGATGAGGTTGCTATAATCCGATAAGTGGTGCTATTGACAGGATTCTTTTCATAGTTCAAATTTAGTTAATTTAGTATATGTTTTATGCAAAATTTTGGTCTAGCCATTGCCAACAATCCCAATAGAGAAATGCGTAACACTAAAAATAAAGTGCCGTGCTACTTTAAAAAAATATTCACCAAAACTGGGCCTCTGACTTCACGATGAACAGCTGTAGTATATTTCCTTTTTATGCATTTACAGCTGAAGTCTTTTACAGAACAAACTATAGGCAGAACTAGTTTACTTTATGACAATGTGTGTTTTATGTCCAATTTAAAGGCATTCCCCACTCTATGTACGAGTTGCACCTTAAAACAAATATATTAAAGGAGTCTAATCCTCGAAACAATACCTACCCACTGGTACTTTGCAAATCTACTTTAAAGTAATCTTTAAAGTAAAGTAAAGTATCTAGTTTAAAGTAAAGTAATTTACTATTACCCCAGAGTAAAAGCAGTATAAAAGAGACAATAACGGTACTCCACCTGCATTGGTATATACCCAAATACCATGCATTCAACCAAGCCACATAAATATAGCAAAGAGTAATGACATTTTTATGCACATTTATTTCAAAATAATACTGCTATAATGAATTTTAACTGTTTAAAATTTTAATGTACTTCCCGTTACATTATTGTAATTCAATTTCAAATATGTTATATATTCTCCCATTGCAGGTGAGTGATAAATTCTTCGAGGCCTATCGAGTGGGCGTAATTTATTGGCCTTGCGTGCAAACAGTGAACTTCGCCTTCGTGCCGCCTCGTAACCAGGTTGTCTTCACTTCCTTCTTTAGCATGTGCTGGACGACATTTCTGACTTATGTGAAGTATTTGCAAGGACAAGACATCGAAATTGAACATCCTGTTGTTGATATTCACATTCATTTCACACATTAGCTTTGTAAAAAAAAATAATAATTGCACCTGTGATCTGTGACAAGTGACTTTATATTGAAATAAAGTATATATATATATAATATAAAGTTGAAATATTTATTCCACAGTTTCCATATTTCATTTATTATTAAATTTCAATTATTTTTCAAATTCAAATTCATTTATTACTTAAAGTCTTGCAATCACTACACCAGTGCAGCTACAGTCCAACATGATTATATGCAAATAATTATATGGTGACATATCTAAGGCCACCGGTTTAGTTATATACTTGGAAGTTTGGCACAACACCTTGAAGGAAAAAATAAGTTTACACTTTCCATAAGTTTAAGTGTCTAGTAATGCTATTTAACCGGTTGTAATGAAATGGTGATACCAAGTAATAGATGGGGGCAGTTGTGATAGATACACTATAACCTAAAATACTACTAAAGCTCTCCGTTGTTACAGAGAGTGAAAATATGAAATATGCTTTGTCAAGCATTCTCAAAAAAAATTCAAATTCAAAATTCATGTTTGTATTATTTTGCTTGAAATTCAAGACATGGACTTGGTTCGTCTCTTCGCCGTCAACTGGTTTCCTCGAATATATGATTAAACAACGTTAACCATTCTTTGTGTTTTCTGAAGATTTTTATGGGACCAATCCATGAACAATTCAGATCCCTTAGGAAATATCAAACTAAACAATTCCTTAAAGCGGCCATACACGACAGATATACATATAGATAAATATATGTTTTCGATCGGTATGCGTTCAAGTGAATTTTACTTGTGTATGGCGTTGTGTGTATACATACACTTATATGAGATTTACAAGAAGTGTACTTAAGTTATCAGCTTTATTCTTGCACATGTTTCGTCATTGAAAACGAACGTAAATTTGATATGTGTGCCGTGTATGGCGAAAGCATTTAATACCGTTAAAACTATATCAATGCCAATACTGAGAAAATGACTGAAATCGGATAATAACTACGGCCACCTCCCATACAAAAGTTATGTTGAAAACTACTAAAAGTGCGTTAACTCGCTGAAGGAATACGTCAGAAACATTAAATCTTTCAGAACATAGTAATCCGCGTAAAATTTTGGTGATGGGCATGGCACGGCCCACTTTTAGGAGAAATCCCATATCTCAAGAACGCCTTAACCGATTTAATCAAAATTTGGTGTGTGACTTCATATTTGCATTGTTATGTCATATTGTGTAAATGGACTAAATCAGATAAAAACCACACCTACTTCTCATATAACATAATTTTAAGTTTCATCTGATACATTTAATTTGAAGTAAATAAATCGAGCATCAATTAAGAGATTGGAGTAAACATGGTGAATATTGGTTAAATACTTCTCCTCACCTCCATATACCTAATATACGGATTTTCAACCTCCCGGTAGACTCTGTACTTTATTATAGGTTTATGCTTCCATGATAATAGTGTGATCTTGTGTCGAAAATGGCTACAATCGGGTAAACACTTCCCCTAGCCACCATATATTTAATATAAAGATTTCTAACCTTCCTGTAGAAATGCTGTTTGAAATTCCGACAGCGTCTCCTTCTGGATGATTTCTGAAAGGATTCTCTTTCTGGAAGAATTTTCAACATCTGGGTAGGCTTTATACCATATATTTCAGTAAATCTGTAAAATATCGTATTTAAATTCGAGGATTAGCTTTCTCAACTAACTAACTCATACATTTATAACTCATATACTGAACGAAATTTATGGTATAAAGTCTAACGGGAGGTTGAAAATCCGTATATTTTGTATAAGGGTGCTATAGAGTATAGGGTATAGGGTATAGGGTATTTACCCGATTTTCCCCATTTCTGACACAGGGAAACATTGTTATAATTGAAAGATACTCCTCGAATTTCATTACGCTATATATGATTTACTGATATGTATGGTATGAAGTCTACCGGAAGGTCGAAATATGTGGGTTGGGTAAAGTATTTATCCAATTTTCCCCTTTTTTTACTGAAGAGCGCATTATTATCATGGAAAGATAACCCTGCAATTACATTACGATATCTCATGCATTTACCGTTATATAAGATATATAGTCCACCGGAATGTTGAAAATCCATATATTGGGTATATGGGGCTTAGTGGAAATATTTACCCGATTTTCCCCATTTCGGATATAAGAGCACGATATCCCACATATTTACCGATATTTTAAATAAATATATATATAATATATAGATATTTTAAATATAGTATAAAGTCAGTCATAGACACTGTGGTCCTTATACTGTGTATATGGGCTTGATTTTGCCGATTTGCCGATTTCGACCGTTTGTACCCATGAGATGGATGGGTTTATTTCAATATCTTACTTTGTGCTCGATTTATTACTGTAAAGTAAACCATCAAATCAAATTTAAAAATTTGTTACACGGAACGTAGGCGTGGCTGGTGTCCGATTTCGCCCATTTTCACAATATGATATAAAGATGCAAATATAATGTTATGTAAAATTTGGTTGAAATCGATTAAGAATTTCCTGAGATATCAAAATTTACCATCTCCTATATAAGACTTAATGTTTTTGACGTGTTTCTTCAACGAGTAAACGCAGTTTTAGTAGTTTTCAAAATAACCTTTGTAAGGGTGGTGGGCGTACTTAGTATCCGTTTTCACTCAGTTTCCCACTCTATGAGGACATTCCAGAAAAACTTGTATCTGAGCAAGTTTTGTAGATATAACTTTAACAGTTTGTGAGATATGTACATTAAACCTATTAGGGGGCGGGGCCAAGCCCACTTTTTAAAAGGTGTTTACCCATAGATGGCTCTTTCTACCGTGATATCCTGCACAAAAATTCAGTGTTATATCTTAATAGGGAGCTTAGTTATAGTACTTTATAAGTTTAAGCTTAGTTATAGTACATTTGCAATACCAAATTCCTCTGAGTGCCTGGGAACATGTGTATCAATTTTTATTTAGATACGAGGGCGGGTCAATAAGTACGTGACTTTTAGTAGTAGTGTTTAGTAGTGTAGGAGTAGTGTTTTTGTTTCAGTAAAGAGGTCAGAAATTCAAAAAGTCACGGCCTTATTGACCCGCCCTCGTACTTAAATTTTTACTTTGGTTATCGCTTGCACGAACAAATGGACGGACGGACTGACCGAGTCATTCGGAATTCAATTCGTCTCGTCATTCTGATAATTTATAAATATGTATATATATATATATATAAATAAATATCTATCTGTATTAGTTTTAGGTGTTACAAACAAGCGTTAGGTGAACAAAACTAATATGCTCTGTTGCAACATATTGCGAGAGTATAAAGAAAATTTTGTAATAAGACAGCTAACAGTTTTTAAGCCATTCAATTAAGAACCTGTTTATCCGTAATACACATGACGTGGAGTAGATGGTAAAGATTGATATACAATATAAAGTTCATTACAAGGTTAAACAGGTACACATAAATTCCGTATGTGATTGATAGGGGAAGATTTCAATCAAATTCAAAATATAATAACTTTCAAAAAATATTCAAAACTTGTTACAAAGAGTATAACAGATGTCTCCTGTTGTATGTATGTATGTATGTGTTGTCCGTGTGTGCGTATTTCACTTAAAACTATTCAAGATGTATCTTTATTTTGTATATACATATAACAAGTAAAGAAGACCCAAGTTCGGGTGTAACCGAACATTTTATACTCTCGCAAAGTGAGTCTATGCCCTATGATATAAGTTAGTAAGATACCAAATATGATTATAGTCCAGTCCGGTATAGTCCGGTTTCGTCGAATAATGAATGTTGAATTCTTACGCAACATTTTTTAATATAATATAAAGTTTTGTCCACATAACTAAAAATACGCCCCCGGCTTTGACTTTTGAAAATTTGCCATAGTATAAAATGTTCGTTTACTCCGGAATTTAGCCCTACTTAGTTGTTATTACTTATGTCTTTTATTTCTATTATTTTTCAATTGGATCGAAATACATATTTGTAGGTAACATATTAAATATGTGCATTACAAAACACGAAATATTAAATATCAGAGAAAGCACGGGAAGAAAAGAGTTCACTCTAACATGCCCTATGTTTGCTTCGCTTCGATGTCAAAGTATGAACTGTCAAGCTAAGCGAGGAATGTTGTATGGAAATCATCCATTTCAATCGCTTATGTAAGCTACTCTCTGTTGTGCACATGTCGAGGGTAGATTTAAAGAGACGTCGATCAGCTACCGTGTACGCTCTTCACCCGATTAATATTGTGGAGTACCTTGGTACTCTGCCGACACTTGCGTGGCTGTTGGTGGGGTTATTTGTGATGCCGCCGCACATATCTGCAACTCTATTTTATGATCTATAATTTCTTTTCCATGGCACACTTGCTTCACCTTCCCCCAACCATTTAAAATTATTATGAGTTGTGTCGCCACATAATAGTGAGTATGTACATATACATTTACATATGTATATGTAAACAAGTATGGACTCGGCTACTAAAAACGCCGACAAGTGTATCTCTATGCAGACGGTCGTCGAAAAATCTTCAACAAGGCCGGTCTTCTGCTAGTTCTGTCTCTTCAAGTGGAGGCCAATTGTGTGGGGTGACATCTTTTATTGCTATTGCCGTTGCCTTTAGCTTTTCGTTTAATGTCGCTTTTTAGCTTTGTTTTGATAGTGTTACTGTTATGTTGCTTACAATGACAAACTTACACACTCGTACAATTCGATTCGCGCGGATCGGGAAGTACGCAGTGGGAGTTCTCTTATTGTTGTTCCATGGATGCACTGTTGGTGTGGGGATGCTGTGGGGTCTCTTTTGATGTTCGTCGAATGATTGTGTTGTTTTTATTGTTATTTGTGTACAAGTGCTAATGTTCTGAGTGCGTATGTGTGTGCTGCTGTTAGTTTGTTGATAATTAATTGTGCCTTTTTCGACAAAATTGCTTCATTTAATGTTCATTTGCTTTGAACTCTGTGCATGTGAAAAAGTTTTTATTGAGAATTTCAATACCTTAAGTGGCAGTTAACATTTCCAAACAAATATTTTCAAATATAGAAGTTGAGTACAATTATACCTTTAATAAATACTACTTACATATATACATATATAGACACATTATTCTGTCCTGTTTTTTCAAAAAGTGTAGACCTCAAACAAAACGAAGTCAAATTCTTTCATCATAAACTATATCTCACTTCCTTTTCGTAAAAAGTAGTAAATAAAGTGAAATTATGCCGCTAGAAATAAGATATACTATTTAAAGCCATATATCTTTCATAAGAATGTCTGAAGAAATGATTTCATTTTCGAAAGCTCTCAATTACCAGAAATTATGAGATACACTCTAATAAATATATCGTAAGTAAGCAAAATCGTCGCATCTAGAGTGCGCACAATTCTAAAGAGAGATCTCATGCTGCCTTGCCCACAGAAATAGTTACTCCCTGGTTTGCATTGCATACCGAAAATCCATATTTTTTTTAAACCGAAGTTGAAACAAAAGTTGTCGTCTATGGTGAGCGCTACAGTCAAGAATTAAATTTTTATTTCCCCACGACTATATTGGTCTTTTAAGAGCTATTTGGTACCAAAAGCACCAAAAGCAAGAGATTACGACAGTTTTGTTCCGTTACTTTTCTTTCGTGATACCATGAACAAAAGACGTGAAATGTTGCTGTTAAAAAAAAAAATCAAATAAAACTTTAAGAGTTATACTACATGGTAAATTCTTTGGCCTAACAACGAAATAACTTCAATGAATGTTTTTATTCTTCGACGTAATCCCAATATAGATTAATACATTGGTTGTAACATGATGTTTTCTGACGTTACTGCCTGTTGTGGCCTTTCATTTGTGCTGGCACCTTTACGACCAATTTTAGAAAAACAGTACTTAACAGATTTAGTGTACCCCAATAGACTATATCGGAGCAATGACAGAGCAGTTCAAGAGTTACTAAGTTTCTGATTCTAGAAACTTCTTCATTACCACATCTACTACTTTCAACATTTGACCAAATCAATTAGGTGCAAATTTATTTAAGCAAGGATCAGCTTCTTAGCGAGGAACAGAATACGACATGATTAAGTAATTAACCCACACTTCCCTTAAAGTAATAAGAAATATAATACGTATCAGTTTAAGCAAAATCTGTACATTTTTGTACAATAACCAATAGAAACTAATATTTAGCAATTTCATACCTTTCCCATGTAATATCTTTCTAAAATAACTTTTAAAGCTGAGTAACGCTTTTGGCACTTACTTTAATAATTTGCTTAAGTTCCAGTTTCATAATGAACACTTACGTATGGGTAACTATAAAAGTTTGCAGGAGATTATAGATCTTAGTACTCCTTGAGAGTTTTCTAATAAAGTACCGATATAGACCGTATTCCTAAGTATTTATTAAGTAACATGAGAGGTATATAAAAACTAGATTGCGCTTCTATAGTTTTTATCATTAATTCGAATATACAGTTAAAATCTTTGAATCTGATCTAATCTGATCTAAATCTGATCTAAATGATCTGATCTAAAAACAGTTTTTTTTGAAATTAAACATTTAATAGGAGTTATATTTTTGAATGCGTAATTTTGGTCGGCAATGCCGAAGCAGCAAATGTGTAGCAACCACTAATAACGTTGTGAGATCAATTCCCAGAAGTCCTAAAAAATCACAGCATATAATTTTGACTATATGAACCTCCCATAAAATCAACAGATATAACTCAAATACGGTCTATGGGACCAAGAAAAAAGCATGGCCGATGGTGTTTTGGTTTGTTACCTTTATTAATGCTTGAATAAAGTAAAAGATGCTGATGGGATCCAAAATAGCGTTCCATGGGAAATGAAATTTTGATGAACTAAATTAGCCTGAAGTTTACAGTGTAGTTTGTAATTTACGAAAATTTTAAATTTCCTTAAAGTGGGTGGTGCAAGGCCCATTGATCAATTTTTAAACTTATCTATTGTTATATCGTCATTTAACATTTCCAGTGTTAAGTTTTAGATAGTTATCGAACTTTTATAAGTTTCCAACATAACCGTTGTATGAAAGTTGATCGTGGCCATTACCAGATTTCTACCAATTTTACACTGATCATGAAATGTCGAAATATAATGTTACCTCTGAGTTTGATTGGCGTGGATTTGGTGGAAGATATGTGTATTGTATCAACTAGAATGCGGGACCACACCCAATTTTCACAAGCCTTGAAACAACATATGTTCCTATCCACTGTGAGACCCCGTGCCAAACTCAACAATTGAGTTATTTTCTGTTATGTGTTTTTTTTTTCGTTTGAATAAGCAGGTTTTTGGGCGGGGCTGGCAGTGACTACATCAATATGTAATATGTTACATGTTGCGAGATATTAAAAGTAAATAAACATATACTTTTAATACGTTTTTTCATAATTTTTTACTTTTAATAATAAATATATTTTTTTAAATGATTGCTCAACAAAGTTTTTGTGTTTTGATTATTTGTCTGGTAGTTTTAGATTCTCTAGTTAAAGTATCTCCATATAACCCAATGAGAAAGAAATGCTGTATAGTTCTATAGTAACTACAGCATTCTCAATGGTAAGTACATATTAAAGAATATAGCAGGGAATATAACATGGGAATGAACAGTTTTACCATCGATATTTCCTATAGGGTAATCACACATATATTGTATATTTAATGATGCATAATAAAACGGTGAGCTCTTTCGATCTAAGGCTTAGTTTTTGAAGGGACAGTGGTATAATTATATTTTCCTCGAAATCCAATATAAGAAAGATTTTCTTGCATACATTCAACATTACATATATGTATATGTACATAAGTACCTATATGTATATATTTATTTCATATCGAACTTATATCTTTATTTAATTTGAATCCAATTTATGGAGCTTTAATTTATGAACTAGCCTATAAAAAGTTTATTGGTCATAAAAGTATTTACATTTGGAATTTAGTTATACTTTTCATATATTCGTTTTGATTACTTCAATACTTAAAGTAATAGTAATAATAATAACCTGAATGTACTGCAAAATGGGGATTGCCATATAAGGCCGACCATTGCCTGATGGCTCCAATGATTTCTAAATTCGAAATATACCATTACCATTATACATACCATATTCCATTTTTGTTCGCCTCAGTAAAAAATCAGCTCATAATCTTTCGGTTTAGTGAGTCGTAACTTTCTCATTAATTCTCAGACACGATTCCGAGGCGACTCCCTTCTGCTTGTCCTTCTCATGATCACCCAACATATTTTAATAATTGGATCTTTATCACAAACGACCCTAAAAAACTTCAAGATTCGCATCGTGTAGGGTGTACATGAAACTCAAATGCTAAGAGAAAGCAATTTACCGCTAAGAAACAATAAACGACCATAAATGTTTATACTCTTGTAAGATTTTGCACTAAGTATAATAGATTTGTTTACCTAAAAGTTGTTTCTAACACTGAAAACTAATCGAAACAGATATAAAGTTTTATATTAGGTCTAGTAAAAGGAAATCCATTATTTATACGGGTTACGCTATATGGCGTTAGAAATATGAGATTTGGTACATCTGATTCTTTTACATCATAATATGTAAATGTATAATAAATAAAAGCACCAATGAAGATACCTGATTAAAACTTTGCACAAATAGTTTTATCAAGTATCTCTTTCCTAAAAATAATCGAAATTCGAGAATAATTTTTTATGCCCCCAGATACCGAATATGTGGACCTCCATGGGTATTGCTGACTTTTTACCGAAAATATCAGACAATCTGTGAAATGAAATTAAGAGGTCGCCTTTTTCTGGTAATTTCATAGCCTGTTGCTAAAACTGGATAAAATCAGTTTAGTACTACTCTTTAAGTAAGGAAGTAATTTATCCCCATATATTCAACCTAAGGATTTCCAAATTTCCAGTTAAATTTATACCGTGTATACTAGTTGATATATAGGATATCTTAACAAAATTAAGTTAACATATAATCTTGGATATACTATTGTTTGTTGCCGAAAATGGGTGAAAACGATCCATGAATTACCCTTTCTCCCATATACATGTAGTATATAAAAAGTAGTAAGTAGTAGTAAAATAATTTTTAATACCCAAAGTAATTTTTTACTGGAATTTATACCATTAATATTGGTCAATATGTGTGATATACCATAATGTGATTTAGCATTAAATGTAAGTGAAATTCGATCAGACATTGATTTTGCCCCCTACTATGCCCAACCCAAACCAAACCATGAAAATATTTCTCCGCCTTTGAGCCACGCAAATTGCAGGGGTATGGAATTTTCGGTTACACCCGAACTTAGACCTTTCTTCATTCTTTATTATCACTATTTCTATTTATTATCATTTATTATCACTAAATATACTTATGTATAAGACATAAGTTTTAGTCAATTTGTCTGTATTGCTCTACGGTCTACGGTTTAAGGAATTTGATTCCGCTCTCACCTCACCTAGATACTGCTGTGTCGAACCTATTGCTATCTATGTAGTTTTACTGAAAATGGGAAACACACATTTTTTAATTCAACAAAACTTTACCTGACTTTGTTGGAGTAAGAAACTAATCATCTCACTCAAAATTTGGAAGTACTTGAAACTTCTAAGCTGGAAGAAAAAGTTTCTACTTAATATTTGTATCATATTTCAACTTAATAAGAAAATTTTTATGAGTGCAAAAATAAATTTTTCAGAAAGTTCTAACAAGAGATTGAAGATCACTTTAAAGAACTGCCGATGGATTTCTCCGCAGAGACGTAATAAATAATTTACCGCTACACTTCTGGCAAAGAGTTTTAAGGCGATGTTCAATGGCTGATGTTTTCTAAAAAGAGCTTTTGCCTGTCAGAAATCTTAGAATCTTTTTTCTATAACGTGAGCTTGATCGAAAATTTTAGGGTATTTACAAGAGTAATTGAAGAGAATTTCAGGTCTATGGTACCGCGACTATGCCTTATGAGAGTTATCTTGATATGATTCGTTCAAATGACAGTTTCATACAATGTGTACCCAGAAATGTAGATCTTAAGCCGTTGATACTGAGGTGGGAGTGATTTACGAGTGATTTACCTGTAGCGGTAATATTAAAGCTTAGCTCCCAGTCTTTGTAGTTATTGTACCTACATATCTATGTACAAGTAAATGAAGTGTGAAAAGAGTGTGTTTGTGTTTTATGAAGAGACAATTTTTGGAACTGTAACAATGTATAACAAACAACTACACGTGCTTCCTTCCACCCTTCTTTATCAGCAAGTCACCAAAGTGAAAATCATTTCTGTTTAAGTTTAAAAAGATTCAAGAAGATGTAAAAGCGGTTTCAGACTGCATGACGAAGCCAGACGAAATCAGTCGAATCTGATGAAGTCTAGGGTTTGGAATAAGAACAATAAAATAGATTGTGCCAAAAACGTTTGTGACCAATAGCCGCGGGTGTTTGTATTGTCTTTAGAAAGTTTCTTTTCAAATATTGTTCTTTTTATAGTTGTATTTGCAAAATTTCCTTTGAGTTGCCAGTAGTTTTTCTATTACCTATAGAGGTAAATAGGAACTTAGGAAAATTTATCTGTATAAATAAAACCATTTCCTCTAATTTTTTTCTGTTTGGTACAGTTCGGTTGAGTAATTCTCCATTCAAAAGCATTTCCTCGAAAATTAATAAAATGTGATTGTGACACATAGTCGAGCGCAACAGTTTATAGAAGCATCATTCACAGAAGAACAAAAAATTAAATTTAATCAAGCAACCCAAAGAGTATTTCGGCATTAAGAGCACCAAGTACGCTCATATATAATCGAAATAATATATTTTAATATTAATATCAACCGAAACATCAATGTTAAGGGGGCTATGTGCCGTTATCAAGAATTTCTTGAAACTCTTGCGTCGAATATTAATATTTTGATGGAACAGGGACATCAGTCAGGACTTTTCAATCCCCAAATACCTAATATAAGAAACTCCGATCCTATGGCATTGATCATATGAATGATTCCAGCACCTTTCTACTACATATAATGATTTTCGTTATTCTAGTATAAAGTTAACTATGCTGTATATATCTGTATTTCCATGAGAAGAAAATAAAATAAAGTGGAATTTAGTTTAATTTCAAGGGTAAATGAATTCAATCCAGACCTTCCCCTGACTTCAATAATGACTCTAAAGCAATGGCAATAATGTTTATTAGCTTCTTCTTGATTTTTGAAAATGCTTTTGATTTTGTAAATTAGATAATATTATGTCTTTTGATTCAAATATTGGTCAAAAAACTTTTTTAAAATTAAAAATAAATTCACGCTTTGTCTTTAAGATCTCCTTTTCTTGAACTCACCATTATGAAATTTGGTATTTCATCTCGAAATTTTTGAGACCAACAATTATGGATAAAATAATATGAAATGGAATGCCAGAAAAGTGCCAGAAGCGAAGAAAGAAGAAAGCTATGTGCGAACGCGTTAGTAAAAGAGAAGTAGCGGATAATGAGTAACAAAAACTTTTTATTTTCAACAAATCTAAGAAACAACAATCTATCTAACAAATTTTAAATCTAATCTTCTCTAATTCATCGATTTAACCTTTCCTTGTTGAAATCTGAATGTGATTCCAAATAAACCCTTAGGGACTATTTCGCATAAATGGCTGTTCTGCAAATACCTTAAGGCACCTAACGTAATAAAATGTTCTGTAAAACAAACCTTAAATCCAAAAATTTATTTTCCTTTAAGAAAAAATTTCCTTAAAAACGCGTAAAAATTAAACTCACACTTTTTCTATTAAGGGCAAAATTTCCTAAAATATAGAGGATTTTTATTTTGGGGGTGTGATCATAGATATATGAAATGGATTATAATAATTATTAGAGTGCTTGCAAAGGGATCAAGTTATTTATGGGATAAGCAAATCATACCGATCGACGCTCATACCCATATACCCGTACCCATACCCAGCGTTAATTTTGGATGAGCGTCCAGAGTCCAGAGGAATTGGCTGACAAACTGTTACCAAATAAGCTGCTACCAAATAAGTAATGAGCGCAATAGTTACACATCACCTGAAAGGAAAAAAGAAAGAAAGACGGAAGGATGTATGTATGCCAACTGACTACAACATAATATCTAAGAGATGACCATAATTCTATTTGAGCGGTAGAACCGCGGCATATTGTTGGATGGCAGCCAGATGTGACAGCATCGTCGCTTCAAGCTTCAATTGTTCATATTGAAGAGATTGGAAGGAACTGCTCGCACAATATACTACGCTGACAGAACTCGACGGACGCAATGCGGATACGCTTCTCTACTATCGTTCCAGCAAGTTCGTGTTTAAATTAGTTTCAGCTCGATGGCCAGTCGTCTTGTATGATAGAGTGAGGTGCATGTGTTCGTAAATTTGAAAAGGAATGCTGAAGAAGAAGAAAAGGAATCGATCTACACCTCCAGCTTTTTAATCACTTATGTAACTACTTATGTAACATACTTAAATATGTATATACAATCATAATGTGTGTACAATGTATGTACATTATACATATATTCTTCATATATTACATTCTCGATTTTGCTGTTAATAATTCAGATAATATTACAATTTCACGATAAATGTCAAGAAGATGGTCTCACGAACATGTTTTCGATCTCCAAAGCGTAGAAAGTCAACCAGAATGGCGAAAATTATGAGCGAGGTTTTCGGTATAAAGTGGCCATAGGTAATGAGGTTTATTTTATTCGATATATTTTACATAAAATGTATAAGACGATTTTAACTAATAAATATTTACTATTTTTACTATTTATATTTGTGCTAATCCGATACCTTCATTAATGTTGGAAATAATCTAAATTTTAAGTTGTGTCATATGGAATGTATGCACTGTTGTGGTCCGAATTCATTTTCAAAATGGGCGACGCCCACTTTTCAAATATTGTTAAACCACGTATTAACCTTCCCACTTAGTTTCCTTGGACAATACATTTGGGGTGGCATGAGCATGTGGTAACATGAACACTCGCTCGGGTGAACCGCCTTTTTTTTATATTGACTACTATGTAGCATGAACGATCAAATGCTGAATAGCGTGAACATAGAAATTCTTAAAAATTGAATGTTTAAACTTTAAAGAGTATAAAAACATGAAATAACAAAGAGAAATAGTACCTGTAAATCAACTATTGGTTACACATCTACTGCAAAACTGTCTTTGCTTATTGTTTTCGCGAAATTTCCTTTCAGTTTCGCTTTATTTACTCGTGTCTGCTTTGGTTAATTTTGGAGTTCACTTGCGAAAATGTGTTCTAAAAAGCAAAAATTTTTATGTATCTTAAAGAAAAGTGCTATAGCAGTGCAAAATCGATACTCAACGAAAAAACACTCTTTTATTCAAGACTTTCTTACTTTGTATGTTGTAATCAATAAAATGTATGAAAATTCAATAAAAACCAATTTATCTACATATATAGAGTAATGTGATCTTGATAAATGAACAATTTGGATATTGTGAACAGCCTGTGCAAAAATTGCAGACACATTACCGAGAGTATACTGTACAAAGTTCGAGTTTTTTAGCTTTATTTGTGACGCAGTTATAGCATGTTTCTAAGGTTAAGAGCTTTTTGAATATGGCTTAAAGGTTCGATTCCGACCATCTGTAGTACCTGCCTCGTTTAAGTACCAAATTACGCGGACTCTAACTTCAAAATTTCTAAATTTTTACCAAATTTTTTAAGAGGGACAGACAGACATCTGGGCAATTTTGTTTCACAAAAACTAAATCTAAGGCATATTTTTCTTTGGAATCTACAGGCAACAGAGCGAGGTTTTGTAGGATAGTGTCTTTTATGTGAGCAGCAGCCCTTACATCACACCTGAATGATTTTAGTTAAACTATTTGCTTCAAAAATATATTCACCTTATACGATTAGATCGTGATGACGAGAGGACGTGAGATATTTGGTACTCGATAGACGGCATCTGGCAATTGCCACACCCACAAATGGGTGTTTGTTTTCTTGTTTCACCAAAGGGTCAAGAATCATTACAAAAATATCGGATTTTCCCAAGTCAGTACACTTGCATTAAATACTGTAATAGGATTTTAATTTACCGAAGGCTACTGAAGCCAGTATACTTGAAAACGAAGATAACAACCTAAAATTTACAATTTTGGGACGCACTATTTAAAGTATTTGGCAGCATTGCTCCAATTTGTGACATATTGTAAAATGAAATTTAAAAAATGGAAACCTACGACGTTCATTAAAATTTAAAGTCGCTTGGAAGATTGGGAATCAATTTGTACGTTCGTCGCGAAATCCCTGTGTTTTAATTGACTGTTTTCCAAGTTGATTAATATTGGCATTTTTAAAGAATCTGAAAAATTGTGTACTAACTATTAGTTTACAGGAATGCAACGTTTAGGCGCAATTATTACAGTAATAAATATTAGTTCAATCATATAATTGCATCAATAGACAATGCAAATTATTAAAAAAGATTTCACAACAAAAAACTGTAAATATTACCTGAAAATTCATAAAACGTTTAAAGGGCAAATTTTTTTTTAAAACAAATTTTGGTAAATTATTCAGTTAGAAATAAATAAAACAGAAACAAGGTTGTAACCGAAGTTCAGGTGTAGCCGAACATTTTATACTCTCGCAATTTTCAAAGGTCAAAGCTAGGGTAAGTATCATAAGATAAAATTGTTGCATAAGAGTTCAACTTTTATTATTTGACGTACTTCTGATTATATTATGATCATATTGGCGCCTTACTAACTTATATTATAGGTCATAGACTCAGTTTCATAACTAACTTTGCTTCGTCTGAAATATTCATATTAAAATCAAGGCAAAATGATATGTGTGATATAAACTCAACCGAAAGGGCTAAACCTAATATATTGGGTACATTGGGGACTTATATCCCTATATTAGGGATTTGGAATTTAGGCCAAGGTCTAGACCGAATTCTTTCATGTTCAGACTTAAACCACATCATATTTATGAAAGCATGTCCACTTAATTTTGTTAAATATTACACATATTGTTCAACATATTCGGCATATAGTCTGCTAAAATAATGAAAATCATATTATTTAGTATATGGGAGTTTGTGTAATTCGTTGAATTTATTTGTCGTTTGAATTGTTCGTTAATTTTTCGGCATTAAATTATAGTATATCCAATATTATACGTTCATTTAATTGAACTAGATATCTTACATATTAACTGATATATACAGTATAAAGTCAACCGGAAGTTTGTAAACCCTTACATAAAGTATCTGAAGCCGGATGAAGTATTTACCCACTTTTATTCATCTTAGGCACAAGGATACATTGTTATTAGCACGAGACGCTCTCCGAATTCCACTGAGATAACTTACATATCGACTGATATAGACAGTATAAAGATAACCGGAAGTATATGAACACTAGGGGATGTATTTTAACACAAGAGCGCAATATTATCAGGCAAAGATTTATTTTGAATGTCAATAATATATCCGACAGAGTGACCGATATTTTCAGTAAAAAGTCAGCCATAGGCACTGGGTCCACATTTACGGTATCGGGGGGTAAAAAGTTATAATCCGATTTCGAAAATTGTAGCTGTAAGATGGTATAACCTAAGTGCACTCTTTGAGCAAAGTTTTACTCCGATCTCTTTATTGGTAATTGATTTATATTCATATTATATATATGCTCGTGGTTCTTCACCGAGTTAACACACTTTGATTAGTTTTCAACATAACCTATACAAAGGTTTGCGTGGTTATTACTCGATTTTACTTATTTTCCCACTGTATGAGAGTATGAAGGTGCTAGAGAAACTTGTTCTGAGAAAATTTTATTGACATAACTTATAACATAACATAGACATAGGGGGTGGGGACATATCACTCTTTACAAATTTTCAGCCCATAGATACCCTCCTTTACTGTGATTCCCTGCACAAAATTCCAGTTTTATATCTTAATTGAGAGCTTAGTTACGGCATTTTATAAGTTTTTGTTTAACGGCATTTTGTGGGCGGTGCAACTAAGCAATTCCACCCATCTGCAATACCAGCCTTTTTAGAGTGCCAAGGAACAGGTGTACCAAGTTTTATTAAGATATCTAAATGTCCGTTCTTCATTTGAGTGTTACAAACAACAGTTAACCATTCAAACTCCAGAATTCGCAAACAGTGTAGGCAACTGCTTAAGGTCGGTATCCTGATTTTGGAATTTCTAAAAGTTATATCAAGGGTTGATAGTATTCGCTGATATGCACGGAATGGCGACTGCCGACTCAGTGGCCCGCGGTAAATGGTCGATATCTACTCGAAATGTAAATTTTGGTATACTGTTGTCGAACGGCAACGTAATTCGCGCTATTTCAGATACGTAATTGGGGTGTTAATTTTTTGGTATAGTACTGGCATTTTAACAGATTTTTATTCTCCTTACTCCAGAGCCTATTACGAGTACGGGTCTATAACTTTACAATTATCAACCATGTAAATAAAAAAAGAAGATTATTCTTAACCACGTTTTTTATTACATATTTCATGTGTTCATAATTAACCAAAAAATATTTTTTCTTTGAATGTTTACACGAACTAAACTTATTTTATTATATTCAGGCATATTCTATAAACCATTTCGCTGTATTTTCAGAGTTTAATTTCCGCATCGTTTGACACACCCTGTAATTAATTCAGTTTTTCGAATCGAATCGAAAACGGTCGATCGACTTGTTGCTCTGTTCTTTTTTTCTGATGTTAACCCTCTAATGTATAAGCATAGCTCGTGGCATTCGTACCTAATGTCAGCAATTTTAAATTTCATGTTATTCGTTTTTATTAGCTCTCACGTATATCTTTACTGACGAAGAGAACATTTCCAGCAAATTACAGTCAGCATTGTCAGCGAAGTATGAGAAATCAACGGATTAACTAGAAAAATTAATAAATCAATTGAACCTTTTAGATGAAACTCAAATATTCATGCATATTTACAGTCATATCGTACGCGAAAATTAATAAATAGATAAAAAAAAACACTATCATATAAATTGATAAAATTTAAATTTCAAAGTTTTTTGGTTTTATTTTTACGATAACCACTGAATTAAATTCAAAAATTTTAAATAATTAAAGAAAAATAAGAGATATTAATAATTTTTTAAAAAGATAATTTTGATGGAACCGTTACATCGGGGTGTGAGCGTAAAAGACGACACCAAAAAGTATAATATAAATGGAATTAATTGCTTCATATAAGTTAGACTAAACACTTGTTATTTTTTAAATTACATGGAAATACGTGACCTAATAGTAGCGAAATTTGAAAACCCAAACATGTAGATATACTTCTATTTTCTGTTAATTAAGAAAGGTATCGTAATGTATTCAATGAATTGTATTAAAATCTAAATTTAAATTAATTTAAAGTAAATTTAAACTAATAAATTTAAATGCTAAACAAATGTAAACGAGGGGTTAAATGAAGTTAATGGATTGAACTTTTCGTTTTTCTTAAGGAAATGATCTCTTCATGCCACTTCACAGGAATTAGAACATTCCCCTCGTAGTGGTCTACATAACTAAGGGGCAATATGAATTATCATGCATTCGAGCGAAATTATGCAGCAACACAATGGCTTTGCGAACTCATTTCATATTTTGTGGCGGTCAAGTCAGCGCGTCAGTGGGCTAATCTCATATTAAAAGCTTCTCGACTTGGTGAAAGTGAATTTCCTATAAAGTTTAAAGACAGAAGATAAGATAAAATTACTTTCTTATGTAAATTATTCAAGTTAGTGATATAAATGTACAACTATCGACAATAATAATCGTCAAAAAGTTAAAGATAAAAAATTAAGGGAATGGAAAGGAAGATAATTATTTCCGTGAAGATCCATTTTTAACCTTACGTAAGAATTATTTTTATATATGCTGATTTATGCATGGGGATATTAAAAAAAAATTTATTATAAGAACCTGGATAGAATTTCATAATGTGTGGTTTAGTATGGCTAATATGTGGTTAATAGTGTGGAAATTTTGTGTCACTATTAGACAATGTGGAACCTTCATGCAAGTTTAGACTGCCATTAATAAGATCATCAGCGAAGCCCGACTTCCATGTTTCATTATTGGCTTTATGTTCAAAAAGTGAAGTACCAATACCGATGAATGTATAGTTCGCGTCACAAGCTCGAAGTAACGTAACAGCATATTCTCCTTTTTGGTCATACGTGTTAGGATAATCTCTTCTATTGCACCTTAATTAAATTCTTATTGAATCAATCATCCCAACGCAGTTCGCCAAACACAAATTGGCGTGGTAATTCAATCCGATTCTCTGCTTTTCCATCGGGTATATATGTATCCGATAACAAGCTCCAAAATTCCTCATGTTTCGCTTACAATAGTTTGCACAGTTGAGCGTCGCAACTGGAATGCCGAATATAATATTTCTTTAGTTCCAACTGTTGTTTAATACCTTTTATAATAGAAATAAGGTATATAAACAGATTAATTCATGGAGTTTAACAACTTACATTAGAGTAAAAAATAATATGCATTTTGCTGCAATTGCTGAACCAAATGTACGTATCTTTGCACCTCTTCAGAGTCATTGTGGAAAATATGATCAAAATATTGCACAAAAATAAAATATTCTAATTCAAGCTTTGCTCTTGCATCCGTTTTGGATAATCTCCCTTGGCCTTGCTCATTTTTGCGCACTTTCCATTTTCGGTCCTCGGATAAAATATTTAGATATCAACATGTTCTTATAGTAGAACTATGATTATTACTAAGTCCAAAATCTCGGCGAAATCTGTCTTTAAATGAGTATGACACGCCAGCAAAAAATCACAATAAACATAGTCACTCTGTTTTGTTTCGATAATTCCAATTTTAGCAATTATTGAAAGTAATAAACATTCAGAAAAACAAAGCTCCAGTATTGCCAAGCTTCATAGAAAAATTATTTTTAATTTATGTGTATATTTTATTAATAATTTAATAAAATTAATATTATATAAATAATTTATTATTTAATTATGTTCGAGAAAAAATAAGAAATCAATTTCCAAATTAGTAAGGTTTATTGATTTCTAATTGTTTCAAATAAAATTATAGAGCAATAATTCGGATACTAAACTCCAACTTTAAAAATGTATCAAATCAGTTATATTATTGCATTGAAACAGATATACTATTTTTGACACACCCTGTAGTAATGAATTAATAGTAACCATTGCTGTTATATTTCAAAAATTAAAACAATTTACCGATAGGCATATATTTTCAGGGATAAAAGCATAGGCACTTACAATACTTAACTCCTAACTACTTATTACATGTAAAGAACATTTATTTGAATGTACTTTGAAAGAAATACGTTGTTGATAACAAAAGCACGGTATGCATAGCTTTTTTTCTCTGTGTGGGTGAAAAGATTTGGTATGGTAAAAGCAATTTGACTTCCCTAAACCAAATAGAAATATTCGGTTTTAACAATTGAAAAATATGGCATGGCAAAATACATAACATGATTAAATTTTTTTCGTCTTTGAAAATTTGTCGTTGAGGAATTTATATAAAATTAACAGCACACAATGAAAATGATTTTGTACGTTTTCTCCGTCCTATTTAACATCTCTTTTCTCTAATTTGCTTTATTTTTGATTTTCAGAAGTCGGATTTTTTTTAAATTCAATGCCATATTTTTAGTATATATATTACATATAAATACATACATACATCAATATCAAAGCTAAATACGCAAAATATTTGTATGTTTATTAATGCACCTTTATTTAACGGTCTAGAATGCCATTATCCAATAGCTGCAAATAAATATACGTAAACAAGTTAGAATAACACCGAAATAATGGAGGCCAATGTTGGTATAATAAAATTGTTTAGCATACGATATTTATTAATTGAATTTTTGAAATAAATCGGACTTATTTATAAAACGTTTCTTATTACTATTTTACCTTTATTTAATAAGTCAAAGAATCTATTTCTGTTTTCAAATCTTTTAAAAATGCATAATTTTTGTCTAATCTTTCCGCCACCAAGTTTGCCACGGAATTACCTTCAACAAGAATCGGTACAACTTTCTCACCCAAAGCTTGTAAGATTTCGGCGACTTTGAGAATTGTTGTTGGATCAGGTAATCCTGGTATTCCAGCTCTTGCTATTAACTTTCCATCCCCGCTTTTGTTGTTATTATCGACACTTGTAGCCTCCAAAGATCGCTTGCGACGGGATTCATTTGAATCTTCAATGGTTTCTTCTGAGGATGAGTTTTCTTCTTCTGAGGGTTGTGGTGTATTGTCATACTGTAAGACAATAATTGACGATAATTGACGATAAAACTTCTATTAAAGTAAAGGATAACATACTTCAGCTGTCACAAGAAATACTGTCAATAGTAAAATTAAACTGAGCCACACAATATTTTGTCTCAAGAGTACCATGTTAAACGAAATTAGTAATATATATATGATTTATATTTTGCACTTCCGTCAATAAATTTATTAGTAAGAGAAATGAAAACTAAAATCCTCGCAGCAGTTGTTCATCGTTTTATAGCTCTTACTGGCATTGCATGTCGAAAATGGCGTCAATTTTTAGTTGTAATATGTTTTAGTTTCAACTGCCGTGCAAAATAACTTCGTCACTTTTGTCCAATTCATGATGATAATATGCCAATTTATATGATTACTTGAAAAATTCCAGTAAATGTAATGTAATGCTTTTTCGAGCGGAAATGATTCATAGTGTCATTTGTTATTGAACGTAGGTTTTTTGTACTTAAATACGCAAGCAAGTATTTTCTCTCATTCATGACTAGCTGTTATTATTAAAGGTGCCTTGGAGCGAAGTCATTTCATTAATACCGTTATATTTGTAAAGGTTTGCCACCTTCAAATTTGAAACATAATCTATTTACTAAAGATCTTGGTGTAATAAATAAATAGTTTCCGCCACTCTCTCTTGTCATTCGGTTGCCTCGTAAAGTTTACTTTGGTAACAAGGATTATGACACCCACTCTCGTGCAGTTGTTAAAGGTGAGTACTATGTCTGCACTAGGTTGAGTTCGACCATGTCATAAAAACACTTCTCATCATATCCTTTAATCGTTCCAATTCGACTTAAAACTTTTAGACTTATCTAAGACCTCTCTAAATCTAATTAATTTGGCAGATTCTTTTCGCAACTCAATGCTTTGTGCCGTATCATACAAATAGAAAAAAATAAAATAAGATAAACAAAATCGTTAAATAAGAAGAATGCGTATTAAATTTTTGATTTTCTACTATGAAGTTCATATATTAAACAAATTAAATATTTTAATTAAAAGCGCATAGACATAACCTCAAAATTGCATTATATCATGACTTTTTATACGTAAATCAAATGTTTTTTAAATTCTAAACTCAAAATGTTGTTTTATATACTCTCGTTCTTCTGTACAACTAACTTTTTGTGTGAATTTTAAGGTTTGTTCTATTTTGTAAACGTAAGTACAAGGCTATAACTAAAGTAGCCCAGATCCCTCAAAAAAATTAGTTCTTATGCTTACAATTACAATCCTACTCGTATATCTTCGTGATGTAAAATTTCTCAGCGTTATCAAACGCAACTTATTACATTTATGCAATTGTCAAAATTTCAGCATCATATTTTTTGTCAAGAATACATACTAGCAAACAGTCTCGTTCTAGTAAAAACTCGTTAAACTATTAAACAATAGCTAAAAGTTAAGAAAAACACATATTTATGCCAGTTTTGTTTTTTCTCAAAGGATATTCCTTAAAGCATTCACATACAGGCATATATATCTCTTGCTTATTTATTCTACAAACATTCTTCTTAATTATAAGCAATTGGTCCAAATTCTTCGATTATCTCATAACTGGTAAAAAAAAATTTACAGCAGGAATTTTCCAGTTTCTTCCTAACACTGATCAGTTCTAATTCTTTAAATTTGAATCTTAATTATTTAAAGTAACCTTACGAAGAAAAATTATTTCTAGGTATCTGTTTGGTCCTCGAAAGTCATGTAATCATGAATTAATTAACTATAAATAACTATTTCCAACATAGCATACTTTATATTCTAGGCCGTATTCCTCATTTATTTTAATAATATCATTGGTCAAAACCGGACTTATCGATATACGCGTACAATAAATTTATTAAAGTAACTGATTTTATTCAAGTTATAACCTATGCTTGTGCACCTAAATATTATTTTCCGTGTATTGAAGTTTTCTCCGCAAGCCAACTACAAGCTAATTGGCCGAGAGCGCTACCATAGATTTTTGTTAAAGTTTCTAGGAGTTTTTTAAGACCGAATTGACAAATTTAACCTAAATTCTTGTGTACTTGTGATCGTTCTTACTCATAGCTTTCAATATTTGGCAATGTATATATATGTCTTGCGCAATTACTGTAGTGCTCATAAAGAATTCAGCGGTTAAATAAATGAGACAGCTACCGTAAAAAGCGGTTAGGCCTACCATATACAGCAGGTAGTACAATACAGTCATAAATGCCAAAAGAAATTTTATTAATAAAATAATTAATTCTATTATATAATTTATTTTATTACAAATATTTTTAATATTTTTTTTTTAGTAAATGAATTATAAATTCATTGCACTATATCTAAGTTTAGTTTTTTAAGTTTGGTTCAAACGTAAAATTTTGTTGCCCCTTCAATCATCCAACGTTTAATAGGACGGAAGAGCTAGGGTAAATGTTTACGTATAATTAACTACTGTTGCATATGTGTGCATGGATTATTTTTCATGAATGCAATTATTTCTTTCAATGTATAGGAGTTTCGGTTCATTGTACTTACTCGGTTGAATAGCCAAGTCCAACTAACTGGCTTCCCTGAAAATACCCTAAATTTACTGCATACACCACCATATAGAAAGTACTCAATTCTATATTTTTATAATTATTTCATATTTATAATATTAAAAAAAAATTTTATAGTTTGCAATTCAATAGTAAATAAACATAGATATAAATTTTTAAAGAAGGACAAGCTTTTAACTTATTTAATACAATAGTTTTAAATTAACAATATTAAGCGAAAAGCCATGTCGCCCTATTATGTGTCAATTATACTACATTCGTGCTGTTGTAATTTTATCAAATCCCGTAAGAAGTCGTTTACGTTCTATGCTTACAGACAGCTGATTCGTTATTGATAACATATATCGATTTGAAAAAGTTGATGACATTGATGCTAAATATATATATTTTAATATATAACTGAAATTCTTTACAATATTTCAAACGAAATTAATTTTGAATTATCTTTTGGTTTTAATACTTTATAAAATTAATAAAATTTGTAATATTGTACTCAGTCTAGGCTTGGTAATAATTAACCATTCTGCAATTGTTTGCAACGAGTTCACATTGACGTCAAATAAATAATATTGGAGTATACCCTGAGCACTAATTAGTACACCAGGAATTTATACTATGGTTAACAATAGCGCTATATTGACTATGCGAACTTGCGTATTTGCTATTGAGTATTAATTTAATGTTATATAGATTCATCGATATTTGTGATCAATCGAAATTATCGTTTCAAATGAAATTCATTCTCTGGCGTTTCATGTTTCATTTCTATTGCATTTTTAATTTCCCGATTTCGCATAAAACTTTTGTTCTTGAAAATGTCGCTATTAACTACTAAAAACTTGGAGATCTTTATTAATGAATTTCTCAAAGAAGATTTGAAACAATTGGAACATCAGATAAATGTTTACAATGGTGAAATTATGGAGTATGTGCAACTCGAAAATACATTAGAGGCGCTGAATGAATACTCTGATGGTTCCTTCAAAACACAAATGAGTAAGTACTGTAACTATATTTGCTTTTCTAATTGCTTACTTCTATCGTAGATATTGGAGGCAATATATTTATGGAGGCCAAAGTGGATAATCCAGCAAACTCAGTATTGATTGATGTGGGAAAAGGTTATTTCTTGCAATTCACTTTGGAGGAGGCATTGAAATTTCTGGATTTTAAAGTAAGAGTACTTACGAATGAATGTAATGTGCTGCGGGAAGAAAGTGTGAAAAAACGTTCGGATATAAAACTGGCCCTGATGTGCATTACAGAACAAGAAAACTTAAATCTGAATAAACAAAATTAAGTGGCGCTTAAGGTGTTTGCGATTTGTAAATATTATTAGAAAGCGTTATATCGGATTACGTGTAGATATAATTTTGAGATTTACTTGGTATATATTGCATAGAGTATAGAAATAACATTTTATAACATCGTTTAGATATATATGAATAATTTATTTCACAGGTTCAACTTAATACTTATTGCGTCCTGATTTTATATTAATAATTTAAATATTTTTCGATAAATCAGTGTCAGTAGATAGTAGAAAACTATCTTATACGAGATTTTGCTAACAATTTTAGTTAATGTAATAACTTTGCCTTATTTAGATATATAGCATATTAAGTTTTTTATTAATTGATACACACATTGTTTCTGTTTAAAAAACCATATATCACAATTTTAGCATTAATATTTCTTTATATTATATATTTTTATATGTATATAATATAAATTATTATAATAATATAATAATAATAATATATAATATATTTATATATTATATTTATATGTGACAGAAAATTTAGTTCAATAAAACATCAAATATATTGTCAACCGAAGAGTATTCCCAATAAAATAAATATGCCCTAGAAGTCAATTAGCATTCTTTTGCAATTGCATTGTTCTTAAATGTTGCAGATTATAGGCAAAGTTAAGAAATGTGAAGTTTACTAATACGACTTACGACTACTACGTGAGTTCTTAATTGTTTCTAAAGATATTCCAAAAGTAATTATGATTATTTGCTTTTAACGAAAATAAGCATATAAATAACAAATACATTCATTTTGGATAAATTTGTATTATGTTCTCCGATGCTTAAAAATATTAGTATTAATTAATTTTCAAGTCCATCGTTATTTGAGTATGAATAAGGGTAATTATTAATTTTTCTGATTTTCTCTATAAAGCTGTTTTGGTAACGGCATCTCACAAAGTCAGTTACCATTATATTATTTGAATCTGCATGGATAAATAAATATATCAATATATGTGAAGTTTGGTATCATTCGTTCCATACAACATATTAACTATTGTATATATTTGTGTTCTAAGGGAAATAGTTACAAAATCAATTAAAGCATAATCTTATATACATTACCTTGGTTCAATAAGTTCGCATATTCATCCTTGAATAAAACTTTATTTTATCGATTTGGTAATGATATATTTATAAACAGGAAAAACAGATGTGTATGCATGTGTGTATGTTTTGAAATATTTCAATGTTCTGTAAGTGAAATATGGTTGAGTCCCAAAAGTTTTGTTAAATTTCTATATTGAATACTTTTGATTGTTGATGTGTGCATAGCAATATTAAAAAAAGCTGTTACAACTTTCAAAATATTGGATTAAATATGGATCTGAAAATATGACATTCAAATAGCGAAATATCTGATACACGAATTTGTCTAGAAATAGTACAATAAAACTTAAATAAAAGAAATATAAATTGGTAAACCATTAAGATATATACACATATTAGATATGAATGTAGTGAAACTCAATTTAGTACATGAGAAGGTTTGGAGAAATTAATGATATGACCATTCCATTTCATGTTAATACTATTTTCCGCATATGTATATATTTCAAAAAAAATTAATATATTGATTTCATTCGAGCATACATGAAGAATTTTAATTAATTTAGCTGCGGAAAACTTTGCAGAAATTTTAATCTGCTACTTTGCACCTAGCTGGAGTATAAGCACAATATATGACTACCGCCTTTAACACATCGTATAACCCTAGCAGATCTTCAACATGGTTACAAAAACGACCCTGTCAGAAGACTATCCTAGTAGGGTTGAACTTGTCAAACAAACACAAACTGGACTGAACTGGACACAAACTTGGACTTTAGCTTTAAAATTCCGGCTGTATATAACCCTAAAATATTAGGTGTCACTGTAGTCTGAACTCCTTTACTCTGCATACAACCGCGATTATTGCCAAAGTACAGAGCCGAAACAAAATCCTCAAAACGCTAGCCAGCAGTATCTGCAGCAAAGGTTGAAGAAATGTTGTTGGCAAATTACAAGGTAATCGGCTAGTCGGTCATTAATTACGCAGCACCGGTGTGGTCGCCTGGATACAATAGGATGCAATTGAAGAAGTTACAGACTTGTCAATACACTGCACTCCGGACAATTACAGGATGTCTCTTGATGTCTCTTGGTGTTTCCCATCGAGCTCCTACACAACTAGGCCCACATGCTTCGAATTAAAGAACACAACGAGCTCCTCTCCAGGCGGTTTCTGTTGGGATATTTTCGTAGAAATCATCCTTGTAGTCACCTATTTGGATCATCTGTTTCCATTAAGATGACATTCCTGCACGTCGACGACATAAAACGCCTTATCGACCAGACCACGGACGCAACTAATTTCAGACAAGAAATAAACTCCATTCACAGTGGAGCTGTTAATGCTTTCACTGACGCCCTCCCTGTGAATCACCACCCATTGCAGAACAAGAGCTCGAGCTGCTTCGCGAAACTAGAGTGACTTGCATGACTTCGTTTTGGAAGCTGTAGCACGTTAAAATCTTACCTATTCAAAATTGATCCAAACATACAAAACTTACGTCCCACTTGAGTGATTCTAACCACCTCTTTTCATGCATCATGAAACCTGCACTCCTAGCACCCCTTTCTCTATGGTCCGGCTCCATCGAAACACGTCACAGCGCACGTCTTGGACCTCCCGTTTAGAGATACCCGTTACAACAACAACTCTGTACATATGTATATAACTGCACCAGTTATACATATCATAAAGTGAAAATGGCTAAAATCGGTTCAAATGTACCCCAAAACCCCTAATAATGAATATTCGAATGTTTTGCTTTTTCGCAACATGTGTTATGTAGATAATAATTGAGATAGATATAAGATTATACAATATATTATAAAATGACAAGAATAACGATTTCTCGGTGTCATTCGCGGTTTAAAGTCAGGTGGAAAGTCAGGAATTCTTATATCGGGCATTTTTGGGATAGAGGAAGATCTGCACTGATCACATTAACTCTTTTCTTTATTCAAGTATATTAGGGAACATGTTTTTACGCAATTTTGTGAAGGTAACTCACACAGTGACCGACATATTCGGCATAAAGTCTGCTAGAATAGCGAAAATCATTATCTGTAGTATATGGGATCTGGGATAATTCGAAGACCGATTTTACACATTTTCTATGATATATCCGATATTACACGTTCACTTAATTTTTCTAAGATATCTTACATATTGACCGAAATATATGGTACAAAGTCTACCGGAAGGTTGAAAATCCGTATATTAAGTATATGGGGACTTAGGGAAGTATTCACCTGGTTTTCGCCATTTTTGATACCAGAGCACGCTATTGTCATAGAAAGATAATCCTCCAATTTCATTATAATATCTTGCAGATTTCCCTATATTTTCGATAAAAAGTCAGATAGAGGCACTGAGGTCCTATCTCCTGAGAGATCTGGTGGTATCTGGTGGCTTGAAAAGTTATAATCCGATTTCGTCTATTTTTACGCAAGAGATGGCATATCTTGAACGTACTATTCGTGAAAAGCTTTATTCCAATATCTTAATTAATAATGATAATGAAATAATGATGCTCGATTTATCTACTTTAAAGTGAAAGGATCAAATGAAACGTAAGATTGTGTTATTTGAGAAGTAGGCATGTTTTTTGTCCATTTTTACAATGTGACATAAGAATGCAAACATTGCATTGTACTAAATTTTGTTGAAATTGGTTAAGGCGTTCTTGAGATATGGGGTCTCTCCTAAAAGTCGGCGGCGGACGGTGTGGACCCATCCGTCCGTCGAAACCAAAATTTACACAGATTCCTATGCAAATCTTCCGTATCATATTTGCTGCAAGATTTAATGCCTCTAACGTGTTCCTTCAGTGCGTTATCGCACTTTTAGTAGTTTTCTATATAACTTTTGTTTGGGAGGTAGGCGTGGTTATTATCCGATTTTACTCATTTCGTCAGTATATGAAGAGATGCTAGGGAACTTCGTAGGAGCAAGTTATATTGATATAGCTTTAACGGTTTCCGAGATATATATATTAAACCTATTGGGGGCGGGGCCATACCCACTTTTACAAAAATTTTTGCTCAAAGATGCCCCGTCCTACTAGGATCCTCTATACCAAATAACACGTTTATATCTTAATTTTCTGCTTAGTTATAGCACATTATCTGTTTTCGATTAATGGCATTTTGTGGCCGTGGCAGATGCCCATCTGCCAATACCAACTGTCTTACGGTGACAAAGAATACGTGTATCAAGTTTCATCAAAATATCTTAATTTTTACTCAAGTTATCGCTTGCACGGACGGACGGGCAGACAGTCACTCGGATTTCAACTCGTCTTTTCATCCTAATCATCCAAACATATATATATATATGTCTATATCTAACTCATTTAGTTCTATTCTAAACTCCAATTTACACCCCAGCTACCAATTTGAAAACACTTTATTTAAATCTAGGTTCACCAAGAGTTGTTACGCGCTGAACGCACTCCTTTTATCCAGGCTTAGATCCATTCACTTCAACATCACTAGTTATTAATACCAAGTGATAGAAAATAAGCTCTAGGTCCAATTTATTCCATCGCATTTGAGACATTTCAAAATTTGGAAATAGTTTTAAGTAAGCAAATAGTTACCGGTCTTTTATTTTGATTTATTCAACTCGTCAAACATATTTTGGTGAGTAAATACATGTGCATTTTGAACAAATGAAATTACCGCAATCGTACAAAACTGCAAATAATCTTCAAAGTTACATACATACACGCCCCTACTCACATCCTTCTTCACAATGTGAAATGTGATGAAATGTTTATAACTTCTGGGATTGGGCGGTAAGAGGCACGTATATTCCAAAGCAAAAATTGAGTTATATCAAATAGACAAGTGACAGTAACAACGACGTGAATAAATACTTTAAAAGGCTTTGAATATTAAGTGAAATGCTAAAAGTAACAGAACTTTTTAAAATAATTTTAGGAATAATTTTTGATAAAAAAATTCTCGAAGTTTAAGCAGTTTTCAAGACCAAATCTTTAGAGTGTAATAGTTTTGTGGACGCCTGTTTTCAAAATCTTACTAATTTTCAGTTTTCTCGATATCTGCTAAGCCAAGCGGTGTTTCATTAATCAAATAGGATAACCGGTTCCTCAAATAACCGACATCCTGCATAATTATGTCTACTTCCGATAAAAATTAATAATATTAAACAAAATCTGTTAGATAAGTGCCTGATATAATCGGTGGTGATTTGGCCGTCAACCACTAAGTAGGGATCAGCCCATTTTCATTATTTCTATTCCTAATTTGTCGCTGTTGCGTTTAGGATTAGACGCCTAATTGCCCAATGTGATGTATGCTCGCTTAGCTTTGTGTGCAAATCTCACAATCTATGCCCGAAAAACAGTGGGAACGTCGTTAAGTTTAAAACTGGTTCTACGTGAGAACGCCCACAAAAGAATACATTTCTGTGCATACATTGCATTGCAGTGCAATTTGGCTCAAATGCGTAAATTTGAATATAACTCAGAAAGCTTCAAATGACAGAGTCTTTGATCAAATCTTCTTTACTTGGGAAAGAGAAAGTACATCCCATCTGCCATTTTCTGTTCCCACATCAAGTCTAATGCGAGTGTACTAAATTCTAAAAAATTTGTTTTCGTTAAAGATATACAAAAATCTTGAAGCGTTGAGCGGTTAACTACAGACCTACATACACTTACACATACATACTTTTGGGCAAAATGATGATTGCATTGTTTTCATTTGATTGTGCACCGGGCGTGTAACTGTACACACCGACATTACGCAATGCGGATGCATGCTGCAACTTGGAAATCTCACGTACAAGAGCATGCCGGAGGGGGGGGTTTGGGGTGTAACCGTTTCGCATGGTACACTTAAACTTTCAAAGGATAACTGACACTTGCAAGCGTCGAGTGCAGTTGATTGCGACGTGGCTGTCAATGAAACATATGTACATATATATTTACATGTGTGGTTACACATAAACCCGAAAGTTCGCTTGATGACCACACATGTGCAATAACCGCCTGCCAGAGAAGTGTGCTTTGCAAAATTTCTCTAAATAACATTGTTGAGCATAAAACTTTTCATATGTTAACAACTCCGTTGGGAATTCAATGTTTCGATATCTGCGCAACCTCGTTGTTTTTTGCGCCTTCTCACAGGTATTATTGTTTGAATTGTGTTTGAAAGAGGAGTTCCGTGGTTGCAGAAAAGAAAAACAATTATTAGATAAATGGCATGGCATCTTAACCTTCGTAGCACCAAATTGACTGAAAAGTAGCATCAACATAAAGACGATTCTAGACAGACCACAACTGTTTATTTCAATGTTTCTAAGTTGTACTTTACGGTTTCGTAGGTATTCTGAAAAGAGAGCAAAGGCGTGGGCTCTAAAATATTTACACTTGAATATATCCAATGTACATGATGTCCTCCCTCATCAATTTCATATACAACTGAAGTAGGTGTGCGCTCTAAGCAATATTTGAATAATATCATATTAACTTACCCAATTTATTAAAGTTGAATTTTAAAGGACACATAAAGAAATGAGTTAAAACTTAATTTAACACTTGAATGTGCTGTTATGTTAGATTTCACTAGGATGAAAGCTTTTAGAAAAAGAAATGCCTAGTATAACCATTAGATTTAAAAAATGTTTTTATTCAACTAATAGTTGTTTTGTAACACTCGAAATTAATCTAGATATATATAGAGTTATGCATATCAAAAATATCGTTATGACACGACGGATAACTGTCACAACGTGTGTGTGTGCCTGTCTGTCCGTCAATACCAGTGGGCTTTTTTAAGTGGCAAAGCTGCTCATTGTAAACATCATCTGGCTAACTAGTAATATAGATATAGGAATTGGTATAGAAGGAAATGACAAATGGGGTGATTTGGCACGCTCTGGTCCAGTTAGGAACGCAGTTTCCATTAGCTCATTCAAAGTTCTCCTGAAGTAAGGAAGAGTTCTCCTCCTGTTAGAGGAACACCTAAGTCTTGGAGCACAAAACGTTGGGGTAGTGTGGATAACGGATAGGCGAAAAGGCTTATACTTTTCGGAAAGAAGGAATTTGATTATTTGGTAGGTGTGTAGAAGCATGTGTTTTTTTGAAAAATTGGGAGTGGTTACGCCTTCTAATAACTTTATGAACTATAATAATATAGTCATATAAACTATAAGAATTGTCTCTGGAAATTTTAGTAAAAAATTGAACGTAAAGAACCCTTGTTAAGTGGAATTTCATATCTGAAAAACTTAAACTCATTGTACGTTCTGAGTACAGTTTGAATAATGACTGAAACGAATCACATTCACATCTATTTCCGCCATTTAGAATTCGGTACCTAATTTAACAAGTAAGGAAGGTTCGGTTTAACCTGAAATTTTATACTCTCCCAATTTGCAAGGATGAAAGGCGAGGAAATGCTTCCAAGTGTTGGCAAAACTTTATATTAAAAAATGCTGCAAACGGATTCAGCATTTGTTATTCGACGAAATTATTAATGGATTGCAATCACATTAACTTTTACTTTAGGTTATAAACTCATAAAGCCATTCTAACCAGGGCAAATCGTCTATATTCATGATATTAGTGCTGTGGGAAGGTACAACAGCCATTATTTTTATTACCGAATGACATAATATTATTCGAAACATTCTTATTTAAATTTGTAGGGGCATCTATCTATGGAGATATTTGGTTTATAAACTGTTTTGGTAATAAACATATTTCCGGTAAATTTTAATAGGATAACTCAAAATTTTATAGGCATATTCTGCATAGAGTCCACTAGGGGGGTTGGGTTAATTCACAGATCGACTTCACTAATTTTTGCCACCAAGTTATGGTATATTCAAGATATCTTACATATTGACCAATAATAACGGTATAAAGTAAACCGGAATTTAGAAAACTCTCATATTAGGTATGTGGAGGACAAGAAAAATATTTGTCTGATCTTATTAAGTTTTGTCATTAGTACACATTGTTATCAGAGAAAGACGTTATCTGAATTGCATTAAGATATCTACCAGATTGACCGATGTATAAGGTATAAAGTCAACCGGAAGTTTGTAAACCCTTATATAAGGCAAGGGAGCTGGGGGAAGTATTTAGCCGATTTCATCCATTTTAGGCACAAGGATATACTGTTATCATCACGAGTCTCTCTCTGAATTCCACTGAGATAAGTCACATTTCGACCGATATATACGGTAAAAAGTCAATCGGATGTTCTAAAATTTTTATACTCGCAACATGTTACTACAGAGTATATTAGTTTTATTCACCTAAAGGTTGTTTGTAACACCTAGAACTAGACGAGTTAGATATAGACATATATATATATATGTTTGGATGATTAGGATGAAAAGACGAGTTGAAATCCGAGTGACTGTCTGTCCGTCCGTCCGTCGTGAAAATGCTAACTTGAGTAAAAATTAAGATGTTTGGATGAAACTTGGTACACGTGTTTTTATCACCGTAAGACGGTCGGTATTGCACATGGGCGTAATTGGACATCTGCCACGCTAACAAAATGCCACTAATCGAAAACAAATAATGTGCTATAACTAAGCAGAATATTAAGATATAAACGAGTTATTTGGTACAAAGGATCCTAGTAGGGTGGCGGGTCTGTGGGCAAAAATTTTTGTAAAAGTGGGTATGCCCCGCTCCGCAACCGTTAAAGATATATCAATAAACCTTCCCCGGACTTAATTTTTCCATCATCTTTTCATATACTGAGAAAATTGGTGAAATCGGATGATAACCACGCCCACCTCCCATATGAATGTTCTGTTGAAAACTTCTAAAACTTCGTTAACTCGTTGACTCGTGACACGGCAGAAACGTTAAATCTTCCAGTAAAGTTGATACAGAAGGAATATGGAAGGATTTGACAAATTTTCACAGTCCATAAAGAGGTACTAAAAAGTGGTTGTTCTAGTTTGGTTGAGAAAGCTTTCATAATTTGTGAGATATGTGCATTAAACCCATTTGGTGCGGGATCATACCCACTTTTTAAAATTTTTCAATCAACAGGTGTCCTTTGCTACTGCAATTCCATGTACCAAATTACAGTTTTGTATCTTAATTTGTTGCTTAGTTACAGCACTTTACAGGTTTTCGTATAACGACAATTTGTGGGCGTGGCAGTTATCCATTTCCGCTCATCCACAATACCAACAGATTGTCAAGGAACATGTATACCATAGTTTAGCATTTTTAGCAATACCTCAACTTTTACTCAAGTTTTCGCTTGCACGGCAGACGGACATACGGACAGAAAGGCAGTCACCCGGAATTCAACTCGTCTAGTCATACTGATCATTTATGTATACATATATATATCTATATCTGTACCGATTAGTTTTACCGTTGTTACAAACCACCGTTAGGTGAACACAACTATAATACTCTGTTGCAACATGTTGCGAGAGTATAAAAATAGAGCTTTTAGGAGGGAGGATCTACATTCTTACGGTTGACATATATCAGTTATGAAGGGAGTCAAGCATGAATGTTTTCCATAAAATAATTTTTTTCTGTACTATTAGTTAATGTTATCGGCTCATACTTTACGGTATTACCATAATTTTTTTCTATTGGTACCAGGCGTGCTGAAAAGTTAGCAATATTTTAATAAGAAGGCGTCAGTGGAATTGAATACACATGATTTAAAGTTAGATCCTTCAAAAGAAATATATTCTAATTCTGTCGGACAATTAGCTGGTGAGATATGGAATCTTGAGTGCCGAATGCTTTGGTATTTTGAAAAAAAAATTAAAAGGAATTTCATGAGATAAAATTTTTCGAAGGAAAAAATACAGCTGATACCACAAAGTGTCTTCATGAGTACTGTCCGGGCTCTATACCTAGTAAAGCAATTATTCGTAAGCGGTTTGCGACATGGCGTACATGTCATAGAACCATCGAAGACTAGGAACTCGTGAATGATGGACGTCCAAATGAGACTGTTACGAACAAAAACATCAAAAAGTTCTATATTATTTTGAAGGATCGTAAAAAGAAGTTGATCGAAATAGCTCACACTGGAAATGTGTGAAATGAACGTTTTGGTTCATGAATATCTGGTACGAGACTATGCAAGTCACTGCCCCGCGAACTCATAATCGACTGATGTAAGTGTTAATAGATGTTTTGATATTAATCAAGATAGGTTACTGAAACTAAGTCGCCTAGAGAATAACTTAATGAAGCTTCATTCTATTAGTATTGTTTTTTTATTTCATTTTTGTCTTAAAATATAAGTTTTTATGTACAGAAATTTTGTCCGCTTTACACTTTTTACTTATACATATCGATGTATAAATTATTTAGAGGGTAATCCTCTTGAAGCTCTTAACATCTTGATATTACCTACTTATTTGTATTATTATGTGTTTAACCCGTGGGTTCAAGTATGTGAATTCTACTCACATAAGGAGATCAGCAATCAACCTAGTTCATTTGTCACTTCCTTGGCTTACAATCGCTAGCGATTTATTTATTACTTTTATCTCCGAGTGCAATTTACGACAAAAAGTGTTTTACTTCAGGAACTATTACAACAACCAACACTATGTACAACATGTTGAATGATTTTTAGTCGAAATATATAAAAAACAAGAAAGATTTTAAGCTATTCGGAACTGAGCTCTCTCAATTCGTAAGAGAAATATTTTCAGAACTTTACAGTGAAAATGATACGAATGAATACAACATTCATTAATAGGAGAAGTAATGAATCGATTACAATCAATCAGAAAGAAGGAAATTATTATATTGAGTATTTTGGGAGAGGTTAGGGACCGATTTAATACATTTTAGGCATTAAACATCCTTACGTCTAAAATAAATAACATGTTCACTTAATATTATATTAACCCAGAAGAACGGAAAGCATAATGTTTCACATATGGACCAATTCGATGTATTTTTACCACCAGACCAAATATGAGCCTTTCATTTCCTTAAGGTGTGATATCTCACAAATTGCTTAACATTTTCGGTGTAAAGCCAGGCATAGTCACCGATGTCTCCATATTCGGTATTCGGGGGGCTAGAAGGCTAGAAAAAGGTGTAACACATCAGATTTATCATCCTGATCATTTTCATATAAATGTCTCTACATCTATCTAGATTAGTTTTAGGTATTACAAACAACCATTGGGTGAACAAAACTTTTATACTCCGTGCAATATTTGCGATAGTATAAAGCACAATAACATTCTATGCACAGTAACAGCAAATATTGACAAATATTACAATTACGTAAAAGGCGTCAAAGTTGCACATAATTCCATCTTCAGAGGCTGTAAGATTCAACTCACTGTAAGAACGATAATTGAATTCATCCTTAAGGAGTATGCGAAATAAGAAAATTGAGCTTCTCTTTCTTGCTTATAGACGAGACCACCACAAAGCAATATTATACAATGATAGAATTTCCCTGAGCTCAGGTTTTTACGTCCCTTGATAGATTTGCCTACACAAAAATTTTAGTCCGGCTAGTTATTCACTCTTATTATATCTAGATAAAATATTTACGGTAGCAACGGATGTCCAAGTGGAATGTACGTTGATCTCATTCACTTGTTTCTTTACTATGTTTTTACAATACGATCACAATAATATACAATGTTTGTCTATATGTGTAACATGTGTAGTATAGTGGGCATGACATACCTTCAAACATATGTCGTGAAAAGAAGCAACTTGTTGCCTGCAATAATGTACGTTTAGCTTTGCTCACATAAGAAGAATCGACTAAAAGGAAACCGAAATGGATGTCATCATAATACATACATTCATCCCTACAAATATGAATGGCAGATTGAAAGAAAAAGGACGAAGATAAAATGCTGTAAAATGGGGGCACTGCCAACTTTCCCGTAAATATTCATATTGACACATACTTCGATTTATATCAGCCTTTGCGTTCAATTCTCACTGATATATTCAGTTTGAGTCGTAACCAAATTTACATTCGTACACACGTATACGATGGCATGCTTTTCAATTAGGTCGACTGATGCTGATCCCCGATCGGAGGCTATATTATTATTTTTGAAATGAAGAAATCTATGCACCGATGATCGACCAGTCAATCGTCAGTAGAAATACCTCTATTAACTCAAGTCATTTCTATAGATGAGCAAAGTTTTGATTAAGAAGAAAAGCAAGTATTGTGCTGTTATAAAGGTAATTAAAAGATGACAAAGCCTGTAGTCCATTCCGAAAATTACGCCAAATGCTGTAAAAATTGTTAAGAAATTGCTCTAAAGAGGTAGAAGTTACTAGTAATAATTCAAATATCAATTGATTTGAGTTTTTCAATCTTTTTGAATGTGGCTAGATTTTTATTGCCTTTTCGAGACACGAAGAGGTGGATAAGAATAGATGTTGAGGTTGATCCCAGCAAAGGAGAAATACTTGGACAACTCTCGATCGACAAAACAACTTATCTATCGACAAAACCTATCACAAATCTATTGTGGTGATCAATTTCGGAAGAGCATGTAGATGCCATAAGTATGAAAACTCATATGTACTCATCCATGAAGCAATACCTCAAAGATTTATTAGGCGATGGCACTCATCGCACAGTAACATGGCTGTGTTCGTAATTTATTAAAAGAAAATCAATAGTTTGACATAAATGTAAATTTAAACAAGATTGAATCATAGCTTTTTGCTATAACTTATAATTCTATACCCTCGCAACATGTTGCACAAGTGTAACAGTTTTGTTTGCCTAACGGTTGTATGCAAAACTAATTAAGACAGATATGGAATTATATACATCAAACTGATCAGGATGAGACGAGTTGATTTCCAGATGTATGTCTGTCCGTCCACCCTTGCAAGCGATAACTTGAGTAAACATTTAGATAAAACTTGGTGTTCCTTGGCACTCTTGTGGGTTAGGTATTGCAGATGGGCATCAGGTAACTGACACGCGCTGACACTTTTCTGATTTGAAAGTATGCGGCATGGAAGCACTTTATGTCATTATTTTTTGTACATTGAAAGATTGCAGTCTCTTCAAGGGATATTTTATTTAAATATTACTAAAACTGAGCTTTTCAGTGGCCACACCAGCAAGTGCTTCCTCAAAAATTTTGCGCGGATCAAGTTCTTCAACATCTTTGATAACTTCATCATCTTCGACTGCATCTAAAGTAATTTCAAATGCAGTGTCATTCAGGGCTATAACTACAGGCCCTGCAGGGTATATATGTTTTTAAGGACGGGTATGAATCCTTAATATCAGAATCTCTCTTCAAAGTTTCAAGTACATATTTCCTCTTCATTAATTTTACGCCGTGTAGTAATTTTTGAACTAATTATACAAAAGCAAGAAATGTTATAGCGTGCGGTTACAAAGGTAAAAAGCATCTCTTGAGTAATCTTGTCCTATTTAAGGGACAACAACTTTTTGCACCATGAGACAAAGCTGGCAAATTTAATAAAAATTTTTTGTAAACAAATGAATAAATATAGATACTTACTAATTCTTTCGGGAAAATTCACTCAAGAAATTAATTTTTAAGGAACACTTCATAAACAAAAATTGTTATTAAAAACATTCCTTCACGATATCCACCCGCACATTACAGTTTTTACCTATAAGTTACTTTAATTGACATATAGCTAAGGATTAGCCTTATAACTAAGCAGTAAATAAAGATATAAACGCTCATCATCAATACCAACCGTCTTACGGTGACAAAGAACACGTGTACCAAGTTTCATTAAGATATCTCAATTGTTACCCATGTTATCGCTTGCACGGACGGACGAACGGATAGACAGTCACCTGGATTTCAACTCGCCTTTACATCCTGATCATTTATATACAAATATATATGTTTATACCTAACTCGATTAGTTCCAGGTGTTACAAAGAACCGTTAGATGAACAAAACTGATATACTCTCTAGCAACATGTTGCGAGAGTATAAGAATGGTACATAGTTTCCTGGATAGTATTTAGTGTGAAGCTACAGTTAAAATTTCAAGTGAATACGTGCTGTAGTCTCCGGTACGATCGTCGCCCGGGTTGAAAATGCAATTTCGAAAAAAAGCGTGTAAAGTTTTCCATGCTGCAGCTGACTGGCCCGAACACTTCAACACTACAGCGGATTGGACAGGGAAATTTTGTTTTTTCACTATTGTAATATTTTTATTTATTTATTTTTATTTTTATTTTATTTTTCACAATGTAATAATAGTTTGATATTTTAAGTAAAGAAAAATCCATTTTTTGACAATTCCAGAATGGCCAAGCCCCTTTAATACCTGTTTTTTATATCGTTCTGTAATGCAGAAAAAAACATTTTGGCTGAAATTGCTTTTGCAAATGGATTAGCATATCCTTACTCGCAAAGCTATTAATTATAAACGCAACTGTATTTATATAGAATATTTGAATGTTTTAACATATGTACAAGCTTAGGCTATTACGGACAACCGCTAAGTAAATAATAATTTATGTTTACGATTTTCTTTCCTATTTATTTATTATGAATTGCACTAAATAAATCAAATAAAATGTGGACCTATTTCAGTTTGTATATCGGATACGAATTATATATTTATAAACCAAAGAGTCAAATCATTTCATGCAAAATGAAAATAATATATTATTTTGTAGCATATGAAATGAAATATATATTTTTGTGTATACTTGCTGTGTATATGTATAATTATACATATGATAATATTATAATTAAAAACAAAAAAGTGCTGTGTTACAAAAAAGTACTTCATTATATTTACATATGTACATATATAGATACACATGTACTGTATGTATGGAACACGTAGTACAGATGAATGTAAGGTCACATAGATAGTATAGATAGTCCCTGCAGTGGAGTTGTATGACAAAAATGCAAAGCAGCCGTTGAAAAAGTAGATTAGTCTGTATTTCATACTATCAACCATCTCCACCGTTTTGTTCAGCTCTCCTTTACCACCTAATTTGTGTGGTGCGCCACTTTTTTGGTTTCCTGTTGATTTCACACCCCATTTTATTATTTAATTGCAAACACAAACAACAGCAAAGTCGAGAGATAGAACTCTATCCTTTTTGTCAGGCTGGTATTGACGGGATTTTCTGCTGGCGATGAATGTTAAATCGTCTCATCAAAAAGTGCACAACTAAGGATAGAAGTTTTAGCTGTACAGCCTTCGTTGGCAATAAATGCAACAGGCACTCGTGTTACATGCTACACCATCGATATCGGAAAAGGTGTGGGTGAGTGTCCTTCGCCGCAAGTCCAGCTGGCTTTTACTCCTGCTCGAAAACATTTCATTTTAATTTTCTTTGTTATTTTCAACGCAATTGTTTTCGTTCATGGATAAATTTGTGCGCGCAAACACAAACATACGATATATGCATACATACACACATACATACAGTGGGGAGTAAAAGCATGTTACGCATTTCGGATCGAATAGAAAAGAAAACAGTAAAGCGAATGAAATAATTTTATTTATTTGTTTATTTGTTCTATATTTAATGTACTATAAATTAGCAAAAAATAATCAACTAAAAGATGACATGGAAGAGGAGAAAAAAGGAAAACAAAAAAAAAACACATATGTACACATTTACGCCCCTTTGGCATTTAAATTTTCTTATCACTAAAATGATCAAATTTACCTTTAATTGTCATCCAATTGCTCCAAAGAAATAATACAATTCTTCGACTAAATTATAAAGTGCTCATTATAATTTGAAGTATCGACGTGGAAGCGACTTTTTGCTATTATTTCAAAATTAAGAGGAAATTAGAGGGCGAAGTCGAAAGATCTATGGTAAGCTTTACCGAGAAAGGCTATTCGTACCATTTAATTGCTAGTGAACTTAAAACAAGTCAGCTGGTAGTCATACGAGTCCAAAAAAGACGTATTGCTTCGCGCTCGACTTTTAACAGATTCGGAAGCTCGAATTATAATGTCCAATATAAGAAAGGATACGTTTCCACGCCTTTTGGGGCTTATTTTCCAAAATTTTGGTTGAGAGTATGCCTAATCGTAAAGAAAGCTTTATAAAACTATAAATGTACTGAAATACAGAATATTCAAGCATGTACTCACTTTTGCTCCCCACTGTATGTACTTATATATGAATGTATATGAAGTTTATTATTGTATTTTGTTGTTGACTTTCAACTGTGATTCTGCTGAGCCATTCATGGGTGTTTGGGTTGGCACATAAATTTGCATATGTTTGATGTTGATGTTTCGGGCTTTTTGTCCTTGTGTGAGAGAGTGAAATGAAATCACTTGTTGTCTGGCGCTTAGTGTGTTTAATCAATGTTTTTGGTAGTGTACTAAGTGCCAGTTGGTTGAAATTCATCGATCAACGAAGCATGCACTTTAACACCAGCTTTTTGGCTTCGGGAGTTTGTTTATAGTTTTTTTTTTTTTTTTTTAACTAGAAAGTACCATTCTATTATGTTTTCAATGAAAGCTCACTTGTCGAAAAAAGTAAAACATAAAATATTTGTGGTTAATCAGAGAATTAAACGAAAAAATGCGATTTCATCTTTTCCAGACCAAAATATTATATATCCATATCAAATAAAACATAAATGTGGATATAGAGGTAGACATCTGTGTCATCTCTGCAACGCTTTAAATTTTATTTGTGATGCAATAAACAAATATTTTTCGGCAGCGTTTTTGAATTAGAAATTGACCGTATAACAAAGGAAAATTAAACCGCTTTCTTTGATCGAAATTGTATTTGGTGGTAACTGATTGCATCTAAGATAAGGGAAAAAACAAGAACAAATTGTCTATTGTTGTGGGCAGTTTGACTACGTTTTTTTAATCTCGAAACCTTCACCCAAACATTAAAGATATTAGGACTCTCTCAAACAAGTCGAAAAATGTATGTTTCGTAAAAAACAAATGTTTGTCTTGGTTACGATATAAGTTTTGATAAACGCTATGAAATGTAAATAATAAGCGAATATAACTGGACCCATATTCTATGTAATGAAACACTAACGACTTATAGATCATTGTTATTTCAAATTTTCGGACAACAACGGACGGAACGTACTAAATACGAGGGCGGGTCAATAAGTACGTGACTTTTGGAATAAAACGCAGATTTTTTGATAAATAAATTATTTCATTTTTCAACATAGTCTCCCTTGAGCTCTATACACTTTGTCCAACGCTTCTCCAATTTTTTTATCCCTTCCAAAAAATATGTTTTGTCGAGGTCCTCAAAATAGGCCTTTGTTTGCGAGATGACTTCATCATTGGAGACAAATCTTTTTCCACCAAGCCATTTCTTCAGGTTTGGGAACAAGAAGTAGTCACTCGGAGCCAAATCTGGAGAATAGGGCGGATGAGGGAGCAATTCATAGCCCAATTCATGGATTTTTGCCATGGCAACTGCACATGTGTGCACCCTTGCATTGTCTTGGTGGAAAAGAACTTTTTTCTTGGCCAAATGAGGTCGGTTTTTCTTCAAATCGTCATTAAATCGGTCCAATAAGTTGGCATAATATTCTCCATTGATTGTTCTTCCCTTTTGAAGGTAGTCAATGTGGATTATCCCGTGTGCATTCCAAAAAACAGTCGCCAGAACTTTATTGGCTGACAAACCCACCTTGGCCTTCTTTGGCGCCGATTCACCCTTAGAAACCCACTGTTTTGACAGTTGTTTGGTCTCTGGTGTGTTGTGATGGATCAATGTTTCGTCCACGGTTACAAAACGGCGCAAAAACTCCTCTATATTGCGATTAAACAACGCCAAACCTTCCTGTGAAGTTGTTACACGATTGCGTTTGCGGTCGACTGTGAGCAAACGCGGCACCCATCTTGCGGAAAGCTTTCTCATGCCCAAGTGATCATTCAAAATTGAAACCACTGAGCCATGCGAGATCCCTACGGCTTCCACAATCTCTCGCACTTTCAATCTTCGGTCGGCCAACACCATATCGTGAATTTTTTCTTCAGTGCTTGTACGGCCACAACAAAATTCAGTAAACCACTTTTTTACCATAGATATCGATGGTGCAGAGTCCCCATAGTATTTATCAAGCTTAGCCTTGGTCTCGGTAGTGGTTTTTTTTCGCAAAAAATAATGCTTAATAAGCACACGAAATTCACTTTTTTCCATTTTCTCCTCAAATTAGTGGGTAGTCTGATAAAGATAGCTGTCAAACACAAACTAACTGACGCAGCAAGTTAAAATTTTGACAGGAGTTAACTGACAGATGCCTGTTGACGGGAGTAGTGTTGTTTTTTCAGTAAAGAGGTCAGAAATTCAAAAAGTCACGGACTTATTGACCCGCCCTCGTATGAAAAAAAATAAAAAAAAAACATCCATTGTGAAAGGGCTCTTAAGAAGTACTAATATCTTTTGTGTATAAAATAAACAAAATGGAGCAAACGTAAGCATTATATAATAAATTTTATGAAATTTTCAGCCTTTTAATTAATGGAGGATCTTCGGAATTGCCCACCTTGTTTTCATTTTCAAAATTCAACAAACAAATCGATATACTTTGAAGTCATAACAACCAATTGCATGGATTGAAAAATTGACAAATTCGAATAACAATCATACCTCAAGTAAGGCAAAAGAGGTTTACCATTTTCCTTCATTTCTACGTTGTCCATTATTGCTAAATGCAATGAAGAGTACAAATAAGAATGAAGTAAAATTAAGTAAACTAAAACTCAGTAAATATTAGATAAGGAGTATTAGACAATATATTTCACAAATGCACGCTATCATTTTGAGTAATTTTATATGAGAAAATAAAATAATTGCGTAAGCTTTCGTCGTCCATATGCGTAAAAACATGAATTCATGAGGCCAAAACGATAAATTCAATTTAATTCTAATATTACATAGGCATAAGAATTCCGAAAGTATATACTACATATATGGTACACACAATAAGCAGTTTAAACAACTGAGGTATAATTAAAATATATCCTACACGAATGTTTCTTATATAACTAACATAATTGGTATTTATTTATAAAAGCGAGTTTCGGAGCACCCTAACAAGAATACATTATGTTGCGACTTGTTGCAGAATCATATATATTTTATTCATTGGATTTTCCTATTAATCTGTGCACCGAATGCAAACGAATAATCGACACCCACGTCTAAATCAAATTATATGTTGAAATCGTTTATATTTATGTTACAAATATTCAACCAATTTATTTCAAAAAGTACGTCAAGCCTGTGAATTACGAATGTTTCGTTCAGATCACGTTAAAATAAACCCAAATATATTAGGTTTAGTAAAAAGAAATCCATTATTTTTGCATTAAATTGAAGGTTTTATTTAGCATAGTTAGAGTGATCCGATTTAGGTTAAATATAAAGCGTTTTGTTCAATAACTTGTTGCCATTTTGAAGGTAATTTCATAATTCCACTCTCATAGAAACCTTCGTCCCTAGCGGCAAAAAACCGGGACAGCCAATTTTCACAAGCTTCTATTGACTCGATTTTTTCACCAGCAAAATCATTCGCCATAGACAGGAACAGAAGGTAATCACTTCGTGCCAGGTCCGGAATATAAGGTGGATGCATATGAAACTCCTAACCAAGTTCCCGGAGCTTCTGGCGACTCATTATCGACGTGTATGTGCCTGGTGTTGCCTTGGTGAAACACAATTCCACGCGTTTTCACTTTTCGACTACTACCTTTTTTGCTTGATGTTAACGTTGTCGTAAGTAACCCACTTTTTATCACCATCCGCTTCAGAGATGGATCGAATTTTTTGTTGATGGATGTTGTTGATCGAAAAAAACCATAATGTTTTTTTAAATTAACTAGTGTGGCACCTATACCTCGGGTTTATTTTTGTATCCAGCCTTATTTAAACGGTTCTAAAAGGTTTTTATGCAATGTTTAGCTCCTGGACAATCGAAACGGAGTCGATATTACTGTCAGACTCGGCGATTTCCATTATTTTATCAACATTTCCGACAATTGACCTTCCAGAGCGTAGTGCATGTTTGACATCAAAATTACCGAATCGAAATCGACGAAACCAATTGCGCGCGATTGGCTGCTACAGTAACAAGAGTAACATTATTCACATTTTCCGCCGCCTGACTTGCGATTTCGCCTTTATTGAAGAAAATTTGTAATATATTGCATATTTTCTCATTGCTAGTGTCCATCTTTCACGCATGCTGAAACACTCAGTATTGTTCAAAAACAATATGTCAAAACAAGCAATCAAAAAACTGTCTGAGATTTTTTAGTACGAAATCTTATTTTTCTAACGCCATATAGTGTAATCCGATAGCATTTATACAACACGAGACACCATTGGAAAGATAATGCATTTACTAGACCTAATAATTTTTTTTGAAAACGCTAAATTAGGAATAATGGATTTTTTAATTTATCGGTATTCTTAAGAGACCTATAATTAAATTTACCTGGATTACAATCCTATTTTTGGTATTTCCAGGATATAAGTCAATATTTGTTTGTACTTATTTCAGCAAATCTAATTATTTGAGTGATATTAGGATACTTTGACGCAAAACTGTCTCTACCTTCGAAACTATAGTCAATCGTTTATATTCCTGCCAAGGCAAAATCTAAAATCACAGAAAAAAATTACCATAGTATCCTGTTCCGCTATTGCCTGCTTTCGTATTTTTTGTATGAAAACTGAGAAATATCCAAAAATATGCAGTGAAAAATTCGAAGTTATTCTATATTGGCACTATATCAAATGTTATAAAAAATTAACATTTTTATAGTGGCTGTCGCATTATTTCGAGCTTTACCATAAAATACAAAATAACCGAAAATCTATATGAAATAGAATTTTGTTATCAAAATTGTTATCATCATTTACCTTATCTGCACACTCAGTACAAAATTCAGTCTCAATTAAATGGTCGTACAAACCTATAGCATCAAATTAACTTTCGCCTTTTAGTGCCGAGCTAAATTCAACAATGAAAATAAGAACAGAAATGAACTAAGCACATATTTAATGGCAAAAAGAAAACCTTTATCAAAAGTAGTAGTAGGAGTACCACATTTATATAAAAATGTAGTAAAACAACAAATTCATAGGCATTTGACCACAAGCAAAAATTCTTGATGTATTATGTATACGTGTCTCATTCTAGGGTCTATTACGTAATTAGTTGACGAAAACCGTTTCAATTAAATTTTTCGTCGTCTAATTTTGCAGTTTTACTATGTGCCTCCCCATTATTTTGCTAGCATGCCATAGGCTTTGGAATCTATCAATATTAATTTCATATAGTAGGTAGCAACAGCAGCAATACTTATGTATATTGTTACTTAAAACCACCATAGTGGAGACAACGTTGTGTCATTTAGGTATAGTTATTTTAGAAATGCTTTGTTTTCTATCAGCACATTTACAAATATCATGATAAAAACTGTACTAGATGAGCTACTATAAACTATTCTGTAACCAAGCAAGTTTTGAATTCAATAAAAAAATTCAATATAACTGCGGAAAATTTCAATTTCCAAATTCAAAATATAAATGACTAACTAGGACACCCCAATTTTTTATACCCTCCCAGGACGTTGCGACATTTGTAACATTTGTTTGTAATACCCTAAACTAATCGAGATGGATAGACGAGGTGTGTTCAAAAAAACGGGAATTTTCGTTTTTTGATAAAAATGTTTATTCATTCGTCTACATTAATATTGTCTCCATTCGTAATTATGAACTTATGCCAGCGCTTCTTCCAATCGCCGAAACACTTCGCAAACTCGATTTTGGGGTAGCCTTTAGCTCTTTCAGCGATGCGCTTTTAATGTCATTTATACTTGGAAAACAACGGTCCTCTTTATATTTGGAAATAGGAAAAAGTCACACGGAGTCATGTGTGGCAAATATGGAGGCTGGGGCATCGTTACAGTATTGTTTTTGGCCAAGAATTCACGAACAAGCAACGAAGTGTGACCAGAACTGAGCAAAAGTGAGCAAAAGCTATGAATTGTTTTTCCACAAATCCGCGCTTTTTTCGGATTGCTTCACCCAAGCGGCGTTGAACTTGTAGGTAGTACTCCTTATTGACCGTCTGGCATTGAAGCAAGAGTTCATAATGCAATACTATTAAAGTCGACGAACATTCCGTTATTTTCTGAACACACTTCGTAGTTTTAAATACATATATCAAAATTATCAGGATGACAATACGTATTGAATTCCGGATGTCTGTTTGTTCGCCCTTCCATCAATGCAAGTGATAACTTAAGTAAAAGTTAAGACATCTTGTTAAAAATTTATATCTCTGGGGGTTGGTATTGCAGAAGGGACAAATCGGAGCGTTGCCACGCCCAAAAATTTTCATTCACCGAGAATTATGATGTACTGTAACCAAGTCTCATTAAGCTAAAAACTCGAATTCGCTACAGACGACCGCAATGAGGAGAGGAATCTGTTGTGTCTGGAAACAAATTTCGAGAGCATTTTACCATACATTATAAAAATGGGTGAAATCGAATGACAATATCGCCCACCCCATATCAAGTTTATGTGGAAACTACTAAAGCATTAACTCGCTGTAGAAAACCATCGTTCATCGCCCACTTTTGAATGAAATCTCGCCTCTTTCCACATAACACCATTTGAAATTCCATCTGAAGTGAACATACAATCTTGGATAGGTCCAATATAGGTTTAGGTGTAATCTTGGAATTAGTTTTCTGGGTAAAATCGGTCTTCGAATTACCCCAGCTCTACATATAATGATTTTATTCATAATGATTTTTTCATATAATGATTTTCGAATATATCAGTCAATTTGTGAGTTATTGGGTTGTTCGGAAAGTCATTTCGTTTTTTTAAGCTTCGAGGTTAAGTCCATGCCTTTCAAATGGCCATAAACAGTTGAATTCGACAAATTTAACCTCTCACCGATCTCTCGTGTGGTGATTCGCCGATTTGCATCAACTAATGCCTTTATCGCATCTTTGTCAGCTTCGACCGGCCTTCCAGACCGTGGTGCATCTTCGACATCAAAATTGCCGGATCGAAATTTTGCAAACCAGTTCTGGCACTGGCGTACTGTTAACACGCCTTCTCCATACACATCCGTCAATTTTTTTCTCGCTTGGACAGCATTTTTACCTTTTCTGAAGTTAAAAAGTAAAATATGACGAAAATGCTGCTTATTGCTCTCCATATTTAAAAAGGCACCAACCAAAAACTACTGGGTAGAATTAATAGAACTTTTTCACACACAAGCCTTGCAATATCAGCTCTCATGACATATAATGGTTATGGGGCTTAAGTGTGAAGTTAGTTTCGAAAAAACGTAATTAAGTCCTCTGGCGGGAAAAAACGAAATGACTTTCCGAACAACCCAATATATTAATAAAGTTAGGTGGAAACGTGTTCTCTAGCATAGTTTAGTTTAATGCTAAAAGTAAATGAAATCTAGTCAAACCCCTAGCCTCAAAATACCCAATATAATGATTTCCCACTTTTTAGTTAACTTTATGGTGATAAGTATGAGTATTATTTTAGTGGAATTAGATGGATGAGTTTTCTTAACAAAATGTAGATAGACCTTAGTGTAACATAGATAATGAGAGGTAATCGCAAAAGACGAATTGTACACAAAAATGGTGAAGAAAAGTCTGAAGGTCGTAATCGGTGCATCGTTCTCGGTAGTAACTATGTTGAGTAATAAATTTGAATTTTGTCAAAAACTTTGTTTTTTTTAAAACGATACGAACTTTCAGCACTGCTGTTTTATACGCAGACCTTCGACAGATATAAATCTACTTAGGTTGACCAATCTTTAATCGCCACAAGGGAAATGCCTTTTCAGTTATACATTTGCTTCAGAAATTTGGATGAACTGCTTATGCTATATTATTAAATTCTGCAGTTCACTCCACAGTTATCATATTTTTATTAAGATCTCTGGACGAAACATTTTTTTCGAGATTGCATTAAAAATATCTTCAAAGACTGAATTCAAACATTGGGAAATTACGGATTGGCGAAAATTTTTAATGTGGAGAATCGAACAAAGGCTTGACATAAATCAATTATAATCAATACATGTATAATTCAGATAAACCAAATATGCTCGGTCAAATATATTCACATACAAATATAATAGTACATATGTGCCGGCCTTTGCCACAGAAGGATTATTATATATTCTATTTTATTAGAATTTTTTATAAGACGGGATAGAAATAGGGCCTCGGACCAAAGGCGTCTACAGTGTTCATAAACATGAAGAAAAAAAAGTTTAACCACTTGCGATTTTCCGATTGGGTGTATTTCTTTTTTACGCGTTTTCGTTAAACAGTGAGAAGACAGTGAGAACAAAAGCCCACCTGTGTCATTGGATTTATCACACATAAGTCTTTGCACGTACATTCATAAATTTTTCATATTCCATCATAAGTTTAAGTTCGAATGCTCTACTTTCTCTGCCACATACATTCATACATACCTTTCTGGAGTTTTCGTTGTGAACATATGTAAAATTATGCAAATATTTGCCGACAATCGCCACACAAATCACATTTGCTTGGTTTGTGGCACAATTAGAGCCCGATTATTAGTGCATTTCAATTGGAAATTGTGAGTGAAGGAAGTTGAGGAAGCAGCTAGTTGCACACGCACATAAGTCAAACATTTAAACATACACATGTAGCCGCAAGTCAGAACATTATCGGCAAATGTGCTTCAGTAATAACGAGGCAATCGAAAGGGATAATAGCGCCCATATATTGAGCTAAGATAACGCAATAAATTCGATCTTTATGGGGCTTACGTGGCAGTTTAAGTGAGTACCCATAGAATATTAGTTTATACAAATGTAAGCAGTACATTTGTAACTTTTAGAAATATTCGATATGTACATATACATGAGTGCAGACACAAATAACAACGATACAGAGTATTCAGGAAGTATTAACAGAGTCCATTCTCGAACACTATATTTTTTGCGGCAGGGTACTATGAGTATTTGCAACCCCATTAAGTAATCAATACTGGTGTGAAAATGTTTATGGCACCCGATCATCTATTAATGCAACAGATAACGTCAGTAAAATTCAAGATATATGGTACACATGGTCATATGATAATGTGTAATGCAAATACAAATGTGACGAAATTAATATCATCACAAGTACGAATCTTAATTATCCAAAATTGCTAAAGCTTACGTATAACATGCATTTTTAAACATCTTAATATGCTTATTACCTGTTAAAAATGGACCAAAAAACACGCTAACCTATTGGTTACAAAGAGAGCCCTTATAACTTCATATAAGGTTCAGATGTTTCACGGAACCCTGAAGTTAAACTCACTTATCCCGAAGGCTCTAGTAACTAATGTACTAATAAACATAAGTAGGTTAGTGACTTATAGTTAGTTCTCGTTCAAGTAAATAGGTAAAAAACAAATATTTTATACTCACGCAATTTAACCGATTTATTCGACATAAAGTCCACCAGAATAATGGAAACCATTATGGCTAGTATGTAAAGATTTATTTCGATATTTTCATTGGTGCTTGATTTATTTACTGTAAAGTGAAAGTGTTAGATGGTATTTAATGTGTGGTTATGGTATGGTGTGGTAATGGTAATTGTATTGTATGGAAAGTAGGCGTGGTTATCACCTGATTTCACCAATCTTCATATTGTATCACAAGGATGATACTATACTGATAGTGATATTATGCACAAAATTCCGTTGAAATTGTTGAAGTGGTTCCTGAGGTAAAAAGCTCACCTGAAAGTGGGCGGTGCCTCACCCAATGTCCAATTTTTAGACAAATTCTCATGCAACCCCTTCGTACTACCTTTGCTGTGAAAATCAATGCTTCTGGCGAGTTTCTTTAAATAGTTATCGCTCTTTTAGTAGTTTTCACCATAACCTTTCACATTGCCTTTTACACTCTATGAGAAGGTGCTAGAAAGACTTGTCTTCAGCTAGCTTAGTTGACATATTGTAGCTTAAATGATTTGTACTTGTTCATAATAAATTAATTATATAAATAAATAATATAATATAATATGATATATGAATAATATAAATAAAGTCCTTGTACCAAATTACAGTTTGGTGCCTCAATTTGCGGTTTAGTTATAGCGCTTCATACGTTTTCACTTAATGGCATTTTGTGGACGTGGCAATAGTCCGATTTCGCCCATCTACGATACCAACCTTCTTAGAGCGCTGAAAAATACATGTGCCAAGCTTAATCAATATAAATTTTACTCAAGTTATTTCTTGCACGGGCAGACAGACAGACATCCGGAATTCAACTCGTATCGTCACCCTGATCATTTTGACATATGGATATAACTCCACATCTATCTCCATTAGATTTAGATGTTACAAACAAGCGATAAGTGAACAAAACTATTATACTCTGAAGCAAATGTTATGCCATGTGATGAATACGAAATCCAATGAACTAAATTGGTTGGCACATAACCATTTTTAGAAACATTTTCTCCCCAGCAATTCCTTTGGGGTAGGTTTTTGGCCCGAATATTTTTTTTTTTGCCTGATAAATATGTGAATAAATAAAATATTTTTAAACTCGATTAAAAATGGTTAAAATGCATTTATAGGGAATTAAGTTACAGAAAGCGTTGTCACGCTTTTGGTCATAATCCCGGCTCTACTCATCGGATAGCAGACATACTACTTTTCAGAGCTTTCCTCATTATTTCATCAACATCTGTTGACTAGGAAACAAGTTGCACAGATAACAAAAGCTTTATTCACCTAGTTATTGAGGAGCCTAGTATTCAAGATTGGTGAAATGGAGTAATTGTCACAAAAGGCCGCTAATCGAAAGCATACAAAGGACTATAACTTACTCATCGATTCATCTTCAAAACTCAAATTTGATAATAATAGAATTAAAATTAGTTAACCTGGCCTCCCACTAGGTTGCTCTTTGTCTCCATGTCATAATAATAAACGAAACTACTGTAACGGAATTATTAGATTAATCGCTAACGTTGAAACGCTACTCTGAGTTCGATCATTGATTTAGTGGCTATACACTTTACACATTAACACTAATACTTTATACACTTTACACTTACTCTTTATTTCCAATTCAAAAAACTTAACACTTTATTACTCGTTATTCGAGCTTGAAAGTTCTTACTTATAATTCACTTGCACTTTACTCGACAAAAATCAAACTAGAACTCTACCGCTGCCATTACGGCAGCCTTTATATAACAGATCATTACCAAATGGTCGCCATTCGAACATTCTGGCAACTACAGGTTTCGCTGTCTGGCAGATTCTAGCAAGTTATCGCCGATTCTGATTTGTTCTGGCATTCATGTTCGCCACAATATCTGATGCATAATATCAGAAGCGACAAATTTAAGGACAAAGTTAGTACAGAAGTTTTACATATGGGTAACTTCAATAATTGAGCAATGAGCATAACTTCTTCCATACTTAACTGAAATATTTCACAAACTATTACTACTACTACCTAGCATTACAAGCAAGTTCCATTATCACGGTTAAAAGTAGACAATTAGATCACATATTCTTTTACTTTATAATAGAAGTTCAATTAAGTCTGCTCCAAAAATAGCCAATCTCTGCCCATATTTCAGTCTAATGCTAAGAATGAATAAAGCCGGCCTAGGCTTAGAATAACACTCGTAATTTGGGAAGTGTCTTAATCAAATTAAGAAAGAATTTGAGTGATGTAATTCCAAAATAGTTCAAATTGGCCTGAGGCCTCTATGGTTGGCTTTATATTGTACATACATATATGAAAATGTACACTTAATATGATTCTTATGTGATTCTGTACCAAGCAACAGTGATATTGGTCTACTCCTTTCCTTAGTACTTATAAATATATGTATCTAAATATTTCGAATATCAAAAAAGATAAATATAACTTTTAGTAGAGGTTAATCAGCCTTTAAAAATGATTAGAATTGGTATAAAATTTCGTCTCAAAACGAATGTTTAATTCATACGTATAATGCCGAAATGTTATTATACTCTCGCAACATATTGTTACAGAGTATATTAGTTTTGTTCACCTAACGGTTGTTTGTGGCAGCTAGAATTAAATGAGTTAGATATAGACATATATTTATAAATGATCAGGATGAAAAGACTAGTTGAAATCCGAGTGACTGTCCGTCCGCCCGCGCAAGCGATAACTCGAGTGAAAATTAAGATATTTGGATGAGACTTAGTACATGTGTTCTTTATCACCGTAAGACGGTTGGTATTGCAGATGGGCATAGTTGGACATCTTCCACGCCCACAAAATGGCATTAATCGAAAACAGATAATGTGCTATAACTAAGCAGAATATCAAGATATAAACGTGTTATTTGGTACAGAGGATCCTAGTAGGGTGGGGCATCTGTGGGCAAAAAGTTTTGTGAAAGTGGGAATGCCCCGTCCCCCAATAGGATTAATATATATTTCTCGTAAACCGTTAAAGCTATATCAATCAATCTTGTTCCGACTAAGTTTTTCTAGCACCTCCTCATAAACTGAGAAAATGAGTGAAATCGGATAATAACCACGCTCACCTCCCATGCAAAAGTTATGTGCAAAACTACTAAAAGTGCGATAACTCGCTGAAGGAACACGTTAGAGGCATTAAATCTTGTAGAAAATATGATATAAAGGATTGCATAGAAATCCGTGTAAAGTTTTGATGATGGGCGTGGCACCACCCACTTTTGGTATAAATCCCATATCTAAAGTGGCCCTTAACTGATTTCAACAAAATTTGGTATATGACATTATATTTATATTCTTATGTCACATTGTGAAAATGAACGCACTTCAAGCGTTCTTCTCATATAACACAATTTTAAGTTTCATCTGATCCGTTCATTTTAAAGTAGATAAATCGAGCAGCAATTAAGATATGAAAATCACCCTTTGTACAAATAGTGCCTTCGAAATATGTCATCTTTTGCGTAAAAATAGACGAAATCGGATTATAACTTTTTATGCCACCAAATACCCCGGGAAATCTGTAAGATATTGTAATGAAATTCGAGAATTGTCTTTCCATGATACTAGTGCGATATGGTATCAAAAATGGGGAAAATCGGATAAATACTTCCCCTAGCCCCAATATACTCAATATATAGATTTTCAACCTTCCGGTAGACTCTATAGCATATATTTCGGTAAATCTGTAAAGTATCGTAATGAAATTTGAGGATTATCTTTACATGATAATAATGTAATCTTGTGTCAAAAATGAGGAAAATCCGGTAAATACTTCCCCTAGCCCCCATATACCTAATATAGGGATTTTCAACTTCTGGGTAGACTTTATACCATATATTTCGGTCAATATGTAAGACATCTTAGCAAAATTGAGTGAACGTGTAATATAGGATATACCATAGTTTACCGCCGAAAATGTGTGAAATCGGTCTACGAATTATCCCAGCTCCCATATACTACATATAATGATTTTCGCTAATATAGCAGATTTTATGCCGAATATGTCAATCAGTGTGTGAGTTACCTTCACAAAATTGCGTGAAAACATGTTCCTAACATGCTTGAATAATGAAAAGAGTTAATCTGATCAGTGCAGATCTTCCTCTATCCCAATAATGCCCGATATAAGAACTCCAGACTTTCCATCTGATCTTAAACCGTTTATGGTTGGTCAATATGTGTGACATTTTAATGAAATTAAGTGGATGTGTTTTCTTAAACACAGTGTGAACTCACGCTAAATATGAAAGAAATCGGTCTAAACCATGGTCTAAGCCGCTTATTCCTAATATAATGATTTCCTTTTCTCTGGTTGACTTTTCCTCATATATCTAATGTATTCATTAAACCACTTTGGTTGAGTTTATATCGCATATATCACTTTTGAGTTAATTTGGTATATATTAATATAAATATCTCTGACACGAAGCAAAATATAACAGTGAAAGTACGTGAGTCTGTGACCTGTAATATAAGTTAATAGGATACCAGATATGATTGCAATCCATTGACAATTTCGTCGGATAATGAATGTTGAATTCTTCCGCAACATTTTTTTATATAAAGTTGTGCCAGCACTCGAAAGCATATCCCCGCCTCTGATCCTTGCACATTGCGAGAGTATAATATCTTCGGTTACACCCGAACTTAGCCCTTTCTTACTTGTTTCATTAAATTTTTAAAACGTCCCTACTGATTACATTTAAATGATACACTTTTGAACCCCACATGTCACACTATTATTACCCCACATATCGCAACAATATCACTTACAACAAACACACAATGTTTTAAAAACAATATGCAAAATGATCATAGCAAGTAATAGTCATCTGGTGCCATCCGACTCGCGTAGATCACTCAAAACTAACAGGATAATCGATATTTATGTACCTGTAGCAAACTTTGCTTTGTTGTAATTTTTATACTCTCGCACATGTTACATCAGAATATAATAGCTTTGTTTATATAGCTGGTGACTGTCTGTCCGCCCGTCTCTTTGTGTAAGTTATAACTTAAGAAAAAGATAAACATTATGGTTATACTTGATACACATATTCTCTGACACTCTGAGGAGATGGGTATTGCAGATGGGCGTAATTCGAGTCTTGCCACGCCCACAAAGACAATACGAAAGGGTTGCATGAAAATTAGTGTAAAAATTAGGCAATGGGGTGGCACTGCCCCAGGAAAATCCTATTGCATACTTCAAGAACTACTATACCAATTTCAACCAAACTTAGTGTGTGCCATTATGTTTGCATCGTTATATATTACAGCGTGAAAATAGGCGAAATCGGATAACAACCAAGCCTACTTCCCTTATATCATACTTTTAAATTCCATATGATTCTTTACTTTCACTCTATGCCCGCGGCTGACGTTTTACCGAAAATATTGCTCAATCTGTAAGATATGTTAATGAAATTCAGAAAAAATCTTTGACTGAAAATATGGTTCCCTTGTGCTAAAAATGCGTAAAATCAGTTAAATATTTCACCTATACCTAATATAAGGATTTTCAAACTTATGGTTGACTTTATACCATACATATCGGTCAATGTGTATGATATCTTTGCAAAATTAAGGGAACGTATAGTATTGGATATACCATAATTTAATGCCAAAAATGTGTGAAACCTGTCGGCGAATTACACAAACTTCCATATACTAAATATAATGACTTTCGTTATTAAAGCAGACTTTATGCCGAATAAGTTGGTAAATGTGTGAGTTACCTTCATAAAATTGCCTGGAAACATATATCCGAATATATTTCTGTAATGATACAAGTTGTTGCAATCAGTCCAGATCTTGCCCTAGTCTCAATATACCCGATGTAATGATTTCCGACTTTCCACTCAACTTTAAACCATTTAGAGTGGACAATAAGTGTGATATTTTAATGAAATTAACTGGATATGCTTTTTAAATATATTTTGACTTAGTGCTGAATTTGGTCTAAAGCTTGGTCTAAGTCCCATATCCCTAATATAATCATTTCCGATTCTCTGGTTAACCTTTTCCTAATATACCCAATATATGAAGTTTAGCTCTTTTTGGTTGGGTTCGTTACACATATATCTCATTTGAGTTAATTCGGTTGATTTAAATATAAATAATATAACTAAGAGAGTGCTGACCTATAATATAAGTTGGTAAGATAGCAAATGAGATTATAATTCAATAACAATGTCATCGAATAATGAATTTTGAATTCCTACGCAATACTTTTTAATATAAATTTTGCCAAGACCTGAAAGTATTTCCCGCCTTTGATCTCGCAAATTGCGCGAGTATAAAATGCTCGGTTACACCCGAATTTAACCCTTATTTACTTGTTATTGAAATATCAGAGTATCAGAGATATTTATATCAACAAAATTAACTCAAATGAGATGAGATATGTAATATGAACTCAACCTTTGTAAGGTTATAATTATTTATATATTATTTATATTATTATATATTGGGTATATTAGGCAGAGCTCAACGAGAGAATCAGAAATCATTATATTAGGGCTATGTGGTTTAGACCAAGGTCATTTATACTCAGCGATAAGCTACATTATGTTTAAGAAAGCTTTTTGACATTAAACTATATTATCTATATATTGTATTATACGTTCATTTAATTTTGCTAAGATATCATACATATTGGCCGTTATATAGCGTATAAAGCCAACCCGAAGTATGTTTCTTATATTTGGTTAGTGCTAGGTGTAGTATTGATCCGATTTTATACGTTTTTTACATCACGACATATTATTACCAGAAAAAGATACTGTCTAACTATCTCGTAGATTATACCTACCGATATATATGGTATGAAGTTTACCGGAAGTTTGAAAATTCTTATATTGGGTATTTGGGAGCTAGGGGAAGTATTTCTGTAACATGATTTTATCCATTTTACGCTCAAGGATACATTGTTATCAGATAAAGATTTGTTTTGAATTCAATGAATAATCAATTCAATTCAATGAATTTATCCCGATTAGTTTTAGGTCTTACAAACAACCGTTAGGTGAACAAATCTATTTTAATCATTCTCAAAGAAACCACCTCAGGAGGAACATTAAAGTATTGATCAACAAATCATTGTGTTCAAATCTATGTCGTAAATTTCATAATACTTTACTACTGTTATTTAATTTTTGGATACAGGTCGTTCGTCATGTAAGCAATACTTTGCGGCTAAACCTCACACATGGGATCTAAAATATCTACTTGGGTTGGAATGCCGAGATTAGTTTACGATTTTACCCTGTATCTTGGTGAAGGCACCTGTCCTTCTTATGGTTTAAGAATTTTTTCGTATCTAGTCTTTTATTTGGCCTAAGATCTTCCCACGGATAAATATTTTAAGCCTTATTTTGATAATTGGTTTACTTTGGTAAGCCTTCTGATTACGTTGAAGGAAATATGCAAATTCTAATGGAAGTTATTCATAAGCTTTTACCTTATACTACCAAAACTTCCTTCGAAAAAAGAGGGGTCGACTATCCAACATATTTTTATACACCACTAAGCACTAAACCAAACGTTGTCTTCAAATTTTGAATAAATACTTCTTAAATAGAAAAAAAAAATTAAATAAAATAAAAGTGAATAAAAAAAATTTCATTAAAAGAAAAAAATGTTGGGGTAGAAAGATTTAATAACAATGTGTATTTCTGAAAGTTTCCAACATATTATCCATGAAGGTTTGTGCGCCCATGTTACCGGCCACTCTTTTATCTCACTATTTAGCATTCCGAGTATATATATATTGTAAGTGCATCATACTTGATTACCGCTTTGAAGCAATAACTAGAATTCTCAGCCGATGAAGAGAGCGAAACTTGTAGACATCAGTGAATCAGTGAAATTGTGTAAGGAAAGGGTTAAGTTCACCTGCAGCCGATCATTTTATGCATACTGAAATCAGAAATTTTTAAAACCGAATGACATAATGGTAACCGAAATATTCTCGATTAATTTTATTGAGATGCTCTTTGCTGATGCCGATATATGTATACGATATAAACTCAAGAAAAGAGATGAAATTTAAAATAAATATATGATAGATATATTGATATATGAAGGAAAAGTTAAACAGATGGACGGAAATCAATATATTAGGGATGTATAAGTCTATACTGATTTCGCTCATATTTAGAAATTAGGAAAATTATAATATGGCCTAGAAGACATCCATTTTATTTCATTAAAATACATATCACAAATATTGTCCGATACATTCTTTATAAAGTCGACAGGAAAGTACAAAATCTCTATATTGGGTATATTGTGCAAAAGAAGTCGTCTTAACTTCATTAAAATATCTTACAGATTGACCAACATTTTCGGTAAAACCTAAGCCATGGGTACTGAGGTCCTCAATGTAGCTTAAAGATTTGTAAGCCGATTTTTAGATGAAAAGATAAAAGACGAAATCTGCCGTGTCTTTCGGGCACGGTTTGTGAAAGCTTTTTTTTTATCGGTGGGGAGACAAAAATGTTTTGTAAATTATTGAGGAAATTTTTATACTCTCGCAACATGTTCCTACAGAGTATATTAGTTTTGTTCACCTAACGGTTGTTTGCAACACCTAGAACTAAACGAGTTAGATATACACATATATATATATATATGAACGATCAGGATGAAAAGACGAGTTAAACTCCGAGTGACTGGCTGTCCGTCCATCTGTGCAAGCGATAACTTGAGTAAACATTAAGATATTTAGATGAGACATGACATGACATGACATGACATGACAGACACGTCCATCTGTTCGCAGTGCAGATGGACGTAATTGGACATCTGCCACGCCCACTAAATGCGGTTAATCGAAAACAGATAAAGTGTTATAACTAAGCAAAAAATTAAGACATAAACGTGTTATTTGGTACAGATTATCCTAGTAGAGCGGGGCATCTTTGGGAAAAGTTTTGTAAATGTGGGCATGGCCCCGCTTCCCATTAGGTTTTATATATATATCTCGAAAACCGTTAAAGACATATCAATCAAACTTGCTCAGAACAAGTTTTTCTAGCACCTCCTCATAAACTGAGAAAAAGAGTGAAATCGGATAATAACCACGCTCACCTTCCATGCAAAAGTTATGTGCAAAACTACTAAAAGTGCGATAACTCGCTGAAGGAGCCCGCTAGAGGCATTAAATCTTGCAGAAAATATGATACGCAAGAGCTGCATAGGGATCCGTGTAAATTTTTGATGATGGGCGTGGTACCGCCCACTTTTAGGAGAAATCCCATATCTAAAGTGGCCCTTAACTGATTTCAACAAAATTTAGTGTGTGACAATATATTTACATTTTTATGTCACATTGTGAAATAAACGAAATCGGATAGAAAACACGCCTACTTCTCTTATAACACAATTTTAAGTTTCATCTGATCCTTTCACTTTAAAGCAGCTAAATCGATCAGCAATTTAGATATGAAAGTCAAACTTTGTACAAATAGCGCCTTCGGGATATGTCATCCTATGCGTAAAAATAGACGAAATCCGATTATAACTTTTCATGCCTCCAGATACCCAATATTAGGACCTCGGTGCCTCTATCTGACTTTTCATCGAAAATATCGGGAAATCTGTAAGATATTGTAATGGAATTGGAATTACCCTTCCATGATAACAGCGCGCTCTGGTTTCAAAAATGGTGAAAACCAGGTGAATACTTCCCATAGCCCCCATTTATTTAATATAAGGATTTTCCACCTTCCGGTAGACTTTATACCATATATTTCGGTAAATCTGTAAAATATCGTAATGAAATTCGAGGATTATCTTTCACATAGCCCCCATATACTTAATATACGGATTTTCAACCATCCTTTAGACTTTATATCATATGTAACGGTCAATATATGAGTTATATCTTTCAAATTTAGAGAGCGTCTCTTTCTGATAACATTGGGTCCATGTCCTTAAAAAGGATAAAATCGGGTAAGCACTTCCCCTATCCACCATGTACCTAATATATGGATTTTCAACCTCTGCGTCTACTTTGTACCATATATTTCGGTCAATATGTAAGATATCTTAGGAAAATTTAGTGAACGTGTAATTTCAGATATGCCATAGCTCACTGCCGAAAATGTGCGAAATCGGTCTTCGAATTATACCAGCTCCCATATACTACATATACTGATTTTCGCTTTTCTAGCAGACTTTTTGCCAAATATGTCGGTCACTATGTGAGTTGCCTTCACAAAATTGCGTGAAAACATGTTCCCTTATATACTTGAATAATGAAAAGAGTTAATATGACCAGTGCAAATCTTTCTCTATCCCAAAAATGTTCGATATAAGAATTCCCGATTTTCTATCTGACTTTAAACCGTTTATGTTGGTCAATATGTGTGATATTTTAATGAAATTAAATGTTTTCTTAAACACTATGTGATTTCGCTCTAAACATGAAAGAAGTCGGTCTAGATCATGGTCTAAGCCGCTTATTCCTAATATAATGATTTCCTTTTCTCTGGTTTACTTTTCCTCATATATCTAATGTATTCATTAAACCACTTTGGTTGAGTTTATATCGCATATATCACTTTTGAGTTAATTTGGTATATATTAATATAAATATCTCTGACACGAAGCAAAATATAACAGTGAAAGTACGTGAGTCTGTGACCTGTAATATAAGTTAATAGGATACCAGATATGATTGCAATCCATTGACAATTTCGTCGGATAATGAATGTTGAATTCTTCCGCAACATTTTTTTATATAAAGTTGTGCCAGCACTCGAAAGCATATCCCCGCCTCTGATCCTTGCACATTGCGAGAGTATAATATCTTCGGTTACACCCGAACTTAGCTCTTTCTTACTTGTTCTTTTTATGCTACTCCGAACTCGACAATGACTCCATACATACTCCGAAGTTTGTGTAATAATGAACGACAAAAATCGTGGTGGCATGGTGTCTTTCATTTCGACAAAATTTTTGCCAAAAAAGGGGGAGATTGAGCATTCGCCTTAGCTCCACATGCCGATAGCACTGATTTCCGCACAATCGGTTAATTTTATAACGTATATGTCGGTCAGTTTGCGAGATATGTTAATAAAATAGTTTTTCCGCCCCTACGGCTAATTTTATTCTCTATATAATATCCCTCTATGATCTTGTCTACCTATAATGCTTTTATATTTGTTGTTAAATTAGTAAATAGGATTTATTTATTTAGGTAATAACTATATGTGTATTGAAAAAAAAATATTTTTTATTCAATTTAAAAATAAACATTGTTTAGAATAAATACATAACAATTTTTTTTGGTTAGAAGCAAAGAATAACAGTGCAAACGCACGTGTTTTCTTTAAATAATTCGAATAAAATTAAATAATTTCGTATGCCACGCTATTAGGTATTTGTAATTCAAATTTTAAGTACCTCAGCAACAAAAGTTGCTATTCTAATTTAACGATTGGCAATGTCTACATTGCCCTCTGTACTTATATATTCAAGGTTCTATAAGAAGGTATGGTTATTACCACAAGAAGAAGAGATTCCCACACTCTGCCATGTTACTCTTAATTGTTAGCACTCTTTGATTTGACAGCGATAGAAATCTCAAAGAGCATACTGGCACTGGCGGGCTGAGGACGTTTCCAAACATGAAAAATGAGTTACAAAATGTGCCAATGATAATGCATGAAAAATCGCAATCAGCTATCGTTGGCGCGCATTTTTAGTAACCAAACGACTTCATCAGTTGTTGGGGCCGCTATGATGCTGGCCGTGGTGCTTCGAGACACGGTGTCAAAGAATAATAAATAAATAAATGCATAGCATCGGCTATTCGGGTGCCGGTTGCTCACAACATCGGGGCGACGGGGTCCGGTTCAAATTAAAAGTTACGTGATTATGTTATACGCTACATATGCCAGTCTCAGTTCAGTACCTTTACTAGCATGTGCATATACATTGTAGGTACGTATGTCTTTCTGCCAATGCAATAAACTTTCATGTTTATATACAAATAAGTGAAATTCAATTTTGTGTTTGCACGGTACACTTCAATTGTATTGCCGAAATCGCATACAAGTAACCGAGTACTAGGTACGCACATGTAAATCGACATATGTAATTGCACAAACCCAGTAGTGATCTCCGTAATTACCGAACAAATGCGCTTCAAGTAAGATCTTACACACAACCGGTTCGTTGGCTACATCCTTCCCGATAAGAAAACTTGGAAACTGGCAGTTACCGGCAACTAAAATATTATCGACAACCGAAAAAATTTTCCACTATTTAACAAGTGATAAGTTAATCGCATCGAAATTGATTAATACATAAGCAATAACTTGCAATTAATATATAAGCAATAAACTTATGCGAAAACGTACGTAAACAGTATACGTATCGTTAAATAAAACTTTAAGTGTGTTTATATGTACGTGGTGTATTCAAAAAGTAACGGGAATGTTCTTCGACTTTAGTGGCAGTGTAGTCATGAATTCTTGCCTCAAGGTCAAACGGTCAATAAGGAATACTACCTACAAGTTTAACGCCGTTTGGGTGAAGCAATCCGAAAAAAAGCGCGGATTTGTGGAAAAACAATTCATAGCTTTTGCTCACTTTTGCTCAATTCTGGTCACACTTCGTTGCTTGTTCGTGAATTCTTGGCAAAAAACAATACTGTAACGATGCCCCAGCCTCCATATTCGCCACACCTGACTCCGTGTCACTTTTTCATATTTCCAAAAATAAAGAGAACCTTAAAGGACCGTTGTTTTCCAAGTATAAATGACATTACCAGCGCATCACTGGAAGAGCTGAAGGCTATCCCAAAAATCGAGTTTGAAAAGTGTTTCGATGATTGGAAGAAGCGCTGATATAATTGAATAATATAAAATGGAGACTATTACTATGAAGGCGAAAACATTAATTTAGATGAATGCATAAATATTTTTTTCAAAAAACGAAAATTGCCGTTATTTTTTGAACACACCACTCTATAACTCCGCATTATTTACCTGCCTTGTGAACGTTTAACATATATGCATATGTATAGGGTACTGTCCTCCCAGGAACAACTAGATGTTTGCCTATGCTAGTTTCCGATCTAACCATAGAATAGAAAATACACTTTTACTCCTTAATATCGGTTAACTGCAATTTCATAAATTGTTTCGATTACGAATTCTAGCAGGGGAGCAAATGAACACTGCAACAAGAAGAATTATTTGATTATATGGATCTATTTAGATTAAATAACCACAAATTTACATAAATGATAAACAATTAATAATCGGCAACTAATATCCATTGTGCCGACTTAAAATCGGAAGAGCAAATAACAAAAATTGTTTATGCATTTTCTAAATCTTATCTTGTTTCGATTTGATTGCGCTCGCGAAAGAATTGTTAATGATCTGAAATAATCTTGGTGTTAGTGCTTAATTATATTTTTCTAGGCGTGATTCACAATAGTTCAAAAATTTTTCACTTTAAAGCGCTTTAAATCAAGTTGAACTTATTTTACCTACTCATAGTCTATTTTTATAATATATATTACTCAACTTGTTGCTTTAATCAGGTTCGTTATTACCTAACGTTTTTCGTAAGCAGGGCAAAATAAATAGGTCTGTACTGCACGAATAAGAATTCCCAATTTGCGAAGACTGTTTACCTAATATATTATCATAAAAATTACCTTCATTAGAAAAAAACAACATTTGGGTAAATATTAGTCCAATCCAATTAATCCAATTTTAGAATGAAAACACCAAGACTATGGATTAAATGCTTCATTTCGAATTGAAATCTCTTTAGCGAGCTAAACCACTTTTTTCGAAATATATAATAAACATACATAGGTACATACGTTTCTGTATAATTGACCCTTACACCATTGATAAATATTTTCTTTGCAGAAACCAATATATTTATATATACCGTTGGCTGTTTGACTAAGCTTTTTGTTTTATATCTGAAATTAAAAACTATTCTGATTTAAAACAGTTTCGACTGAAGTTGTTAATGATATTGTGAGGAATTCATTCCTAAGTTTTTAGCCAAACAAAACTTCTCAGCGCAAAAGAAGCCGTATTGTTTTTAACTTTTTAGAGAATTGTCACGGTTAAAAAGTGAATATGAACTATATTCTTATATAAATCGTAATGCGAATCATTTCATTCCTTCTATACATTTCTTGACTTATTGCCGCTAATGATGCGACCTTATAATAAAATTTCCTTTAAAATAAATATAAACAAGAAAGTAACGCCTAAGTTTAGGTGTAACGGAACTTTTTATGCTCTCGTAATTTTCAAAGATCAAAGACGAACTAAATTGTGATTGGACTATCACCATATTTGGTATCTTATTAACTTATATTATAGGTCATAGACTCACTTATATAATTGATTTATATACTGTTAATTGAAAGAATCATATGGTATTTACAATTTTTATAATTGAGAAGTAGAAGTGGTTCGATTCCGATTTCGAACATTTTCACACCGTAATATAAGGATGCAAATATGATGTGATGCACCAAATTTGGTTGCAATTTGTATAGCAGTTCTTGTGGTAAAATATTTCCCCTAAAGTAAGGCGTTGAAACACCCATTGCTCATTTTTTATATGGATCCCTATGAAGCCTATCGATCCCTATGAAATTTTGTGCTTCTGACGTTTTCATTTAGTGAATTATCGCGCTTTCAATAGTTTTTAATATAACCGTTATATGGGGAGTGGGAATGGTTATCAAATATTTGTATCTCTGTGCCTATATCTTACTTTTATCGAAAATATCAATCAATCTGGAAGATATATTAATGAAATTCAGAAAGTATCTTTATCTAGTAATCTAGATATCTACATATCGGTAAATATAAGCGATAACGTAATGAAATTCCAGAACTATCTTTCCATCATAACAATGTGCCCTTGTGTCGAAAATTGGTAAAATCGTACCTAATGGTACCTAGTACCCATATACTTAATATAAGGATTTTCTACCTCCCGTTAGAATTTATATCATATATCTCGATCGATATATGAGTCATCCTTTTGAAATTTAGAGAGTGTCTCTAAATAACTATACACACAATAATAGTCTGTCCGTGTGCTTAAAGTGAATAAAATCCGGTAAATAGTTCAGCTAACCCCAATATACCTAATATAAAGATTTTCAACCCTTCAATTCCTTTAGTCCCCACAAACTTTGTATAAAAATTTGAAAGTTCTGTTTGGCTTTATACCGAATATCGACCAATGTTGAAGATATATTAGCAAAATTGACTGAACGTATAATATTTGATATACCATAGTTTAATGCCAAAAATGTGTGACATCGGTTAACGAGTTATCTCCCATATGCTACATATAATGATTTTCATTATTCTTGCAGCTCTATGCCGAATATGTCAGTCAGTGTGTGAGTAATGTTCATAAAATTGCGTGGAAACATGTTCTCTAGTGTAGTTACCTTAATAAAAGTTAATGCAATAAGTCCAGAACTGACTGACTTTAAACCGTTCATGTTGGTCAATATAAGTGATATTTCAATGAAATTAAGTGGATATGTTTTCTTAAACATAATGTGGTTTAGTGCTAAATATGAATTAAATGGGTCTAAACCGTGGTCTAAGCACCTTATTCCTAATATAATAATTCCGTTTCTCTGGTTGACTTTTTCCTCATATACCTAATATATTTAATTAAGCCATTTTGGCCGAGTCGACTGATATCGCATATATCTCATTAGAGTTAATTTGGTAGATTTTAATAAAAATATCTCGGATACGAAGTAAAATATGGCAATGAAAGTACGTGAGTCTATGCCCTGTAATATTGGTTAATAGGATACCAAATATGATTGTAATCCATTCACACTTGGAACTTGGAAGGATTTCCCAGCCTTTGATTCTTGCACCTTGCGGGAATATAAAATGTTCGATTGCAACCCGAACTTAGCCCTTCCTTACTAGTTTATTATAAAGTTTTGCCAACATCCTTGCCTTGGATCCTTGTGAATTGGGAAAGTATAAAATGTTTGATTACACACAAACTTAGCCCTTCCTTACTTGTGTTTTCTTGCCGCTCTTTGCCCAAATGAAAGACAAGCAGTACAAAACGAACATTGTAATTTTTGCATGCAGATATTTTATAATTTGTCATACAAAATATTTAAACTACATAATACATACATATTCCTTATTTTGCCAGGAGTGCCTTAAAAGGCTTTCATTTGGGAACCACATTCTTTAAGGTTCAACTGGGTATCAATGCATATGTTACCTTACATTAATGCATACATACAGATATACAGTTGTGTTGATATAAATAACAGTGCAAGTTGCGATGCTTTAATAAAAACATAATAACATAACATAAATATAAAACATAATATAAATATAAGACAAACATAACAATAATCTACTTGCAATAACAATTTCACTTAAAATTTTGTTTCTAGCTTAACATAACAGTACAAAATTTTTTGTTATGGGGGTTTGATTACAGAAACCGTAGCGCACATATCACGTCGATCGACCTTTTAAAGGTACTCATAAAAAAACCAGTGATTTCTTTAACTGTTCGTTGTGTGAAAATTAATAGATAATGCGGGCTTAAAGCGTATTCTTACTATAAAGTTAACTCAATTAACAAACCAAAAAAACTGACAAAAAACTCGTTGAATTAGTTAGAAGGCAAGTATTAGATCTCAGAGTGGTAAGAACTAGTTCAATATTAGTGCACTCACAATCAGAAGACATTTGTTAGATCCCAATATAGATAGTATAATCCCCATGTGACACAAGAAGAACATATTTCTGTTTGTAAATAACCATATAAAGTTATGAAAATCAAAATGAAATATTTCTTGGATGAAATATTTCACCTGGCAGGATGCAGGATTTTAAATAATGGAGGTCTGTAAAGGATTTCTTTAGACACAACAATAATGATGAAAGAGAGTGGATTACTCAATCCCCTAACTGGAACTTCATCGGAAATATGTAGGAGGATATCAAGTAATATGTTTTCGAAAAGTTTCAGAATAATTAAATATTGGAATGTAGAGCGGCAATCATTGGTGATAGATGCAGAGGAATGGAGAATGTGCCGCCAAGATGTGCCACCGGTATCCGGGACAAATCTTAACCGACTAAATATTGGTTGATTTATTGCATAGTTTTAGTTAACTTTTGAAATATTTAGGTTTTTTAGGTTTTGAAGTCTTCTGTTGTTTGACTGCTATTTTTATGACTACATATTTATTCTCATTCCTAAATGAGTACTGGTATTATTATGAACTCAACTGTTTATCCATATGTATATTGATGTAAGAGTGCATATATGTATATGAATGTCCAATCTTGCAATCTTGTTGCGTTTCAATTTCCTACTTTGAGATACATTAAAATAAAGTGCGAATACGTACATACATGCATATATTAGAGCATATTGATTTGTGTGGCAAAAAAATATCGCTTAGCTGAGAGAGGGAGAGTGAAGAATGTGTATAAAATGTTTTCGAAAATCGTAAAGCAAACTTAGCAATGCGTACACTGAACAAATGTTTTTCGCCTTTAACCCTGATTTGTTCGATGCATTAATTTCAAACGCATTCTATGGTAATTATTACATATACATATATGATTTAATTCAATTTTTGTAATACATTTTAATGTTTTATTTGATTAGGATCTTTTTTAATTCAAGAAAAATACGCATTTAAATTCCAACACCACTTCTTGTAAAATAAAGTTAAAAAAATAAAAAAAATATTAGATCAGCAAAACCATTTTCAAATTATATAAATTTTAAGAGAATTTTCAATAAAATATTCTAATATCCATTGTATTATCTCATTAGGAATATTTTCACGAACTTTATTACTTTATAACTTTATTACAACTTTATTACACAAACGGTAAATTACGTTTCATAATATAATATTGGTAATTTAAATAAGAATATGTAAAGCATGCAAGATCAGCGTTAAAACCTTTAGTACATTTAGAAAAACATGTAAGTATTTAATGGTACCGAAATAAAATTAGCGAGTAAGTTAATTATTTTCGTTTAAGTGATTTGTTTAGAAACCCCGTACCAAGCTGTTGCTAGGTAAGCTAAGGTATGCTGCTGCTTAATTTTTTTATTTAATTAACTGGTTCTTATGAAAACCCAGTTCATTGCAACTACGAAGGCTAGAAGAAAAGGTTAAAATCAAAATGGATTAATTTATTAGACTATCTCGAAAAACATAAATTTTGGATTTTGAAATAATCGAACTAATTTTCGCTTTAACACTTGCAATCCACTCAATTCGAAGCAATATTTGGCAAACTTTAATTAAAAGGCGTACCAATATCTTCAAATAGGCACTTATAAAAAAAAAACGAATGCTTGCTTATGCTTATGGAATTTAATAATAAGGAATAATTTTGTATAATTTCATCACCAAAACACGTTTTTATTTCACGTATTTTTTATAGATATTTTTATTTATGTATATACGTATAACTAAAAAATAATAATTTTTAATTTATTTAAACATGATATAGTTATGATATGATATAGGTTATACAAAAGTTATGATATAGGTTATACACAAGATCGTTATATGTGATTTCCGCTAGTGAGGGTTAAACTTCGGCACAAGGCATAAATGAATAAAAGCAATGCGGTTGACGAAGAGAAAATGGCAATGTTAACCGCTGCAATCATAAAAAATGAGCTTAATTGTTGCAGCACACAAGCCCCTGCCAGTCTTCGCTTTTGCTTCGCTTGCACTTCTCATCTTGTCCACTCTGGTTCCTCTTTCACAATCTCATAGAATACGCGAGGTAGCGAGAGTTTTTGTCCATCGCGATTCTGTAAGTTAGCATTTCTTCGTTAGTTTCGATATTTACAAATCGATTATGATTATCAATATTGTTTCTACAACAAACGTTAATAAAAAATTTTAAAAAAGTATTTTATTCCCGACATAACGGATAAGGATCGGTTAATCATTGTACTGCAAAGAGTTTGATTTAGAAAAAGATAGTATTCTGAATAGAGGGCAAGAGGTCGACACATTTAGATACATATGTACATTGAAAGCTTTCAACCTAGCTGATATACTCCTTTTAGCGGGGAGCTTCCCATGAATGTTATCGCGTTGAGTGTAAACTTCTAAGTGGAACCGCTCGCTTCTAACGACACACCGGTGATCGCAGGAGAAGCATGGGACTAAATTTAAAAACTTTTCCTCAGTTTTCCTCAATTTTTCAACTAACTTTGAGTATGGGTTGCTATTGTTTAGCTCGCATGCGCTCATCAAACTAAGAGAAATTGCTTCGTTGGGAAATGGTTAACGGTTTTGTAATCTGCTCAACTCTCTTTGTGCTTTTGATAATGTTAAGTGTGTTTATGTATGTTTATCACTTACATTAGTAGTCGGAAAACTTACACATTCAAAAGAGTTATATTGTGAGTACGTTTTGAGAGCTACTCAAACGTCCCAGTGCTACGTATAACTGGTGCTGAACATTTCAGTTTATGTGAGTTCAGGCCCATCACTGATTTCTTAACAATTGTTTTTGTTTGACATTAGTGCCCAAGAAATTTTCGAAAGCTCCCATTACATACATACATACATACATTTTTAATTTTCGAGTATTTTAAAGAAATTAATGAAATAGAATTTATTAGTTATATTTTTAATTATGAACTGGCTTGCTGAAAGTCAAACAAGAAAGAAACAAAAACATTTAAATAAATAACAAAAGCATAATCAAACAAATTATTTCGCTTTCATACATCTATACCTCAACAACACATCTCACTCGTTACGTGGTCTGAAACCAATTGGATTTGTTATCGTTTCTATGTTGCAATAACGATTGCAAGTCGTGTGAAAATAGAGCGGATTCAGAGAGTGCCCGGTGGGTACTGGGCTGCCGATCACTGATTTTCATTTTGCACGAAATATTAACAAAAATTCAATAATAGTAAACCCAACAATTACCCTTCTCTCAACTAACCAATACGTGGGATGCAGTTCGCAATGCAATTCAATCAAAATTTATGAGTATGTATCTGTCCGTGCAAAAATTTACTTATGTAATATGTGGGTCACACCATACAATTTGGGATGACACCAAATGGCACAATTAACTGGACAAGGCTTGAGTTGGCTGAATGAGTCTTGAAAATATGAAATTAAAAGCCTATTTAAAAATTTCAACGAAAAGGAATATTTGCATGATATATGAGGTGAATATATACTATATAATGTGAATATGTATACCAAGCTCCCTACGAGAGAGAGTCGGTCACATAATTGCCCCAAAGCCCGACAGTAGGGAATGTTTTTCAAAAATTTAGATGCTGATATTGAGAAATTAATTAAGGAAGAAAAAAACAAATGGCTGATTAGAAAAAATAAACACGAATAAAATAAATTATTCCAATACTTATTTATACCTTGCGTGGTCTCATTCAAACAAACTCAGTTCAAATATGGGAAACTCTTGAATCACATATTTGTATCAATAAGCAAGCTTTCATTTCTATCCATATACGTTATTTTATATCAGGAATCCATGAACCGTAACTCGCTATTATATTTTTGAAATTTTACAGAAAAATGCTCCCCTCCTTTAGACTCAAACTTATGTGGACTCTTCATGTGTCGAATAACAAAATGACCTTTAAAATTGTAAGCGCTAGATATTTATTATTGTAATCCATTCATCTAATTAATCCCTATTTTCTAGTTTATTTTTGAACAAAAAACCCAGACATGGGGTTTGGTTTTAACCCAAGGTCCATAGAATTATTTTTTTTTATAACTTATTTACTTCAATCAGTTATGGAACATTAATACAACTTGTAAAATAAACATACGTATTTAGCATAAATGTAAATAAAGATATCTAATTATATAGCACAACCAAATTCAGCACATTTTTCGGTACATAAATTTTTTTATAAAAGTGCTATTAATAATGAAAAATAAAATATTGGATCAGAATTGTTCGATCTTAACGAAATTCAAAGTTTGCAAACAAGCGATCTCCTTAAGTTGTACGGTATGATAGCATGCTGTAGGTCCTACGTAAGGTCGTCTAATAGGAGAGTGGATAAATTGCTATGCACGATTATTAGCTTTGATGCCTGAGCGCGGAACAAATTTGAATTGTTGCCTCCGGTCGAATGGCTTTTATAAGTATGGGAGGACGGTGAGACATAAGTCAGCAAATAAATGAACTAACATAGTGGTGAGAGCGATGGTTTCGAGATAATAATAACCAAAATGAAATAAAGCATTTGGCAGATAATGTTGATTTAGTCGAACCACTTCGAACCGATTGGTTCGTGTGCAATGACAGCACGGACTGCATAACAGCGTCATAACAGCGAAAATAGTTGCTAACTGATAGTACTCTGTGCAGTTTAACACTGCTCTGGCGCCGCATGCAGTCACTGCATCGGATCGCTCATATTCTAACGACAATAAATGAACAAACACAGTAAGAGACCAATACACAGCGACAAGCATAGATGTGTTCATACACATTGGCTATAACACTTCCCGACCGAGCGGCGAGGAGAGGGTTGCGACGTCTCGGTGAAATGTAGGTGCGCTCAAAGCGCGTCGCCAGTTGTTGTTGCAGTTCCGGAGGTGTACGGTTACACATACATATGTATGCATTGAACAAGTGCCTGTGGTGGTGGCTGCGCAACAACTTTTTGGGGCAATGCGCCGGTATGGATTCGCCTCACCGCTAGGGCAACAACTATGTTAGCAGAACAATAGCAACAGCTGTAGCAGTGGTTGTGACAGCTGCAAACCACCAGAGGACCGACACATGTGAACGAATGCATTTAGAACAACAGCAACAGCAACAGCAACAGAAACAGCAACATTTACAGAAGCAGTTGCAACCTTAACTCTTAAAAGTTTGCATTTAATTGGGTTCTGTCGTGTAGCTGTACACCCTCCGCCAGTTTGTCTGCCGTGTCTGAGGTCTGTGTAGTGACATTGTCATTGACAGCAAACAATTCGCCAAAACGAGCCGACTGCACTACCGTCATCGGCCACACAACGAGCTCCAAGCAACTCTTTACCAACGACAGCACCACCACACCACTACACCCTTTATCACAGTCTATGCATTCACACATCGTTACCACTATGACTAGAGCATTCGGGAACAACTCAATTCACAGTGGCTAGCATCGCAGCGCCTTGAGTCGACAACTTGGACACTGCACACCACATTCGCAGTTCTGTGCTGTTCCGCTGCGGCCGGTCACCATTCGCATCCACATTCATCTCACATGTCGATCTAATTCTTTGCTAAGCAAGTTCAAGTTGAATTCATAGTCAAAAACGAATTCGTAATTGATGTTGATGTCGATGTCGCTGTTGATGTTCAAGTCGCTGCTTGTTCTGCGCGTGGTCTAACGGAGTTCGTGCTACATTTTGCAATAATATATACAAAAGTGCCGCCTTTTTTACTTCTGGGCTTTGAGCTACTACTTAGCGTAGTGCATCGGCCATTATACATATGTACATGTGTGCCAAACATTCGGGATTGTGATTTTGCATGCGCTGTCTTTCAAATATTGTTCTCCGTGTGATCGCTAACTAACAGTAACATTCTTCGTTGACATTATCCAACAATCAAAGGGTGGTTTGGGCGCGGGTTGTTACTTTAGGTTTCGCCGTCGGGAAATTAATTTAAATATTTTCAGCTTCGATGGAAGTGTGAACGGCGCCATGATCAGTTCTTATCTAAAAAGTCGATTACAAATACATATGTACATATTTATACAGAAATACATTAATTAAGACCGATCGCTTTAAACTATGAACTTTCGCAGAATAAAGTTTACGGAACTTGTGTAATGAAAGAGTTGTTATCAATGTCAACTTCTGCATATAAACTTAAAGTGATAAAAAATAGTAAACAAACATACAAATGAATTGCAATATCGCCGTTTTATTAATTCTCGTATAATTATAAGAGTATCTAACATGAGACAATTAAATATGAATTATTAACCAATGTGCAATATGAGGATTGTTCACAAATACTAAGAATCACACTCTCCTCGCGACTTCCCAATAAGATATGTAAGTTTAAATCCATTATTTCTTATGTGTTATTTAGCTTTTTAAGTTCGGGTGGAGAAAAATTTATCACACATTTGCAAACATTTATAACAATGAATTGGTTGTATCTATTTGCATTATGATTAAAATGTGCCTTACAGAATTTAATTGTTCTACAGTACTTGAATTATTTTATACATGCATGTACATATATCAGATTGAATTTAAACACCATTGATTCTAAGTGGTTGCAGTTAAATTTTCCGTGAGTGTTTCTGAAATGAAATACTTTTTTTTACTTTCTTTTTCGTTCAAAAAACAATTCAAACTATTTTATTAAGATATATAAAGTATATTAAGATGGGCTGATCGAAGAAACCCATTTTTATATCCTCGCTACATGTTGCACCGAGTATAAAAGTCTTTCTCATATTTTAGTTATTTGTAACAAATAAAAAGAAGCGAGATACTCGTATATATAGCATGTACGTCAAAATCAAGATCAAGATAATGATTGGGAGACGAGTTGATTCCCTGATGTGTATCTGTCTATCCATCTATCTGACCGTTCGTGCGAGCAAGCGATATTTTAAAAAAGGGATATGTTAATGATACTTGATACATATGAACCAGGGCACTCTGAGAAGGTAGGTATTGTATGCTCTCGATAGAATTTCAGCAGTTCCGTGCTCCCGAAAACCTGTTGATCGAAAAAATATGATGTGTTATATCTTAGCTACTAATTATACTACAAAAATTTAAATTTATTACAGACATTTACAGAGGAGATATGTATGAGAAAATTTGTCGTGAAAGCAGGCCGTGAGTTGGAGCTTGAGTTTAGAGAGTTTGATATACATATCTCAAAAATTACTAAAGCTCGATGTATATAAATATGACGAATTGCGGGGGTACACATGACTCGGTATCTTAATGAAATTACATATGTTTAATTGACAACGATATATCTAGCACTCATTGGCAATATTTTTATACTTTCGCAACATGTTGCAACAGAGTATAATACAATAGTTATGTTCACCTAACGTTTGTTTGTAAAACCGAAAAATTATCTAGAGAGGTATAGAGTTAGATATAATAAATGTTTAGGATGACGAGAAAAGCTGGGTTCCGAGAGACTGTTTGTCCTTCCGTCTCTCCGTCATACATGTGGCAGACATGTTCCTTGGTACTCTGATGAGGTTGGTATTGCAGGTGGGTGCACGCATATATCCCATAAAAGGTTTTAGCCAAAATGACCAAACTTGGTCAGAACCTTAGTACCTTATTTTAAGAACTATATTTTTAGTGCCTCCACATATTCTCGAAAACTAAGTCAAATCGGATGATAACCACTAATAATGTCTAAAAGTGCGATAATTCATTAAATAAATACGTGAGAAGCATTGAATTTTACAGTCAAGACAGCAGTAATGGGGCTAAAGAACCGGTGTAAAAATTGAACAATGGGTGTGGCACTGTCCAATTTTAGGTGAAATTCCATACCTTAGGAACTCTTCAAACAAATTACAATCAAATTTGCTGCAATATATTATCGTGAGATTCTTATGCTACAGTGTGAAAATGGACGAAATCGGAATCCAGCCACGCCTACTTTCCATATCTCAGAATTTGTGTCCGTGTGCTTAAAATAGATAAAATCGGGTAAATACTTCCCCTAGCCCTCTTATATCTAATATAAAAATTGCAAACATCCAGTTGGCCTTATACGGTACATATCAGTCAATATGTAAAATATCTTAACAAAGTTAAGTATAACGTATGACATTCGCTATGCCATAGTTTAGTGCTGAGTGTGTAAAATCGGTCTACGAATTACCCCAGCTCCCGTTTACTGCATGTAATGATTTTTATAATTTTAGGAGGCGTTATGCTGAATATGTCGGTCAATGCGTGAGTTATCTTCATAAAATTAAATGGAAACATTCTCTAGTGTACTAGAGTAATGACAAAAGTTAATGGAATCAGTCCAGACCTTCCTCTAGCCCAAATATTCCCGATATAATGATTTCAGACTTTCCAGCAGCCTTTAAACCGCTTATGCTAGTCAATATAAGTTATATTTTAATGAAACTAAGTGGATATGTTTTCTTAAACATAATGTGGTTTAGCGCTAAATTTGAATGAAATCGGGAAATCTAGACCGTGGTCTAAGCCCCATATCCCTAATGTAATGATTTCCTGGTTGATCTTTTCCTAATTTACCAAATATATAATATTAAGTTTAGCGTTTTTGGCTGAATTTATATCATATATCGCATTTGAGTTAATTCGGTAGATCTTAATATAAATATTTCGGACACGATATTTTGAGTTAATTTGGTAGATCTTAATATAAATATTTCGGACACGAAGAACAGGTAGTAATGAAAGCTGTCGTGAGCTTATGACCTGTAATATAAGTTAATAAGATACCAAATATGATGGTAATCCATTTACAATTTCATCGAATAATGACTGCTGAGTACTTCCGTACTTGTTTAAAATAAATTTTTGTTGACACCTGGAAATATTTCACAAGCTTAAAATTCTTACAAACAGCTTAGTTTTTCCTTACTTGCTATTTTGTTAAGATATATCACACATTGACAATGGCTCTCATATTCTTTAATAGTTTTGCCCCACATCTAGTTGCGTTATAAGAATGTTATGTACAGATTTCATTAAAATCTGTGAAGTAGTTTCTGAAATATGAAATTCAATCTAAAAGTAGTAGGTTCTACATATATTACTCAATTTGTTTGTTAAATTATATGTAAGTCTGTCATGCTATTTTATCATCAAATTTAAAGTTTCTATTGTTATCCTTTTATATCTTTTAGATATCCTTTATCACACTTTTAACACTTTGGAGGTTACCGTTATTTTGACAATGTTGCAATACAATGTTCCAACCAAGTTTATTTGAATAAGATTTAATAGTTTAAGTTTATGACTTCTGAACCTATTAAAGGATGGTTCCTTGCCCCAAAAATTTTTAAATTCACTACAAATTTGAGTTTAATAACATAATTCGTTAGTCATAGCACTTGTTCGACGTTTTGTGGCCGTGGTAATAGTCCACTACTCCCTGTATAAAATACCATTACCGTTTATCCATAGTATTTAAAAAACAAGAACTTTTTGGATTTGGACTTTTGTTACCTATTGAATTTGAAATGCTCACAAATATGTAAATAAAAAAAGAATAAAGAATAAGATGCAAGTATATCTTTTGAAGATCTTCTATCTCTAAAACAAAAAAGTTTATCAGTTGCTTCAATTCGACACATATAGTTAGAGTTGATGGTAGTAAGACATATAATAGATTGAGTTAGCGGTAACTGTAAATCTAACTGATATCATTTATCTCTAGTTAAAGAGACACGGTTAGGTTGCAATCGCAACTGGTTCTGTGATTGTAAGCGCTCCCTCCCAATCTATGTCTGTTACTTTTGACGCGATGATAAATATTATCTTCTCAATATATTATTTAAAAAATATATCTCATTTTAAAACCACTTACTTTTCAGGAACTGATTGCGTAACTTCGAGTGTAATGCTTACATTCTAGATTTTATGTTATCCTTTTCGACGAGCATATTAGTTTTTCTTTCAACTGAAGCAAGGTAGAGATATGTTGCTAATTTATGAAAGATATTTAAAACATGTATTTTAAGGATTCTAATATTTTCATTTGTAAAACATGTCCATTAATACATGTGTTTTATCGCTTGTTTACAGACCATCACTTCGGAGGATGGGTCAAAGGAATAGGTAAAACTAAGTTCATAAAAGAAATTAAATATTGACAATAACACACGCACAATAAACAAATCCTTTAAAGTATTTATTTCGATGAGGGATTAGTCTCTGTTAGACAAATTTGTGTGTGGAATAAAATTTTTGTTGAATTTAAATAAGAAAATAACCAAGTGATACGATCCACCAACTTATATAAATATGGAAAAATAGATTTACTCAATTTAATATGTGGCAATAGAATACATATTTGGGCATATAAAATTAATGAGAAACTTTTTAACACACATTTCGCTTAATAAATATAATATATCAAGCAATGTACAGTTACTAATTTTAACCGTCAATGTGAAAGTGATCGTGCATGAAAATGCGTTAAAGTAAATTGTTACAAACGATCAAACTTATGGTACATGCATAGAGGCTACGAAGAATGAAAACGAGTTTCATTCCTTTGAAAACTTAAGTAATGGCTGCAAAATCTTGAATTAAACCAAATATCAATGGTTTGGTACTTAAATTAAAACTACATTACATCTGAGATAAGCTAAATGCTTTGTTATAGCCTCAATTACTTAATATTTTCGTGAAAACTACCCGTACTGCTTGGGTACGAGTGTGTGCTCAAATTTAATAATCGATATGAGATGAGCCTGCTGATTATACGTTGAAGCGCGGTGCATGCATTTTGATGATCAATTTAATCACCTGTTTACCTATAACTGTTTAGTGAACTGCGAATTATATATGTAAAAGCAAGCACACACAAAATAAGACTAATCAAAAGTTACGCAAAAATATTGCAACAGTTGGAAGTGTTGCTCCGAGCAAATATACATAAATTAAACAGTTGTGTTTCAACAGCAAAATATTAAAACTAAAAAGTAGTAAAGGTACGTTGTCATTCATATATTCAACTAAAGTGAGCATCACCATTTCACTATACATTCGGCCGCCTTATTCGCAACTGCACGTCCATCACGCACGCACGGCGAATAGGCTTCTTAGCTGTTCTTTAATGGTTTCTGAGGATAATTGGAATAGCGACACAATGTCCGATTCGGACATGCATGACTCAAAGACAGACGTTTGTGGTGGTGCCTCCAGCAGCAGCAGCAGTTCGATCTCCCCTCGCACACCACCCAATTGTGCACGGTGCCGTAATCATGGACTCAAAATCACACTAAAAGGACATAAACGGTATTGCAAGTTCCGTTATTGTAACTGTGAAAAGTGCCGCTTAACCGCCGATCGTCAACGCGTGATGGCGCTACAGACAGCATTAAGACGGGCACAAGCGCAGGATGAGCAAAGGGTTCTGCAGATACACGAGGTAGCGCCAGTGGTACACGGGCCGACGGCTTTACTTAATCATCATCACTTGCATCATCATCATCATCACTTGAACCAGAATCATCATGCGAGTGCTGCAGCTGCAGCAGCTGCTGCTGCGGCACATCACCATATATCGGCAGCGATTCGTTCTCCGCCACACGCCGAACTTGGCGGCGGAAGTGTTGGCAGTGGTGGCGGCGGCGGTATAGCCGCTAGCATTAGTTCTGCCATCACCTCTGTACCTGGGTCAGTGCCACCACCCGAACATCACATGACCACAGTGCCCACTCCAGCACAATCGCTAGAAGGTTCTAGTGACACATCATCGCCATCACCATCCTCCACTTCGGGAGCGGTATTGCCCATTTCGGTAGTAGGTCGTAAACCATCTCTGCACCCAAATGGAGTAAATATTCCTTTAGGTAAGTGCCCTATAACTATATTTATAATATATATAATTAATATCAATAGAACATAGAGGTTAGGCCAGTGTAGAGACCTAAAAATAGGCCTAACTTTGACAATTTATTCTAGGAGCAAGTAAAAAGGAACAGAATATCTCTCTTTCAGGGTTCATTGAATATGTATTTGAGTGTATACAATTTTCTTTTATATTCACATTATTTTTTTTATATTGACAAAATTGGGACTACAGGGCCAACCTTCGGAATCACCTTTTTAAAAAGAGCCTCTGTGGGCGACGGTGATTCTAGAAACTGGCGTTATATGAAACGAAATAAAAAAACGTTATCTTAACATCCATAAGACTTGCTTGTAGAATACGTACTTTTTTATATTTCCATAAGTTTTTGTCAAAATGGCGAACTTGTAAAAAAGGTCCAACAAGCAGTAAACTGTTTAAAAAAATTTGCCATATAACGAAAAATCTTACGTCACTTCCTAGATAATGTTACTGTGAAACTACAATTAAATTTTCAAGTGGACACGTGTTAAATTCTACGAGTACCATCGTTACCCGAATTGAAAAAGGCAGTTTAGATAAAAATACGCTTCGACACTACAGCGGGTTAGAGAGGGAAAACATTTTTTTCATTTCTACCAATTGAGTAATGTTTTAGAGCCCTAAAGAGTACTTCAACCAAAAAAATTACTTTTTTGGAAAACCTGGACTAACTAAAGTTAAAATGTTAATGTAAAATTCGAAAAGATGTCGACACTTTTGATAGCAAACCGCTTTTACTGACTTTTTTTATGAAGATGAGAACACAATTTGGTTTATGTAGTTTGCAACAGTAGATTTTTTTTCAATGCGAACTCCTTTTTATCTTTCTTCAAAAATCGTTAGTACCAGCATAAAAGGTTCCATAAAGAAGATATACAGTACCTCTATGGTATACTTTTAAAAAGAAAAACTTTGTTTGGAGCATAAAAGAAAATTAAAAAAAAAAAATGGTTGATTAGAACTAATTCGCAACTTGGATGGTCCAATTAAAAAAAAATCGAGTCATATTTTTCAATTTTCTCGTTTGAGTATGAAATATTAAAAATATCTAACACAGTGGGAGACTGGGTATGGCTGAAAGAATATAATTTTAATCAATCTGTCCAGAGCTCGTCTGACTCGCTCCGTATGAGAGCATAAACATAAACAAATGCGGACGTATTTTCCATTCTGAAGTTCTTCAAAAATTGTTATAAAGATCAGTGTATTTCTTAACTTGTTCCATGACATTTGAAGTTTTTCATACCTGAATATAAAAAAAATTTGGCTTAGACCAGTTGAAAAATTGGTTCATTTACAACGTTCGTGCTAAATATCAATATTCAACATTTATTTAAAAAAATTTATTAGGTCAAAAATTGTTTGACGAGTCTAATAAAAATTGACAAAATTATTAGCATAAAACTGGAAAAACTTATGTAAGTCCTGAAGTCTGCTGGGACTCTTATTGGCTCTGGGAATTCTATTACATGAAATATAATTGCTTTTAATTTGTCCATAATTATAATCAAGAAAGTCAAATCAATCAAAATTATGCTTTGTTGGTTGCCGTGCTGTCCAAGTAGTATTCAGAACCCAATATATTAATGTCATTTTGATGCACTTCTTATGGGATCTATTTCGTTTAGTGGTCAAATCATTTTGACCAATTGATCTGTAATAACAATTTGACCAATTCAGCATTACCCTTAGTGATCAGTGTCCTGTAATAACTAATGCTAGTTTACAAATATCTGATCTTGATATTTTGATCATTAATCCTCCAAATAAGAGCTAAATTTATTACATTCGAACTTCAGTCAATCAAAATTAACGGAATTGTAAAACATATTGACGCAAAATGTAAATTATCACAAAGATCACCTTTTTGTGAAAGTTGAATATATACTGAATAAGCTATATACATACATGCATGCACATGTATAAAATTAGGTGCAATCGTATTTCTAATTACCCACTTCTGAACACAACCAACAACAAACTATTTATAACTTATTAAATTATTTTTCCCTTCGCAAGTCACCACTCTATTTAAGTGGAAATAAAATATTAATTTTTTAAACAAGTTGAGTAGAATATAAATGTATTTTATCTTCATTTCCAATATCATCCCTTAACGAATTTGGACCGTGTCCGCTTTGTGAGTTAGCCCAAAGCCTTTGTCCACTCGATTTACTGAAAGCAGAGCATACTCTTTACATATTTGTATATAGTATTTTGAAACCCTTGCGCCTCGAGAACGAATCTTTTTTCAATAGTTAACTGGGAATTCAAATACTTGCCATTGAAATCATTGCATCAAATACAGCTTAAATCACATTAGTTATGTAGAGCTATCATATGCAAGTTTTAATTATAACTTAAGTTAAATAAATCTTCTTGTGAACCCCACATTTGTATGAAAAAATTGTAATACAATTTACAATATCATTTCCTATATTTTGCAATTCTGTACCATAAACTTAGTGGGACACATTCTTCGATTTTACTCAACTCCTTAAATGGAATTTTTTTTTAATTCAGCTCCACATTTAACACTGTGTAATTATGAAATCAATTTGCAAGAAACAAGAGTTGACAGAAATTAGTGCAGTAGCTAAGCCAAACATCCACACCAAGATGTAAACGCCATATTATTAATAACGTAATTTCAATAAGTAATATTAACGATCTTGCTTGCCCGAGCCTTTATTTATAATTTTATAACATTATATTATGATGATAAATACTTTAAATTAGTTTATCTTGGCATTTCAACACTGCTTAAATTGATATGCAATCGATACCTGGTTATTTGATATTGAAAAGCCTCACAATATATACATACAAACATACATGCATAAGGCATAAGCATTTTACGTAACCGGTATAATGTTTCGCAGAATTCACATTTAGATTGGATCTCTGCACCCGTACATATTTATCATATACGTATTTAGTCGAATATATGTACGTGCTCCGATGATGTGCCAATACAAGGAATAGCTTCGGGGAGCTTGCGTGGTAACAGCACCTGTTTAAGCGTAATTTTTAGCACTGGAGTTAACTGATGTCAACCAAATTGAATTTGCTTTCGAGTTCCATTTTAATTAAGGAATTCTTTTCGTTTTATTTTTGTATGTAATGGATTCAAAGCATAAAAAATATACTTTCCTTATAAATTTCAATGTGAATAACTCTTCAAATTCCTCATTATAATCATAGTTTTTACACGCCATTATTCTTACTTTGTCAAACCAAGTAGAACTTACACAGCAAATGTAAGGCTTAATGAGACATAAGCCTTACAAGTAAAAGTAAAAGTCTACAAAATTTCGAATACAATTTTTTAAAATAAAAAGTGTGGTGTGTATAAGATCCGTAATAAGGGTGAAAGAGAACATGAAGCTGACAAAAAAAAAATTGGCATACATTGTTTCTTTTCATCAATATCACAAAACTGAATATATTAAAAGATGTTAGCAAGAGCTTAATTGAATCGAAGTGGCTACATTTACACTTACACCCGTTGTAATTTGTGAATCAATATGGCCAGGTTCGTCGCCCGCCTTTTGGAGTGTCAGGTAATTTCAAAGAAGAAAATATGACAACACACTCGTATGAAAAATATTCATAGCATTATTCATACCAAACATTTATATAACTTTTATACTCTTGCACATTTTCCAAAGAGTATAATCACTTTGTTCACCTAAGCTAACCTATCAAAATGATCAGGTTGACGAGAGGACTTGGATTTGGAATGTCTGTATGTCCGTCCAAGCGAAAACTTGAGCAAAAATTAAGATTTTTAGTGGAACTTGGTACACATGCCAATCATTTCGAAGTAATTTGGTACCGAGTATCAAAAGAGGGAGAGGCATTCGTAGTTAACATTTTTTTTAAATGTGGATTTGGCTCCACCCCTTAATTGGCTTAATGCATGTATTTCATAAACTAAAGTTATATCAACCAAACTTACTGGGACTGAGAAAGACTGGTTTTCTAGCACCTCCCCATACAATGCGAAAATGGATGAAATCGGAGGATAACCACGCCTACCCCCCAATATAACGGTTATGTTGAAAAGTACTAAAAGTGTGTTAATTAGTTGAAGAACCACAGAACCATTAAATCGTGCAGAAAGGATGGTACGGGAGACCAGGAAAAAATGTTCTCTGACTTTCACATATCAACTTACTACGATACTTCACATATCGACAGAAAAATATGGTATAAAGTTAATCTGTAATTCAAAAATCTTTATATGAAATATCTTTATATGATGAGACCCAATCTTACCTATTTCTGACACAAGAACACAATATTATCCGACAAAGATTTATATTGAATTTCAATAATATATCTTACAGATTGACCAAGATTTTCGGTAAAAAGTCAGCCACAAGAATTAGACCCACACATTCGGTACCGAGGAGCTAGAAAAATTATATTGCGATTTTGACAACTTTTAAACGTGTGATGACATACCCTAGAGGCACTCTTTGTACAAAGTTTTGCTCCGATATGTTCATTGATAATTGATATATGTACTGTAAAATGAATGAATCATATGGAATTTAAAATTGTGTTATATGGGAAGTAGGGGTGGTTATAATCCGATTTCGTACTGTAGCATGAGAATGCAAATATAATGTCACGCTCCAAATTGGTTAAAATTGACATAGAAGCTCTTGGGGCATAGGATTTCACCGAAAATTTTGGTTGCGAAATTTAATGCTTTTGAGGTGTTTCTTCAGGGAGCGAACTCACTTTTAGTAGTTTTCAACATAAAGTTTGTATGGGAGGTGGCCGTGGTTATTGCCCGCTTTGACTTATATTCTTAGCGTATGAAGAGGTGCTTATTCTGAGCATGTTTGGTTGACATAGCTTTATGATTTGGGAAATATGTACATTAAAATTACTGGGGACCGAGACCACTCCCACTTTTTAAAGATTTTCAACCCACAATCTCAAATTGTTGCTTATTTATAGCACGTTATAAGCCTTCATTTAAAAGCATTTTCTGGGCGTGGCAATAGTCCGATTCCGCAAATTCTACAGCAGCAACCTCCTCAGAGTTCCAAGGAGCATGCGTATCAAATTTTATCAAGATATCTCAATTTTTACTCAAGCTATCACTTACACGGACGGACAGACTGACTTAATTAATTTTTACCACCAATCCACTTTATGTTGAAGAAAAAATTTTCAATTAATTTAAGATATCTCACGTGTTGACCGATATATAGGTACCTTTAGTGACGAATATTATTTTAATCGTCATACAGGGGCTAGAAGAGGCATAGACCGATTTCGACAATTTTTCTGAAGAGAGCGCCAAATTAGAAACACAATTTACACAGTAAAAGAATCTAATGGAAGAAGGCGTTGTTGAGAACCGATTTTACTGTTTATATATATCCCTGTGTGACATAGCGCTCACCTCTAACCACTTTTCTTACAACATAAATGACTTTTAGTGAGTGTTATAGAGAACATATGTATTTTGGCTTAGCCGAAGTGTGTCTAATCCAAACCTTGGTAATAAGTTAGATGATACATATGTTCGTCAAACTCTGTTTTATTTATATAAAATATAACTAATTTGTCTACAGTTTCGAACCCATTTTGAACATTTTAATGAACTTAAATGTAAATGCAGCTTATTCTCCATCGTAAGACTTTGCATCTCAGGTTTACATGAAGTTCATGTGCTCCCCGCAAACTTATTTGCATGTGAATTGGAAAAAGTGGATACAAGAGGGAGATACTTACGAGTTACGCAAACAAGTGGTAACTATGTGAGTAACTCTAATGTAAGTTAAACATATACAGTTTATTAAAATGGAGTGTTTCTTAGCTTATGATTAAGGCTAGTTTGTAATTCCATCCTCATGCGCCTAGTAATTTTATGTTTAACACACATTTGTTTAATCGGGATATATGTCTGTAAGTATACGCGTTTTGTCTACTACACTATATATACTCTATACTCTTTGAGTTATGAGAGCTGCAATCTACAGCACGAATATCTGCAGACAACAAAAGTTAAAAGGAGAAGATATTCCATTCAAATAACTCACAGAAAGGAACATGCGAATTTGACGGATTTCAAAATTGTACACTTTTACACTTTTACACTTAGCAATCGCTGTTATTACAGCACGCATTTGCGAACCGCTGTCTGCACTTTTGCACCTGGTTTGTTTGTCGCCCCATGATTGTTTGTAAATGCATTAACGCTGATATATGTATGTTTAACAACATAGCTTACCTAAGATATTTTTGCTGCCGGTCTAGTAACACCCAAGCAAACCAGTTAATTCAGAAAGCAATTGTCAGTAGGCGCAGACAAATTTTCAAACTCGACACCACAAACATTAACTGTCTCTTCGATTCGCCATTTCTCTGCTCACCATCTTTGCGAGCCGGTCTTCAGGAAAAAATTTATATGTAAAAGCAGCAACAAAATTAACCAGTGTAACTGATATAAGAGAATATGTTGGTACTTCATTAAAGTAAAGGCATAGTTCCTAACTTCAATGCTACCAAGATTTGCTTTACATAGATATTTTAGACTAGTTTTACTACTGTGAATGGTTCAAATGACAAATTACTTGCAAAAATTTAAATACAAATTTATTTTTTGTTTATTTTAAAAACTTAAGACTTGAAATAAATTATAATTGGTTATAGTAAACGTAATGCATGGACGTTGTTCGAAGCATTTGTCGTAAGAAGCATTTCCCCACCAAAGAAAAAGCGCAATATAATTGCAAATACAGAAGACAGTCATATTTTCTCCGGCATCTGATAACAGCTAAAGATCATTACTAGCCACTGTTCGAATACGCGCCGAATACGACTGTTCGAATTGAGATAAGGAAGATTTGATTTTAAGTACTAAATTAAATTTAATGTTAAAACTCAAATTATACAATTGGGTGGCTTGAAGCTATTTAATAGTTACGTAACTCACTGGACCGTTGTAGTGAAATAACTTAACATGGGGGACATTCTTATAGATTTTGAAATTAAACCACTGTGAATTTCTAAGGTTTCTAAGGTCAAATCAGTAAATTTTACAACCAGGCATTGACCGTGTAGATTTCTGTTTATAAATTTTCACCTGTGACTGCACCTCGCTTAATTTATGGGTATTTACTTTTCTTCAGTGTCCTCTGCTGCGTGCTTAGAGCTTTCACGTGATTTCCCGCCATTGCCTGAATGCATATATATATATATATACGCAATGGCGGGAAATCACGTGAAAGCTCTAAGCATATATATATATATATATATATGGATAATACGTACGAAATACTGTCGATTTGTGAATTGTGGTGCGATTCATGACGCGTTGTAAATTAATTAGCTGAAATGAATCGATTTCAGAAATAAAACTTGGAAGCAGTCGGAAAAGTTGAGACGGTTTTTACGATGCTGACGACTTCTTGTCGGCCGGTAATTTTTATTTTTATTATTTTAGCAGCTTAAATGCCATGTCTTGCTCAGTAGAGACCAAATTTACCGGCAGAAGTTGACGGACTTGGGGCTTCGCCGTCACATTACACCCACGTTTTGCTTTAGCCACAAGTTTTTCACTCATCTCTATGTTGGCTGGGCTGCCCTTCAGTTTCGTTTTAGTTGTATTCATTTTAAGTGCACACACACATACTTGCTATATGTGTGCATTAAACGCCACACAGTTGAGCTCTATTTGTCCGCGAAGAATGCAACTGTTAACATTTTTTACACACTAAGCGGGGAAAAAAAAAATTCAAAATAATTTTATGGCACTAGCAAAGAGGGTATTTTCATAATTACAGCCATATGAGCAACGCTTTGGTAGCGTTGGCAGTGGAAAGCTACTGCCAGTGTATACGCACTGTTGTTCAGCAGGTATTATGACTCTTGCTGCACAGGCTGTTGCTTTCGATGAAACGTTGGCAATTAATAAAATGTGAATATATTCACGTTTATTCGCATTAATTAAAAGCTTTAGTTGAGCATGTGAGAAAAACCGGTGGGTCCTAGGTTCGAAACTCCGACGCAGCAAAGTTTAGACTATTATACAAAAGGAGTTTAGCAAAGCTCACATTTATTGGTTATGTTTTGTAAATTAAACATTCACAATAGGCGAAATCGTAACCTACCTAACACACCTCTTTGAATTTTATGCGATTTTAAGTCTAAATTGAGTGTGAATGAAATGCGAAAATTAGTGAGTGTTAAATAACTATTTTTTAACATATACAACACAAAAGGTTTGTCCGAAAGATTTCCACAAAGAGAAAATATTTTGCTTGATATTTTGTGCTTCCAACAGAATTACTGCTGTGAAATCAAAGAAAATTCTTCAGTAATGCTTAGAAATAACAGAAAATTTCCAAATTTGCAATAATAGAAAATTGACCTTTGTTAACTCGAAAATAGTCGTGATACTGTTAGACAGGAAACAGAAACGAGAGTATCATAGTAAAAGTGAAGGTAGTGGTTAAAAATCGACAAGTTACCGTTAGAAAGATAACATAAACTCCTAAAACCTCGTAAAAATCGACATAACCTATTTTGGATGTCTTTTTCCGTTTCCCCAAAAATCCGAGGAACACTCCATGAGTAGACTGCACTAAACATATATCATCATCGCCGAGGCCTGTAACCAGTGTAAGGAATATTGAGTAATAAAAAACATTTTTCGAACATTACTAAGTGGTTTGGTCATATAAAAGTGAAATATGAAGAGTGTGTTTGTTCTGATTTGGAGCCGAGTTTAAATTGGATAAGGAGTTCGAAAACTTTTGCTGGAGCACTGATTGGAAATAGTAAATACTGTGATAACGTTAAGCGAAATATTTACTAAATATAAAATAAATGTAGCATCCTTTTCATATCCAATTTTTTTATAAACATTTAGTCCAAACTTAATATTAAGTAATGTTTGGCGAAAAGCTATTAAGTTCTATATTTTGCAGACATATAATGACAACCACCTCTTTACATGGCATTTATATTAAGGTTTTTGATTAGAAAAACGCAATAATATTATATCGCATAAGAGCAGAACTTGGAGTTATTAGATAATTATTTAGTATTATAATAAGCAGAGACATATTCAATAATAGAGTAAAATCAGTGTATACTTTATGCGCAATTGATGCTGGAATACACCACTGTGTATTGCCATAATTGCGCGTCTGAAGCGTGGGCATGGCAGTTTTATTGCCTGCGTTTAACTGTCGAATTTGGCGGCTTCGAAGGAGTCACCGGAGCGCATGCTTGGCCGATTCGACACGAACTTTTATATACATGCACATATGCATTCATAAATACTAAAACATGCAAATATTGTAAAATATAAAAAAATCATGTGTGCTAACTATTGTTATGTTGCTTCGCATGCGTGTACATATAAACATGACATACACACACATTTAAATCTCGATTATGTGTTAGTGCAAAATTTCCCTGTATATGCAAAACATTTTTAACCGTAAAATTTGTTCAGCACATAACAACAAGCAAATAAAAATTAAATTAATCTCTTCTGACTGGAATGTAGAAACTAAATATTACACGCATGGATCTGTAGGAGAGATATCCAGAAAAGTTGACTTGTTTCGCGTGTCTCGAATATGAAGTTACGATCTTATATTCGAGTTTACTTCGCCCAAAAAGTAATCAGTTAGATTATTGTAAACTCGAGACGTATCGCAGCCTTTCTTTGTCTCAGCTCATCGTTGTTCCTTCATTAAAGTAGTTTTATTATTTTTATCTTTTTCAAATAACAGTAAGTTTTTAAATCTAGCTACAGACAACAAAGTGAATTCATTTCTGTCGAACAAAAGCAAGATCGAAACAAAATTTGGAATGCTGAAAGAAACTCCAGCGTAAGGAAATTCTAGCTTTAACTATGGGTCTTCTTATAACACGTTAGTTAATTCTAAGTCTATTAAAGCTAAAATTCTTTTATTTCTTTTTTCTAGTTACAACGACAACTACTTAGCCCCAAAGTTTTTTTGTGGAACTATTTACTTTTCTTATTGATTTCGAATGATCTTTCCATCTTTGGTATTAGCGATTCATATCCTACCAGAAATTTGATTGCGAAATAAAATGCCCCACTGTATTATAAGCATAAACAACTTTATGCTTCTTTATTGGAACTCCAATTACAAAGCAGGAGCGGTTCAAGTTGACAATTGCCAACGTTAAAATTGCTAGAATATCAACATAACTATTTATTATGAGTTATTATTTCGTTAAGTTTTTTACAACCAATACGTTGTATAAGGCCTAGCTCTTGAGTGTTATTCATTTCTTCATATTTTAATAGTTTACTATTACCATTTGACTACAAAGTAAAGAGAAATGAAAGAGAATGGTTTTTATTCAAACCCAGTGAAAATTTGTATTTGTAATTTTTTGAATTGAACTTTCGATAAAATTACTAACTGCATTCTTCAGCCGGATATGTAGCATCATACCAAAAATATTTATTACAAATATTAATCGTATTTTTCTTTATAGTTCATAATTGTTTTAAGAATTAAGAACGCAAAGGCGTAAAAGTTAAAGTATTTTGCATGGCTTGTCTCGATTAAGAATTGTGTATAAACATAATGTGAAAATTATGAGACATTACTTTGAGTTTTAGTTTTAATTTATACAATTATTTACATATATGCAAATGTACACACTCGACTACTTGTAGTGTACCTACTACTGTAATGTGTAATACATATTTATGTGTGCTCATCAACATACTTGAGGTCTTTCAGTTAGCCGTTACATGGTTATATACGAGCATATTGTTGATGCTTTCGTTTAAGCTTAATTTGTGCTGTCTATTAAGAAAGAATGGAATGGCTGTTGAGAAAATTGAATTATTAATCATTTAAATATTCATAACACCGTGGCTGTAATTAGTACTTAATTACTGATATTTTCCTGAAAATATGCACTATTTTCACTCTTGGGGGTTCGTGGTACAGTAGATCTCAGAACAAACTGAAACAAAAGTTTTTTTTTGGTATTGGAGGCAATGGGAAATTACCGAGCGTATTTTTTTACAACAGTTCACAGACTTCTATGTATTTGTAGGTCCATCTATTTGTGGGAAATATATTCTCGAACATACTTTAGTTTAATATCAAAAGTAAATGTTTTGTGCTCCTGCCTTCCCGTAGTCCTTATATACCCAATATAATGATTTCCGAATTTCTAGCTGATTTAAACCGTTTAGTGGACATGTTTTCTTAAATATAATCTGGTTTAGCGCTGATTGTGAATGAAATCGGTCTGGACCTTAGTTTAAACCCCATACCCGTAATACGTCCCTCTGGTTGACTTTTTCCTCATATACATAACATATTAAATTTCGTTTCTTTGGTTGAGTTTATATCGCAAATATCTAAACAGAAGATATCTCAACAAAATTAAATAAGAATATTTCGAATAATATTATATTATGTCATTCGGTAATTGTAAAATTTAATATGATGCCAAATATGGTTGCAGCCGTTCACACTTTCGTCAAACTATTAAGGTTGAATTCTTACTCAAATTTCTTTATTAATTATGAGATTTTGTCGACACCTGAATGTATTTCAGGTTGAATGTTCGGTTCCATTTGAACTTAGCCCTTCCTTACTTCGTTTCTTTGTTTTATGTTAATAATTTAAAAGTAATTAATTTTAGCTGCAGGAATGCTGTGAAATCAATATTATTTTGTATATTTTTCAGTAAAGTTTAATAAATTTAAATATCCGTATGCATTTTTGCTGTAAAAGTATATCAATCATCGAAGCAATGTCTCACAGGACATCTATCGTGTTAAGACTCATGCCTATTGCGTTCCATATGATACAAATACATTTCCAGTTTCCCCCATGCTTTGGTCACATAGTAATTATTGGATATAAGTGATTGCACTCGGGATACTTTATGTGGCGAGTGCAGGTGACAGTTGTCATTGCAACGCTGGCATTTTCAATTTTGGTAAAAATCAATTACTGACGTATGTAGATCGCGGCTCAGTACAATAGCTTAATTATTCAACACGTCTCATGTTGAGGTGGTTGTATTTTACTAATACCACAATGCTTTATTGTTTTGAAATGAAGTTTGTGTAATAATTTATTATTTAAGAAGTTTAACTTACTCTGCCTGGATTCTCATGTATTAATATGTGAGATTTGAATTCGGATTTATATTTCTGAGTCAAGAAAGAGCCTAGTAGTACAAGTCAAAACAAATAGTTCGTTACCATATATCATATTGTTTCATTATGATAATTCATAATTTGATTAGAATAACGGAAATCATTATCGGTAGTATATAAAGCTTAGAGTAATTGGTGGACAGGTTTTACCCATTTTCGCCACAAAATATTGAGTATCCAAGAATATACATTCGCCTAATTTTGTTGCCATATCTTACTTATTGACAGATATGTACGTCGTGTCTTCAAAAAATAACGAGAATGTTCTTCGACTTTAATGGCATAGTACATCATGAATCTTTGCCTCAAGGTCAAGCGGTCAATAAGGAGTACTCCCTACATGTTCACTGCCGTTTGCATGAAACAATCCAAAAAAACGCCCGATTTATGGAAAAACAATTCATGGATTCTGCGCACTTTTGGTCAATTCTGCTCACACTACGTTGCTTGGCTATCCCAGAAATCGAGTTTGAGAACGACGTTTGAGAAGACGAACGCATAATTTTTTTTTTTTAAATGAAAATTTCCGTTTTTTTTTGAACACAGCATGTATACTACAAAGTCAACCGGATGTCTGAAAATTATTATATTAGGTACATGCGGGCTATGGGAAATATTGACCCTACTTTATCCATGCAAAGTTTTATTCCGATTTTTCATTTTCATTTAAGTGTTAGATGGATTTTAAATTATTTAAATTATTTAAATTGTTATATGCAAAGGAGGCGTACTTATAGTCCGATTTTGCACACTTTTATTATGCTTCATAAGGATGTCATGGCGATGTTTGCAACAAATTTGGTTGAAATTGTTTATGTAATCCCTTAGATACAAATTTTTACCTAGAAATGGGCGCTGCCACACCCATTGTGCCAATTTCTACTAGAATGGTTTGGGAGATATGTACTTTAAACAAATTGGGGAGCGAAGCAACACCATCTTTCTAAATATTTTCATCCGCAGATACCCATTCCCTCTACCTATGTAAGATACAGTTTTATATTTTAATTTGCTGTTTAGTTATAACACTTTATGGCCTGATTACGCCCGTCTGCAACACCAATCTTCTGGGGCTACATGTACCAAGTTTCATCAAATATCTTCATTTTTACTCAAGTTATTTATTTATTATTTTAATATATTATCATTTTATTGACTGCACAAATAGACGGACGGAATTCAACTCATCTCGGCAACCCGATTATTTTGGTATATATAACTCTGTATCTGTCTCGATTAGTTTTAGGTGTCACAAACAATCGTTAGGTGAGCAAACTGTTATACTCTGTGGCAACATGTTCCGAGAGTATAAATATTGTCATCCACTTATCATAAACACTCAAAAACGTACTTGTACTTTGTAACATTATTTTACATATTTAAATTACAAAAAAAAGAAAATGTCTGTGTGCATGTATATTTTTTAGATGTATTACTTTTTGCCCTTCAATACAAAAACGGTGAACAGCCCATATTCGAAGTGTACTTGGCAGCGAATTGATACTCACATATCAAAATCATTTGTTAAGTAAATGACTAAACAGTGAAAAAATAAACGATTATTTCTAAAGCAGTGCATGTCGCATGACTTTCCAAGGGGCTCGTAAAAGTTCGAAACTTTTTTAAACTTAATCTTAAACTTAAACTCGTTTAATTAAAACAATATGTCCCTCTATTTTTAAAATAACTTTAGAACGCACAACACAAAACGGAAGGAAGATTTATCAAATAAGAATAATAAATGTGATTCTAAATCTAAAATTTCACGATTTGAAAAAGCGCAACGAAGTTTGAATATATGTTTACATTCAAGTTCGCTGAAAACAAAAGATGTCAAAGATCAATACAGAAGTAGTTTAATTTCTCTTTTAAGTACGGTTACGTGCATATATTTATGGTATAGCTGCTGTATGTGCCATATACTTTTGCTCGTCTCCAAAAGGTGACAGATTACTTAACGACAAGCTTTAAAGCACTCGAATCATGTAAGCATGCATATGTATAGTATAGTACATATTTAATAGAGTTTTTGTTAAATAAGCGTGAGTATAAACACTTGAATGTAATCGTAAAATCCGTCCCGGCACCTTCCTTTGTTGTCGGACGGGTGCGCCCGCATAACAAAATATAAAAAAACTAATATTGTAATTTACAAGAAAATTTACACTTAGGATTTTATTTGCATTCTCTTTTATAGGATTTTTATGATGTCAGTTGTCATTTGGCTCTGGTTATTTCCTACTCCGCGTCCGGGTGTTTCCTACCCACCCAATTATAGTTGAATTACGTTTTTTATTGCTTGCTATTCGCGACATTGCTGCGTCAAATAGTTTTTGCTTTTCAGTTTCGCTAAATTCACTCAAAAAGTTGTATAAAATTATTAAATCGTTGCGGTTACCATTCCTTAAGTTTGGACATTCATTTAAAATTTTTAAAAAATGGGATGGTAAATTTTTTGTGAATTTCAAAATGTTTTAGCTTTGAAAACCATTTCAGAAACATTTAGCTTCACTTATAATAATATTCCGAAGTGGCGGCTAATTACGAAGCGAAGGAAACTTGTTTGCACGGTTAAAGCCCGTATAAATTAAGAACCTGATCATCAGATCTCACTAACCTTATGATGTTCATCCGAAGTTGCAATTTACCGTGAGACTGTTGGGAATGCAATAGTTATACCAGACTTTTTGTTCGGATGAATGGCGAATTGAACAATAACTTGTGTAATGATTTGTATAGACTATCATAACGAAATAGAGGTTGAACAGCCAGCCGCCTTTAAGACGGCATCCAACTACTCTCCTGTATTGAGTCCCACTGTAATAATAGGATAACTCTGTTTTTGCGGTCGCATTAAAATCTTTTTTTGTCAAGAGAGCGCAGATCAAACTTCACACTGGTTCACACTAGTTGTAAAGTAGATTATAACTAGTTAATTAAATTCATACAAGTAAAACGGCACGTATGCTTTTTTGTGGAGAATTTTTAGGTTCCATGGTTACATTTACTGAGTAATACGGAACTAGATATAAGTGAACAAGTAAGAAAGGGCTAAGTTCGTGTGTAACCGAACATTTTATACTCTCGCAATGTGCAAGGATCAGAGGCGGGGAAATCCCTTCAGGTGCTGGCATAATTTCATATTAAGAAATGTTCCGGAAGAATTCGACATTCATTATTCGACGAAATTGTCAATGGATTGCAATCATATTTGGTATCTTATTAACTTATATTACAAGCCATAGACTCATGTACTTTCCTTGTTATATTTTGCTCCGTGTCAGAGATATTTATATTAAAATCTACTAAATTAACTCAAAAGTGATATATGCGATATAAACTCAATCAAAGGGGCTTAATTTAATATATTGGGTATATGAGGAAAAATTAAACCAGAGAAAAGGAAATCATTATATTAGGAATAAGCGGCTTAGACCATGATCTCGACAAATTTCTTTCATATTTAGTGCGAAATTACATTATGTTTAAGAAAACGGTTTAAAGTCGGATGGAAAGTCGGGAATTATTATATCGGATATTTTTGGGATAGAGGAAGATCTGCACTGATCACATTAACTCTTTTCATTATTCAAGTATATTAGGGAACATGTTTTCACGCAATTTTGTGAAGGTAACTCACACAGTGACCGACATATCGACATATTCATGGAAAAATAATCCTCCAATTTCATTACAATATCATATAAATTTACCGATATTTTCGATAAAAAGTCAGATAGAGGCGCTGAGGTCCTTTTATTGGGTGGCTGGTGGCGTGGAAATTTATAATCCGATTTCGTCTATTTTTTACGCATAAGATGACATATTCTGAAGGGACTATTTGTACAAAGTTTGACTTTCATATCTTAATTGCTGCTCGATTTATCTGCTTTAAAGTGAAAGGATCAGAAGAAACTTAAAATCGTGTTATATGCGAAGTAAGCGTCGTTTTTATCCGATTTCGTCCATTTTCACAATGTCCTATAAGAATGCAATTATAATGACACGTACCAGGTTTTGTCGAAATCGATTAAGGTGTTCGAGATATGAGATTTCTCCTAAAAGTGAGCGAAGCCACGCCCATTACCAAAACTTTACACGGATTCCTATCCGTGTAATATTTTCTGCAAGATTTAATGTTTTGATGTGTTCCTTCAGCGAGTTATCGCACTTTTAGTAGTTTTGAACATAACTTGTGTATGGGAGGTGGGCATGGTTATTATCCGCTTTCACTAATTTTCTCCGTATATGAGGAAGTGCTCGAAAAACTTACTCGGAGGAAGTGAGATTGGTATAGCTTTAACGGTTTCCGAGATATATATATTAAACCGATGGGGGGCGGGGCCATACCCAATTGTAAAAAAATTTTTGCTTACAGATGCCCCACCCTACTAGGATCCCCTATACCAAATATCACGTTTATATCTTTATTTAGTCTCTGCTAGTTATATATTTGCTTAGTTATAGCACTTTATCTGTTTTCGATTTATGGCATTTTGTGAGCGTGGCAGATGCCCAATTACACCCATCTGCAATACCAATCGTCTTACGGTGACAAAGAATACGCGTACCAAGTTTCATCAAATATCTTAATTTTTACTCAAGTTATTGCTTGCACGGACAGACGGACGGACAGACAGTCACTCGGATTTCAACTCGTCTTTTCAACCTGATCATTTATATATATATATGTCTGTATCTAACTCGATTAGTTCTAGGTGTTACAAACAACCGTTAGATGAACAAAACTAATATACTCTCTAGCAATATGTTGCGAGAGTATAAAATATGATATTCAAACATGCATACGTCGAAATGCGACTCGCTCACAGTTGTAATATAGATTATTTTAGATGAAAGAATTGTTGGGATTGGGAGAGTTGGGATTTCTTTGCGAACTTATGTGCGACCGTTTGCTGCCACCTCCTCTCTTCCTCTTGCAGTTAAGTATATGTAATGGGGGTTCAGAGGTTTTGCCACAGTTACGACCGTAACAACAATAGGCACTAGCTATGATCAAAGGCTTAAGAGTTTTACTTTTGAGTATCGTAAGCGACTGTTTCCAATTGAATCTGAACGCAGAAGGAAAGAAGCAGCAGAAACAAATATCTAGATATTCGAAACTATTTAGATATTAGTGTGGCAACGCTTCATTTTGTCGATGGATGCAGTTGTTGGATATCAGCTCTATTTCTTATTCATGTTCATCATCAGCACAATTTCAATATTCTGGCTGATATTTTTTCTTTGAACTCTTTACTGTCTTTCCGATGCTACTCAAAAACGACTGAGTTTGTAAGCTGTCTATTTTAGGGAATTTATGTTTGAAAATTGTGAATAAAATTTGTTAGTTCTACTCGAGGCACACATATTTAGGGGCACAAGTGTTGCATAAGCACACATAAATTCGCTTATATTTGAAATTATGCGTAGCAGTTGTGGTTTTTAGGCTGAGGCAACCATCGGTGATCAGTGATCATCGATCGCTGGTCGTCTAGTCAAGTGCCCAATGGTGCAGAATAGTAAAACATGGGACGCAAGTTTTTTGTTTGTAAATAGCGTTTGCCAATTTTACGCTGTTTTAAATTTTTTATTATTATTTAAAAGAAAAAAGTAATAAAAGACGGCACATTTTCTTCTTGAGCTTATTTTATTATTTTTCTTTAGCGTTTCATGTTTTGCAACTCAACTTGCGATTTGAAGGTAGAAGAGGTAATTTTTGTAAGAGTTTGCATCAAAGTTGTAAATGTCTGGCAGCAAATTTTCTGTAATAAATTTCGTATTCTTATGACAATACGAATGCACAACGCTTACGACTGCGACTGCTGCTGTCGTTTCAGCTGCCGCTGACGCTGCCATTGCCACTGCCACCACCACTACCTCTACCTCTAAGATCGTCCCAGACAGCTGTAGATCTGCTGTTTATTCGTTACCGGTCGTCCCAACCGACCAAACCTAACGTGTCTACCCGACACCCTCGAGACGCGAGCGTGGCCGTTGATCCGCAACTCGCGGCATGAAGCAGGTCTAGATCCACGGGGCGATACAAATTGTGGATGCAGTTGTGGTTGTACGTCGGCTATAGCGTCGACGGCACGACCGACGCGTCGGTTGTTACGTCTTGGTGACGCGTACGCAGTTCAGTTCATGCTACTCTGCGCAGACGCGTTTTATGGCATTTTTATAATGGTTTTACTTATTTTCCTTTTTCATGTGAAATTGCGCAAAAATATTTTACGATCGTACAGCATTAGCAAGGGATCAACGGAGCGACGACTGGCAATAGCGACTGCTACAACAAAAACAACTGAAAATCCATCAAAGGCTTCCATGGCTTCCACGGATCCACGGCTACAATTCGAAGTTTTTCGCTTTGCGTTTTGCGTTTCGGTTTCACAGTAGCATACAAATATTAGTTTTTAAATAAGAAAACAGCGCATGGTAAAATAAAATTTTGAAATTTTGCATACAATTAGTGGAGTAACAAAGTTTTTACTACAACCAATGCGCAAATTGTAATGGATCGGCCTTTATCCAAGCGCTGCTCTTAGATGCTGGACACTGCACACAGCGCTGAGGACCATGCAAACTGAATACATTCGTATATATGTACATCAAGGTTTACCTATGTGCAAATTAATGAATATATTGTATATATAGGCATATATAATATGTAAGCAGATATATGTGGACGCGGAATGGCGCGCTGCCACAAAGTTAAGACAACCATACTGTTGAGTATGCAAAAAATAATTAGTCACAGTGCAAAACCCACCCATAGTAACAGATTGCATGTGTATATAAATTTTTTGCTACCTGATTGCACCAAAAACATCGATTGGTTTCGACTTCTGCATATCGGCTAACAAAATTAGCGTCTTCTTGTTGCAATATTTAAAAACTGTAATGCTTTTGTACATATTAAATTCTTGATTACAAACATTTCAATAGGGAATTTTTCGGAATGAACAGGTTATAAATTTTTCAGGGCTGCCGTTATACATTCAAATCGATAAGTGTAATTCGACTGGAACTTCTGTTGATATCCAGACCTCTGTCCTTTTTCCCTCAAGTAAATTATACGTACCAGCTTTTCCAATAATTTTGGATAATCGGATAGGATTATTTAATTGATTATTCGATATTTAAATTATAATTCTACACTCAATTAGAAGTTGGGTACAGTATTGACATTTGGCAAACTATTATGTCGCCATATAGCCAGGTTGAAAAGCTTCGGCTTAATTAAAAACAAATTTTTTAGGCAAAAATCTATTATCTTACTCAAAGTCGTTGATATCGAGGGTGGTGTACCAACTATAGCGATCTTCCAATTTTTCGACATCATGTTTGTAGTAGGATTGGTTTTTTATTCAATATTTGTGTCACTCTGGCGATTTCTTTTCAACGGCTATTCTCTTGAGGTCTGAAAACGGAAAAAAGTTGCTTACCTGGGTAAGGCGGGGTGCCGTACCTGGGTTCATCATCTTCGGTGTTCCCATGACCTGTACGGAATTAGCAAACCACTTACAAAAGTTTGCTTCCTTCGGCATTGAACGTCTGCCTGTATATAGTCTTGTAGAAACAGATATTACCAACGACGTCGTCTCTCGGCAAAGTGAATCATCTGATTGTGTTTCTCTTGCTTTATTTGCCGAATAACTCAAGATGCACTCCACCACCAGTTGGAGTCACTCGCAAACATATAAAAAAAATATAAAAATTGACATCAAGGTCAACTTAATATTTACTGAATGCATTGTGTGGGTGATTCCAAATACCCAATTCCAATCCATCCAATTAAAATTGATTGCAGGCCTATTAATAAAGAAGTCATCGGGAATAAAAATATTGTATGGAAGGATGGAACCATTTTCCAAAGGTACAAGTGTGATCTTTACCAAAAAACTCCAACATTTCTGGGAACACAACTACTATATGCATTACAAATTGGTTTTTGTAAAGACAAACCATTAACGGGTGGATATTTTTATCGACTTTCATTAATCCAGACATAGATTATATTATATATACAAACTGTTGAATTTATGCTCAAAGCAAGGTGTGTCCCAACATTCGATTGAGTCAGATAGAAAATAAGGACATCAAACGTCTTGAGATTCCAAGACAGCGTTTGATAATGTTTGCTATATCAGTTTCCTGTAGCAAAATATGTAAATAATTCATATTGGCGGTATCACATCCTTTATACAGGACATATCTATCAATGAAGTGGCTTGACAGACGACTACGAAGTAGAATTTCGACAAATTTTCTACAAGGAATTTTCGATGAGCTTCTTAGTACGTTCAATGCTTTTTTGTTGATACTAAAATTAAATCATTTAAATTTCTATTTAACTAATTAGGAGGAAAGTAGTTGCATGTTTGCATGCTTGTGGAAATCAATTCGGAAGCTTATAAGGTAGCTAAGGTCGAAGATGTTTGCCAATCTAGCTCAACGAAGCTACAAACAATAAATACCTACACATATACGTACATACGAAGATAAGATACGCTTCAACCGTCAGCCAATACCAATGATCCATTTTTAGGCAAGTAGTTGCAAGCTCATCATCTCAGATGAAATGCATACGGTTGAACAATGACTGTAAAAGCAAAATAACCCGCATTTTGGTTGGCTGATTTTTAGCTCATCAAATAATGTAAGTAGTCGAACAAATACTACTATTCGTGTTAGCTATATTTGCATATTGAATCTGAAGTTTGTATCTTAGTATATAGGGTATCTTGTAGTTTGCAATTTGTCTTATCTTATTATGATAATTCACAATTTGACTAGAATAATGGAAATCATTATAGTCAAAAAGTCTTATATTTGACATATATATATATATATATATATGTTTTATAGTCTTATATTTGTACTGGGGGAAATATTGACTCGATTTTTCACATTTTGCTCACAAGGACACTTTATTATATGTTCATATTTTCTGCAAAAAGTCAGCAATAGACACCTAACTCAGCATATTGGGCATCTGGGAACTTGAATAGTCTTAGTCCAATTTCGATAATTTTTGGATGTGAGATGGCATAATGTTGCCTCGAATGAACTGCTTACGTAAAGTTTTATTCCGAAATCTTTATTAATGCTTAATTTAGATACTATAAAAAGAAAGAATAACGAAATAAAAATTTTAATTGCGTTATATGTAAAGGAGGTGGAGGAGGAGGTTATAGTCTGACCTTGTCCAGTTCCACAAGGATATTAGGGTACTATTATGCACCAAATTTTGTAGAAATTATCGGAGTGATTTCTGAGATATAAATTATATTATATTTTATCTAAAATTTGGTGATTCTACTCCCATTGTATAATTTTTATCCTGATTCCCATGCAGCCCTTGCATTCCATCTTACATTTATTCTTAAGTCGAGTTATCGCACTTGTAGTAGTTTTCAACACAACCTTTACATAGAGGTGGGTGTGGTAATGGTTCGATTCTGCCCATCTGCAAGCAGTGCCAAGAGAAGCGCGTATCAAGTTTCATCAAGATATCTCAATTGTTCCTCAAGTTATCGCTTGCACGGACGGGCACACAGACATCCGGAATTCAACTCTACAAGGTTTTATGTGTTACAAACAACCGTTAGGTGATACTCTGTGTCAACATGTTTCGAGAGTATAAAAATTATAATTAAAAACTTGCTGACCAGTGGATTATAATTTGAAATTATATATATATATATATGTATATTCATTTGTACTTTAAAAATTACTAGACCCTTTTCAATTAATGACTAATTAGCGAGAACACACGGAGCAGCATAATGCCTCTCCTTTTCTCTTAGCCTCAAAATTCAGCTTAATGGCCACTAATTGGAAGACCATATTTTCGATGCGCTCGACAATCTTATTGACTGGTTCACTTTAGACTTTATTGGATTTCACCAAAAAGAAGGTACACTCCTTAGTTATTGCTTTGTTTATGATTGAGTATGTAATTTTAAAAGTGTGTACCATGCGGGTACGGGAATACACGTAACAGTAAGTAATTTTGTACGATCCAAAATGTAAATTCATTCTATTAAACAAACCAAATTGTTACTTGTCGTACATTAATAATAATAGGCACATTAGGAATAATAGGCACATAGTTTTGAGAAGAATTTTGTATTGATTTCAGATTAGCCAAATTGTACAATGGCTGCTTAATCAATCATTTTCTGTGGTATATTTTTAATGCATAAAAAATCGATTTGAGTAAGGTAAGAATTAATTCGTTACGTTGTGTGTTATATGTTATTAGAAAACTTTTACAACTTTCGTAATGATATTAGATTACTCCATTTTAAAGGAAATGTGCTCAGTCATCGGCATATTGCGCAGTACGACCCACTCATATTAAAAAGCTGGTCTTCTATAGAATTAGGCATAAGTTGTGCTATAGATGCATGTTGTGCTATAGATTTCGTGGTATGAGTGTAATTGAACCCATTCAAATGGTATCCTTGTATAATTTAATAATAACTCTGTTATAAAATGCAAAGATAAGGAAAGGAAGACATAATGCACATACATATTTGTAGTTAAGTGATTTTTACAAATATAGGATATATTGGCTTCTTAAGGGGCAGTATATTTTTTATAACATTTGTAGGTGTAGATATCGTTTGATACGTCTGCTAGGGTATTCATAGTTTGCACAATGAAATTTCTTTATTTCCAAATATTAAAATCTCAACAACTTAGTTGAAAATTGGCAATTATATCAACGATTTCTGTTATTTCTTTTTACTTATATAAGATGCGCGTAGTTATCTACGAATTATTTTTAAAACAGTCGAAGGATTTTCCAGTCATTTTTCGAATATGTTTTTGAAAATACGTCGATAATAGTTTAAAAGTGTATCGATTATTTGGGTTACTTAACTGTTTAAGTTTCTGGTATGTCCATTACATAGTTTAAAGTAACATGGGAACTTCATTTGATATAAACAGGATGACACATGGAAGGGAGGAATTAAGAATAATTTCATGTTGATGGCGGATGTCTTTCAAAGCCTTACGTATTTTCGAAATTAGTTTTAAGCGTTAATCAAGTTCTTTTAGCATTAGCCACGAATATTTACGGACAAGTAAACGGCACAAGAGCCATTTTCCAACTTTAGTCTTAGTTCAATTTCTGTTAATGATATGATAAATTCTCTTCCATATTTGTGTTATACATCTTAGTATAAATTGGTTTATGTTCTGGTTTGATCCGTTTATAAGATTCTTCGCTTTAGTGTCAGTGACTTTTAATATTACTGGATCTTCTACAACATTTGAATGAAAACGGTAGTCTACAGCACTCAAAAACTCTCATAACTTTGTTCATTTATTCTGGGAGTAAGGAAAAATAAATCGAATTTCTCAGGCTCTATTAAACCTGCGAAACAAATGGTGGCATTTGGACCAATCTTCGAGATCAACTTTTTAAATAGAGCCTTTACGGGCGACGATGATTCTGGCAACTCCTGCTATAAGAAATAAAACCGGCATATTCTATCCAATCTACCCAAACAAAGTACGCATATTTTTAGCTTACACCAATTTTTCGCAAAATAACGGCCTTGTGAAAAATTTTTAAATTGCTCAGAAAAGAAAATAAAGTCATCGTAGTTTACTGGATAATGTTACTGTGAAGCTACAGTTAAAATTTGAATAGCCTCCGAGTACCGAAGTTGTAGTTTTCACTATTCAACCAATTGAATTAGTTGTTTAGGACCCTAAACTCTATTTAAAGCCAACAAGTTTTTTTTGAATTTTTTGAAAATGCTAAACTGGCCTAACACCTTAAAGCTTTAAGAATTCGTTCTACTTTACCAATTGCCTTTAAATTATGTGATGGAAGTATTTTTAGTTAACATGCCATGAATATTCACAAAATATGCCTTAAGTGCAACGCCATGCACGGCCACTGCAAAATTACTTACCACATATATCTTTTCATAATCACCACTGATGACGGTGTGCTTTAGGCACATCTGAATAGTTCGAGGGTATTAGTGCTTACCCCTCTTAATTTATCACACATATTTTGTGAGTTGTCAAAGCTAATGATCATCATCAAAAAACGATTTACCCTAATTTAGACCTTGATAATACGTAAGTTGCTTACTTACATAGGAAACTCTCTGAACTAGTCAATTCTGGATCCACCTTTGCATATACACACAAATTCGTTTACTCCGTCAACCGCAAAAGCACGAGCAAGTGCAAAGGTATGCACTCGCTAATATATGTATAAATATATGTACATACTAAGTGTATGATCACATTCTGGCAATTATTTATCTTTACGCTAATAGCTATGCGCCAGAGCATTGAACCGATGCAACACGCTAGTTGAAAGCGAAAGTTCAAATATGCTTGTCAGCACTACTGAAATTCAATACAAACTCTTTTGAGAGCACTTGTGACTTATATGTGTACATACATATGTACATATGCATAAGAGTGCAAGCCGAAGTAAGAAATTCAGTGTGAATGTTACGGGAGGATATGATACTAACAGCAAGTTATATATATATATATATATAGACCAATTACTAAAGGGAGTAGTTATTCTCATAAAGAGTATCTGCCAGAAATGGATCACAATTGCGATGTTTTGAAAGGAAGATATCCATAAAACCGTCTTTGACTCGGTTATGCTGGAAATTTGCTTTCCTTAATGTGGTAAATTTGTAGATGTTTCATGTATGTGAATACGCTAAAAGAAGATACTAAATATTCTATAATTAAAATTTTTAATTAATCTCTTGTTGGCATTTTTGATAAAATTTATTCGTGTAATAAGATGTTTTAGCTATTGGCACAGTTCCAATTGGTATTGCAAAATCTTTTTACATACATTTTAAATGCGGAATTTGGGAATTGTAAGTTTTAATTGTGAATTCAATGGAGAGTAAAACAATTGTTTGACAATTATTCTTAATTAAGTACATATTTATATAAATTTGTACATTTTCATTCATTCCTTAATTTTTATAGTATATATGTATTGCAAGTATGCCTATTTAATGCTGTAATAAATATTATTACCAACTCGAATCTGCTTTTCTTCGGTTTAATTTATTATTTTAGAATACCAATATTTCAACAAATTACATTTGGATTATATTTGATTTCATTCGGATTATATTTGGAAATTTTTTGTAAATCACTGACGCTTAGAATATGTAACTGATAAATGATGTAACTTGACTGTTGACACATTTAATATATAATGTACACAAAGTTTGTGATTTTTTTCTACATATTTTTACATGTTAAACAAAAAAATAATAAAAGTGAATGTAATAAAAGGCTTTGCCAAGTTGTTAATTAAAAATATTTAATTTTATATAACAATCTTTTCTTATTAAGTGAAAGCGTAAATTAAACTTTCGTTGAACATTTTTAGAAATGTTGGCACTACAAACTGCGACTTATTGTAATCTACTGCAATACTATTAACACATTATTTACATGCTTTGCAAAAGATTGTAGTTTTAGAAAGCTCATGTGATAATTGTATTATGATAAGATTAAAGATATTTATGCAAATATAATGAAATTTAATTCATATTCGTAAAATTCATAAAATAAAAGTTATACAAAGGCGAAAACCCATACATTATATATAGTGACAAAATGCAACAAAACGTAACCCAAGCAAACTAAATTCACATTCACATCGAAACAAATAAAAAAAGTAAAGAAGGGCTAAATTCGGGTGTAACCGAACGCAATTTGAAGAGATCAAAGGCGGATAGTTGAAATTGGTCATGTGGCTGCTGAAATATGATGTCCAACTTAAAAGTGGACGGTGACACGCCAATTGTCCAATTTTTACATCAAGCGATATGTACCCCTGTAGTACAACAGAGTCTCTACTCCTGACGTTTTTCTCAATAGTTTTCAAAATAACTATGAAATCTGTGATTGTTTTGAATGTGTGAAATTTGGCTGATGCGACATTATTAGGTTCTTAGACAAATAAAAAAAACCTATTAGGAAGAGTGGCCACGCCCTCTTTTTATAGATTTTTTAACCACATGTTAAAGGTGCATTACATTTGAGTTCTGTAGATTAATTTCTGGCTTAATTAAAGCTTTTTACAGGTTTTCGCTTAACGGCATTTTGTCGGTGTGACAAGAGTCCGATTCCGCTCATCAGCAACACCGACCTTCTTATAGTGTACAGACAGACAGACAACCGTGAGGTGAACAAAACTATTATATTCCGTGCAACAGTTTGGCAGAGTATAAAAATTTGAAGGCGGTTGAAAACAAAATCACGAATACATAAGATTATAAATATAATATACAAATCGCTTACGCTGTCTGCAAACACGCGCGTTGCTGTACTTAAATGCATACGGGTATGAGTGCATATTAGCGGGCAATTAAAATGGTAATGCCGGCTCAATTGGTTGGCAACGCTGCACTCGCGATACTTTTATAAATTACAAAGCGTTAACACATCGCTATATACAAGCATGTAAATACTCACACTCATAAATTAAGAGCATACACACTCGCGTTACCTACTAACAGCGCGTGTAACTCTGCGCCGTTTGTTTGTGGTTGTTGTTTAACGGATGACGCGATGATGCTATGTCGTTGTAGGCCGAATGCAATTGTTGGTGGTCACCCGAGGGGCTGCTCAATAAGGGGCTGCACTTTGTGCGGAGCACACGCCAGTCTGTTTACATACCGCTCACACTGCAATTCGTTAGTTTTCTCAATAGTGCACTCAACAGCTCGGGTGAGAGATACACGTGTAAGCTATTTAGAATTCCTATTTATTGTGCATGGGTGAAGGGCGGTGTATGGCGATAGGAAAAGAAAGAATTGTACGTACATGTAGAAAGTACGTGCTCATGCACACATTACATGCAAACGTGTGTACAAGTGTACAATGATAAAGCAAAAGCCGGTCATACCTATGGATTGGCGTTTGATTGTATCACTGTGTTATTGCGTGTGTATGGGTATGCAAAAAGATAAGTCGGGTCAACAAATTTTATGTTGGGTCAGGCTCAGCCATATCCATTTACAAAATAATTTTAACCCAGAAATGCTGTTTACTAATATATCATACAACGTTTGCTACTTTATAGCAGTCAAATATTCGCAAATCTATGTTAATTGCGTGTCTATTTGTGCAAATATGAATGTGTAATATTAAATGAACAAACCAACAAGTTAATTCCGTAAGAAGTGAACATAAAATGACATTTTAACACTTTTCCACCTCTAAGCCTTTATCAATATGCCCTTATTATCACATTAGTTATATGTATGAATGTTGAAATATACATAGATAATATAAACGTAGTATAAGCAAATTGCATTAAGATATAATATTTAGCTTATATGAAAATGTATGGCAAGGCTTGTTATATGTTTGGCAAACCCATGTTTGACATTGTCTTTCAAACCCAATCGCTTTAGAAGAAATTCTTAATTTTATTTCCGCCTAGAATGTTATTATAACCCAATACTCAGCGAATGGTAGTTACACACTATAAGCACTCAGCTGAACAGCTGACTTAATTACTCGTTATACAAAGGGATTTTAAAACTATAAAGGGCATATTGCAACAAGTACATGTTTAATATATGTCACAGTCACACCACTACAAGTCCAGTAACCATTGTCTTGTCGTATCAATGGAACACATGTTTACAAGTTCAGATCTTTACTGTGGCGATACCAAGTACTAGAGCATCGTGACTGTTTTCGCGCAAACTTACAACTGATGCGGCATCTGATAAACCCCAGCAAATAAATCATTAATTATATTGTACACAAATGTGAACTAGTGTCATTTCAGTCAGTACATAATCAGTAGAACATACTATAGCCAAGCAATAATGAATCAGAAAATATAATATAACTGCTGGGTTTTTTCAATCATGTTTCGCCAGGCCTAGTGATACTTTTTCATCAAAGCACCATATAAATATGTCCCTATATATATGCAAAATATATTACACTTGGAGGTACATACTGCAAAGTAAATGAGAAAAGCGCGTCTTCAAGCAAATATTGCAAATAGAGCAGCTACACAGTTCTTTGGCAGTGTGCTGTGGTAGACCAGTATTCAGCGAATGAAAAAAGAAAAAGTTTATTGATCTTTCTTCAAGTAGCGTCGTACTTATGGGACATTGTGTATTGCAGAAGATCGATTTCTGTATAGACCCAATGGTAACATGGTCTTAGCGGAACCACGAGAATGATATACGTACATATGAATGTAGTTAGATTGCGGGAACGGGAATAATATTGCATGAACATACATCATGAACCATGAACCACCACGGATAGGTCGCAAAACAACAATTGCACTGAACACTACCACAAACGATTATTCTATGATTTATGCCTTTCGGTGGCATAAGAAGGAATAAGCTACCTTAAAAGGCAAGATTACACCGTAAGTGGCGCTGTATTTTTCCGCATTTGCTGTACTAATTGCGCAATACAAATGGAATAATGTATTTTTAAGCTAAACCAAATAGAATTGCTTTGAAAAGAATCGGGGCTAAGCCCGAAATCGTTAGTGTTCTCTAATATTTTAATTTGTTAAAAAAAAAAAATTTACCTTTAAAAAAGTCTAATTAAATATACTCAACTCACAAAAATTTTTGCAAGTAACACATTCAAATGCGAGTAAAATTATATTAACTTGATAAAACAATTTTAGTCCACAATCATAAAATAATTTTACTGTGAAGCTGCAGTTAAAATTTCAAGTCGATACGTGATAAGTTCTTCGTGTACCATCATCGCCCAATTTGAAAAATGCAGTTTAAAGTTTTACGTGCTGAAGCTGACTGACTCAAATGCTCCGACACTATGGCGGATTGGGCAAGGAATTTCCACAATTGTATCGATTGCAATATTCTTAGGAACCTGAAGTGTATTTTAATTCATAAAAATTTTTCGTTTTTTGAAAATCCTAGACGGTCCTAACCCCTTAATGACACAAATTTTAATGATAGAAAGGAATAGTATATTTTTAATGTAAATATGTACTTCCTAATAGCAATTTTTTTAATGAGAATTTATTATATTTTATCTATTTCTAATAAATTCTGTGAGTGCTCTCAAGGCAAATAAAAATTATACACAGTGTCCCTTGAAAAACTACGGAAAGATCTTGAACTGGGCACATAGTAACAAACGACTTATTTGTCACCCTCCATTATCATCCCATTATTTATCACTGCCTTACAAATTGGATTGTATAAGAAAATCTTACGATATTGTTGAAAAATAAGTAGTACTAATAACGTATAGATATGACTGCATATATGTATGTTAATAACAAATGTCGATTTTACATAGTGCAAGCCCTTTTGGACACCACTTCCCTTAATTGTATAAGTTTGCTTTTAATTGCAATTAACAACTGCTGAACTTAGGTGCTACATTTTAACACTTATCAGCCGGGCATACCTTCACACATACATATGTATGTACTTACACATACATGTAAGTATGTATTTTCATATGTATAGCTTTGACTTTTGTAGAGCCTACGTGATTTATTTTAAGTAGAAGAAATCGAGAATTATATCTTATTCTTAATTTCAATATTTTGCATTTAACCCGATTTCACCTTTGTGCTTAAAAATTATACAAAGCAGCCAATTATTAGTTTGCTAATAATTTAATACATACATATGTACACGCATATTTCTATTCATATTAATGCACATATATACATAAATATATCGTGCAGATAAAAGTGCAAGCAAATATACATACATACCTTCAAGTACAATGAACAAGAGCGACTTTTTTTAACACCTCGGCTCAACGGTTCCATTATTTAGGTTATACAGCACATTTTAGAATAATTCGGTTCTCGAATATACATACAGACATTCAAATGGCATTATATTGGTGAATTACGGTTACCTGTTAGGCCACTCTTGTCAAACGGCACTGATGTATGTTGCCAAGTGCTCGGTAATGTTTTTTATTTTATTTTTCTCTCCCTCGCAACATGTTGCTACAGAGTATATTAGTTTTGTTCACCTAACGGTTGTTTGTAACACCTAGAACTAAAAGAGTTAGATATAGACATATATATATATAATATATATACTATATAATATATAATACTTATACTTATATACTATATAATATATATATATGTATACATATATATCATATATATATATAAATGATTACGACGTCCGTCCGTCCGCCCGTCCGTGCAAGCGATAACTTGAGTAAAGATTAAGATATTTTGATGAATCTTGGTACACGTGTTCTTTGTCGCCGTGAGACGGTTTGTATTGCAGATGGGCGCAATTGGACATCTGCCACGCTCACAAAATGCCATTAATCGAAAACAGACATTGTGCTATAACTAAGCAGCAAATTAAGAGATATATATATAGAGCAAAATTTTTTGTAAAAGTGGGTATGGCCCTGCCCCCCAATAGGTTTAATATATATATCTGGGAAACCGTTAAAGCTATATCAATCAAACTTGCTCCGACTAAGTTTTTCTAGCATTTCTTTATATACTGAGAAAATTAGTGAAAGCGGATAATAACCACGCCCACTTCCCATACAAGAGTTATGTTGAAAACTACTAAAAGTGCGATAACTCGCTTAAGGAACACGTCGGAAACATTAAATCTTGCAGAAAATATAATACGGAAGGGTTGCGTAGGAATAGGGTTGCGTGTAAAGTTCTGGTGGTAGGCGTGGCACCGCCCACTTTTAGTAGAAATCCCAGATCTCTAAGACCACCTTTCCCGATTTCAGAAAAATTTAGTGTGCGATTACATTTATTGCAATTGCAATTACATTTGCATACTTATGTTACGCAGTGAAAATGGACGAAATCGGGTAAAACCCACGTCTACTTCTTATATAACACAATTTTAAGTTTCATCTGATCATTTCACTTTAAAGCAGATAAATCGAGGAGCAATTAAGATATGAACATCAAACTTTCTACAAGTAGTCCCTTCAGGATATGTCATCTTATATGTAAAAATAGACGAAATCGTATTATAACATTTCAAGCCTCCAGATACCCAATATTAGGACCTCAGTGCCTCTATCTGACTTTTGATCGCAAATGTCGGGAAATCTGTAAGATATTTTAATGAAATTGGAGGATTATCCTTCCATGATAACAGCGCGCTCTGGTTTCAAAAATGGTGAAAACCAGGTGAATACTTCCCATAGTCCCCATTTACTTAATATAAGGATTTTCAACCTTCCGGTAGACTTTATACCATATATTTCGGTAAATCTGTAAAATATCGTAATGAAATTCGAGGATTATCTCTCCATGATAATAGTAAGCTCTTGTGTCAAAAATGGCGAAAATCGGGTAAATACTTCCCAGAGCCCCCATATACTTAATATAAGGATTTTCAGCCTAACTGCAGACTTTATATTATATAGAACGGTCAATATATAAGTTATCTCTTTGAAATTCAGAGTCTCTTTCTGATAACAGTGTGTCCATGTGCTCAAAATGAATGAAATCGGGTAAGCACTTACCCTAGCCCCCATGTACCTAATATGCGGATTTTCAACATCTGGGTAGACTTTATACCATATATTTCGGTCGATATGTAAGATATCTTAGCAAAATTAAGTGAACACGTAATATTGGATATGCCGTAGTAAACTGCCGAAAATGCGTAAAATCGGTCCACGAATTATCCCAGGTCCCATATACTACATATAATGATTTTCGATATTCTAGCTGACATTATGCCGAATATGTCGTTCACTGTGTGTGTTGCCTTCACAAAATTGCGGGAAAATATGTTCCCTAATATACTTGAATAATGAAAAGAGTTAATGTGATCAGTGCAGATCTTCCTCTATCCCAAAAATGTCCGATATAATAATTCCCGTCTTTCCATCCGGCTTCAAAGCGTTTATGTTGGTCAATATGTGTGATATTTTAATAAAATTAAGTGGATATATTTTCTTAAACACTATGTGATTTCGTGCTAAATATGAAAGAAATCGGTCTGGACCATGGTCTATGCCACTTATTCCTAATATAATGATTTCCTTTTCTCTGGTTGATTTTTCCTCATATATCTAATGTATTAATGTATGTTAATGTATTAATGTAATGTATTAAACCACTTTGGTTGAGTTTATATCGCATATATCACTTTTGAGTTAATTTGGTATATATATTAATATAAATATCTCTGACGCGAAGCAAAATATAACACGAAAGTACATGACTCTGTGACCTGTAATATAAGTTAATAGGATACCAGATATGATTGCAATCCAATGACAATTACGTCGGATAATGAATGTTGAATTCTTCCGCCACATTTTTTAATATAAAGTTATGCCAGCACCTGAAAATATTTCCCCGCCTCTAATCCTTGCACATTGAGAGAGTATAAAATGTTCGGTTACACCCGAACTTAACACTTTCTTACTTGTTGATTTTGACTTATTGCATTTTTTTGCCCTTTATTGCTCGCACGCGCCGTTCTCTTACAACTCACAAGCTACGGTTTGTTTACACTTCATAATTGTGTGCGTGCATTTGAGCGGATTTTTTGTAGGTATGTGTTTACATTTGTTTGACCTTGAATAGAGAATATGTATGCATGTAAAAACTTTCTCAAGGCAAACATTAGCTGCATGAAGGGAAGTAAAAATATCACTTGCACATTGTGGCCGTTTCAAAATGCACACTCATTTGCTGAGAGAGAGCGATGCATACTTTGTTGCAAATGCAAGTGTTAGAAACGTGTTTGTATATATGCAGCTCCATTGCGCAATAATTCTTAAATACACACGTACATATATTTCATTTTATAATATTTGCACTGTGACCAATTTATAGGTTTAATTTTAACGATGCACTGCATATAAATGCACGATGAATTTTTATATACATGAATATTTTTTTGCGAAAACTGTACTAAATTAAATATATTTATACTTGCGCACCCTACAGACGTTGTCCTGTACACACGTTTTTAATTCATATATTTCAACCTTTTCTGAACAAACTGCAACAATCCGGACCGTTCTGATGAAAATTTTTATTAAAAAGTTATTGCAATATCCAACGTCATTACATTTACATTTATCACAATTCAACCAAGCGATGTGTTTCAGTACGTGTATACTATGAGCGAAGTAAAATGCAGAGGTTGCGTTAAATAAAAACTTAAACTTCTTTAAAAAAAAGGTGAAAAAGTTGAAACTCAATCTATTTCATAACAGGCATATTTTTTATTCTGTAAAAACTTTTTATATCGTAATTCCATTGGATATATAATATTTTTAATTAATCCTTGAGGAGTATACAAAGACAAATTCGATGGTTTCCCAACCCTGGAGCACACAAAAAAATAATTGGCCGTGAGAAAAGTACGGATTTTTTAATCTAGGTTACAAATTGTCTTTGTTTGACCTTGTGACTTTTCAATAGTCGAAGCAAATGCAAAGCGGATTGGAAATTGCAAACATTTGAATGGTATAGGCGAACCTGAAGGAATAATTGGTATCCGTGGTAGATGCACAACTTCACCCTGAAAATTTTCACTCAAAACAGTGGCTTTTAAAATTTTGACTATACTTTTTATGACCGGTTTCGTGCCACTACACAATTTCGGGACATATCAATCGCAAATTATGTGGTGGCATTCCAGGTAAACACACTTAATTTAAAAGTTCGGCGGGATAGTTGACAACTTCATCAGGATCAATAATTTCATTAGTAGGCAATTCTTATATTTTGAAATTGATTGCGTCAACATCTTAAGTTTATGCGACTATAATAGCTCGTTCACTTATGCGTTTTAAGTAGGTATACCAATATTTCTTGCTCTTCCACGAAGACGTGGCATTTTTCCGTAAAAATAAAATGTTACAAAATAATAAACAAAGAATATGAGTAACTTATTGAAGAAAATGAAGTTTCTAATGAAGTAACAGGACCGAAAGTATTTATTGTACCAAATTTTAGGCAAAAAATGTGCAATTTTATTTTGTTGTTTTTTATCCTCTCGCAACATGTTCCAACAGAGAATAAAGTTTTTTTTTCTTCACCTAACGGTTTGTAACAATTAAAATTTTTCAAGAAATATATAGAGTTATATATACAATACCATAACAATGTTCCGAATGACGAGACGAGTTAAATTCTGAGTGCCTTTGCAAGCGACAAGTTGGTCCTTACCCCTGCAAGAAGGTCGGTATTGCAGATGGGCAGAATCGGACTCTTGCCACACCTACAAAATGCCGTTAATCGAACCTATAAAGTGATATAACTATGCTATAAATTAAGATACAAATTTGATATGGAGAATCGCAGCAGGGAGAGGCCTACATAGGTTGAAACTTTTTGAAAAGTGGGAATGGCCCCGCCCCCTTATAAGTTTAAACTACTAAACGCATAAACTACTAAAGCTATATCAACCAAACTTGCTCAGAATAAATCTTTCTAGCACCTCCTCATACGCTGGGAAAATTATTAAAATCGCAATATAATAACTCCCACTCCCCATATTATCTCACTAACGAAAGACGTCAGAAGCATTAAATTTCACAGTAAAGATGGTATGGAAGGGATGCATAGGAATCCATGTGAATTTTGGACAATGGTTCACCCCACTTTTAAGTGAAAAGTCATATCTAAGGAACTACTATACCAATTCCGACCAAATTGCTGAATTATACATCGATATAAAGATTTGTAGTGATATGTAAATAGAGATGTGATTTAGAACGCACTTGAACATTAGAAAAAATCTTCGAAAAATCATCTAGTTCTAATTTCAGCGCTTTGGGTTTAAAGGTATTTTATGTGAATCTATTAAAAATATGTATTTTAAGTATTGAAGTCCGGTTATTTTGACCTTTCTCACACTTACAATATTCATTGTATCGCAATTATGTTGTTTTCTTACAAAACATATCATTTCCAAACATCTTATGGAGTACAGTGTATGAAACGTAAAATCTCATTATCATATCGCAAAAAAGCTCTTTCGAAGAATTGAACTAATGAGCACGTGATAAGTAAATCGTTTAGAGATTTATGTAATTTCAGTTATTAGCCAACAACTTGAAGAAAACTAATTAATACATTAAATAAATTAACGCTATGTAATAAATTATTGCGCGCTTTTTGTCACCCATTTTGTTATTTGGTTTGATGGTTTACATATTTTACGTAGACTGCAGACTATGAAGAAACAACGATGTGTTCCGTTTTTAAACACATCAGTCGAATGATTTCCTCTCAACGTTAGCCCATTAGAAATTTATTTGTCCGTCACAGTGAGGAAATGAAGTTAAAAATTTCAACTAACAAATGGTTCGTCGCAACTGGTAGAACGGCTTAGGGTTTAAGGTAAATCCTCCAATATTTTCTAGTTTAAAATAATCGGACCGTAATCAGTAAATTGCATTATGTTTTCCTTAAACTGATTTAGCTAAGACAAACAAAATTTTCAAGCAAGCCCACACTTTATTTGGAAGGTTTCAGAAAATATAACTACATAATACGTAAAGTATTTCAAAAACATTTGTGTAATATATATATCTACCATATATGTCTATCTTTAGTATGTCTATTTTATATATATATTATATATTTTTTATATTATATATATATATTTTACATATATATACATATATATATATGTGTATATATATATATATATATATATATATATATTTTCATATATATAACTGTTTCTAGTTTATGGAAAATTTTGTTCACTCAAAAAACAAAAATTCTAGCAGGAGTAATATTGTATAATTTTCGCTTTTAAATATTCCATACCTTCACAATTGATTACCATAATACAAATATACATATGTGCAGTAAATCCAAAGTGTCAATAATCAAACGGTAATGCTTTGGGTACAACAACGTGCAAGGGTGGTAGAACCTCACGTTGGGCAAATTTTATCCGACAGCACTCATACAAGGCAATAAAGGAGATCAAAGTAAAAGATATCAAGTGGGTGGATAACACAAAATGAGCGATAATTCAATAACACATATATTTAGTATAAAACATAACATTGAGGTAGGCTTAAGCCAAATATACTTTATTTCAAAAGGGTCGAATGCCTGCTAGTACTTCATGTCATCACCAAAATCTATAGTACCACAGCAACAACTCTCTAATAAATCACACTTTAATTTAAAAATAGTCTATAACCAACTTTTCAGCGCGGAACTTAAGAATTAGGAACATATCTTACCAAATTAGAAGAAATATATTCAAAACCAAACCACATCCAAAATGAAACAAGTTAAGAAAATCTCAGTTCGGGTGTAACCGAAATGTTTATACTTTCGCAATGTGCAGAGATCAGATGTGGGGAAATACTTTCAGATGCTGGCATAACTTTGTATTAAAAAATCTTACGTAAGAATTCAAAATTCATTATTCAACGAAATTCTGATTGGATTACAATCATATTTGGTATCTTATTAACTAATAACAGACCACAGAGTCCCCTACATTCATTACTATATTTTGCTTCGTGCCCAAGATTTTTACATTAAAATCAACCAAATTAACTTAAACATATATGCCATATAATTTCAAGTACATATATATAATATATGGTATATATATAATTCAAACAAAGTGGCTGAACTAAATATATTAAATGTATGAGGAAAAAGTCTGCCACGGATGCGGAAATCCTAATATTAGGAATAAGGGGCTTATACCACGGTCTATACCAATTCCATTCATATTTAGCGACAAACCACATTATGTTCAAGAAAATATATCCACTTATTTTCATTAAAATATCACACATATTAAACATATGGAGTTTAGAGTCAGCTGGAAGCTCAGGAATCGCTATATAGGATATTTTTGGGCTAGGGAAGGGTCGGTACTGATCGTATTAACTTTTGGCATTACTCAACTACACCAGAGAACATGTTTCCACGAAATTTTATGAAGACAACTCACACACTGGCCGACATATTTGGCATAAAGCTTGCTAGAATAACGAAAATTATTTTATGTAGTATATGGGAGCTGGGATAATTCGTTAACCGATTTCACACATTTTCGGCATTAAACTATGGTATATCCAATATTGTGCATTTACTTAATTTTGTTCAGATATCTTACATATTGACCGATATATAAACGAACAAAGAAAACCGGATTTTTGAAATTCTTATATTAGGTATATGAGGGCTAGGGGAACTGTTTACCCAATTTTCCTCATTTGTGATACAAGAGCACATTATTAACATGGAAAGATAATCCGCGACATTACGACATCTCATAGATTTACCATTATGTATGGTATAAAGTCTACCGAAAGGTTGAAAATCGGCAGATTATATATATGAGGACTAGGGGAAGTATTTACCTGATTTCATACACGGAGATACACTGTTACAAAGAGGAGCCCTCTATGAATTACATAGAGATAGCTCATATTTTGGTCGAAATATGTGGTATAAAGTCTAACGAGAGGTTGAAAATGCGTATATTAGGTATTTCGGGAGTAGGGTAAGTATATAACCGATTTCCCTGTTTTTGGCACCTGAGCACATTATTATTATGGAAAGACAATCCACCAATTTCATCACGATATCTCAAATATTTAGCGAAATATGTGGTTTGAAGTCTACCGGAAAGTTGAAAATCCGTATGTTAGGTGTATTGGGCCTAGGGTAATTATTTACCCGATGTTCACCATTTTTGATACCATATCACACTATTATCATGGAAAGACAATTCTCGAATTTCATTACAATATCTTACAGATTTCCCGATGTTTTCGATAAAAAGTCAAATAGAGGCACTGAGGTCTTAATATTGGGTATTTGGTGTCATAAAAAGTTATAATTCGATTTCGTCTATTTTTACGCATAAGATGACATATTCTGAAGGCACTATTTGTACAAAGTTTGATTTTCATATCTTAATTGGTGCTCGATTTATCTACTTTAAAATGAACGGATCAGATGAAACTAAAAATTGTGTTATATGAGAAGAACGCGTGACTGTTATACGATTTCGCCCATTTTCACAATGTGATATAAGGATACACATTCAATATCATATACCAAATTTGGTATAAATCAATATAGACGACGTACGTCTACGTATACGTACGTACGATAGACGTTCGTGAAATATATAAATTCCTCTAAAAATGGGCGGGCACCCATAACCAAAATTTTAGACGGATTCCTATGCAACCTTTCCGTATCATATTTTCTCTAAGATTTAATGTTTTTGACGTGTCCGTTCAGTTAGTTAACAAACTTTCAGTAGCTTTCAATATAACCTTAGTACTGGAGGTGGGCGTGGTTATTATCCGATTTTAATCAAGTTATCACTGTGTAAGGAGGTAGCAGAAAGACTGTGCTGAACAAGTTTGGTTGATATAGCTTTAACGGTTTGTGATATATGTACATTAAACCTATGGAGGGTGTGATCATACCCACTTTTTAAACTATTTTGAATCACATATGCCACTCCCCACTACAAATCCCTATATGATATTCAAGTTCCATATCTAAATTTGTTGCTTAGTTATAGTACTTCATTGGTTTTCGATTAATGGTATTTTGTGGGCGTGGCAGATGTCCAAATAGGCACTTGTGCAATACCGACCGTCTTACGGTGTCAAAGAACACGTGTAAATATCTTAATTTTTACTCAAGTTATCGCTTGCACGGACGGACGGACGGACAGACAGTCACTCGGATTTCACCTAATCCTTTCATCCTGAGATTGGTATTGCAGATTGGCGTAATTGTTCATCTCCCACGCCCACAAAATGCGGTTAATCGAAAGCAGACAATGTGCTATAACTAAGCAGCAAATTAAGAGATAAACGTGTAAGTTGGTGTAGAGAATCCTAGTAGGGTGGGGCATCAGTGGGCAAAAATTTTTGTAAAAGTGGGTATGGCCCTGCCCCCCAATAGGTTTAATATATATATCTCGGAAATCGTTAAAGCTATATCAATCAAACTTGCTCTGACTAAGTTTTTCTAGCATTTCTTTATATACTGAGAAAATTAGTGAAAGCGGATAATAACCACGCCCACCTCCCATACAAAAGTTATGTCGAAAACTACTAAAAGTGCGATAACTCACTTAAGGAACACGTCGGAAATATTAAATCTTGCAGAAAATATAACACGGAAGGGTTGCGTAGAAATAGAGTAGCGTGTAAAGTTCTGGTGGTATGCGTGGCACCGCCCACTTTTAGGAGAAATCCCAGATCTCTAGAACACCTTTCCCGATTTCCAAAAAATTTAGTGTGTGACATTACATTTGCATTTTTATGTTACGCCGTGAAAATGGACGAAATCAGGTAACAAACCACGTCTACTTCTCATATAACAAAATTTTAAGTTTCATCAGATCATTTCACTTTAAAGCAGATAAATCGAGCAGAAAGTAAGATATGAACATCAAACTTTGTTCAAGTGGTCGTCCCTTCAGGATATGTCATCTTATGCGTAAAAATAGACGAAATCGTATTATAACTTTTCAAGTCTACAGATACCCAATATTAGGACCTCGGTGCCTCTATCTGACTTTTTACCGAAAATATAGGAAAATCTATAAGAAATTGTAATGAAATTAGAGGATTATCTTTCCATGATAATAGCGTGCTCTGGTATCAAAAATGGGGAAAATTGGATAAATACTTCACCAAGCCCCCATATACCTAACCTACAGATTATCAAACTTCCGGTAGACTTTATACAATATATAACGGTATATCTGTAAGATATCGTAATGAAATTCGAGGATTATCTTTCCATGATAATAGTAAGCTCTGGTGTCAAAAATGGCGAAAATCGGGTAAATACTTGACATAACCCGCATATACTTAATATAAGGATTTTCAACCTTCCTGTAGACTTTATATTATATAGAACGGTCAATATATGAGTTATCTCTTTGAAATTTAGACTCTCTTTCTGATAACAGTGCGTCCATGTGCTTAAAATGGATGAAATCGGGTAAGCACTTCCCCTAGCCCCCATATACCTAATATACGGATTTCCTACCTCCGGGTAGACTTTATACCATATATTTCGGTCAATATGTAAGACATCTTAGCAAAATTAAGTGAACGTGTAATATCGGATATACCATAGTTTACCGCCGAAAATGTGTAAAATCGGTCTACGAATTATCCCAGCTCCCATATACTACATATAATGATTTTCGCTAATATAGCAGATTTTATGCCGAATATGTCGGTCACTGTGTGAGTTACCTTCACAAAATTGCATGAAAACATGTTCCTTACATGCTTGAATACTGGAAAGAGTTAATGTGATCAGTGAAGATCTTCCTCTATCCCAATAATGCCCGATATAAGAATTCCCGACTTTCCATCTGATCTTAAACCGTTTATGGTTGGTCAATATGTGTGACATTTTAATGAAATTAAGTGGATGTGTTTTCTTAAACACAGTGTGAACTCACGCTAAATATGAAAGAAATCGGTCTAGACCATGGTCTAAGCCGCTTATTCCTAATATAATTCGTCGGATAATGAATGTTGAATTCTTCCGCAACATTTTTTAAAGTAAAGTTATGCAGCACCTGAAAGCATTTCCCTGCCTCTGATCCTTGCACATTGCGAGAATATAAAATGTTCGGTTACACCCCTTAGCCCTTTCTTACTTGTTTTATAATGACATTATCCTTTATAACTCCAACTTTATAATTTTCCAACTTTTCTCCAACTAAGACTACAGCCTTTATATTGTCTCTCTAACGTTAGTTATATTCCGAGACAATCTAAATAATGTTCAATTGTGAGCACCGTAAAAGTAAGAACAATATAGTTTGCTATACATTAAAAATATATAAATACAATAAATGTATAAATAATAAAAATACAATATAATTTGTATGCGAATTTTTGGGAGAATGATTTTAAGCAAATTTGACTTGAAGATGAACTAGCATATGTGAGGACATATACTCATGTTTATACTGCACACATTTCAAGTTTCCATGTGCAAGTATTTATGCTGTCTATAAATTTGTCAATGTAAATGTGCACAAAATGTACCACATCGACCTGTCGAATATATGAAAATTTATGGACCATATGGTTTGGATAACCACGCGCACACATAATGCCTAAGGCAAATTTTGTGGTTATCTAAGTGACAACTCAAATCTGCTCACCGTCATTATGCGCAATTATGATTATGATGATATTATGATGATACGCAATTGTACGTACTTACATACATACGAACTTATATTTTTTTTATTGGTTATAACCTCATACTAACACTTCAGCCGTTAAATACAGGTATTCTCATTCAGGTGTAAATTTACTTGAACTCTAGTATAAACTTAAAACGTAAAACTGTATTTACTTTACATTTGGATTGATATGAAAGTTGTAAAAATGTACTCTTGGTTCAGCTCTACTGGTTGGTATAGGTTGGGTATGATTCAAAGAAGATTAAGACTAAAAGCGTTTCAAAAATGTAGAGCCGTTTTGCAAAATTATATTTTGGTAATATATTTTAGATCGTTCATCAGACAGTTCATTAAACTTATTAAAACAGTTTCCACGAGGGTATCATGTTGTTGGCTGTCCAGCTCTTTATAATTCGAGTTCGAGTTAACGTTAACGGCATTTTGTGGGCGTGGCAGTAAACCGATTATTCACATCTACAATACAAACCTCCTCAGAGTGTAAGTTTTAAGAAGATAGATCCAAGTTTTACCAAGATATCCCAAATTTTACTCATGTTATCGCTTGCACGGACAGACGGATGGACAGATAGACAGTCACTCGGATTCAACTAGTCTTGTCATTCCATCTATCTTGATTATTTTTATATGTTACAAACTTGGTGAAAACGCTTCTTTCTAGCACTTCCTGATACAGTGTGCAAACGGGTAAAATCTGGTAATAACCAAGACCATCTCCCAAACTTGGGTTATATTCAAAACTACTAAAAGTACACCAACTGTCCTAAGAAAAACTCGAGAAATATTAAATTTAGTCGTAAGGATAACACAACAGGATTGCTTGTAAGCCCGTTTAAAATAGTAGTTCTCTAACGCCATAAGAATTAAATTTGGATGTCAAATTAATGCATCAGGTTTCAGAATTTCTCCTAGACCTCATATATCTAATGCAAGCTTCCGAACAGAACTTGATGGACTAACTGCTGAATAAATCAGAAAGCTCACTACAGTAAGGAATAACGATTTTGATATACATAGGTGAGCCAAATAGATTTGAGACACTAGTGAAGTTTAATTGCGTTCGATATTAAGTTACCGTTATATACCTTATATACCTTTTAATCTGTAAATGTTTCTTATAATCCTACATATCCTACCTAATATATCCGTAACACTACTCGTATGAGTATAACTAAAAAAAAAATTTCCATATATGTGGAACTGTATGTATCTATATTGCACTTTTGGTGTAAATGCCGCTTTATCTCAGTTCTGTCGTAAAGATAACAATTGAAGTAAAAGAATTGTGGCGAAGAACTTATTAGTGAAACATTCATGCACACACACATTCAAATAAATGCGCTGTGGTAATTAATGCTGGTTATCAACAGGGCTTAGACCGTGCACTTAACAAAGCTTGTTTTTTATCCCCTCAAACCCGCACACACGCGCGCTCACGCAAAGTTGCAGTGAATTTATACAGTTTTCTAAATTGAATTTCTCTTGCTTTTCATGCATTTCCATTTGTTATATTCGACACTGTTCCAACTTGAATCCACCCACTGGAGCAGTGCGAAAAGGTCGTCCAACGAATATATATGTATTTATGTGTGCATGTATTTATGTGCAGGGTTTAGTACTTGTGCATTACAAGTGTGCATATTTAACTACATGTGTAGATATGTAGCAGCAAACAAACGGTTTAAGATTCATAGTAAGTTATTTCGTGAGTGAGGTCAGGATTAATTTGAGTTAAACACCAGTGACTGTGATGAGAAGGTATGGAGAATGTAGCTGATTTCGTACGGTGGCCATAACAACTGATGGCGTTAACAGCGCAACACAGCGCACCTCAATCAAGCAGATTTGTACATATGTTTGTTTGTGCTTGAAAGGAACGATACTAAACGGTCAACCTGGACAATTCGCCCACTTGCACACCTTGGAGACCTCATTAAAGTCAATTGGCATCGATTTGGTTGCTAGTAAAAGCTCCCTGTGCCGAAACAAGCCAAAACACTCACAGATCATCATTTAAGCAACGTGTGATGTCCTTAACCGGAATTCGCTAGACGTTAACTGGCTACCTACCCTCTTTCACCCTTACCGTTGCTGGTGCTGTTGCTTTTGATAAACGCTAAAAAAACTGCGAACGATATTTTCAGGGACTTTAAACGCATTTATAATACTTTTGTTGTCCTCATAGTCATAGTCATCATTGTTGTTGTTCCTGCCTTTGTAAGCGTTATTTTTGCTGTTGGTGCTGTTGTGGTGCTAGCATTTTATGTCGTTCGTGTCATAAAAACTTAACCCATACAAATTTCGCAGTGACTTTAGTATTGCATTCGCAGTTTTCGACTGCCGTGCCTCGCTTCAATCTCGTCCCGCCCTTTCAGTGCTTGGATCGTACAATAGTTTCCCGGTTTTTTGATCAGCTGAAAGAGACTTAAGCTCGGTGGTAAAGGTATACCATATTACATATATACATACGTGCATTCACTTATTCATACCAAAACATGCATTGTTGTTTTTGCTGCCGCCGTTAGTTGGCAACGATACAACGCTGACGCGCCTGGGCTAATGCTTGCTAGACTGTGGCATCGTAAAAGTCGAGCAGATTTTACGAGCGACAACTACCAGGGTGGCTCAACCGCCGCAAATACGGGCTTATGCTATTTTTCTTCATCTTATCGCATCCTTCATCATGACCGTTGCAGTCATAAAAATCGGAAATTGCATTGCGATGCATGGCTCGGTTACTTCGGTGGCTTCGCTTGATTCGGTTGCATTAGTTTTGAGTATGCAAGCAGCCAATTTAATTGGTGTGAGATAAATCAACGGTAACGCTGCTTAATTGTATTCTAGCGTATGTATGTATGAACGCATTAGAATATGTCACTTCACTTTCTTTTACGAGTATGTACGCCAGTGTGCGCGTAAAGATTATAAAGAATTGCACAAATGCCTAATTTCAACTAAGCTGTGTTAATTTACCACGAATAAACAGATGTGGCATGCTTCTAAGCGGAGTAATTAAAAGAGAAAATCGATGTGACTCTCCTTGCTACGACGACGGCAATTCTGAACATGCAAACTATATATAAATATATATATATATATTATTAAATATCTATGTATAGATTATAGGATATAAATATATATATATATATATATACATATATTCTTAAATATGTATATATAGTACATATGTATGTATGTATATGAATTAGCTTGGGATAAACTAGTTAGAAATTTATTATTTTGGGCATTTCGATCTTTCAATTCGAAAAATTGAGTTAGCAAGTTTTGCAAAATGCCTCAGACCAATTGCCGCATTATTTTGAGTGCAGCTCTCTAAGCCACAACCTCAAGTATTTGGCAAACTTAGTGGCAAACTTCGGCAGTCTTCGTATTCAAAAATCGGATCACTACTTGCCCTTAAGATAATTACATACAAAGTTTTCATTTTTGTAGTCGTTGGGTTTAATACTCGTACGTTACCTGTTTAATATATTCAATCAAATATTTCGACTTAACATACTATCTCATGAACTACCAAAACTATGGCAAAATATTGAGTGTTGTTATCAACTTACATGAACATCAAGTCAGTCTTTAACGACAAGGTCCAGAGCTTTTAATGATACCACTGACATACGCATATGTACTAGTATTGCTTATATGTATACATAAGATTTCATAGCTAGTGATAATTTTCGCCCTTTCGGTACTCGTCCTGTTTATCAGTGAATCTTCTTCTACCTGTGAACCGGAAACGGAAGAGACACGTGAATTCTTGACACTAAATTGAGAATTCATAGCATTTGCAATCAGAAAATCACGAAGAAGCATTAAGCTCCAGAATTGGTAAACGTGCTTACACTTGTTCGTGATGCCTGTTCAAGTAGTGTTTTAAGAAACATTGCACATTTTCTCTTTCTCTGCAGCATTCAACATTTCCTTGCTTAGCGACAACACTTAAAGTATAGTAGTATTTTTGATATACTCTGTATATAATATGTATATCCAAATGTACATACGTACCCGTTAGCATGGTGTTTGAAGACAGCACCTCAGTCATAGCATCACGTGCATTTGGCAAAAGCTGTAAAATGAAATTCATTTGTGAGCGACAACGCTAATAAAAGAGCATGTCACAGTTTTATTGCAACGCCCACGCTCTCTCAGCAGTCATCCCCCTTGTCACGAAATTCAAATCATTCTCCACTTTATTTTATTCTTGCATTTCACTAATATTAGCCAAGAAAATAAGTGCACCTCAATTGTAATTTTACAGCGCGATCAAGAGCTATTCGTCGAATACCAACACATCCTGCCTTGCTATCTGGAAGCTTTCACAACTGCCGCTAGGCGCATACTTCTTATATTAATACGATTGTAATTTATTCGGGTTTATATTTTTAAGTGGAAATCGCTTTAGTTTAAGAACTATCAAGGAAAATAATCATAATAATTTTAAATGCAATCCCGTAGTTCCCAAATTTTTAATCAATCTGAAAAATTTTAAAAAGTTAGAATACATAACTAGAAGCCATGGTTGTTCTAGAGGGTAAGATACAAATCCATGATCCATGGTCCATGAGAAAAAATGTTTTTTTTAATTTTCGATATAGAATTTTGTATACCCCAATGAGCTGAACTAGCTTATCAATCCTTTCTTTTTAATGGGTAATTCGATTGCATCGTTGAAAGTAAATCTAATTGAACTGAACACGAAAGGAATTGTCAAAGTCGGAGTATGTAATTTTTTTAAATCCCGAACTGTTTGAAAAATATACTAAAATACTATTTATTGTCTACTGTCTACTGTCCAGTAATATGATTCGAAAATGATGAAAGATAAGTTAACTTCTTAGTGCACATCTGCGAGTAGAGGCAACACCTTGAAGCATTAGTATAGATTTAAATATCTGGTTAATATATTGAATCTGGTTTTATATAAATGATCTCACCATTGAAATGAAAACTCTCCCGTTAGTCATCAAAATAATTTCGAGGCATATTATACAAGAATGTGGATAAAAGGAAAAAAATATATCTACAATTATTAGAACTATAACTAATTGATTAAGTTTTTATTTAACAATATTTCTTCTATTTGCAAGGGCATGTTAAAAGGCGCATTATAATTGTATTTTTATTTAAATACCAAAATTTGCTTTTACTCATAACCAAAAAATATATAGAGATTTTTTATATTTCAATTTAACTTTTTTGAATTTTAGAGGCTTGCTCCACCAAAGCTAGTTTCTAGACAGTAGAGCGTTGCTGTTATCCATAGTATTTATAAATGCCAGTCTAAATACATCCATCTTTTTTTTTAGAAAACAGACAGACCTATAGAAATTAACACAATTTTCATGCAATAAACAAAACTTAACATTCCAGTAGTATTTCATAACAAAGAGCAAGACCTCTTTCGTACTAAATATTCATCTAATATGAAGTTACAAACTCTGAATATTGTCATATTCTTTAATATAGAGATAACCTCAGAAACGAACTATCTTAACACTGGTGATCTTGAAGGAAAGTAAAGATAAGAAAAATGGCCTAAATACGCAATGAGTTCCCCCACAGGAAAAAGCTAGTATACGGAAGCGAAACTTTCAGCGAGAAATTTTCCTAAATATTCTTTCTATATCGATATAAGATTTCGAATTGAATGCAAATTTCCTATGTCTTCGACTTTTTGTTGCAATTAAAGCAAAGATTATTTTCAGAACCAAATTTTAAATGCCTAATGATCTAAAAATATGTATATATTTATGAGCTTATGAAAAAATAATTGTTGGCGAATTAGCATTGAATGACATAATTTTTGTAACCGATAAAGCGTTATATATGTATATATCGACTGACTTATTCTCTTATTCACCCGTTCAGGTGAAATAGATGATTTGAACATGAAGTTCATAAAAAAGTCCGAAAGATTCAAAAAAATTATTGAAATTATCAGCTTTTCAAGTACAAAAGATGTCAGAGTTGACAACAAACAGCATTCTGATATCTTCACTGCGTATGAAGTAAATTTTTTAAGAGATTTTCAACGTGTTTTCTTAGTGAATTATACCAATTTCACAGTCCCTTACCTCGTAACTGCTGGCCCTCAGTTCACTCATATATATTTGTACATACATATGTATGTAGGTATATAAATATTAATTTGCTGATGATAAACACCGATCGGCTACATTTTCTCATTTTACATCTTTGCTATTACTTAATAGTCTGGCTACCATATTTTTTCCGGTACGAAATTGCCTGAACGTTAGTATAGGTGATTGTGACGCTAAAAACTGGTCACATTACAACATTGCATTCATACGGTAGCAGGAGCGTAGACGTACCACCGGCGGGCTAACATGACAAAATTCAGAAGCATAACCAAAGCATTTCGTTCTAAACTGCCGATCGCTGATGGTAATGCAAGGACAGATGGATGGTTGGATAGATGGATGGACTACTGGTGTCTCAAGTGCTGGTCCTTTTTGTTGTTATTGCTGAGTGGTTCAGGCTTTATTGTTTCCATACAAATCATGCAAAAATAAATACGGGGCAAAATGCAGTAGAAGACAGAAGCAAGCAAAACTAATGTTGCAACACTCACTGTGCCACCACACTGACGGCGCAACTGACGGCTGGCCACATGATTGTGTCGGTTTCGTTTTAGCACTCCTGTTTGCAGTTACAGTTGGATGCATTTGCAGCTAACAGCTAGAACTAAAATAATTTTAAACTTAATTTTTATGGCTTTTGCATTAGAAATTGCACAAAGACGGAACGCGACGTCCCCAATACGGCTGCTTAGTGGTAGGAAAATTTATGGACACCACCTAGTATAGCGTACGGGAAGACACTCTTGACTAGACATGCATGCTTATTTTTGAATATACATTTGTATATGTGTAAATTCTTTGATATATATGCATATTTAAATATATGTATATGCAATCTTACATTAGGCGGACTCAATTTGTGTGGAACGATAATTTTATTATTAACTTTAAGATGAAAAAATTCGATGGATGTTTGGACAAATTTCTTTTACGAATTAATTACTACTTATTGTTGCTATACCAAAAAACGAATTTCACTATCCGGCAAGCTGATTATTCTCATAATTGTGAAGGTTTACTAAATGTCTAAGTAAATCTCGACAGATAGGTAACAACATATTCCGTTAAATCTACTGCAATTTACAGATCGACGCAGGTACAATATATGTATAACATAATATATTATATACAAAATAATAATGCATACTTTACGTTTCGGATTGCACATACATACATTTATGTATATTATAGTTTTAAACGTTAGCAGCAATGATATGCATGCATACATATGTACATATTATGTAAGAACAACATGTCTTGAGCCGATTGTATATAGAATTAATTTTAGTTGAATTTCTTTAATTTATTGACCGTCTATTAAGTAATTTTACTTTTATATTCTCGTTATATGTTGCAATAGAGTATATAAATTTTGTTCATCCAACGGTTGTTTGTAACACATAAAACTAATCGAGATAGATATAGAGTTATGCATATATAAATGATCGAGATGACGAGACGAGTTGAATTCCGAGTGAAAGCGAAAGCCTATAAAGTGTTATAACTAAATATCAAATTAACTCAAAACAATAATTTGGTACAAAGAATCTCAGTAGGGAAAGGCATTTGTCGTTCGAAAATTTATAAAAAAGTGGCTGTGGTCTCTCCCCCTATTATATTTAATGTAAATATCTCACAAACCTTTAAGTCGTGTTCAACTTAAACTTGTTCAAAATAAGTCCTCCTAGTAACTCTGGATAAATGATTGAAATCGAAAGATGGCCACGCCCACCTCACATACAAGTTAGTAGACAGTACTAAAATTACACAGTACGAAAACCGTCTTGACACGCTAAAGAAACACATCAGAAACATTAATTCTTATAATAAATATGGTAAGGAGTGCATAGGAGTGGCACCGCCCATTTTTCGTTGAACTGCCGTTTCTCAGGAACGACTTATTCATTTTTAATAAAATTTAATATATTTGGATATTTTTATGTTACAATTACTATTTCCGATTTAACAAAATTTTAAATTCCATACAATTATTTCACTTTACAGCATATAACTCAAGCATGAATTAAAATAACGGAATAGAAATTTACAAAAGCATAAATCAAGGTATGCCGTTTTCTTCCCAAAAGTGTTGGAAATTGTAACATCAAGCCCCCCGAAACAGAATATGTGAACCTCAGTGAATATTGTTGATTTTATACCGAAAATATCGGTCAATCTCTGAGACATATTAAAGAAATTCAGAGAGCATCTTTCTTTGGTAATTATGTGTTTGTGTAAAATATGGGTAAAATCAGGTTAATAATTCCTTAGCTTCCATGCACCGAATAAAATAATTTTTAACTTCCGGTTGACTGTATACCGTATATATCGGTCAATATGCAAGATATTTTAATGAAATTTGAATAACGTCTTTTCCTAGAAATAATGTGTAGTGATCCCAAAAATTTATGAAATCGGGCAAATACTTCCCCTAGTTCCCATATAGTTATTACAAAAATTTGAAAACCCCATATAATTACTATCGTTATTCTAGTGGGCTCTTTGCCGAACACGTCGTCCAAATTCTGAGTAATTTTGGTAAAAATATGTAAAAATGTGTTCTATAGCATATTTTAGTTTGATGCAAAAGCAGATGTTATCTGTTATCTGTTACCTTCCCATATCACCAATATAACCGAAATATACATTTCCGACTTTCTAGCTGATCTTAAACCGTTTATAGACGCCAATATGTGTGATATTTTAAAGAAATTAAGTGCTTTGTTTACCATCACATGGTCTAGCGTTGAATATGAATGAAATCGATCTAGATTTGGTCTAAACTCCATACCTTAATATAATGATTTACGTCCCCCTGGTCGACTTTTTCTATGCACAATTTACATATGCACAATATATTAAACTCAACCAAAGGGACGAATGTTTGAATTTATAGCGCAAATATTTCCTTTGGAGATGTCTCAACAAAATTAAATGAGAATATTTTGATTAGTGTGATGTGATTCGGTAATAAAAATTACGGCTGTTGTACTTTCGCACATCACTTATGTCATGAATATACATAAATAAATTGTCTTAGTTAGATTGACTTTATGAGTATATGACCTAAGTTGAAAGTTAATATATGATGCCAAATGTGAATGCAATCCTTACGCAACATTTTTTAATTAAAGTGTGGCCAACACCTGAAAATATTTCCCCGGCTGTAATTCTTAGAAATAAGTATAAAATGTTCAGTTACGCCTGAACTTAGTCTCTCCTTCCTTGCTAAATGTGATTTAGTTATAAGTTAGTAAAATTTATAACTAAATATTGTTTCGTTTAATAAATTTCGTATTTCCATTTCTGACAGATATTTGACATTTGGTTCATTCACAATAATCAAAAATCTACAAAACATAAATCGGTAGCTTGAAGAAATCATGTGAACCACTTTACTCAAATATCAAACTCTTGATCGAGGTCTCTTGATTCAAATGTAACTCGCTTACTCTGTTTGTACTTTCGCATGGAAATTTTTTGAGAAGAGATTAGGGAAGCACATAAATCTCATGTTTTTGACATAAATAAATTTCAGGTGGAGAAAACCACCATAATCATTCAAATTCAAATAACACACAACTTGTATACAATCTCAAACTGAATGCATTTACGCCTAAAATTATGCCTAATATAACATATTCGATGTGAGCGGAAACCGAATGCTAAATGTATCTCAATATTGATAATTGAATAGTTTTTTGTTAGAATAGAAAGTAGAAAATAAATTTGCATTTAAATGCGCCACAAACCATAATGTGAATAGTCATACATGAACTTTGCTTAAATCCATTAGATAGACTTAAAAAATAGAATGTTTAGTAAAAAAGTTGGGTTTTTCGAGCTTTTAATATATAGTGTTAGTAGTATTATTATATGTAGTATTATACTTTATTTAAAAATGTAAACTTGATCTTTTAGCTGCTTTACGCTTAGAATTACATAGGCAGCTTTTACGATTACAACCTAAATATTTTCGACGGTGTTTAAGTCTGGACTTTTCCAGCATTGCAGTAGAGCGAGAAGAAAAAAGCCTTCAACTTTTTTGAAAGTGGATATCGGCATTATCTTGTTGAAGAGTCAGCACAATTTTATCGTTATCCACCAAATATTCAGGGAGCACCTCATTCAATGTAGAATTATATTTTCCTGAGTTCATCTTCCATCAGATTCATCTAAGTTACATTTTTTATGTCAAATTATTTTAGTACTACGAATAAACTCTTCCGAAAATTTAAGTTTGGCTGCTTTGTGAGAATACGTAAGTTGAAGTTTTTCGAAAGATTTTTCGATTTCATGTCATTTTAGCTTTCCAGTCGAAAGATTTAACTTCTCTTACATTATATATCAAAGACATTTAACTGATCGATGGGCAGCTTATCCAGGACCTGCTCACCTCCTCAAGTTTTGTCCACCTTTTTTAGATCTATTGATTTACTGGCTGATTTTTCTGCTTGTGAGATCATATTCTCCAAAAAACTTTAATTTCGACATCTTCCAAATAGTCTTAAAGTTTTCTCTCGCCGTTTTAAGTTAAAGTAATCTGCACTTAATAAAATCAGTAAAATCGCACTAAGAGGCAGAGTAAGCCTAACAATCATAAACATATGTATATGTGGAAAACGCAGACAGAATTTGTAACGAAACCGATTAAATAAACGGCTAATCATAAACAATATTTTTTCGTTTTCGTTGCGTTAAATTCATGTTTTTGTGAGTACGTTATGTTTTCGATATGTAATCAATTACCAAAAACATTATGTTTGCTCGATGAATATTTTTTGTATGAAAATATGGTGTTTTTAATATTTGTTTGTTCGATGAATTTATTTAATAATACCTCTCTTAACTTGGTAACAAATTTCCTTCGTTTATTATTAATTTTTTCTCAGTAACGCTTGCATTTTGCTAACGCAACCTATCCCAGCTAAGCTATCCCAGCTATCCCTAAGTCCCAGCTGGTAAAAACTTTCTTTTATTAGTTACCAAAAATCTGGGTCATAATTATGAGAATTTTCAGACAAAATTCGTTAAAAATCACTTCTGTGGGCTGTTTTTTATAAATAAATATTTCCGTAACTGTTCGGGAAAGACCAAAACTTTGTATCTGTCTCAAATGAGCTATATACACAAAAATGAAATTTTTGATAAAATAAATCCCTTTCATAACCAGCACCAAAATGTACATGCAAAAATGTACATGTTTTGTACATGCAAGTGATCATTTTTATTCTACGCCGAAGTGAAATAAAGAATGCATATTCTCGACTTCGTTTACAAATTTTTCACAAATTTCGACATTGTGGAACAAAATAAGATACATTTCTATGCTATAGGGAATAAACTATGAGTAGTAGTCAAGTAGACAAGCTCCAACCTCTCACGCTCTCCAATCTCTCTCTCTCTCTCGCTCACCAATGACAAACATCAATAACATTCGTAGCGGACAACACGCAATTAAAAAGTGTTAAAAAAAGCTTGTGTGATAAAGAGAAACCGTACTTATACAGTTTTTTAAGTTAGTTTGCAGAATAGATTATTTGAGATTGGTTTTTTGAATCGGGATTATGGTTCCAAGATGAACCAAATCTAATAGAAGTTCTTCGATAGTTCTTCGTCCATAAAGCAAAAAAAAGTTTAACTCTTTTTTTGGTATTATGGCACTGCTCCAACAGTTACATTGGAGCTACGTTTGGACCTACTGATCTCTTTTCGTGTTTGGCGCATCGTATTGATCGCAAAAACATTTGTAATGTTTGTAGTTAAAGAATAAGTTATAGTTAAGTTCTTCGTGGAACCAAACTTTCTTATTATGGTTCTTGTTCGGCGGAAAGAGTGTGGGAATAGAAAAGGAAAGAAGTATATCCTCCAATATCCTTCAAAACACAGATAAATTTATTGTTGCGCAACTGACGAATCGTTTGCTTTTCATTTCATGATTTTTACGAGTTTCGGCATTTAAAAGTTTGCTTCCGTTTTGTGTATTTAGTTTGCAAGCGCTTTCATTACATGGCAGCAGGAAAGCAAAAACAAAAAACCAAAACCCCAGGAACCAAATGCAAGTAGTATCGTCCAAATTTTGCGTCGAGTAAAAGTAATAAAAACTTGACTGAAATGAAATGAAAGAGAAATAAGAAAATGAACGCATTTCATATTTGCACGCAAGCATTCGCAGACTTCCATTCACTGGCGCACACCAACCATACCTTCACGGGAATATGCGTATATCTACCATGCATACATATGTAGATGGCACTAAATGCACACGTATGCACACTTAAGCACAAATACACGCATAAATTTATTATAGTATTTTTTGATGCGCTTCTTCCTGCCAAAAATCGAAACGTGGCTCGTCACTCGGCGTTGGTGTTGGCTTCGGCGCTTGTGGTGCTGTTGGTGTTGGCAGACGGTTTGCTTACATAAACTATTTTGAGCAAAATTTGCTTCCGTTTTACGACTTTATGCATGTGGGAGTGCATATTTTGAGTGTGTGTAAATTTAAGCGTTTCTTTCGGCCAAATGTAATTTGCTTTCCTTAACTATCACCATTCTAGAGTTTGGATGCATTCGATGCACAATAGCGAAATTGCCATATCTTCACTTACCCTCTCAGATTGCTAGTACTTAGTGTGTGTGTTTGCTAATATACATGTGCAAGTAAATAATACGTATACTAAACTTATGATAGTATTACGTATGTATGTATATGTAGCGTGGTGCAACACAGTGAATTTTGTTCCGATAAACGAGTGAAATATAGTCGAAATTAGGTATTTTGAGATTTGGTTTAGATTGCAATAATTGTCAAGGCAATCTTGAAAAGATCTCTACGACGGACTAATTCGGAGAAAAAGGAACTGTTTTCCCTTCAATGAATAAACTTTTGAGACATATACTTCTGAAAAATCTCAGCTATTTGTAGATCATTTGTTATAAAGCTAGTAAGTGCTGGTAAGCATAGAGAAATAAAATTTATTATTTTTCTGTCAACTTTTATTTCAAATGTTTTCCAAATATTCCTAAAAGTTATATATGCTGGCTTCAATTCTCTAAGTGTTGGAGAGTAGCGAATCGAACAAACTAGTTGTTCAAACAAACTGGCAGCACTTGCGGGGCAACCTTGTGCTAACCTTTCCGCACATGGAACGTACTAGTAAGCCCATAGTTTCGCGCAGCATCCATGCCGTTTTATATAAATAAACATAGTTTAAAATGGTCTAAAATCTGTTAATCTAAACTAGGTAATATTGAATAATGCGATTATACTACTTTAATATGGTATCCCCATACTCTCTTTTATCGAATGCAATACGATAACTTTGCTGTTGCTTTTATATGCAAATTTTTTGAAAAAAGAGCATCGCCCAAAGATAGCGACCAGAGAAATTACGAATGAAAGACAGCTATATTTCGTAAGTCCTGTGATCCCGCAAAGCATTAATTTATTGTGAATATTACCTAAATGGACAGAAACGATCACATTATACTTCTATATTGCAAAACCTGAAAAAAACAACTTCCAGTTAAAATTCCATTACAAAAAAATGATCTTTTATTTTTGATCTAAGATCTTTTCAAATTGTCAATATACACTTTCTTCAAAAATTAGTAACTCAAACATGTTAAGTAGATTGATATTGTATATTTCATATAGCGCTTTATCAAATTCCTAATTTAAGAATTATTATTATATTATTTGAGAAAACTATGATACCTAACTGTTAAAGTAAATATTTAGTAATTTTTAGGCTGCATATACATATGTATAACCTATTTTCATTAAACATCAGTCCTAAGAACCACTTAATTATCAAATTAAATTATATTCTGTGAAAGTTCGCTACAACAGACACTGTGCGTTGGCAATAAAAATTTATGTGTGTTGCATGTTGCTCTATGCCTGCATACTACCAACCATGTAGACTCGTATTCGAGCATATAGTGACGGGAATCCGTCTTCACGTCTTGCGGTATTTACCCTATCTGCGTGCGCATCTTTTGCGATTGTGCGATGTCGATTTATTATTTTTATTGCAGCTACGTTTTACGATTTTGTAGCTAAAATGCATTCCGTCTTCCTTGCGCCATCAACTTGAAGAACAAAACCAGAAATACAATTATATTGGCCACAATAACAGAAAAGCTACGTATTTCCGCTTCCAAGCACACTCCACATTGTCTCCGTCCCTCCGCTTTCATTTCGTAAATTAATACAAAAACTTTGGCTGCAATTTTAATATCTTCGAAAGCAGCTATGCCAACTTATGTGTAAATTCTAGTCTTGTGGCAAATGTAACATGAATGCACATTAATTCTACGAATTCACTGGATACAACTGCAATACATATAACTTTATACATACATACAAATACGTATATTAAGGGATTAAAATTTAAAAATTTTTACACTCAAGCGCAAAGATTAAAATGTTTTCTTTAAAGAGCATTTTTCCTTTTATTTCAGATAAAAGAGAGAGAGCTAGAGAGAGCTATCTGATCTAGATTTCTTCGGAAAAGGTTTACTAGAACTACATTTATCTCCAAGAAATAGTCAGCTTGAGGTAGTAGCCTGTGAATTAATTCTGCATTATAAACAAAAGAAAAAAGAATAGTAAAACCGAAAAATTAAAAATATTGAGCTCGTTTCTCTACATAATAATAATATTTAACAAGTGTACGTGGTGTGTTAAAAAAAAAACGGTAATTTTTGTTTTTTGAAAAAAATATTTATTCATTCGTCTACATTAATGTTGTCGCCTTCAAAATGGTCCACTTGTAAAACTTGTAAAACGACAGCCCTTTATGGTTCTCTTTATTTTGGGAAATAGGATATAATAGAATATATATATATATATATATATAAATATACCATATATGATACGGTATTGGTATACCAATGTTTATTATATGTAAATTCATGTTCTAAGTATCGGATATATTGGTAAATAACGGATGTGTCGGAAAATATGGTAAATTATGAGAGTGGGATTTTCACATACCAAATGGTTATATACTTATACTTATTTAGATTATTTTCTAACTTCTTCATGTGAAACTTTCATATGAAATAATTTTTCTTATATTTTTTAAAGATTATAGATCGATAGGTTCCCTATTGATGAAGTTATACATTAAGAAGTAGAATGAAAAAATTCAAAGGAGTAGATATATACAATAAACCCTGCTAAATATATAAAGCATATTATTTACTGGGTATATTCCATTTAAACAGTTTTTTAATACCCAATATTTCTTTGAATTTTTTTTTTAATTTTAATTCCCCTTAATTTTTAGAATTGGTTGGTCTAGTCCTTGAACCTTACGTGAATATTATTTTTTCTTTTAAACGCCTTTATTGAAAACTTAGTAAGTTTGCAATGAATTTCCACGTATTAAAATATATAATAAATAATAATATAGTGAATATATCCTACATACATATGTTATGACAAAAATCACATTCACCATAAAACTAAACTAAATGAGCTTATTTATAATAATTTTTACTCTGTTTAGAGAATTAATAATAGCTAGAAGAAAATAACATACATACGTATATATGTGCTACTTGACATGTTGTTAAAATTATTTTGTTGCATATGAAGTCTATTAATACATACATATTTATATGCGCAGTCGTTTTCAGGCACACCACACCCACAAAGTTTGTTGTAAATTTGCCATTAGCGGACATAAGCATATAACGGTTTTACTTGTAGTTGCTATTCTGGCTTCCCCAGTTGCTATGCTAGTTGGATTCCTTTCGGCAGCCAGTAAATAGGAGTTCCCTGCCATAGCAGAATTTTTGTTCACATCCCCACCACTGTGGAAAGTACTGCATTTATCTGAAACTCTGGCATATCATCATATCCCTTCGTTTGTATCTATGTTTCTCGTTTGCTCCTATGCCATAAACCAAGCTTCTATGTACTGTAGTTTAACGCCACAGCCAGTTGGAATTCAGCTTTTACATAAGTATATAATAACTATGTACATATGTGCCTCTGGTGGGAATATTTTTGTTGAAAGCTTTGAAGTCACATAAATTATGTATTTATTTCAGCAAATAAATATAAAATAGAAACGCTTCAACTGTAACCAACAATGTTTTTCAAATATATGAGGCATGCTTTTAGAAATGGTATATAGTTAAGTTTATTAAATTTAAAATTAAAATCACTTTAAACAGTTTAAAAGCCATTTTTTCAATCTAAAAATTAACTAATCTATTGAAACTATATTTTCGATTGAAACCTTAGAATTTCCCTTCAAAACTGAAAACATATATATAGATAAGTATGATTCCAGAAAACACGAAACTTGAATACAAATTATTGCCAATTAATTCTTTATTATGTACAATATATAAAAACTTTCTTTTTTAATAAACATCATCGATTCCTCAGCAGAAATTGGAAATCTCATAATGATCAAGTCAAGATTAGCATTACTTCTCTATAGTTTTTAAGTCGTTTCAAAGTCGTTTCCGACCCCGTAATTTTTGGAAAATTATTATCTCATTCTCAGTATTGTATTATTTCTATTCTTTTCACATGTTAACAAAAAACAGTATGTTTTGCCTCTTTTTTAGTTAAATAATGACATTTGTGTCTCATATCCACAAGTTTTCGCAACTCTGTAATTAATTCACATGATTCTAAACATCTTATTTAAAATTCGAGAGTTATTCCACTATTTTTGAGTGAAAACATAGAATATAGACATAGAATACATACATAGAATACATATATATATATATATATATTCGATAGGAGCTCCAATGAACCTGGTCTTACAAACAAAAGATCTTTCAAAGTTACACGTTGGAAATTCAGCCCTGAGGCTAGATGCAATTAGTAACGACTGCTTAAATAAGTTTCCATAAATTTGGTGGGTAAATGTTATGTAGTATGCAGGAGTCATATTCCTTTCATTACTTTTATACGTATTTATAAATGGATGTATATTAATGCTTTCCTTAGACGCCGAAACTACTGAATCTTTCTGAAGATTTCATAACCGCTTTAACAAAAGAGCCGGGTGAAATTTAGATACTTTCAAAGTCACACCGAAGCGAGCAATCTTCCACTATCTCATAACGCTAGAAGACTTATATGATACAGGTAGAGTATATGTAGGTACGAATGTACAAATTTCTATGCACAAACTTATCTTTACTACTAAAATCTCGCAGAAGTTGCAATAAATATATTTTGTAATATATTAATATACGTATTTCATATACGATGTATGTACATACAAAAAATTACTCGCTGAGTGCTTATTTTTATTGCATAATTGCTTGGACGCCATTTTCATAGTAAAGCAATACTATGTCAACTAATCAAACAACTTAATTGGGCAGTTTTGTGATGCGTATAAAAAATTTCTTAAGTACGGCTATGGCCGCCGCATGCCATTCCACTACATTCGTAGTTTTTCCATTGCACACATAGGTAAATACCATTCCTATCAACATAATAGAAAACAAAGAAATGAACAACCGCCCAACATGGTGAAAAGTTTTATATGCCGACCACAAAAACAAATAAACGAGTTCAAACCGGCTTCTATTACAAACAGCGTGGCAGCAATTGTACACAATAACTGCAAAAGAAACTAAACAATCAGCTATGACAGAAATAAAAGCATGATGCCGACGGAAAAAATGTTGGACTGCGCAAATAGAAAAGCGTAAATGCGCCAGCAGCAGGAATGACATCGGCTGGCAGCAGCGTTGGCAATCGGCTTCATAAAAGGAGGGAATAATTGCTTGAACCAATGACTACGAAGCTCCGCCTTTTTGCAAAGATACAGCGACTGTTGCCGACTCCAGTTGCCGATTACGGCGACGAGCCCGACGCCGTTGTTGCTGGTTATGGTTGAGCAACACTAAGCTTGCATTCATTGCACACGGCTACTACTGCATCAGCCCTGCAATGAAAACAGTATTGATACATAGTACATATAGTCGTATATACATGTATTATATGGACCTAGTGCTATTTCATTAAGTATTTTAAATGTTGCGAATATTGCATTTTTAGTTAAAGTAAAACCAAAATGGACTAATATTAAACCATATTTATATTACTTTTGAATTTTTGCTGAAATTAAAGTTTCGTATGTACCCTCATTCAATACCCTCTAGGCGGATATTTCTCAGTTATATATATTTAAGTGAATACACGTACACCACCTCGGCCTGCATACAAACTATATATGGAGTAAAAATATCCGAAATATCTAGTGTATCAGGTTTTACACATTTTATTGCATTATTTCTTGCATATCTATTTGGAGATCATTGAATTTAAATAATTCCAAAGATCATGAAGGGTCTTCTTAGTAAAAAAAAAAATGTTTGCTCGAAAGCTAAATTATTGGCTGTGATAAGATTAACTCGCTTCACTGTAGAACATTCATTAACCCATGTTATTTTAATTTTGATTAAGGGGCTTAAGTTTTGTTTTGAACATCAAATAAGTAGGTTTGTAAGTTAGACACATTTTGAAACACAACTTTGTTTGAAAGATGTTTTTATATACATATATATAATGAAATATATAGAAAGTGGTCCATTAATAAACTAGAAAACCCATCCAAACCAAACCAATCTATAATGATAACATAAACTGGTCTTACCCACTATTTCCTTGGTATATTTACCTTTATTTTAGTCAACCAACCTAATTTAACAGATTACTTCTTAAACCATATTAGCCAAATTTAATGACAAATTTTATCATAATATCCAAATCCCCCAACATACACGAACACCACCTTTACCTTTCAGTCAAAAATATTAAAAGTATTGTTTTTTTTTGATACTGTTGCTGTTTGCTATTTAGGGTCAATATTTAAGCATTATTTAAATAATTTAACTAGTGACACCATATTTTTTTGAGGGGAATTCCTGTTTTACAAATGACTTGAGCAATGGGCAAATAAAAACTGGACTATAGGTATTTCCTAATATTATAAATATAAATAATATAAATTATTTCCTAATTCAATGATATGCAGACTACCTCTTATATGAGAAACCAATCTTACTATATTGTATGAATAATCAAAACGACAGTTACATTTTCAGATAACAATTTAACACGATCACTACCGATTATAATCCGATTAGAAGAAAATAATATGAATTTTGTATTTCTAAGTATTTAAATACATATGTATTACTTCATTTTACTGTATTAAATTGAATTATCATATTCAATTTTTTTTCAAATTTACAATTCCAGCTCAAGATGTGTTTTTAGAACATTGCCAAAAACTATTGGAGAAATTTCGATATCCATGGGAGATGATGCCATTAATGTATGTGATATTAAAAGATGCTGGGGCAGATATTGAAGAGGCTTCAAGACGTATTGAGGAAGGTAAGTGTGAATTTCAGCATCTCCGTTACATAGGCATACGTATATACCATATATTCTCAAATAAATACGCATTTGTTATTGTGCAATCAAATTACAATAATAAAAATATTTTAGGCCAACATGTCGTAAACGAATACTCCCGTCAACATAATCTGAATATATATGACGGGGGTGAGCTGCGCAGTACGACAAGGCAATGTGGATGATAATTTTTAACGTAATTATGCAACAAATTATGTTATCAATAAAGTTAAATTAATGTAATTATAAAGTTTAGTAAGTACATCACTTCAATCGAATGAAAAATAATATAGCAAATATAGTTGCAAACTATCTCCTAAACCAAAACCGGGAAAAAATTAATAAACTCACAAATATACTGTTGGAACGCTTTTCCTTTTAGCAATGTTGCAAACCAATTTCTTTTTTTTTTGCGTTTTAACATGCAGTTGCCAATTTTTATTCTTTTATGTGTTATATGGTTGTGTGAAACAAATTTTTTACTGAAACTACAATCAACTTACTAATGGATTGATCGAACTCTTCAATCAACATACAAAACAATTATTTCTGCAATCAACTATCCAATTCCGGCACGTCTTCAGTTTCTTCAGTAATCAATCCATATCACTATGGGCCGCCAAATACGAAATTTAACAACTCTGCAATCAACATACAAAGGTTATCCACTGGCATTGGAGTTAAAGGGCAAGATAAATATGTATACAAACATACACTTATAAAACAGCGTACAGAATAATGACTAAACTGTTGAATTTTTATAAATAAAATATAAATACAATATTTTTCGATTTTCAATTTACTTCATTTGTATCATTTTAGCTCAGTGATTGAACATTTATAAATATATTAATAGTGATTATCGCAATTCTTAAGTAGATATTAATCATTTGCGGGTGTTTCAAAGGGGCTAAAAATATTATTATTGCAAACGGTTAACCAGAAGTTATCTGTAATTATTACTGAATAAATTACAGTCAAAAACTTTGACTAATATGGGAAATTTTCCTTGACAATGCATTTAATTTAATAAAGTAACTTTAAACTATTTTAAATCGTTTTATGGAAACTATTTCCTTTCTATTTATTTAAGATCTGTTATTATTCTCCCAGCTCCCTTAAAGAAGTCTTACTGTGACCTCAGTGTCAGCAGTTACCGAAATGAAAAAAAGTGTATTTAACATTATGTATTACCCTACAATCGATCGAAGAAATAAACATTTTCTTTTTAATCCAATTGTATATAATGCGTTTTCTGCAAACCATTCTTCCCTCTTAAGGTATAAAATATATTTTCAATTTTCGATGGTTTAGTAGAATGGTGTCATTATTCATAAATTTAATAGTTCCGAACAACGAACTAACCTGAATAAGGTAATTCGCCAACAAAAAATGCAAAGGACTCATTATTATAAAGTATCCATGTCAATGTGAGTTGAATTAATTACGCAAAAGCGAAGAAGTGTTTGCGGAGAGTAGAAATTTGGAGAATATTGACAGTTTTTACAATAAACTTTTTTTAAAGCAATATTAGAAAGAGCATATTGATTTGAAAACTGTAATATTCAAAATTCTCATAATTTTGAGTTGCACTTGAGTATACAAGTTCATTGCCCCCAAAGACTCTACTACTACTATGAAATTAGTTTTTGTTAAAAAAGATCAGAATAATGAGAAAAGTTTAATTCTCAATGTTTGTCTCTACTATTATCCGAGCATCTGTCCATGCAAGTAATAACTCGACCTCGGTACAATGTTAAAAGTGGTAAAAAGAAAGGTTGCTTCTGTAAATAACAAAACGGTATAGTTAAAAACACAGAAAGAGTGACAGTTTAACAACTAATTAAGCTATTTTTTTGAATTGCGAAAAGGGTCTCCTCCGAATCTAGTTTACTACATGTATATATCTATCTATCAAATAGTAGTAAAAATAATATATCCCATATACTGGTATATGGTATATAGAGCTTCGACTCTTGATTTTATTTTCGTTTCTGGAAAAAAGAATGACGGTGGAAAACTCCCAAACATTCTGGAATTGATGGTTAATATCTAGAGATAAGTTCGTAAAATAATTCAGGTGATTGCTTATCATAAATTCTATAAATAATTTGACAAATTTTAAATGCTTAACCAAAAATTATATTGAACGAATTATAGGTACACCGTTACGGGCGGGTTATATTATACACTGCTTTTCAAAGTCATATATCGTCATTTATATTGCTTCACTTGTGGAGTATATAATATAAGAAACTCATACACAACCAAACTTGCCACTGGCATTGAATGTACAAATGTATTGCTTCCATGGCCCTTATGGAATCGAAACTTACAAAAGATTATTATTATTACAACATTATATTAAAAAACAACGGTATGTAGTTTCGGTTGGGAATCATAACCTTTACACGCATTTTTGTTGATGGCTCTTCACCACAGATGTAGTTCAAAATCAGATAAAAATCTTGTCTTTCCAGTTGTGGAGGAGTGGACAAGATTGTCGATTAGTAAGCGTGGTAAGCATATTTTAAAAATATTGTTCGCTCAATGTTTTAATTGTTATAGGAAATTTAAAGTGTGAACATTTTAGATAGCATCAGGTGCATTGAAAAGAAATTATGATTCCATTCAAGAATGAATTTCCGCAACCAACTAAAAACAACTGGGAAAAATTCCCATAAATTTTATGGCCAGGCCTTTGTGAGAGCACACCTTTCTCTATAACTGTGTTCCCCAAAATCGCCTAGTAGTAACATCAGCTGCAGTTTTCTGAGGATATTAAAATTGTAACGATTACTGTCACTCTCTTTCTGTTTACTGGAAAAGCTACTGTAAATGTCACTAACGCTAAAATACTTGGGGTTTGGTTGTGGTTGGCATGCGACGATGCCGTTGATGTTTGCATCGTAAATGCATCATTAAACCCAAAATGCATGCGAGAATTTACGATATGCCTCGAAAGGTTGGAAGGTGATGAAGAAAGAGTTGGGGTTGTGAGAACATAATACAGGATGCTACATTTACCGCTATGGATTCCACATCGACACCAATCATCGGCCGTATTAACTCTCGAACGCCACCGCAACATTGCTAACTCACAACATCCTTATTTCTCTCTCCCAAGAAGTTGGCTCATTCCAAGTCTCTGTTGTCATCGTCACCACTGCCAGTCAGTTTGAATGAAGCAGCAATCGGTTTCTTTCTTGTCGGTAATAAACGCTGAAGTGTTTATGGAGCAAAATTTTCTCACAACGGAAATTTAATGCGCTTTATGGAAAACCGAAAAGCATTTGCAGCAGTGTTTTAGTATAAAATGAGAGTGAGCAAGAGAAACATTCAACGACGTCATAGATCACTCAAATGCTTAAATTCTACCTTTGTGTATGGTATGTATGAATGAAGGTATGCACACTATAATATTTAACAATTTATATATACATATGTATGTATGTACATATGCCAAAACCTACTTAATTTGGACTGATAGAAAGTATTATATTCAATATAAAATATGTATTGAACTACATATGCCAAAGATGGAGCATGCCGTATGTAACGACAATAATTTTCTTGGATTATTATTTAGGAACTTCGAAAACAAAGGAAAACATTTTTACCATTTACAAACTACGTTTCAAGACGATCAAAATATATGAGCAAAATTTGATAAAATTTGCAAACTAAAACAACTTCACTATATTTATATAACTACCTATATAGCAGCTCATAGAAGGACGGTGGGATGCTCCTTAAACTAAACTTAATATCTGATATATCTGATATTTTCGAGAATTGACCGAATTGAAAATGATCAAGTCTATTTTCTAACACTGCTTATTCACCGACTTTCAATATTACCGTTAAATATCTTTTAATCGAGCATTTTCTTACTCGGAGAATATAGTGAACACAGTGAACCTCCAAAAGGTACTGTTACAGACGAAAACTGAAACAAATACATTAAATAATTTTAGGGAACAGTAAAAATAAATTGATCGAGACAACTGACACTCTAAAGATTGCAAATTTGCATGAAATCGGCTTCGGATTGCTTCCGCAAAGAATATTGTTTCATTAACTCACGAAATTTTATTAATTTTTCAATTCCAAATCTATTCAATCACGTGTTTTTTAAGAGTTAGGTCTAACTGCAAGGGTCCTAGTTGCGTCCCCTCAGAGAAACGATACGAAGTATTCAGCCTGCTAAAGAACTACATATGTACATATATAAGTATTAAAGTTCGATAAGGCTGGTCCATTGGTATATGAAATATAAAATTTGATGTAAAAGGTGGCCATGCTACTCGTATGGTAGAATGTGTGAAATAAATTACCTGTATTTCCACAATATCATTATCCAAAATGTATCATTCCTTAAAGAAGAATGCAGCCAATTTTCTAAAAAAAAAAACACCTTATCAAATAAGCTTAACGATCTCCAAATGAATGTTACTGGATTCCCCTGGACAAAGACGAAGAGGATAAATTTATGGAATAAAATCTCACAAAAACATCCTTCAATTTTAAAAATGTTGAGTGATTTAGTGACACTATCCTTAGTGATATCCCTCCTATAGAGCAAAAGTTTTTGGCACTTCTGAACTGATGAGCTTGTTGCCGTCAACCCAGTTCAAGCTGTACATACTTGGCGTACACGAATCCATATGTCTGCATTCATAACAAATCATATGTATGTTTATTTGTAAATTTCGATGAATATAGACTTGCAGCTTAATACTGTTGCTCTTAATTTATAAATATGTATTAATAAAGAGTCTATTTGGGTGATAGTGTATTTATCCCCATACTATAGCATTAAGGTGGCAAATACATCGAGATTAATTGAAATATTTTGAATATCTAATTTGTGATTTCATCCGAAAGCCTGTAAGGCTTCAAGGCTTTGCAAATTACACAATGTTATTAAAATTAAAAATGTGCAAGCTTATTAATAAATTATCCTATTTACTGTCTGAAATATTATTGTAAACACCTTCGGAAAAATAACAAAATATCTTATTTCGCGACTTTATAAGCTCCTAAACAAAACAGAACAAACTTTTGTTAGAATATCTCACCTACTGACTGTACACTGTGATGACAACTAGTTGGTATCAATGCACACTGTGTTAACCAAACACTCTCGCTTTATTCCTGAACGATATTACACACAACGTCAATCGGAGGGACAGAATTGATTATATTGAATACATAAGGACTAGAGGAAAGTGAGGTCTAATATCAACTACCATACGTATTTTTAGAACGAAAGCACATTTGGCTAATTTCAATTATATATATTTGGGGGATAGAATTAACAGGACAATCATGAATCATTTACGGTACATGGGCGTTAGAGGAATTTATGGTCCAATTTCAACCATGTTTGATACAATATGAAAGTACAATAAAATTAGCATGCTTATCTAAATTTTTTCACATAGAGCTATTAAATGCAGAAATGAAAGATATTTCCACGGAATTTCGTTGAGATAGTTCGAAATGTACATCAAGTCTATTAGAGGGCGATGTTCCGGTCACGACACATACATATGTATGTCCTCTTCCCTTCTTTTACCTCTGTGCCAAATTTTAGCTTCATAATTTAATTGGTTATGGATGTATATCACTTTAAATGTTCTCCAAAAAACGTTGTTTTATAGGCGTTGCAAGTGTACCAAGCTTCATCAATATTTATATATTTTTCATCACTTGCATAAACGAAACTGTATCCTAATCTAAATTAAATTATTTTTAACTATTTGTTTTTCCTCATTCAGGCTATGACCACCCTAATATGCAAATATGCGTGTGTATGTACCATGTTTTTAAAGCCGTATGGACACATTTTGTATGCATAAACAAATGTTTTTGTGTTTTTGCACTCATGAATATGTGTGGTTGGTTCATGAATGAATTTTTACATTTCAATTTCTTTTTCACCATTTGTATGAAGTATTAACTTTATTGTTTTGGTTTCAATTTCGTATTTCGATGCAAAATACACATAATTTTTTTGTTCAGCCGCCACTTTGCCTGATTTGTTTATAAACAATGCCTGGACATGGCTCCGCTTCGATGGTAATTGCGGCGGTAGCAACGGTGGGTACAACATTCCCGCTGAGGCTAGTGGCCCACTGCAGGGCAGCACACATAGTGGCGAACATTTAATTATGTTACTCAATTTATATGCAAAGTTGACAAAATAACTACATATCCGTACATATATATGTACATGTGAGCATATTATGGGCAAGCCATTTTGATTTCTATTCGGCTTTAAGGCCAGTTTTTTAAACAATGACATGGCTCAATTACTTACTTTCAGGCTACGTGTTTCTTTGATTGTTCTGTTTATTTACATATTATATTTATTTGGTAATTTGGTGCGACTATAAAATTATGATTTTATTTATTTCTCACTTACATTTTGTATTGTATTGTGTACGTCTGAATGCTTTATTAAACAAGTACGGAAGGGCTAAGTTCGGGTGTAACTGAATATTTTATATGTACATATATGCAAGCATCAAAGTAGGAGAAATATCTTCAGATGCTGACAAAACTTTATATTAAAAAATGTTGCGTAAGAGTTCAAAATTCATTATTCGACGATATTCTGATTGTATTACAATCATATTTGATATCTTATTAACTAATAACAAACCACACATTCCCGTACTTTCATTACTATACTTTGCTTGGAGTTCGAGTTATTTATATTAAAATCTCCCAAATTAACTAAAATGAGATATATGCGATATAAACTCCACTAAAGTGGCTTAATTGAATATATTGTTTGTATAAGGAAAAAGTCAACCATTAAAACAGAAATCATTATATTACGAATAAGCGGCTTAGACGATGGTCTAGACCGATTTTAATCGTATTTAACGCGAAACCACATTTTGTTTAAGGAAACATAACAGAAAAATCAGTATTCATTACAAGTATATATCAAGTACACTAGGAAATATGCTGCCACCCAGTTTTATGAAGATAACTCACGACGAAAATTGTTATATGTAGTATATGTGAGCTGGGGTAATTCGTCCACGGATTTCACACATTTTCGGCATCAAGCTTTGGTATATGCAATATTATTCACTCACTTAATTTTGCGGAGATATCTTATATATTGACCAATATATATAGTATAAAGCCAACCTGTAGTTTGAAATTCTTATACTAGGTATATAGCGGCTACGGATGGTATGCACCCGATTTCCAGGACACTTTATTACCAAGGATAGATGCTGTCTAACTTCCATTAAGATATCTCACAGATTGACCGATACATATAGGACAAAGGCAATCGGAAGTTTGAAATTTTTATATTAGGTATATGGCGACTAGGGCAAGTGTTGGACCGATTTCATCCATTTTAGGCAAACAGTAGCACAATTTTCAGAAAGAGACGTTCTCCGAATTTCAAAGAGATAACTCACATATTGACCGTTATATATGGTATAAAGTCTACCGGAAGGTTGAAAGAATTTACCCGATTTTTCCCATTTTTGACAACAGATAACATTTTTATCATGGAAAAAGAATCCTCCAATTTCATTAAGATGCCTTACAGATTTACCGTTATATATGGTATAAAGGCTACCGGAAAGTTGAAAATCCGTACACGGATCCATTTAAATATCTTAATTTTTGCTAGTTTTATATAGCTTCAAAGAATCAGATGAATTTTAATATGTTGTTATACGAGAAGTGGGCGCGGTTGTTATCTGATTTCGCCTATTTTCACAAAGTGATATAAATATGCAAATATAATATCATGTACCAAATTTGGTTTAAATTGGTTAAGGCGTTCTTGAGACGTCAACACACCCATCATCCAAATTGTACACGGATTCCTCTGCAGACCCATATCAGACCCATATTTGCTGTAAGATTTAGTATTTCTGAGGTGTTTCTTAGGCGAGTTAAGGCACTTTTAGTGGTTTTCAACATAACCTTTGTATGGAGGGTGGGAGTGGTTATTATCCGATTTCACTTATTTTCACACTCTATGACTTTAAAATAAAAACGTTTCCTATGAAAGGATATTTTTAATGAAAAATATTAATGAAAGTTTTCTGACAAATTTTAAGGCAAAAGTCAATTGAATAGTTAATTGTTATATGAATTGCTTTTCCTCACCACCTCTGAGGTTGGAATGTTGGCGCGTTACCGATCTTTCTTGGGTGTTCGGTTGCCCAGGAGGCCTATTTTCACCCATATGATATTTACAATGCTTAGCCAAACTACTTGTAATAATTTAAACAAAAATAAATATATAAAAATCAGGTACAATTCAGGTACATTAGCAATACATCATAAAAACTAAGGAAATTGCGGTCTTCGACAGACAAATATTTGGACAATTATCAAATAATTCAGAACGACAGACATATATATAAATACCGACTCGCATAGGCAGACAAGCAGCACCAAACACGGCAACACTCTATAGCAGGTTTAAGCCTTTTTTGAGGCATTTGGCCGCTTTAGTAGTAGAATATTTGAGGCAAGCCTAATCAAGTGCCTAAAGTTTTGCCCCTTCTCTTCCTCATTCTATTTCATTCTTATTGTAATTTCTTCCATTCTAAAAGCGTTCGCCTGCGTATGTATGAGTGAAAGATCTAAGATTGGTTACTTGTAGGCTTATACAACGCTTTAACGGCATTTTATAAGCATGCCAAAGAACACGTGCACCAAGTTTCATAAAGATATCTTAATTTTTGTTCAAGTTATCGCTTGCATAGACGGACCAATGGACGGACAAACAGTCACTCGGATTTCAACTCGTCTCGTCTATGTAACACTATATCTATCTCGATTAGTTTTTGGTGTTAAAAAAACGAGCGTAAGGTGAACAAAACTATTATGCTCTGCGGCAGCATGAGTACAAAAGCACAATTGTTTATATACTTTCATGTACAATACTTGTTCACATACGAGGTGTGTTTAAAAAATAAAATGAATATTCGTTTTTCGAAAAAAATATTTATTCATTCTATCATTTATTCGTCTATATTAATGTTGTCGCCTTCAAAACAGTCTCCATTCGATATTATGCACTTATGCCGGTGTTTCTTCCAATCGTCGAAACACTTCTAAAAGTCGAGTTTTGGGATAGCCTTTAGCTCTTTCAGCGACGCGCTTTTAATGTCATCTGTACTTGTAAACGATGGCGATTTTTTCGAAATAGGAAAAAGTCACGCGAAGCTATGTCTGGCGAATTTGGGGACTGGGGCATCGTTACAGTATTGTTTTTGTTCAAGAATTCACGAACATGCAAGGAAGTGTGAACAGGTGCATTATTGTGGTGAAAAAGCCGAAAAAGTGTTTTTCCACAAATCCAGGCTTTTTTTCGGATTGCTTCGGGCAAATGGCATTGAACTCGTAGGTAGTACTCCCTATTAACCGTTTGACATTGGAGCAAGAATTCATAGTGCACTATGCGATTAAAGTCGAAGAAAACAGTCGAAGTAGTCACACCACGTATATATACTTATAATGCGAGTTATCAGCAAAGTAATCTTAAAATAAACAAAATATAGTTATTAAAGTTAAAACACCCAAAATTACTGGCCTTTTACTGGCTGGATGCTGCTAAGAGATTTTTTTTTATGTGGTCAAGATAACCGAGTATCGTAATGCTCATAATGTCATGAAAATCTTGAAAACCGGGATTCTTTAAAATCTATCCGCATTTTAACTCGATATTGAAAAAAAGTAAATACTTGTTAAGTTTACAAACTGATTTCTGTAAAAGAACTATATGGTGGATAAATATACTGGAATAGCCAAATTACTCTGAATTCAACTCAATGATTCATAGTCATAATGCGATTACTTACATATGTGTATGCATGTGCGTAAGCAAATACAATATTAGTAAGCTAAAATTGCACAATAACAAATACTTTTACCTATTAAAAACTATAAGGAGTAAAGAGCTTTGCGCTTTATGACTTCATACAGCAGGAAAGTCGTTAAAAATTCATTTCATTTACCGATTTCGGTGTTTTTCTCTGTTGCTCTGTTATTAGAACAACCACTATATATATATACCACTACATATATATCCCACTATATATGTATATACAGTATATATATATATTAAACTCAACCAAATTAACTCAAATGGGATATATGCGAAATAAACTCAACCAAAGTGGCTATATAAGCAGTGGCCAAGTGGTTATATATATAAGGTATATGAGGAAAAAGTCAAGGGTGGAAATGGAAATCTTTATATTAAGGAATGAAGTGGTTAGACCAAGGTCTAGACCGATTTCATTCATATTTAGCGCTAAACCCCATTACGTTTAAGAAAACATATCCACTTAATTTAATTAAAATATCACACATATTGACTAAAATAAACGGTTTAAAAGCAGCTGAAAAGCCGGAAATCATTATAGCAGGTATATTTGGGCTATTTTTGGTATATTTTGGGTATATTTTGTCATTACTCAAGTACACTAGAGAACATGTTTCCATGCAATTTAATTAAGATAACACGCACATTGACCGACATATTCGGCATAAAGCTTACCAGAATAACGAAAATAATTATGTGTAGCATATGGGAGCTGGTGAAATTCGTTGACCGATTTCACACATTTCCGGCATTAAACTATATAATATACATTATGATTCGTTTACTGAATAGACGTAAGATGTCGTATCCTAAATGCATTCTTTGTGCAAAATTTTGTTCCGATATTTTTATTGGTAATTGTTTGATGGATTTATTGATACGGTAAAGTGAAAGAATGATATGGTTTTAAAATTTTGATATAGTATACATATATAGTGATAATAGGCGTGGTTGTATTCCGATTTCGATTTTCCATTTCTACAAAATAACATATTCAAATATAATGTCACACACCAAATTTGGTTGAAATTGGTACAGTCTCTGATATATAGAACTTCAACTAAAAGTGAGCGGTGTTACATCAATTCTCCAATTTTTATAACAGTTCCTCTGAAGAGCCCTTAATACTATCTTGGCAGCAAATTTATTGTTTCTGATGTGTTTCTTCAGCGAGTTAACGCACTTTTAGTAGCTTTCAACATAACCTTTGCATGTGGTTATCATCCGATTTCATTTATTTTCACAGTGTATGAGGAGGTGCTAGAAAAACTTGCACTGGGCAAGCTTGGTTGCTATAGCTTTAGTGATTTGTGAGATATGTGCTTTGAGTATATTGAGGGGCGGGGCCACTCTCACTTTTCAAAATTTTCAACCCGCAGACGCTCTTCCCTACTATGATTCACTGTGCTAAATTCCATATATTTATATCTTAATTGGGAGCTTAGTTATATCATTTAATAAGTTTTCGTTTAACGACATTTTGTGGGCATAGCAGTAGTCCGATTACTCCCATCTACAATACCACCTCATGTGTGGAACATGTGTACCAAATTTTATCAAGATATCTCAATTTTTACTCAAGATATCGCTTGCACGGACAAATGGACGGACGGACTGACAGACAGTCATTCGAAATTCAAGTCGTCTCGTCATCTTGATCATTTTTATATATATATAACTCTATATCTATATCGATTAGTTTTATGTGTTACAAAAAACCGTTAGATGAACAAAAATATTATACCCTGTTTCAACATGTTGCAATAGTATAAAAATTTGTGTAAGAATTCAACATTTATTATTCGTCGAAATCTTGAATGGGTTGCAGTCATATTTGGCATCAAATTAACTTATACTTTAGGTCAACTCATGAAGTCAATTTAACTAAGATAAATCATCTATATTCATTATAGTAGTGTACAAGGTACAACAACCATGATTTTTATAACCGAATGAAAAAATACTAATCGAAATATTTTATTTTAAAAATATTTAATTTTGTTAAGACATTTTCTGTGAAGATATATGCGATATACCTCAACCAAAGGGACGAATTTTAGTTATTGTATGACTCTTGGGAAATATTTGACTTATATAGAAATATTTTAAATAGTCGCCAAAGCCGCGTAGGGTAGCTCCGCTTCTTCGAGCACAATTTCTTTTATTATTTTTATTGCACGTGTTTAACAGAGTTAATAATTTTGTTGACCCAGCAGTTATTTATAACACATTAAATAAACCGAAATAGTAAGCGGTAACTTGGGCAGAAGCAAATATATCTTAGAGGGATGGGAGGAGCCCATCTCTCTTGTAACCATTAGGTACAAAAATACTGAAAGCGCGATAACTAAAGAACTACACCAGAAATCCAAAACTTTACAAGAAGGGTGATACAAAAGGCTTTAGTTTGCTCTTCTATTTTCAAGTCTGTCAATAACATTTTGTCAGTTGGTTTTTCTTAGTAAAGTATACATAGCAGCAAAACTGAATAAAACTGATCCGTAGGTCCCATACACCAAATGCATTAATTTACACCGCTCCGCAATTACTTTGCACCATATTTACATGTATTGGCGAGAATACATGATTATATATTATAATTGAACTTAATATATTTTGATTCAGTATGAAAATTGATAAAGTTATAAATATTGATAAATTTATAAAAACAAAATAACGTACAGCCAAATTCCACATAACTAACTAATATGGTTATTTTCGAGTCATCGGTTAAATGTATGAGATTTTTGATTTGCTTAATATGCTGTCATTCTGCTCCAAAATAGATTAAATCAGAATACTAGTACTTTCGCCGTGCCTCCATATGAAAAATTTTATTATTCCCGTTATTCTGGTTGAGTTTATACCATATATCAGTCTAAATGTCTAAAAATAGCTGAAATCAGTAAGTACCTTCCTACACCTACTACCATACTAAATATAGTGATTTATATCAATCCGCTTGATTTCAAATTGGTTGAATCATATTACAGTAGTTAAAAAATGTTGCTCGGTAATCTCTACATTAGCTTATTGTTACTCGATTATTTCTCAACTTTGAACGACCGAAATCAATGCCGATTGGATGACTTGCTATGATATGTTCAGAAAATTAAAATATTTGTTTTTCAGTATGAATTTTAGTAATTGTGAATATGAATGCATGTGTGATAAATTTTATGTATTTAATTAAATGAAAACCTCACAAAATTTCCATTTTCATTTTCATTCGATTACAAACACCATGAGTATTTCAAAATATATGCTAGAACAATTAAAAAGAACACTTTTAGAACAAATTTCCGTTTAAGTATTTTTTTTTATTTTGGCAACAAAAAATGATGGTTTTGAAACCAACCTTGCAAATGGTCTAATGATTTGGGAGTAAATAAAAAAGCAACCTCACTTAGGTATTCCACGTGTCAGGGAACAATCGAGTCGTTTACTACAAACTACCATGAATTGATCCAATAACATACTATACAAGCAAAATTTTTGGAACTTTAATAACTCTCTTCAGAAATATGTCCCAGTAAGTAAAGTTTTCCCGGCAGGGATATTATGTTTGAACATAACCACATACTTTCGTGTAAATAACCTCAATGCTTCTTTTAATGTTTAACCTCGCTTATGTCCTTAAGTCCTATGCCCGCGATTACGTAAACTCTATAAAAAGAAATAAATAACTGTCATCTAGTCGAGTGTGAAATGATTTTCGATTTTTCAGCTGCCTGCAAATAGTGAGATATCACAAAATACATTGGCCAGCAAAATAATATATAGGATTTATTGAATTTAAAGTGAAAAAACTGAAGTTAATATTCCTTTGTAGGATGTTAACATTTGCTCAAAATACAGAAAATATATGTATGTGAATGTGGTGTATTCGGTACTAAATTTTATAATTTTCTATTGTACCATTTAATTACTATGCATTCGAATATGCAATATATTGTGTTTGGGTTTTTTGTTTTTTGTTCTGAGCCTTAAATATCTCTATGAGCAAAGCATTTGCAATTAGCATGAAATCATGTGACCATTTACTATGATATCGTGTCACTGGCAGGCTATAAATTTTTTTCGATGGTTTTTGTTGCTATTTGGTTTGCCGATAGCCAAGCGGTGTCGGTTGCGCTACCGCCGATGCAATTTTCGTATGCTTTTGAGCTGCAATCAAGTGGATGGTTTCGTCGTACCATTCCTGACCCATCATCCTGATTGTAAAGCACATTCCTTCCGCCTGACACACTACTTCGTTCTTTCATTTTCCCGTTACTACCACAGATGAGGAAGGAGGAAAACTTCAAAACATCGCAATTTCAAATTTTACGACTTTTTATTTGCCAAGAGTCAAGAGGTTTGGCTTCAGTTTCAGCTCCGTCTTAGTCTCCATCTGTGGCAGAGTAGTTCTGCTTCGCGTCGGTTTCGCTGCAACGGCTTAACATTTTACTGCATCAGCTCTGCAGCATATACTCGCACGCTTGGGTATGCCAAGTTTTTATGCGTTTTGTTTGCAACGCATTAAAATTAAGCAAAATTGCAAGTTTTCCAGCGATCATAAAAATTGAATTGAAAGAGTGTGAGCGATAAGGTACACTAAAATCAAAATAAAAACGACAATGCAGAAAATGGCCAAAAATGAAATAAAAAATATTAAATAGAAAATGAATAAGACGACAATACACAAATGAAAAAAATGCTTTTACTTAGATGGTGTAAAAATTCACGAGGTACTTTTTAATTGCAATCATCGAGCTTGGAGAAATCGTCAAATGTTTATGTACCATACATATATATGCATGCTTGCAGGTGGATTCCACAGTAATGGAGTTTGCCTGAATTTACTTACATACATTCAAAATATTTCCTATACGTAAAAACGATTTCATTAAGAAATATACAAAATGCTATAATACTCAAAAAACAAAATGAATGCAAATAAAAAACCATAAGTTTTGAAAAAACATTAAATGATGATAAATATATTGAAAATGGGCATTGCTCCACCTGCTTTCGAATAAAATTAATATGTGCCATCAATTATTTGAGCTAATTTAATAGTATTTTTTGGTATGAAGATATCATACCAAGAAATCATAAATGAGAAGAATCGGTCAATAACCACGCAGATACTATTATTATATACATATGAAAGCGATCGGAAATAATCTTCTTTTAGCTCTGTACATTCGATTACATTTTATGAATCCACTGCGGTCATCACCTTTCCGGCCGATTGGTCTCTCAAAAACCGACTGCGACCACGTTGAAACTCGTTAAACCAATTTTCGACGTTCGCCATTTAAGAAGAAGAGTATCCGCGTGCAGCGTCCAAGCTCTTTTGATTTTCCTATGTAATTTCCGTTCCAAAAACAAGAATCAAATCAACAACTGATATTACTCCTTTCCCATTTTTCTAAAAGCAGCGATCACGCCCACTTCTTGACATGGTCAAACAAAGCTACAAATCCAATTCGGCTGAAATATAGTAAATTTTACTATTAATTTTACTTCCAAGTACTTATCAGCCAGCGTATGTATATACAAGTGTTGGAAGATTATGTCTTTGGTTTGTTTCACAATATTATTTTCAGATGCTTATAAGTTGATCAGAAGTTGATAAGAAGTAAGACCATATTCATACACGAAGACTTTTGTTGCCTAGCCCCGTAGTTTGTGAGCGAGGGGGCGACCAAGAAAGACGAAGTGCAATCGCGTTGCTCGTGTTCGAGCAATACGCTTTGTACACTTCTTCGTAACACTTCGCTGTTAAGTAGTTCGGCATTCCTTTCATTTTGAACTTCTTCTCATTGGTGTAATTGTGCACGGTTTCAACTGAATATTTACAATACGTTCGGAAATTTGAATTTTATCATCTATTTTTTCTATGCAATATGCATATATGTATACAAATACGCATAATATAATAGAAATATTTACGAAAATTATGAATAAAGATAAGAAATAGCTAATGAAAAATATTTTCGTGCACCGCTTAAATGAAGGGTTAAGGGATTTGAGAATGTCAAATGTGAAAGTTCACATTTCACTAATGCTTTTATTATAAAACTCTTCAGGCACAGTCTGAAATTGACAAACGGTAATCGAAACCACGCATATAAACCATATAATGCTATTTTGAATTCAATCAACTGATTTCACTTTGCATTTAAAACCGTTAACCCAAAACCTCCGGAATATTTTGCCTAACTTTCAAAATAATTAATAAATAAAATTCAAAATAAAATGTACTAAATTTGGATGTTTTAAATAATTTTTTAAATATTTTGATACATTGCTAAATCTTTTTAATTTACACTTTCGATCTTTTTCTCCAAATTGCAAATTCGTAAACCTAAAAAGTGAGGAAAGCTTATTGAATTACTCATAACTTTGTTGTGTAAACAAAGTTAAACTAGGAACGTGGTAGGGTTTAGCGTTGGTAATAAGTATATGAATATTAAGCTCCATTAAGGATCTGTTCAAACCTATGTAGATCTTGTAACAAGAAACTATTCAATTTACTTTATCTTTTTAATATGTTTTTAATCTGAGGCTACATATTTTTTTAATACGATTACAGAACACTCAGCCCAACAATATAATAACACATAAATTTATTAAAATGTGTATATTTCTTATAAATAAGTAAAACTTTTATCGAAATTATTTTAGCATTAATATCTCTAAAATTTCTTTTAACACTCTTCACTAATTTAATTCTATATATACATAGCAAAGCGAATTGTGAATCAAACCATATCGCTACATTGGATGGATAGACAATTATATTATAATTACTACTCATCCGCAGCACTAGTAAACACTCCTCCAACATATTTCCCATATCCGATAGCCATTGGAAGCAATGGCTTATTGACATCGCACTTCTCGCATCTAACGGCGTCTATGCGGCCACCATCGCCCGAACAACCTACTCTAAGTCGTACGCCACCCAGTCCATCTAAACCTTCGCGTCCAGCTAGCATCCTCAGTGAAAGAATGTCACCGCCAGCAGCCGCTACAAGCTTGACGCCATCCGCCACAGCTGCTGCAGCTACGTAACAGCAACAACAGTCGCAACGCTACAGCCAGACTACTCACGCAACCGCTGCTGTCGCGGCTGCAGCGGCAGCGGCTGCTATGCTTTTAGTGTAAGTATTATGTAATATATGTAATTAAATATATTGTACAAAATACGCACTATTAATCATCATATTAATTCTGATTACTTTTTTCTTAAGTGTGCTTTCGAACGAAAATATTATTTCCATTTATAATTTTAATATTAATACATACTTTTCGGTATATACCGTCTATTTAATTTTGTAGTCTTATCTCAAGAATCAATATACATATAATGAATTATAGAAACGGAAGCAGTGCCGATATAAGCAATAAATATATAATAAGGACAATGTATTACAAGAAATGCCAAATCATTCATGTTCGCCCGATTAAGTGGGCGAATTTAATTCATTTGATGGTTTGACGGTTTATTTCTGAAATACAATTCGATCATTAAAATATATACAAATTGTAATGAGTTTTACCTACAGCAGTGTGTCCTTCCACTTTCCTGGCTGATCGATGACAAAACTCACATATGAGATGCATTGGTTTATATGCACAAACAATTTGAATTTAACGTATAGTCAGCACAGCCAAAAGAGAGGAACAACACACTCCAGCTTACAAACAAAAATTACATAGATAAATTTAGATAACAAATTGCAGTTTGCGCCCACCGGTTTATGCGAAGGGACAATCGCACAAACAAGTGTGAAACCGTAATTGGAAACATATGTATGTACATAATTAGGATTAGTGACAATTTAAGAACTTAAGAGAGATTGCAAATGAGACATGCAAGGGGAAAAAAAAATTAAATATTAAATGTAACATAAATATACATGACATTAATGTGGACACGAATAAATAACATAAATATACATTTATGTATACATTTATGTACATAAATATACATTAATGTGGGGACACGAATATACAACAATTCAAATGTTATCAAAATCATTGACTGAGCCGTGAAACTATCTTACATTCTTTTCAGTATGAAAAAATATCACTCAAAGAGAGTAAAATACAAATACATAAATTAAAAAAAAAAAAACATATTTAGCCCAGCCAAGCATTGAAGAAAGGGATGTCTGAACATGAAGAAGGGAAGCAATAGCGTTGTGTTTTGCATTTTTGTTTAAAATTTTTACTATCCCAACCTGTTGCTCAGAGCATAATCGTTTGGTTCACCTAACGGTTAGTTAACATATACCGAGTATGTCCGCTATTCCAGCCGACTCTATATCATATCCATCAGATAATATGTAAGATACCTTAACGAAATAGAATCGGAATGTTTTCTTAAGTATGCTGTAGTTCGATGCCAAAAATTGTTGAAATTGATTGATGCAATATGATAGCCATTTTATACCATATATAATGTTGATATTTTAATGAAATTGAATGAGAATATTTTCTTGAACAGATGTGAGTTTAATGTAAAAAATAAATGAAACCAGTCCTTCATCAGTCGTAGTCCACAATTCTCATAGGTTAGTGAGAGAGATTCCTCAATAAAATTAGGTGTGAATACTTCTCTTAAAAAAATTGATTCGTTACCAAATTTGAGGGATATTGGTCCAAACAATTCCTCAGAACTGATATATTGAATATACTTATTTCTGTTAGAAAGGTTGACTGCAAAGTAAATATGTTAAAGCAAGATATCTTATTAAAATCAGGTAAGATCTAACATTAAAAAACTGTTGTATTTTATTGTAGTAGACAGGCCAATCTATATGTATAACGAAAGCATCAATTATATATAGATATGGGCACACATAGTTTTAAATAGAAAATTCCCTAATCAATACATAACTGTAATTTTTTTTTTTAATGCTATTCTGAAACTAACACAGTATACCGTTCCACACTTTTATACAAGATTAACCTAATCAGAAAACCGTATCAATAATTTTGACACGAGGAAACCTCCGCACAGTTGACATATATATATTTACATATTAGAAGATGTTTGTATGCGTAAAACGTCTAAGACTTCAGTATGACCCAACAAGGATTCATACTTCCTTTATACACGTAAGTAAGAGCCTTTTGTTTTCTTAACGTGTTGTGGCCTTTTTGTGCGTTTTGTTCTTCACGCCCTTTTTGATACCAATTCGTGCCACTTTTGTAATAGGAACCGTTCTATTTCAAGTGGCTACTCCTTCTGACGGCTGCCTTTCAGCGTCTCATTTCGTATTCCTTGCAGGAGCGCAGCTTTTAATCAAATCAATTTTGTGCATAGTTTTATGATTACAATTTAAGTTTTGTGCTAAATTTTCAGTTTCCGTCTGCCTCGTCATTGTTGTGCAAGATGTCGTTTCTAACACCAATGCTTGATTGACACACTTACAAGTAAATACATACGTATTATATATATATGAGTTCGCATAAATTTATTTACACACTTACATGTAGTATGTATAACCATCAGTAATCCATTGGCGGGATGGAGCGTTTTAGCGGAAATGGACAACTCCATTTAAAATGCCATTGTGAAGCTTTCTCGTCAAATTATATATCTACGGAATTTTGCAACGTTTGCAACGAAGTTTATGTCGAAGTTTAATAACATTTCAAATAGACTAATATGAGGAAAGGAACTGAGCTCCCTTTATATTGCTTCCTTTTTTACAAGTTTTAAGTGCTAATTGCACCGTAGCTGCCTTCTGTGAGATATATATATTTCAATTTTCCTAAGATAATCCTTCATAATTTTTCATTTTTGGTTGCCTTTAATTTTTCATTTTCACCGCATATTCATGCGATTGGCGCAATCTACAGAACTTTAAGTGTCGGGATCTAAATATTTTCCACTATTGGACATGAGGTGATTATAAAAGGTATAATTGAATGCATCTAAGCTGATATAAGTCGAAGTTTTTGAAAGAAGACGGTATTGCTCTCTTCATGTTGGATCAGATGTGTTAGAGTTAGAGCTAAAACCCTATCATAAGCTACGCCGTTGTTTTTGTAACTCGAAGTTTTTCCAGACTACATGACAGATGTGCCTTAATACGTTAATTTTAACTTCAAAAACAAGACAAGCGCTTGAAATTGATCACACGCTTCCATAAGACTACTGAGAGTTGGAAGGTTAATTAGCTTCAGCCGACTAATATAAACAGAAAATCACACCTAGCCACAAGGTCTAGAGATGCATTGTCAATAAATATAAGATCCAATACCATACCTTATAACTTAATTGCGATACTTTAAACCAATTGAGCAATATGGGGTAATGGAGCAATGGAGCCAGAAATATTTAACAAATAAGAAATGGATACATAAGTTAAACCTCTTTCGCTATATACGCGAATGCAAATAAATTATATGGGTTCAATGAGATCAATACTAATTTCATCTAATAGTATTAAGAAGTTCCCAGCAAAGAGAGCTTACGATCTAACCAAGAAAGATGCGGTACTGTACGGTTCCTTAGAATATCGTACTAGAATCACAAGAACCATTATTATTTAAGAGAGTCGTTCCAGTGCACTTTAATCTCAAATAAGTATTACTTATTTATCGATTTTGGCATCATAGGGATAGATCTTGTACTTAAAGCAAAAATTTGGAAGTGCCTGCGCAATTTCTAAATCTAACATTAAAAGTTTCTTTTTTAATTTGTTAATAAAATTGTAACCCACTTTCCATTTCAATTTACCAAGTTGTAGAAAAATATAATTCGTATTTTTACTCTTCTTAATACTTTATAGTTTGCCTCATCATTCTTACCTATCTTACCTATCTGAAAAGGAGTAAATAAAAATATTTTCCTTTCTGGGGAAATTATTGCATATGAACAATTGCAACGCAGTCATTCACTATTGTACCAATATTGCTACTGCTCACTCAGAAATCTTTGTAACGTACATGTTTTCTTCAACTTAATAGATTTAGCAAGTTAGCTTGCCTTAAATAATCACTTAACAAGTAAGAAGGCGCGGCGGGGCGGGGAAATGTTTTCAGGTGCCGGCATAATTATACTCTCGCAACATGTTGCAACAGAGTTAATTAGCTTTGTTCACCTAACAGTTGTTTGTAACACCTAAAACTAATCGAGTTAGATATACACATATATATATGTAAATGATCGGGATGAAAAGACGAGTTAAAATCCGAGTGACTGTTTGTCCGTCCGCCGTGCAAGCGATAACTTGAGTAAAAATTAAGATATTTGGATGAATTTTGGTGCACGTGTTCTTTGTCACCGTAAAACGGTTGGTGTTGCAGATGGGCGTAATTGGACATCTGCCACGCCCACAAAATGCCATTAATCGAAAACAGATAAAGTGTTACTTGTGTGTGTAAAGTAACTAAGCAGCAAATTAAGACATAAACATGTAAGTTGGTATAGGGATCCTAGTAGGGTGGGATAGGCCCCCCAATAGGATTATTATATATATCTCGGAAATCGTTATCTCGTTACCTCGGAAACCTATACCGATCCATCTTGATCCGAGTAAGTTCTTCTAGCATTTCTTTATATACTGAGAAAATTAGTAAAAGCGGATAATAGTCACGCCCACCTCCCATACAAAATTTATGTTCAAAACTATTAAAAGTCCGATAACTCGCTGAAGGAACACGTTAGAAACATTAAATCTTGCAGAAAATATTATACGGAAGGGTTACAAAGGAATCCATGTAAAGGTTTGATGGTGGGCGTGGCACCGCCCACTTATAGGAGAAATCCCATATCTCAAGAACACCTTAATCGATTTCGACAAAACCTGGTACGTGTCATTATATTTGCATTCTTATAGGACATTGTGAAAATGGACGAAATCGAATAAAAACACGTCTACTTCTCATATAACACAATTTTAAGTTTCATCTGATTATTTCACTTTAAAGTAGATAAATCGAGCAGCAATTGAGATATGAAAACCAAACTTTGTACAAGTAGTCCCTTCAGGATAAGTCATCTTATGCGTAAAAATAGACGAAATCGTATTATAACTTTTCAAGCCACCAGATACCCAATATTAGGACCTCAGTGCCTCTATCTGACTGTTTATCGCAAATATCGGGACATCTGTAAGATATTTTAATGAAATTGGAGGCTCATTTTCCCATGATAATAGTGTACTCTGGTATCAAAAATGGTGAAAATCGGGTAAATATTTCCCCTAGCCCCCATATACCTAATAGACGAATTCAAACTTCCGGCAGACTTTATACCATAAGATATAATATATAACAGTAAATATGTAAGATATCGTAATGGAATTCGAGGATTATCCATCCATAATAACAGCGCGCTCTGGTTTCAAAAATGGTGAAAACCAGGTACTTAATATGAGGATTTTCAACCTTCCGGTAGACTTTATACCATATATTTCGGTAAATCTGTAAGATATCGTAATGAAATTCGAGGATTAACCTTCCATGATAATAGTAAGCTCTTGTGTCAAAAATGGGGAAAATCGGGTAAATACTTGACATAACCCCCATATACCTATTATAAGGATTTTCAACCTTCCAGTAGACTTTATATCATATATATATCAGTCAATATATGAGTTATCTCTTTGAAATTCAGAGAGCGGGTTTTTCTGATAACATTGTGCCCATGTGCTTAAAATGGATAAAATCGGGTAAGCACTTCCCCTAGCCCCCTCATGTACCTAATATACGGATGTTCTACCTCCGGGTAAACTTTATACCATATATTTCGGACAATATGTAAGATAACTTAGCAAAATATCGGATTATACCATATTTTACTGCCAAAAATGTGTGAAATCGGTGAACGAATTATCCCAGCTCCCATATACTACATATAATGATTTTCGCTATTCCACCAGACTTCATGCCGAACATGTCCGTCACTGCGTGAGTTACCTTCACAAAATTGCGTGAAAACATGTTCCCTAATATACTTGAATAATGAAAAGAGTTAAGGTAATCAGTGAAGACCTTCCTCTATCCCAAAAATGCCCTATACAAGAATTCCCGACTTTCCATCTGACTTTAAACCGTTTATGTTGGTCAATATGTGTGATATTTTAATGAAATTAAGTGGATATGTTTTCTTAAACATAATGTGAATTCGCGCTAAATATTGAAAGAAATCGGTCTAGACCATGGTCTAAGCCCTTTATTCCTAATGTAATGATTTTATTTTCTCTGGTTGACTTTTTCCTCATATATCTAATATATTTATTAAACCAATTTGATTGAGATTATATCGCATATATCACTTTTGAGTTAATTTGGTAGATTTTAATATAAATATCTCTGACACGAACCAAAATATAGCAATGAAAGTACATGAGTCTATGAGCTGTAATATAAGTTAATAAGATCCATTATTCGATCTTATTGCAATGCTGAATTCTTCCGCAACATTTTTATTTAATATAACGTTGTGCCAGCACCTGAAAGCATATCCTCTTTCTTACTTGTTTTTTATCGTCGTTGCTTTTTTATTTTCTATCGTAAGATTTTTAATATAAATTAATAGTTGCAGTTTGTATTTGATATAGGTATTATAATTTGATTTATATAAAACGTAACACCTAATCTAAATGTAGCTTCTCCTATGGAAACCAGATAGAAATGCATTCTGTTTATCAATTAGTTCCGTAAAAAAAAATGAATCTTGGTATGATAAATGATATTTAGTTAGACTGTTTTAATTATATTACAAATATATATATAATATGTCTGTTAATTTCGAAATTTGTCTGAAAAAACATTGCTCAATACTGTTGGGTGTATTACTGCCATCATTGAAGTTGTCATCCGAATAATAAAAAACGCCAAACTTTAAATAATGCAATTAAAGGAACAAATAATGTAAATTATAAAACCAATAATTCACTTACTAATAAATGATTGAGAGATTCCGGCATTCATTCGTCAAAGCTTTGGAGTCTTTCTCACTCCTGACATCTTGATTATTTTTCCATCTTCAAATAGTATATGAAAATATAATTACAAACATAACATTTCAAAATTTATTTCTTCCATTAGAGTTTATATTTTTAATTTGCCATGCTCTATTAACGAAAAATATTCCACAATGGCAGTTGTTCTCTAGTGGCATCATCACAATGAAAACTTGTAAGGAAGGCTAAGTTCGGATGTAACCGAAAATGTATATTCTTGCCATTTTCAAAGATCAAAGCCGGGGGCATATTTTTAGGTGATGACAAGTCACCTTAAGAGACATATTAAAAATGTTGCGTAAGAATTCAAAATTCATTATTCGACGAAATTGTGATTGGCTAATAATCATAATTGGCACCTTACAAACTTATATTTTAAGTCATAGACTTACTTAGTGTCATTACATCATTTTGCTTCGTGTCAACGAAGTATGTAAATGTCCTGTGCTTCGTGTCATGTAAATGATACATGAGATATAAACTGAACCACAAGGGCGAATCTTAATAATATTGGGCTTAATGTAGAAGGTCAACCAGAGAATGGGAAATCATTATATAAGGGTTATGGGATTTAGACCAAGGTCAGGACCGATTTCATTCGTATTCATCGCTAACCCCATTATGCTTAAGAAATAATGTCCACTTAGTTTCATCAAATTATTTATAATGATTTATTAAATTCTCACTCAGTCACTCAGAAACCCCTATATCGGGTATATTGGAGCTAGAGAAAGGTCTGGACTGATTGCACCAATTTTTGGCATTACTCAATTCCAGCAATTTTATGAGGAAAACTCATACATTGACCGACACATTCGGTATAAAATCTGCAATAATAACGAAAATCATATGTAGTATATGGGAGCTGGTGACATTCGTTCCCATCTCTCACATTTTCGGCATTAAACTATGGTATATCCAATATTATACTTCTACTTAGTTTTGTTAAGATACCTTACCTATTTATAGATATACGCGGTGTAAAGCCAAGCGGAAGTTGAGAATTTACTTTTTACTTTCATTGGGTTTATTGGGGCTAGTGTAAAATTTGACTCGATTTTATCTATCCTTGGCGTCATGACACATTATTACTAGAGAAAGATGTTATTTCACTGTCATTAAAATACCTCAGAGATTGACCGATATATATGGTATAAAGTAAACCGGACGTTAGAAAATATAATAGGTATACAGACGCTAGGAGAAGTATTTACCCGATTTTACCCATTTTTGACACAAGGATACATTATAATCATACAAAGATTTATTCTGAATTTCAATAATATATCTCTCTGAGTGACCGATATTTTCCGTAAAGAGTCAGCCATAGGCACTGAGTCAACATATTCGCTATTTGGGGCTTGAAAAGTTATAATCCGATTTCCACAATTTTCGATGTGAGATGGCTTACTCTAAACACCTTCTTTATATTTGTAAAGTGAAGGGGTCATATTGAATTTAAAATTGTCGTACATGGAAAGTAGGCGTGGTTGTATTCAAACGTCGCACACTTTCACACCGTAACATTGAAGAGTCATGATAATATAATGCACAAAATTTGGTTGAAATTTGTAAAGTGGTACACGGATTCCTAAAGATCTTCTCCATACCATCTTCACTGTAAAATTTAGTGCTTCTAACGTGTTTCTTCAGTGAGTAAGTAAGTTTAAGTACTTTTCAACATAACTCACACCATTCTCACACAATTGCTGGAAAAACTTCTCCTTATCCAGTTTTGTTGATATAGCTTTAATTGTTTGTGAGCTATGTACATTACACCTATTAATGGGCGGGCTCACACCCACTTTTTAAAAGTTGTAAACTTACAGATGCCCCTCCCTACTTTGATGTCCTGTACTAAATAATAGTTTAGTATTTTAATTTACGACTTAGTTCTAGCCTTTTATTGGGTTGTTCGGAAAGTCATTTCGTTTTTTTTGGGGAACATGAAAGACAGTTTTCGTATAATGCCTTTCAAATGGCCATAAACAGTTGAATTCGACAAATTTAACCTCTCACCGATCTCTCGTGTGGTGATTCGCCGATTTGCATCAACTAATGCCTTTATCGCATCGACCGGCCTTCCAGACCGTGGTGCATCTTCGACATCAAAATTGCCGGATCGAAATTTTGCAAACCAGTTCTGGCACTGGCGTACTGTTAACACGCCTTCTCCATACACATCCGTCAATTTTTTTCTCGCTTGGACAGCATTTTTACCTTTTCTGAAGTTAAAAAGTAAAATATGACGAAAATGCTGCTTATTGCTCTCCATATTTAAAAAGGCACCAACCAAAAACTACTGGGTAGAATTAATAGAACTTTTTCACACACAAGCCTTGCAATATCAGCTCTCATGACATATAATGGTTATGGGGCTTAAGTGTGAAGTTAGTTTCGAAAAAACGTAATTAAGTCCTCTGGCGGGAAAAAACGAAATGACTTTCCGAACAACCCAATATAATATTTCGACTAAAGGCATTTTGTGGGCGTGGCAAAAATTTGATTACACCTATCTGCAGCTCATAGTTCTCATAGTGCCAAGGAATACGTGCACCAAGTTTCATCAATATATCTAAATTTTTACTCAATTTATCGCTTGTACGAATGATAGACAGTCACTCGGAATTCAACTCGTCTCGTCATCCTGATCATTTGGCACATACAGCTCTATATCTATCTCGATTAGTTTTAGATGTTACAAACAACCATTAGGTGAAGGAAACTCTTATAGTCTGTGCAACCTGTTGTCAGAGTATAAATATACACTTAGCTAAATGGGCTAGATACCAACATTTACTTGAATAATTTAATACTTAACTGAACTGAGCTAAATGGGTTAGATACCAACATTTACTTGAATAATTTAATACTTAGCTGAACTCAAGCCTTGAAGCCCTTTAATTTGAACTGCTGGTTTAAAAAGAACTACAAAAAGTAAACTGTAAAATTCAATTCATACAAAGCTGTAATGCATCTTCTATTGTCCACTTGTAATAGAATAAATTTTCAAAATAGCAAATACTAATTCTTTCTGTTGAAGCATTTAGCAAATAAGCAATTGTTATAAGCTTTCGATTCCACACTGAATGTGCCAGCTGAAGCTATAAAAATAATTTTTATGTGGCCGTAATTCCAGGTCGTCTATTTAAAAAGCTCTGATATGAACTGACGACCATACACTGGGGTTGGGTGTTACGTGTCCAAAGCTTTTTGATTTATTAACTTTGTTCCGATTAAAATTTTTCGCTTATAAGTATAGCACTGTATCCTTGGTAGTCTCGATGTCACTTTTAAGTATATTTCATACGCTATCTGTATTTTATAGTCTCAACTGACAAGCCAACATACATACATACATTGAATTTCATTGTCCTCAGTGTTCCTTACGAGCCTTTCAAATATTTAGTTTGATTACTTGCCGTTAGGTGGTTGGTTTTTTAATTCGTTATGCTAAAAGCTTTTACAATGAGAAGTTGGTTTAAATATTCTGATATTTCAAACTTTGCAAATAACGATTGAAAACTAATAATCTCGAACCAAATTTGTTCATAGGGACAAATGGTGGAAGTGTACACATCACGGATAGGGAAAGGGCCCTTTAATTAAAGTGTACATTCGAATATAGTCAAATGGACAAAGCGGAATATCTTGAACTTTTGAACTTTGAAATAATTTATGAAAGACTTGGAGAGTTAACAATATACAATCATCTGCTTCAAAACAAAAGGGAAAATGCAATAGCGAATATTGAAAGATTATTTTTCGATTTCTGTTGCATAATATTTATGTGAAAGTATTAACATAACACTAACAATATTACAGAAAGAAATGGTTAGTTTGTAAAGTATGTATATTTTTCTTCGATAAATAAATAGTTGTATGGATAGACATAAATTTCGTTGTAAAACAAACAGAGGAAGGCTGAATTCGGTTGATCAAAGGCGGGAAAATATGAAGGAAAATCAAGTCCGGAAGTCGAAAATCTCTATATTGGGTTATCACTAAGAAAGTCTGTGCTGATTGCATGTACTTTCAACATTAAACTTAAGCATCCTCAAAAATATTTCCAAGCACACAATTTGACCGATAATTAAACAGAAAGTCTTATATAATAACAAAAATCATTATATATAGTAGATGAGAGCTGGGGTAATTCGTAGACTGACTTCAACCATTTTCAACATTAAACTATGCTATATTCAATACAATATTACATGTTGACCGATATATACGGTATAAAGCCAGATATGGAATTTCACCTAAAAATGGGCGGTCACTCCCATTGCCAAATTTTTACACCAATTCCTATGCAACCCTTTCGTATCATCTGCACTCTAAAATGAATTGTTCAAACATGCTGGCAGCTTTAGTGGTTTGTGAGATATATACATTAAACCAGATTTAAGGCGGAGCCACACACACTGTTCAGAATATTTTAAACCACAGATGCCATACTCCACCGTGCTACCCTGTACCAAATTGCAGTTTTATATCTTAGTTTGATACTTCGTTATAGCACTTTATATTTTTTCAATTAACGTCACTTTGTGGGCATGGCAATAAACCAATTACGCGCAAATGCAATACCAACCTTTTCATAGTGCCAATGAATGACGAGTACCAAGTTTCATTTTTAATTTTTTTTCAAATTGTAAACCGTTAGGTGAACAAAGCTATTGTACTCATTACAACATGTTGCGACAGTATAAAAATTAAGAACGCCCGACGAATTTTAAAATGATTTTGTGCTTTTCGTGCATATCGTCTTAAATAAGCACATACTCTTTCCAAAATTTTATTTCAACATACTTTATTAGCCGCCTTTTCGATACCACTTTAGTAGTATGATTTGACTTTTGCTTCAAAAGAGGCCCTTCATTGTTGCCAAATTTCTTTTCAGTCAGCATTCTCTATAAGTCTAATAACAGAAAAAAGTAGATGGGCGCTAGATTCGAATTCATGCAAATCAGCCCAAGTTTTCACTGATTTGCGACCCTGCACTCTGTCTTGAACGAACAGCACTTTCTTTTTCTTCAAAGGGACCAGTTTTTTCATGATTTCGTCCATCAAGCATTCTTATAGTCACGTTCCAATAGTTGAAATTTTTTTCCTTTTTCTAGATAGTCTATTGATATTTTTCTATAAGCATTTCAAGAAATAGTAGTCTACATAACTTTCTTGCTGGCTGTTGTGTCTTTCCACGCTTTGTATTCGATTTATTGCATACAATTTATTGCAAACTCGTAAGTTTATCAATGGTACTCCGGAGTGAAGAGTTCGAACAATCAAAAGTAATTTTGTAGATATTTTTCACGTTTTCGACCGTAGCAATCTCTTTTGGATACATCGCCTTCGGTGCTCTTATAACCTGTACGGAGTTTAGCAAATAATCTAAAATCACGAATGGTTTCTTCGCTTGTCGCAGAAACCGGTTAACACTCACGAAGCCATTTTTTGGTATCAGCAACATTTTTTAAATTTTTTTCTATAAAAGATGTGCTTTATAAATGCACGAAATTTCTATTTATTCAACTTTCTTTTTCAAATTACCAAATGTTGCATCACTCAAAAAGCTATATCTCATGAAGCAATTGTCCAACATCATTAAAGCTTTATATAGTACTCGTGTCTTTTGAAGGTTTAGTACAAATATAAAACATATGGATTAATTTTCAGCAGCGTCCTCTTTAAGAAACGTTATGAACTTCTCAGGGTGCCTGATAGATAATATATTTGAAGGATTCAAGAACTCTGTAGGAAGTAGAAGTTTTAAGCCGCATCCGACCCAGTAATATATTTAGTGTGGAACTTATTCAATGCTAACATTGTCAGTAGAGGGACTATCACTACTATAGCCTTATCCTATAAGGGTGAGAGGATAATAAAAGAAGAATTCGCATTACTTAATTATTTGTTGCAAAGGACACATTTGAATGTGTTTTCGGAAATTTGTAACTATTTCACGTAAGAAAATGAATTGCCAATCTTATCCACTGGCATTATTTCCACTAATTTTCAATTCTTTTGAATATTTTGTAATAAGCTACATATGTGTGTAAGCAAAGATCTTTAAGTAACATAGCATGACATAAGCAGACACACACGCTTACGCCAAAGCTGCAATCTAATATTGCTTCGGAAATCACTTCGAGATCATAAAAACGCACTCAAAACAATTCAGTGTTTGGCGAGAATTTTGACATTTATGCATAATATTTTACTGAAGATTTCGTTGCAAGCACAAGGCGCAGATTCATACCTTTATGAAGAGAATAACTCAAAGTTTCGGGTGATTGCAGGATGGGAAGTTGATTGTCAGACACCGAACAAAAGCGAAAGCAATAAAATTAGAGCCTTTTTCGAATGTGCACCAGTGTGAACATGCGCGGTTTGGCCAAGTGAAGCCTGGATACCGATTTCGCCAGAGCGCAGAAGTGGTGGATGCGCTTTGATTATGCATTTGCCGAAATAGACCATTAAAATTGAAATGGAAATAAAGTAGAAATACAATAAATGCAAAAACACATTTTATGGGGAATAAAAAGTATTGTTGGTAATCGAAGAAAAAAACCAGACGCATCCAAGAAAACAATTCTTCAAAATCGAACAAAACATCAAGAAATAGCTTTGCCTGAAAAAACTAAGACGGTAAGCTGTTGAGGTAATTAATTTTGTATTAAAGGATTTTGCGAAATCAACAAAGTCGACTTCATAATATTGTTGTTGTACTTGTGTATAAGGAGTACTGCTTATGTGGCTAACCACAGCGCTCAAAAGTTGTTCAGAGGCCATTAAAGTTGTATTACAGATTAAAGAGTCGTTATAAACCGACCGTATTGGTCATTGAAATCGGCGGTGTTTTGCTTTAATGAAAGCCCCATGGCAAATAAAATATTTAATAGTATTATTATCATATATTAATAAAGATCATTTAATAGTTTTCAATTATTGAACTAGTGAAGTAGATATTGATAATGCTCACCAGTCAGAATAAATTTTAAGGGTTGGTTATATAAAAGTATGCATGAAATATACAAAAATTAAACAAAGAATTAATGAAAATATATTTAAATATCTGTTACTAATAAGTTTATTTCTTCCAAATAAAAAAATTCCAGAATTGAAACAAGATTTAGTTATTAGTCGTTGATTATTTCCCAACTTTTGTTACATTTCGGTTGCGTGATCTCTCTTTATTGTCACCCCAATTCTTTTTGTTAGTTTTAATAAGAAATAATTATAATAGAAAACTTCGTTTTAGAGAGTTTCAAGAGCCATAATTGATTTAGGTATTCGCATTTTTCTTACAACCTAAGAACTGCGTACAAAAAATTCGAAAACGCGTTGTATGCTATATTTTGAAAATGGTCGTAAAAAGCAGAGATTTTCCCTTATCGGTCGAATTACTCTATCAACTTTTATTGAAATGTATTAAGTTTTGTTTTGCTGTGATTCGGAATAAAAATTTCCGAGCTTATGCTTGATCCCTTTTATCAGATTCTGTACATATTTAAATCTGTTGAAATTACATCTCATATTCCATTAATTCAATTTCTTCCATTTTTAATGGAACTTCCATTCAAGTTCTTAAATATTTTCGGATTTTACACTGGCTACAATTTCACTGGTACCTATTATATATTACTTCTCCCGCTTATTTCAATTATTAAAGCGGTTTCAAATATTCAGGTTTTCTTACGAATACTTTTTAAGATTTAGTAACAAATGAGGCATAAGGCCTTATTGCTATAAACAGTGTGATATGCATACATATATGTTTATGCACGTTTTCATGTATATATTAATATTAACGAATTGAAGAACATATTCATACTCGTACTAACATATAGAACGTCAATTTATGGCATACTTTGTTGTATTCGCTCGTTAAAAAGTAATTTCGAAACGAAAATATTGTCGTGCTTCCGCTCATTTATCGGTGCCCAGGCACTGCGGACTCTAACGAAAAGAGTATACATTATAAACTTGCTCCCATTTTCATCTTACAATCAGACGCAACAGACTTACCACCAGCTTCCTTCACACTACTCGTACACCAAAATATTTAACAAGATATCATATAGCAGGCAATTACATATACCTATGTGTGTACTCGTATGAGAATTTCCGCTGCTAAGTGTTGCGATGCTGCCTGCCGTCTATGTGGCAGCATAAAACTTTTGTATGTTGCTGTTTTTAGTGGACACGCATTATTAAAATAAACAATTCCTCATCTACTTAACAAATCTAACTGAGATTCAGCAACGAAGGGCGCTGGAACGGGCAAAGCGTTTCCCTACAACACATTTTAAACATAAAAACTTTATTTGATATTCTTTCTATTGTAGTCTCATTCTCATATAAACAATTTGGCTATGGTTTCCTCGAAGATTTATGACCACTTATGACTTTATTATAAAACTCAGAATTTTTTGCGTTGTGGAATATTTAATAAAAAAGACATACATAGAAAAGATCCAGGCTTCTCAACGGCAAATAAATACCCCCAAATATTTTTTTTAACTTAAATAACGAATAAAACTATGTGACAGAAATCTCCAGAGTTATGAACCATTGCCATTTTGTTCCTACGCTTTCTCGAATAATGCACTGAAGTTATCCCATTTTCTTTTTAAGTCTTTTTAAGTTAATTATATTACTTGGTTTATTATGTTATGAAATCTCAAAACAAAACCTATTGGCTCATGGATTCCGTTTCAAAGAGGTCCACACATTTAAGAGGCCACATATTTCAGTGGAACTATTAGCTCTTTACTTCCCACCCCAGCGAATCACCCTGCTTTCAAAAATCTGAAAAGTTATAAACATTGGAGGTGATGAAATGTTCGACAAGGGATAAATTTATTTATGTTAAAAACTTTTAACCCTAAGATACACACCAGTTCTAATTTGATGGATTACAAAGCTTTCAGTTCTCACAGCGCTAAGAGAATGATGAATAATAGGTGGTGTGTTCAAAAAATAACGGAATGTTCTTCGACTGTGTTCTTCGACTTTAATGGCACCATGCATCATGAATTCTTGCCTCAAGGCCAAACGGTCAGTAAGCAGTATTATCTACAAGTTCAACGCCGTTTGCGTGAAGCAATCCGAAAAAAACGCCCGGATTTGTGGAAAAACAATTCAGGGCTTTTGCTTACTTTTGCTCAATTCTGCTCATACTTCGTTCTTTGTTCGTAAATTCTTGGCCAAAAACAATACTGTAACGAAGCCCCAGCCTCCATATTCGCCAGACATGGCTCCATGTGACTTTTTCCTATTTCCAAAAATAAAGAGAACTTTAAAGAGCCGAACTTTAAAGAACTTTACAAGTATAGATGGCATTAAAAGTCCATCGCTGAAAGAGCTAAAGGCTATTCATAAAATCGAGTTTGAGAAGTGTTTCGATGATTGGAAGAAGCGCTAACATAAGTGCATGATATCAAATGGAGACTATTTTGAAGACGACAATATCAATGTAAACGAATGAATAAATATTTTTTTCAAAAATCGAAAATTCCCGATATTTTTTGAATTTTCTTAAGAGGGAAGTTCAGAAGTATAATATGTGTATAACTTAAACAAGTAAAGAAGGGCTAAGTTTGGGTGTAACCGAATATTTTATACTCTCGCAATGTGCAATGATCAAAGGCGGGGAAATGCTTTCAGGTGATGAAGAACTTGTATATTAAAAACTGTGCGTAAAAATCCTAAATTCATTATTCACCGAAATTGTGATTGGCTTATAGTCATATTCGGTATCTTACTAACATATATTTTCATAGACTCATAGACTCACTTAGTTTTATTACTACCTTGGGTTTATTGGGGCTAACGGTAAGATTTGACTCGATTTTATCCATTTTTGACGTCACGACATATTATTACCAGAAAGAGATGTTACCTAACTTTCACAAAGATAACTCACATATTGACCAATATACACGGTATAAAGTCTACCAGAAGTTTAAAAATCCTTACATTAGGTATAAGGGAGATAGGGAAATATTTACCCGATTTTATCCATTTCAGGCACAAGAACACACAGTTATCAGTATGAGACGTTCTCCGAATTTCACTGTTATATTACGCATCCAATTTGGTTGAAATTCGTATAGCAGTTTCTGAGATATAGAATTTCACATAAAAGTGAGCGGTGTCATTCTCATTGTCCAATTTTTATACCGATTCCTTTGAAGCCCTTAAGTACCATTCTGGCTGTAAAATTTAATGCTTCTGCATGTTTCTGCAGCGAGATAACGCACTTTTAGTAATATTCAATAAATTCCTTTGTACGAGAGGTGGGCGTGGTTATCGTCCGACATCACCCCTTTTTCCCAGTGTATGAAGAGGCGGTAGAAATATTTGCTCTGAGCAAGCTTGGTTCGTATAGCTTTAGTGGGTTAGGAGCTATGCACATTAAACCTATTAGGGCGCGGGACCATGCCCACCTTTTGTAAATTTTCAACTCACAAATGGCCCTCGATATTGTGATTCCCGGTACCAAATTGGTTGTTTAATTAAGGCATTTTATAGGCTTTCGTTTAACGGCATTTTGTGAGCGTGGTAGTTGTCTGATTACGCTCATCTGCAATGCAAACCTCCGCAGAATGCTAAGGACCATTTTTGTCACCAAGTTTTGTCAAGATGGCTTAATTTTTTAGAACCTTTATTTCATCATTATATTCATATACATATGTATATATAACTCTGTATCTATCTCGATTAGTTTTGGTTATATAAACCACCGTTAGGTGAACAAAACTATTACAGTCTGTTACAGCATCTTGTGAGGGTATAAAAATTTGTATTTACTTGGCAGTGTCCTAATGATGCTCTACCAAATTAAATATTTGAAAATAAATCGAACAGAGCAGGTCATAAATGTTCAGATCTCTCTCAGAATTATAATATTATGATTGACTATATATCTTAAAGATGTGATCAATGAGAAATACAGTTTTTTTGAAGATTTTTCAAATAACTTAGATCAACTTAGGTAAAAATTAATAGAATTTCTTCTCTTTTCGATGTTTTGTGAAACAAGAAGAATCTAAATTTCGAATAATGCTAACAAAACCCAGAATGAAAATTCTCAGCAAGTTTATCGTTAAAGCGATCAAGTTTATATGTACATAAAATAATCCACAACATATATAAACGTAATGCACAATACCATACCAATATATGTAAATATGTACATTAAGGTGGAGCCATAATTTATGGAATTTTTTTATTATTATTGTTTTTTTTTCTTGTTTTTAAAATCGCATTGCAATGGAAATTTTCCTCTGTAAATGTCAAAAAAATCGAAAAGTATTGTCTTCTCTTAGGGTGCTGTATTTAAGTTCCCATTCTAAATAAATTAACAGTAATTAACGCGATTTTATTTAGCTAACAATAGACTTAAACTTAAACTAATGAAACCATCGCGCCATGTAGTTAACAGTTGCAGCGTTTACATATACCGATCTATACCTGAAATAGACCTTACAGATTTTTTTATAATTCCTGTATCTAATGGAATTACGCAATGTTGTTCTCTATAATAATTACCATGTTTCTTGACAAAAACTAAAGCTTTGCTTAACGAGTTACGACCTGTCCTCGTGGATAATTTTTGGATATCTCTGATAGCTTGTTGAAATAATACTAACGTCTTTTACAAAAGAAGAAGCTATAATGGCTACAAATCTGTCGAAAAGCAATTACAGACATGGGAGAAGAAAAGGGTCGCAACTTTTTCAGTTGGTTGGTTAGACGAATGAAGAGAGTTTTCGAAGGGATCGCTGTAGAAGTACACAACATGGACAAACATGGCAACCGAATTCGCTGAATTAGTCCCTCTAGCACCTTCTCATACAGTGTGAAAATGGGTCCAATCGGAAAATAATCACGCCCACCCCCTTATAAGCGTTATGCTGAAAACTGTTGAAAGTGCTATATATAACTCACTAAAAAAACGCATCGGAGGCATAAAATTTTGCAGTTAAAATTGTACGGAAGGTCTCTATAGGAATCGGTGTAAACATTGGACGTTGGGCGTGACACCGCCCAATTTTAGGGGAAATCCTATATCTCAGGATCCACTATACCAATTTCAACCAAGCTCAGTACATAACATTATCCTGTCATCCTTATGTTACAGTGTGAAAATGGCTAATATCAGACTACAACCACGCCTACTTCTTACATACCTGACTGGCTTTATGCCCAAAATAAATATCAACATTTTCAACATTTTTATACTCTCGCAACATGTTGCATTAGGGTATATTAGTTTTGTTCACATAACGGTTGTTTGTTACACCTAAAACTTATCGAGATAGATACAGAGTTATATATATATAATATATAATGATAACGATAAATAGTCAGGATGACGAGACGAGTTGAATTCCGAGTGACTGTCTGTCCGCCCATCTGTTCGTGCAAGTGATAATTTCACTAAAATTTAGAAATTTTAATAAAATTTGGTACACATGGTCCTTGGCATGCTGCGGAGGTTGTTATTGCAAACGGGCGTAATCGGACTATTGAAACGCCCACAAAATTCAGTTAAGAGAAACCCTATAAAGTGCTATACTAAGTGAGATATTAAGACAAAAAGCAGTAATTTGGTACATTTAATCTCAGTAGGGAAGGCATTTGTCATTCGAAAATTTATAAATAGTGGGTGTGGCCCCGCCTCTAATGTATTTAATGTACATATCTTACAAACCATTAAAGTACCTCCTCGTATAATAGAAAATTTAGTGAAATCGGGTGATAACCACGCTCACCTCCCTCACCATAAAAAGATTATTTTGAAAACTACTAAAAGAGCGTTGACTCAGTTACAGTGTAAAAATTACCTACTTCTCACGTAAGACAATTTTAATATTCATATGATTCTTTCACTTTACAGTATATAACTCAAGTACCATTAAGATAAGGGAATAGAAATACACCAAAATAGTGCTCTCAAAGTATGTCATTTCCTGCATAAAATGGTAGAAATCGGAATATGTCTTACCAAGCCCTGATACCGGATATGTGAAACTCAGTATCTATAGCTGATAGCTCGAAAATATCGGTCAATCTGTCAGATATATTACTGAAATTTAGAGAGCATCTATCTCTAGTAATAATGTTTTGTCAAAAATAGGTAAAATCTGGTTAATACTCCCCTAGTTTCCGGTATAAATCGTATCGTTTATTCCGTATATATCGGCCAATCTGCAAAATATCTTAATTAATTTCTGGCAACGTCTTTTTCTGGTAACAATGTGTCCTCCTTATACCTAATATGAGAAATTTTTGAAGCTCGGTTGACTTTATACCTTATACATCGGTCAGTATGCAAGATATCTTAATAAAATTAAATTAACGTATAATCTTGAATATGCTATAGTTTGGTGGCAAAAATTAGTGAAATCGATCTACGAATTAACCCAGCGCCCATATATTACATATAATGGTTATCGTTATTCCAGTGGAGGCTATGCCGAACATGTCTGTAAAATGTTTAGTTAACTTAATAAAATTGATTACAAATATGTTATAGAGCATACTTTAGCTTAATGCCAAAAGTAAATGGTATCTGCTCAGACCTTCCCCTGGCCCCAATGTACCCGATATAGCTATTTCCGTCTTTCCAACTGACCTTAAACCGTATATATAAGTCAATATGTTTGATGTTATAAAGAAATTAAGTGTTCTCTTAAGCATAATGTGGTTTAGCGCTAAATATGAATGAAATTTATCTAGACGTTCTAAACCACATACCTCTAATATAAATTATTATATTAGAACCCTTAGATTAGTCCCTCTGGTGAACTTCTTCTCATATGCACAATATATTAAACTCAAACAACGAGACGAGTGGTTGAGTTTATAAACCAAATACCTCCATAGGAGATGTCTCAATAAAATTAAATGAGAATGTTTCGAATAATATTATGTCATTCGGTAATAAAAAAGTATTGCTGTTGTACCTTCCAAGTTAGCATGAAGCCAATATTACAATAATCCAGTCACAATTTCGTCAAATAATTTGTGTTGAATTCATACACAAAATTTTTTACATAAAATTTGTTAAACCCTGAAATTATCTCTCCGCCTTTGATCCTTACAAATTGCGAGAGCGTAAAATGTTCGGTTACCTTTTTGCATACCTGTTACTCATTTCTTACTTTAATGAATCAATTATCCATTTTGGTAAGAATTTCCAATACAAAATGTATTATTATATATTGTCATTTAATAAATTCTTAAAATAAATGCTAGCTATTTTTAAGAACTTATGCCAGTCTGACATAAATCGCTTTAAATATTGTTTCCAACCGAATATTAATTGAAACAAATCTTATTTATTTTTTTCAGCGATGACTAAACCATTATCACTGAAGCCAATCCATCTAATTGTTTTTCAGATAAATATTTGCAAATGTAGTGGAACTAGCACTTGGAAAATACCAATAATTTTAAAGGAAATTCAGTGGAAGATCTGGATAGAAGGATTTATTAAAAGAAAAATTTAACACAATTTTCTTTTGCACATAATATATATTAAGAAGTTGGATACACCTTTATACTTAGAAATATTGTTTACAAAATTTTTGTGAAATATAATGCAATGTACGAAAGTTTAGAAAGCTTAAACATGGAAAAATGAACATAGATCTCAATACATCAATCAAATTACCCATAGTATGCACAATTATAAATACATACATGAAACACAAAAATATGATAAATAATGTACATGTAACCGAAAACAATTTGCATTTTTCAACTGCTATAAAATTTTAGACATAAAAATATTGTGTGTATGCAAGAACATATTTATTGAAATCGAATTTGTAGTAAAACGTTATTTAATATATCCTAAAATTGTGAAGAAAGCATAAGTAATTGAATACATCCGTAAATAATTGAAATTCCTAAATAAAATATTAAATATAATATATATATATACATGTATATAGGAAAAATAAACTAAAAAATAAAAAAATATCAAGAAAAAAAATTCTATGTTTATTAGTTTAGTTTCAAAACTAGTTATTTATTCTAGTTGATAATTTTAACTGTGAATTATGATAAAACCTATTGAAATAAAGTCGACAGCAAATAAAGAAATTGTCTTGAAAGTTTTGTCTTGCTCCAGATAGTCGAGATAAAGTACACCTTGTGAATCCCATAAACGGTATCCATTACATTTTTGACCGATATGACAGTCTTCACATTCCCATCGCATCGACAGCTTTCTCATGCCCAATATTTCATGCAGGATATGATCCACGCGGTCTCTTAAGAGGCTTACTGTCTCAATTATTTCGCCCACCTGCAATCAGCGATCCACCAAAACAAGCTCGTTGACCTTTGTTACGTCTGCGTCCACGCTGAAACTCGCTAAACCGATTTTGTATTTTCACCAGCGAAGAAGAAGAGTCACTGCATGCAACACCAAAGCCACCCTCAGCTTAAGTTATTGGCTAATTTTCCTCTTTTTCAAATTCTAATATGAAGTGGAACAAGTAGGAAAGGCTAAGTTCGGATGTTCACAAAACTTTATATTAAACAATCAAGGAAGGGCTAAGTTCGGGTGTAACAGAACATTTCATACTCCTCAATTTGCAAGGATAAAAGCCAAAGAAATACTTTCAGATATTGGCGAAACCTTATATTAAAACAATCTGCGTAAGAACATTCATTATTCGACGAAGTTCTGAGTGGATTACAATCATATTTGGTATCTTATTACCTTATATTATCATATCAGGTCATAGACTCACTTGGTTTCATTATTACATTTTGCTTCGTGTTCGAAATATTCATATTAAAATCAACCCAATTAACTGATATGATATATGTAATATAAAATCAACCAAAAGGGCTAAACTTAATATATTTAGTATATTAGGAAAATGTCACTAGAGAATTTAGAATATGAGTGTGTGAATGAATTTATGAATCATCTACTTAATTGCATTAAAATATCATATTTATTGTCCAATATAAACGCTTTAAAGTCAGGTGGAAAGTTGAAAATCACTACATCGGGTTTAAAGTCAACTTTAATGTCGAGAATCCATATATCAGCATATTGGAGCTAGGGGAAAGTCTGGACTAATTGCAGTAACCTTTGGTTACTACACAAGTATACTCGAAAATATGTTTCCACACAATTTTATGAAAATAACTCACACACTGACAAATTAAAGTCCGTTCAAAAACGATATTTACTTTTTGTCTTAGGGCATTTCCGAAGGGATTCTAGATTATATTTTCCTCCATACACTAGTCTTTTAAAACTTATAAATATTCCTACATTCGCTAGTCGTAGGGAAATGCTTGTCATAATATTCTTAGTCAAACTCATGAATGGATCAGTTTGTAGTTCTTTTCTCTTGTCTGAAGTTAAATTTAATATCCCAGTTCGCTTATCCAGGCAGTTTAGGCCCCTAATGTTAAAATCATGTGATGAAAATTTTAAACTAAACGAACCATTCCACCGCCTCGTTCCAGCACGTTTGATTTATCAGACTCAGTTCTCAGCATTAAAATAACTATAACATTTTCACTTAGTAAATAAGATCATGTAAAATTTATTACGACTTATTCTTAAATCTTAGCTGTTGAAATTTTTATTTATTTAGCTGAACAGTTTTAGATCTCGACGCTTAAACTCTCTTGCCTTTCATGACTCTTCTTGCACCTCTCTCTTCGGTTGGGCAGGAAGAGGGTACTCGTTGGGTTTATTATTAATAAGATACCTCAGAGAAATCGAAATCGTTATTTTAGGAATAAGAGCTTAGACCACGGTCTAGACCGATGTTATTCAAATTTATCGTTAAACCACATTATGTTTAGGAAAACATATCCACTTATTTTCATTAAAATATCACACATATTGATCAACATAAACGGTTTAAAGCCTGCTGGAAAGTCTGAAATCATATCGGAATATTTGTGCTAGGGGAAGGTCTGGACTGATTGCATTAACTTTGATTGTTACTCAAGTGCACTAGGAAATATGTTGCCTACCAATTTTATGAAGATAACTCACACACTGACTGACGTATTCGGCATAATTTCTGCTAAAATAACGAAAATTATTATATGTAGTATATGGGTACTGGGCTAATTCATACACAGATTTCCCACATTTTCGGCATTAAATGGTCCATCTAATATTATACGTTCACTTAATTTTGCTAACATATCTTACATATTGATCGATATAATACGATGTGAAGCCAACCGGAAGTTAGAGTTTCTCATATTGAGAATATGGGGACTAGGGGTAAGATTTGATCAGATTTTATCCATTTTTGGCATCACGACATATTATTACCAGAGAAAGATGTTATCTTACTTTCCTTAAGAAACCTCACATATTGACCGATATATGCGGTATATAATTAGCTGGAAGTACGACAATCTTTATATACGGTATGTGGGTGCTAGGGGAAGTATTAACCCGATTTTACCCATTTTTGACGCAAGGGTTCAACATTATTAAGAAAAGATTTTTTGTGAATTTAATATTTCTCACAGATTGAACGATATTTTCGTTAAAAAGTTAGCCTTAGACTCTGGCTCAACTTATTCGGTACCATAGAGGCTTGAAAATTTATTTCCGAGATTGTATGGTGACGAGATGGTATATGATGGTTATTACTCCGAGATGGTATACCCTAGGGGCACTATTTGTGCAAGGTTTTGCTCCAATATCTCCATAGGTAAAAGATTTTTATAGTCTTAAGTGGAAGAATCATATGAAATTTAAAATTGTGATATATGAGAGGTAGGCGTGGTTGGATCAATTTTGCACATTTTCACAATGTAATACAATTTGAAAACTACTAAAAGTGCGTAAAGTTGTTGAAGAAACATGTAAATAGCAGTAAATTTCACAACCAAAAAGGCACCTAAGGTCTTTAGAATAATCGGTGTAAAAGTTGTACAAAGGGTGTGGCGCTGCCCACTTTTCGGGGAAATCCTTTATCTCACCTATAAATTAAAGCTATACCAATTTCAATCAAATTGGTGTGAGGCACTATTTTAATATCTTTATAGTACAATGTAAAAGTGGGTGCAATCGGTCTACAGCCGCGACTGCTTCCGATATAACACAATTTTAAATTGAAAATAATTCTTTCACTTTACCTTAGATATATCAAGTAACATGAAGATATCAGAATCTGCAATAATTTCGCACAAATAGTACATTCAAGCTATATCATCTCACTTTTCAAATATAATGGAGATAGCACTATAAATTTTCAAACCCCCATATACCGAATATGTGGACCTCAGTGCTTATCAAATATAAGCTTTTCACCAAACATATCGGTCAATCTGTGGGATATATTAATGACAATTAAATTCAGACAGCATCTTTCTATATTGTGTCATTATGTCGTAATACGCATTCGTATAATCTTGATATATGACAGTTTGGCGCCAGAAATGATTAAATGATAAAATCGATATACGAATTACCCCTACTCCCATATAACACACACTACATATAATTATTACCGTTATTTGAGTAGACTTTATGCCGAATATGTCGGTCAAATTGTGGAAATATGTTCTTGATCACACTTTAGTTTAATTCCAAAAATAAATGTTACATGCTCAGACCTCCTTTAAGTTCCCATATAACCAATATAGTGATTTTCGACTTTCCAGCTGACCTTAGACCTTGTAAGTCAATATGTGTGATATTTGGTGTTTTCACAATCAAAATATTGTTTAGCATTGAATTTGAAAGAAATCGGTTTAGACTTTGATCTGAGCTCCATATCTCTAATATAATGAGCTTCGTCCCACTGTGTCACTTTTTCCTTCATATACACAATATATTAAAAATTTTCCCTTTGGTTCAGTTCAGACCACCATAGAAGATGTTAAAATCTCCATAAAATATGTCTCAACAAAATGAGAACATTTCGATGAGGATTATATCAGGCGGTATTAAAATTACGGCTGTTGTACCACAACACACAACACTAATATCACGAGTGTAGACGATTTATCTTTGTCAGATTGACTTGATGAGTATATGGCCTAAAGTTAAAGTTAATATGAAGCAATCCATTCAAAATTTCGTCGAATAATAAATGTTGAATTCTAACGCAACATTTTTTAATATCAAGTTCCCACCTGACCTTTGTTTAACCAACACCTGACAGTATTTCCCCGCATTTGATCCTTACAAATTTCAAGAGTATAGGATGTTTGATGAACTTACCTGAACTTACCCTTTCCTTACTTGTTACACCAAATTTAATTGTCTAATTAGCTTCATCAAACTATCTTTATTAGTATCCAATATATCAAATAATATATACAGTATAATGGTGGTCAGAAAGATGTATATAACGTCTATACAAGGTTTGAACTGAGTTTCCAACAATTTAAAATAGATTTAAGTAGAGATAAGTAGGTTGTATTGCTACTTGAGGTATATTATGCTCTCCCATCTTATCACATTACTTCATTTAACCCAGTTGTATCAAGGGAGCTTAGCAGCACTCCTGGGATAATAAATGTGATTTCCTCTCTCAGCGGACTCATTTCTCCGATAGCCTGACTCCTTCTTCTTGCGATTGCAAGGGAATCAAGGATTTGGGGTACCCGCCGAAAGATCACAGAGCCGACTTTGATCTGTAGAACAGAATCCCCATTTGTGCAGATGATACCTTAGCCTGCAATTACCTGTACACATTTTTGTGATGCATCTTCCCTTTGAAACAACTTTACATGTCGAAATCCAGGCATTTGCTGCCAGAAGTGATTATTGTATTGTGGACCCACAGCGAAAAAAGGCTCCGGTTCTATTGGATTGGTTGCCGCAGCTTCTTTTGCTAAAAGATCGGCATTTCGTTACCTTAATACCCAATGATATGTGATTATTCGTGACAACCCTGTTAATCTTTTTAATTCACTCCAGTAGCAGTTTAGTTTAATAGCTTTTTATTAGGTTAATGTTAAGCCCAAATTTGAAGAACCATCTTTTTGATAGCAATTCTCTTTCTAAAAACCGCATCCATCCACCTGGTAATAAGTGCCTTAACGTGCATCCCTTGGAATGTTCGGATGATACTATAATAAGAGATATTGATTCTATATCTAGGAAGACACATATTACTACTTATACTCTACTACATAGTACTACTATCCTCGATTCTCGTAACCAGACTATACAGAACAAATCATATATATTAGCCCAAGAGCGCTGCTAAGACTGATAAAAGTGATGTAATAAAAGAAGAGGACACAAGAGACCATAGGTCGCAGTGCAATTCTCAACTTTAATCTAATATTTGCACAGTTAAACCGAATACAAAAGCTAGAAGTGAATGAGTATTATCAAGAAAATTACCTATCATTTCGATAGTTATTTCCAAAGCAGGATGCTACGAATCCTCTGGTAGAACAAGAGGATCACACCGGATTTCGGAAAACTTTGAAACATTATTAACATACACTAAATCTAAGAACTTACCAAACTTGTTCGGAATTAAATTAATTTGGTTAAAGTCCAATCCGGATATTTTTTTTAAGAACTCGTTAAAGTATAACCGAATGCATACAGGTATGATGTAATCATTGATAACTTTCCATTACACACACGGTAAATTGAAATCACACAGAACAATTGTGGAATCAGAATTATTTACCATTAAAATAACACAATTTATAAAAGAAAAATTTTTGATAAAAAATAGTTATCCCCCGTTTATTTTGTAATGTAATAAAGTAAATATAAATTTAAGCAAACATATATGTATCTACATTCATGATTCAATTATTAAAGGTTTGGTAATTAAACAGCAATCTCACTAATTTTTGACAGCCGTTCAGCGTTAACAAAAACAGTAATGTTTCTTCCGAAATTCGTCGAGCTTGTTAACTTTTTTTTAAATAGTAGTGTGGCGAACACGAATGCCAGAACCGGCAATAACTTGATAGAATCAGCCGGACAGCGAAATTCGTAGCTGCCAGGATGTTCGCGTGATTTAGAAATAAAGACAAGTGTATATTGATTAATTGTAAGTGGAGTTTGATTTAACAATCCAGTGATCGTACTCAGGGTAGAGTTTCAATGTAGACGATTAATCTTGTAAATCCGTTACAATTTGTGTCAAAGTGGCATTGCCAAATAAAGTTCCATAAGATATAATTTAAAAAATGGCTAAGTTTAATGAATTGAAGATTCAATAATTAAAAAAGGAGCTGGGGCAACGTGGTTTGCCAACAAATGGAATAAAATCCGAATTACAATCACGGTCGCGAGAAGCCATGGAAGCAGATAACATTAATGTTGACGAATATGTCTTCCAAACGGAATTAGAGGAATCGACAACGAAGATATTGTACAAACTTATAAGTAACAAATCCCAAATTTTTCACTCATACGCACGCAGGCGAATGTTTTTAGAATGAAAGAATTTACCATAAGAATTAAATAGAACGAGGGAGGAGCAAAAACTAAGCACTTTATGGGGTTTGCCTTAAATATTCTACTACTAAAATGGCCAAATGCCTAAAAATAGACTCAAATCTGCTATAGTGTGCTGCCATATTAGGCTAAACAATTTATTACTTTAAGTATGTTTTTGATTAATTTTCAATTATTTATCTATTATTAAAATTCATTCAAAATTAATTCAAAATTAAATATACCAAATATTGATTAAAATTGTATTTATTATATTAAAACATTATTAAAAGTTAAAACATTAATCAAAATATATTTACCGAACATTTGTGTAACGGCTTACAAATACTAAGTATTATGTATTGTAAGTAGAAGAAGCCTTTTAAAATTTCAAATTACATTAATTATAAGCTTTCTTAATATTTTCCATTAAAAATACACTTTCATAAGAAAAGTTTTTCATTTACTGTCCTTTTATTTAAAGCTCTGTGCCTGAAAAAGGCATAAAATTTTGATGTGCTTAAATGCCTCAATTGCGGAAAAAGCGATCAAACGCAAAGCTGAGGAATATCAGGCAGCTTTCAAATCAAACCAATCGGATAGACTTCCAAGTTCCGACTTCTCTATAGAGCATTGCAAATGTAGTAGTCGAGGAAATGCGGATGCGATGTCCCTCCGTCCACGTAATTTGGAATACAGACATTGCTTAAAACTGAACCCAAAGAAAGAATGAATGAATGCCATTTACAAAGGCATTTTGACACAGTGGAACAGTTTAAAATTGGTGTCTGACTGCTTGCATCGAGTATGGAAAAGCGAAGATGGGCAAAGCTCCCGAGCTCTTACGATTATTCCGAAAATAAAAATTCCTGAACTTCTCACAAATCACGAAAACTTTAAAGAAATTGAAGTAAAGGTTTTATTGGGTTGGTTGTCGTCAATCAGTTACGGAATGGTTTGCATTTGAGCTGTGCTGATTGCGCTGAGTGTATTGCAAATAAAGGGCCCAGATCCAGGAGTCATGACCAGATGAAGCAGTACAGTTCGTATCCACCATTTGAGCGAATTGCTATGGAGTAGCAAATTGTCGGAATTGGAATTGTAGGAATGTAGGAATCGTAAATTTCCCACCAGTAAATCAGGAAACAAATATGTTTTCGTAGTGATGGATTATTTCAGTAAATGACGAGAGGTATATCCAATTCCTATTCAAGAGCCTGAAACAGTATCGGACATATTCATCAACAACTGGCTAACGAGATATGGTGTTCCAATAGAATTACAATCTAACCATGGAAGGAATTTCGAATCAGCCCTAATTTAGGAGATGTGCAGAAACATGGTATCCGAAAAACACGTACCACCGCATTCCACCCGCAGAAAGTATCAAAAAGATTGATGATGATATTCATATATCGTTGTTCCTAATGACTTATCGGTTTGCTATACATGAAACAACGGGGCAGACTCCAGTAAGGGTAGTTTTTGGCAATGACCTTCGGTTATCGATTGATTTGTAGTTTGGAATTAACCCCAATGACGAAAGGAATGCTAAGGAAACCAACAGTATCCTAGAAGAAGAGATGAGAGAGATATATGCTATGGTGAGACAGCGCACGCAAATCATGATTGATAAAATGGGGGCAAATTCGACAACGAATGAACTCTGAGGGGAATATTGAAGGAGATTTGACGTTGTTATATAACCTACAACGAAAAAAGGGCTTATCCCTAAATTACAGCGTAGTTGGGAAGGATCACACATACACAAGTTATTAAACAACTTAACGACGTGCATCGCATACAGACCATTGCAAACCCTAGGAATAAAATGAAGGAAATTCATTTAGAACTGCTTGCGGCGTTTAATATCGCAAATATGTCTAATCGGGACGATCAGACTTAGGTGGAAGGTAGTGTGGCAAACACGAATTCCAGAATCGACGATAACCTGTTAGAACCTGCCAGACATCGAAACTCGTAGTTGCCAGAATGTTCGAATGACGATCTGTTGGTAACGATCTATTATATAAGGGCTGCAGGAGTGGCAGCAGGACACAGTTCTAATTAGAGTGTTGCCAAGTATAGTGCAAGTGAATGATAAGTAAGCTCGAATAACGAGTAACAAAGTGTTAAGTTATTGAATTAGAAATAAAAAAAAGTGTTTAGCCACTAAATTAATACTTTTATTGAACAATCCAGTGACGAACTCAGAGTAGAGTTTCAACGTGAACGATTAATTTAGAAAATCCGTTACAATATCTTATTGTTAAAAGACAAATATATACGTATCATTTACTGATGTTAACGTATCCATGGTAGATTTAACATGATAAATTTCAACTTGATTTAAAAATTTTTTTTTAAATTTTCAAATAAATAATATCTAACCAACATCATCAAATTTAAGTTTTTTACCAAAAATAAAAGTAAAGAAATAATTAAATAAAACTTAGAAAGGATGAGCCGAGTTCATGTGGCGTCGTATACTAAACACCCTATGCACCTGTACAAATATATTTAGTTATACATAAGTAATGAGCAATAAAAATTCAAATAAAAAGCTGTTTAAATAATCAAATAATAAGACTTTAAATTACACAAACAATATAATATGATGTTGCAGTAATGTAATTTTGTTATAAATTTATATTTGTAATATAAATGTAATATTATGTAACAATAAAATTAAATAAAAACTAAGAAATAAAAAATAAATGAAAACAAGTAAGAAAGGGCTAAGTTCGGGCGTAACCGAACATTTTATACTCTCGCATGTATAAGAATCTGAGGCGGGGATATGCTTTCAGGTGCTGACATAACTTTATATTATAAAATGTTGCTGAAGAATTCAACGTTCATTATTCGAAGAAATTGTCAATGGATTGCAATCGTATTTTTTATCTTATTAACTTTTATTACAGGCCATATACTCATGTACTTTCGTTGCTATATTTTGCTTCATGTCCGAGATATTTATATTAAAATCTATCAAATTAACTCAAATAAGATATATGCAAGATAAAGACACCCAAAGTGGTTTAATAAATATATTAGATATATGAGGAAAAAGTCAACCAGAGAAAAGGAAATCATGAGATTAGGAATAAGTTGCTTAGACCATGGTCTAGATTATCATTCTTCTTTCATATTTAGCGCGAAATCACATTGTGTTTAAAAAATCAAATCCACTTAATTTCATTAAAACATCACACATATTAACTAAACGGTTTAAAGTCAGATGGAAAGTCGAGAATTCTTATAGCGAGCATTTTTGGGATAGAGGAAGATCTGCACTGATCACATTAACTCTTTTCATTATTCAAGTACATCAGGGAACATGTTTTCACGCAATTTTGGGAAGGTAACTCACACAATGAACGACATATTCGGCATAAAGTCTGCCAGAATAGCGAAAATCATTATATGTAGTATATGGGAGCTGGGATAATTCGTAGACCGATTTCACACATTTTCGGCAGTTTACTACGGCATATCCAATATTACGTGTTCACTTAATTTTGCTAAGATATCTTACATATTGACCGAAATATATGGTATAAAGTCTACCCAGAGGTTGAAAATCCGTATATTAGGTACATGGGGGCTAGGGGAAGTGCTTACCCGATTTCATCCATTTTAAGCACATGGACACACTGTTATCAGAAAGAGACTCTAAATTCCAAAGAGATAAATCATATATTGACCGTTCTATATGGTATAAAGTCTACAGGAAGGTTGAAAATCCTTATATTAAGTATATGGGGGTTATGTCAAGTATTTACCCGATTTTCGCCATTTTTGACACAAGAGCACAGTATTATCATGCAAAGATAATCCCCCAATTTCATTATGATATCTTACATATGGTATATATGGTATGGTTATATGGTTATATATGATTATATATGGTATGGGTATGAGGGCTAGGGAAAGTATTTATCTGATTTTCCCATTTTTGATACCAGAGCACGCTTCTATCATGGAAAGATAATCCTCCAATTTCATTAAAATATCTTACAGATTTCCCGGTATTTTCGATAAAAAGTCAGAAAGAGGCACTGAGGTCCTAATATTTGGCATCTGGTGGCTTGAAAAGTTATAATCCGATTTCGTCTGTTTCTACGCATAATGATTCATACGCAGTTTGATTTTCATATCTTAATTGCTGCTAATGCTAATGTAATATCACATAACAAATTTTGTTGAAATGGGTTAAGGCGTTCTTGAGATATGGGATTTCTCCTAAAAATGGGCGGTTCCACGCCCAACAACAAAAATTTACACGGTTTCCTGTGCACCCCTTCCGTATTATATTTTCCGCAAGATTTAATGTTTCTAACGTGTTCCTTCAGTGCGTTATCGCACTTTTAGTAGTTTTCTATATAACTTTTGTTTGGGAGGTAGGCGTGGTTATTATCCGCTTTCACTAATTTCCTCAGTATATTAGGAAATGCTAGAAGAACTTAGTCGGAGCAAGTTTGATTGATACAGCTCTAACGGTTTCCAAGATATATGTATTAAACCTATACACACGTCCCTTAGTTCTAGGTGTTACAAACAACCGTTAGGTGAACAAAACTAATATACTCTACAGCAACATGTTGCGAGAGTATAGAAAGTAAAAATGTTAAATTTATTATTATATTTGATATACCAAAAACCAGTTGCGTGTCATGCGGAAGGGATGAAAATGTACCAAATCTCAAAAAACGAAAAAAAAAGAAAAACTTGGTCGAAATCGTGCGGAATAGAGTTAAAACCGGTTTTCAGAATTTGCTCACTGAATTTTGACAATGTTGAAAATATGCCAAATTTTCCCGATATGTCAACGCAAACTTAGTACATAAAAATATTATTTATAAGATTGTTTCATTGTAAATAGAATTGTTAGAAACAGAAATTGTCGAGTTAAAGACTCGTAATGAATCTTTGGAGCAGTTAGAAAAAAATATGTCGTCCATTCAATCCATTCAGTCCAGGACAAGTTAGGAAGCTTCATGTTCGTAAAAAAATCCATTGGACTTAGAGCGATATTGTTTCTGCAATTGCAATACGTGCTGTGACACCAAGCCCATATGCCTATTTATGTAAAGAAAGAAAACATAATAAAAATTATTATTTATATTTATTTTTTTGCATGTCTAAATTTTTCATATTTAACTAAAAAAAAAACAATTTATGATAGTTTTGTGGCTAAAAATTTTCTTCCTTTATTAAAACAAAACGCAGTGGATTATGATTATGGGTGTGTTAAACACGAAAAAAAAGTCAAATGCACAGATATTAAATATATATAAACTCACCACACAGTAGTTAACATTTTTGACCCAACTACAATACATTAAAAAAAAATTAAAACATCAGTGAAAGATCACCGAACACATTTTCACACTATATGTTGCAGTAATTTATTTTTTATAACACGAAATAAACTGCATTTCGAGCCACTCCCTAATTTAAAATTGTGTTATATTTATATATTGTATTATATATATTATATTGAATAAATTTTCATATTATTGAGAAGAGTGCTTTAAGAATAGCAGTAGATTTTTCACTCCCAAGAATGAAATTTTAACTACGTTCTCACAAAAAGCAATAAATTTTTCCCATTTTTCTTTCCCTCACAAATAAAACCTTTTGTAAGGCAGTGGCAAAACGTTATTGTCATTATTTACCAATCCTTTAATAATTGAATCATAATCTACATTACCATTTAACAATGACCTCTATAACAAAATGGTTTGCTTAAGGCTTAGCACTATAAAGTATAAGTAATGTAAATATAATGTAGCTATTGTTCGAGTTAATAAATTGTAATGTGAATTTCGTTTAAATGAAACTTAAAGTAAAACACTAAAAGTTGTATTAAAAATGGGAAAATGTAACTGTTCACATGCTGAAAAGACCCCTGAGATCTTCCATTGTTAGTTTACTACCCTCAGCAGAACGCGCTCCGGTAAGCACACCGTCAGCAATTGACATTTTATGATCTTGCATTGCTTTGATTCGCTCTTCTACGGTATCTTTGCACATAAATTTATAAATTACTACATTTTTCATCTGACCCACCCGATATATACGGTCCTGCGCTTGTGCTTCCAACTGTGGGTTCCAATGCAAGTCAATCATTAGCAAATGGTTAGCGCCGACCAAATTTAAGCCTACTCCACCCGCAGTTAACGAGAGTAGAAGAATTCGTTTGTTATTGTTAGCATTATTAAACTCAGTAACAATTTCTTGGCGGTTTTTAACTGGTATTGTTCCATTAAGGGATAATGTAATATATCCATGCTCCTCCAAATGTGTTTTCAATATATTCAAAACGCTAGTCCACTGTGAAACTACAATAGCCTTGTCATTTCCTTTAAGCACTCGCGTTTTCAAAATATTCAGAACCTTTCTAATTTTAGACGAGGGTCGTTTAAAATTGAATACTGGATTGCTACGTTGCAGAACTTTTGCCGAAGCTTTGGCAATGATCTCTTCTTCTGGTTTGAGACCTTCATCTCCTTCTATACTGCGATTTTCTGAACTATCATTTATTGCTAAATTATTCAATTGCTCCAGCAAATCAATTTTCAGTTTCTCATCATCATTATCACTGTCCATATTCTCAGCGTTATCAGCACCGTCAAGCATCTAAAATATGCAGGACATTTATCATTAGGAATACCACAATAGCTCAGTTAACAATATGCAATTCATACCGAATCAATTAAACCTGGATGGCAGCAGATTTGCCGAAGCCTTAATAGTAAAACCAAAATTTCATGTGACTTTACATTCTTTTGACCGCGATGCAACTTTGTGAATTTCTCATGTACCTTATGATACGCACCGTTGGGATCTTTTGATTGCATGAAAGTTGGCTTATTACTATCCTCTTTGTACATAAAATCAGTGTTGCGTTCCGCTCTTTGGAGAAGGAATTGTGCAAAAAGTGTACGAGAATAAACCATTATTTTCTGATACACATTCATTTCTTCTTTGTCCAAGCAGACTTCTATAAGCTCGATGCGCTTTTCGGGTAAACATTGGAGTGTTCCACGCTCCTGAAGCATTGCTTTTGTTCGACGAAGCATGAGTGATTTCATTAAGGCATTTAAACGCTGCTGTCCTCCAGCACTTTTGTTGTCAATCCACTTCTTCCAGTGAGCTAGTTCATCAAATGGTGTACAACGCAGAAATTTTATGAGCGCGTAGGCATCCGCTTCCTTGTTTTGAATTGGAGTACCTGTAAGGGCCCATTTGAATTTGCCACGTAATGCACATACAGATATTGACATTTGCGCTTTGTGGTTACGCACAACATGTGCTTCGTCAAGTATTATCCGCTGCCACTTGATACCAAAAAGCGCACCTTGAGATTTTAGCTCACGCGACACAATGTTGTACGTAGTAACAACTATATCGTATGTACGTAGATGTTTTGGTTTTGTATCCCTATTGTTACCATGATGAACACAAACAGTTAGTTTGTGACGCTTTACTTTATTATCAACTTCTTCCTCCCACTGACGAACTAAACTCGCAGGGCAAACAACCAGAGTTCCTCCAGGATAATCTGTTAAAATATGATATTCAACAAGGAGAAATTTTTGTAGTTCAGATACTTACAATCCCTTCGGCCTTTCGATATCCATCCTTCGTTTTCATTTTCGGTTTCACTTCCATCATCCTCTGATTTAGTGCCACCTTCTTGATCTGAACTGTTCTTCGAAGCGAGCACAAGTGATATCATCGCTAGTGTCTTTCCTAATCCCATATCATCAGCAAGAATACCACCTCTTGGTTTTTGGTTCTCTCGCCAGTTCATCCATGCCAATGCATGTTTCTGATGATTCATAAGGGTTACTCGTAAACCCACTGGATCCTCAGCAAGTATATCTTCAGTAGGGCAGGTCTTTAGTGAACTATGAATATCCTGCAAGAAATTTTATTTATAAGTTTAAATGACAAATGAAATATATAAACAAACTATTGGCAAAACTGTCAGTAAAGTGTGAAACATTTTAATCAGTAAATGCGAAATTACATACAATCTCTGTGCGTTCAATGCAAAATAACTAATGCAATTGAATACAAATTATAATATAATATCAAGCACTTTTTCAGATATCCATTCTAGAGATTTCGTCATACAAATAACAATGTTTGTTTTTAACATTAAATATATTTTCTACAACAGACCTTTAAACGTTCAACTGTTAATTCACGCTGTGCATTAAATGTTGCCAGCCCTTGTTTTCCCGTGTGAGTTGGATTCATTTTGTTTACAGCAGCTGAAAGATCATCCCAGCTTAACGGATCTACCTTGTTTTGATCTTGTTGTTCGAAGGGCGATATAGGTGAGCACTCATCTTCCACTTTAAGTGTATTTATATATTGAGTCTTAATGTGAACATCATTTCGAAGACGATCAATTCGAAGGGAAAGTTGCTTTCCCCCATCGGGCAAACTATGGGATATTTTTTCAAGTAATTTTTCTGCGCATTGCAATTCGATTTTTAGTTCATTTAATTTTCTCAATTCTTTATCAAAAAACTCTTTCGATACTAGAATGGATTCCTTTAATACATCTTTGTTGGCAACGGTTGATCGACTTGTGTTAAATTCCAAGTGTGTGGAGATTTTTGGTTGTACCAAGAATTGTTTAGGTCTAACTACATCTCCTTTTTTGTAGTTAGGTGTATCTAAATTTGGAATAATGTTCTCTTGGTTACTTTCATCACTACTGCTGCCAATTTCTATTGTCTTCTCCTTAAAACTTATGACTTGGACATCACTCTCATCTGACCATTCTACTTGAGAGCGATATTTATCTTTTGGGCTCGGTTGATACATCGTAGACGACAACTTTTCTTTTATCGCTTTTTCAAATTGCATACTATAACGAGCAGAACTTAACGGTGAATCCACATTCCCATGAACAACTTTTTCATCTTTTTGTGTATACGGTGTTTGAGAAGCATTGGTTGCAGTTTGAACCACACCATTTTTTTCATCAGCGTCACTTCCATTATAGCTATTACTGTCTTCAGTTTCTGCAACAGTGCTTCCTTCGACGATTTCTTCTGGTGCTGATTGATCCAAATTGTTATTTTTATTCATAGATAGATCTATGTTGTTGGTTGAGTTCGATTTGCTTGAATCACGTACTGTGGTATCCTCTCCAACCTCATTTTCTTCGTCAGAACTTTTTGATGATTCCTCTTCTACTTCTGACCTTGCGTCGGAGTACTCAATTTCACTTGAGTCCGAGAGATCCGCCGGCCTTACGCCGGTAATACTCATTCGTGTGCGCGGTGATAATGTTTGTTTATCAGATTCGTCATCCTCATCTGAATCAGAATGAATTATTCCGCGGCGATTTTTAATTCTCTTACCAGCCGCTTTTTGAATTATAAAACTCTCATCAGAGCCTACAAAAATTAGTTATTCAATCAATATATATATATTTTTTAGACAAAAAAGATAATTACTCTCATTTTCCGACTCCTCAATAAATACTTCACCACTGGGCAAGTCAGCAACATCTAAGAGAGATAGATTATAATGTATGTTTTAAACACGTGTATTTTCTCACCTTCATTTTCTGACTCTTCGCTAAGGAATTCCTCCTCTTGATCACTTGAAACTATTTCATCCGAATCAGACATTATTTGGAATATCTTCACCTCACAATAAAACTGTCTAAAAATTATACTAACACAATTTTTGACAATGTTTGAATATACTGTTAGGAGCTTTGTCTGTTTTCTTAGCAATTTGTATTGGCGTTACCGTTGAGTTAGAATTACGATTAATTTACCTTACCACGGCATAAGTACAGTCACATTAAGATAAGATTTTTAAAAAACGAATTTATTGAATATCGTTCGAAAGGTAATTAAATAGATATATTCCGGATAAATAATCCAATACGAAATTAATAGTAGATTACATAAACAAGTATAATAAGAAATTGATAATACATGTATAGAATGTTATTTGAATATGACTTTTGAAAATTAATTTAATAATAAATTCTAAGATAATTTAATTTAATTTAATTATCTTAGAAATATTTTATTTGTGAGATTGGGGAAAATTATGTATACTGAGGGTGACAATCCTAATTATATTTGGATCGGTAAGCAAAAAACGAATGTTTTCATCATCAGAGCAACACGCGGCAGCAGGGCTGGCTTATATCCTCCTGGTGCGTGCTGGCATTGAGGGCAACCCGGGCCTGGAGGAATTTTTCTGTTGCGTGTACGCCAAAATGCTCGATCGGAATTCCCTTTCGGTTAGGTGTAATATATGCAATGGTTGAAGTCATTTAAAGTTCTTAGCAGACCTTAAGGAACATAGGGAGTGGACTGCAACACTACCCTCGGCAGTGCAAGTAGCAGTACGCAGTAGGCGCTCTGCGCCACCACTTCAACCGAAGGGCCATTAAGGAACCTCAACGGTCCCTTAGAACTCAATTTGGCAACATGACAACCAGTTTGAACAGTCCCACCCGTGTGTCAGGTCGCAATACGTCGTAACATAACATCACTTAGGTGAAATTCTCTGCACATCACGCGTGAGTGCAGTGGATTAACGCGGACAATCGCCTCCGTGGGTACTGCAGAAGCAATAATCACCAACTGTATACCACTCCCTCACTCCCAGGGTCACAGGAGGACTCTATAGTGAGATCGATGAGATAGTCGATTTCACCAGCCGGGAAGACATATCGATAGCTACGACCCAATAAACTAAATTAAACACGCGCGATGATCTGCTGAGATGTGCAGGTTTCAACGTTATTCGTAAAGATCGCGAACGACATAACGGTGGTAGCTTAGCCTTCATTCTGCATAAAACGGCGCTATTCGCCTTATCTAATAAATCTTAATTATTAGATTATTAGAATTAATAATTCGCCTTATCTAAATGCGGGCGAAATTGACTGCAGGGTTACTACCTTAGAATGTCAGGCGACTTTAACGCACACCACGATCTTTGACATTCCAGCCTGTCAAATGATGTTAGGAGGGTGGAGCTGGCGGGACAGATAGACGGATCGATATTCTGCACAATGAATGACGAAGCTCCCACCAGAATTATGGGCATCTTTAACGGCCGGCCTGATATTATATATATCATAATCTGGCGACCTATGCTAAATTTGGCTTCAGATCATCTGCCCATAATTATGTCAATCGAACCCTGACTTCATGGCTGTGGGCAACCGTACCTTCGATAACTTTAACAAAGCTAACTGGTACTACTTAAGGCACTACCCATTACTGCGAACGTAACTGTTGGTGAACGTCGATTCCGTAAGGTACTTATTGCTGCTGGCGCTCGTTTCATTCCCGCTGAAAGAATCGCGGAAATTCGCCCAAATTACCTAGTCCATGTGACAGTTTTAGCAAACAAGCCGACATCTTACGGCAGTTCGATCACTGCGATCCCAGCATAAGGGATCTCAATTTGGAGATTCGACAACTGGTAAATCAACATAAGCGAATGAAACGAGTAGAGCTGCAACATCTCCGTCGGTATGAGCAAGCTCTAGACTACTGTCAAATGCCTGTCAAATCTGAGGATACCAAGTTGAAACTCAATTTGGCAGTCGTGCCTCCTCGGATCCGAAGAAATATACGAGGCATCCCCAATATGGTCGCCTGCAGGCGTCAGAATGTTTCGTGATGCCCTCTATCGAACATCTATCCAGCGATTGACTCCCAGTGACCCTCGCAGTGCATGGCGTCCTTGAAGTCCAAACACCACTCATCGCAGAATAAGAGCTGGAGGTGCCTCGCGAAACTAGAATGACCCATGCGCAAGGTCGTTCTGAATACTGTAACAGGTCCCGCATGCAAACAGTCCTCGCATGACTATAACTACCTCTTTCATATGCCTTGAAACCAATTCACCTAACACTCCTTTCCCTATGGTTCGGCTCCGGTCGAAGAAGCTCGTTTCCTGGACCTACCGGTAATTTACCTCGATGACAGTTAATTTTGCGGTTACCCCCAAAACAGGGTCTGGATATTCACTACAACAACAATAACAATATCCCGATATGTATTATTATCATATTATTACTTTCCCCTTGTTCCCAATCGTATTCTGAATAAAGTTTATTCATGAGTTATTTTTTTAGTCATTGCCGAAGGCTACGTACTTTATTCAAAAGACATGTATTGTATTTAAAAGACAAGAATAAGAAATGTTATAAGTATGTAAAAACTTTTCTTAAAATCCCATGATGTGTTCCGTGTGGCTAGGGAATTGACCGATAATTCTCTAGCCTTAGCAAGAATTAAACTTATTTAATCATTTAATTGATGTGTATAAATTTTACGTTTAAGTTATAGAAAATCTAAGCAGCAAACAAAGTGGCATCTTTTGTATACTTAGTTATATTGGTCTCTTTCATACAAAATTGAATTTGACGTTTCTGCAGCAAGCGAATGTGATTTGGGAATATCTGTTTGTGTCTGTACCGCATTGATCGGCTGTTATAAATCTTTTCAATTAAAAGCTAAATTTGTGTTATAAAACCATGACTGGTATACTAGATTCTATAGAAATGCCTAAATTGGCCGAAAATCAAAAATCTTTCGCTGGCATACCAGAGGCTATATTTCTGGTGAGTTGCATTAACCAATGCCTAATAGGGCGTTTGTGCTACCATAACCTTATAGCTTAGAATGGGTGAGACGCATAGATTCATCAAATTTTATTAATCATTATCTTCTTTTACAGGAAGAAATTGATACTTTTATGTCACAACCAGAAAATGAAGACAATTGTGAAAAAGTTCTACAGCGATTAGATGAACAACATAGCAAGTACAGATTTATGGCTTTTAATCTTGAAGCACGTCGGCGCAAACTGAAATCACAGATTCCAGACCTGCAACGTTCTTTAGAAATGATAAATGTTTTAAGAGAAGAAAAAGAGGAACGTGAAACCCAGTTCCTATTAAGTGATCAAGTTTTTATAAAGACTCTAGTGCCACCGACGAAAACGGTATGTCTTTGGTTGGGTGCTAGTGTGATGTTAGAGTATCCATTAGACGAAGCTGAAGAGCTTTTGAAGCAAAACATGAACTCAGCAGTTGTTAATCTTAAAACAGTTGAGCATGATCAAGATTTCCTTAGGTATATTTAACACCTCTTTTAAAATGTTTCTATTGTGAACTAACATTGATTTTTTAGGGATCAGTTGACGACCACTGAGGTAAATATGGCTCGCGTTTACAATTGGGGTGTGAAAAAAAGGCAAGCTGCGGCAAAAACTCCTTCCCCATCATCATAATATGGAATATTTGTTGATAAATATTCGCTGGCTTTGGCAACAATTTTTAACATTAAGAGTCAAAACTGTTCACTTTGAAACTTTTTCTGCTCGATAGAATGAATCACCAGTCTCATAAAATATACACATTGAAATTATTTATTGAATTCGCGCGATGTTCGAGTGAGGTTTACATGAAAGAAAACAGGCAAGCATTTTATTTCAGTTTTCGGTTTACGTGTGCCTCGAGTTACGAAAAAAGTTTGGAATTTAGATAGTTTCTGTTACAAAGTACCCGTCTCAAACTTGTGTCTTCGTTTATATCCAACATTATTTCGTGTTTCTATAAGAACAGAAAAGTGGTATTTCCCCAATAAATTTTGCCAATTTGTACATTTATTAATAAATTTCTATATAATTACTTTATATCGATACGCATTACATTCATTCAATACGCGTGCAACCTTAGAATACCTATTAAGATTAGTTTTGCTAAGAAACACCACGCAAAACGCTAATTAATAAAAAACAAAAAAGGATATGTGATCATGTATTTAGCCCTTCCAGCGATATTAAGCATTACCTGTGTCCGGTAATTAGACATGGCGCACATTGAGTGCGAAATGGCAACAGTGCTGATTTTACAATTGGAAGGATGGTAAACATTTTGCTATTGCGTTTTTTAGACATAATAATAAGAAGTGTTATTCGAGTTTAAAGTTGAAAACATTGGTTAGGCGAAAACACAGCCAATAAACTGTAAATAAAAAATCAATATTGAAGAAGTAACGACTTATATTTTGAACAATAGTTACACCACTATGGTTAAATTAATCCCATTTTTTGATTTCATGAATGTAATCGCCATCTGGACTAACATAATTTTCAATCGGAGGTGTTGCTACTGGTCCTTTAATTTTTATAGGTAAAAGTGTGGTATCTGTTTGAATAGCTTCTCGGTACAGTTCTTCAGACTCTTTTCGTAGTTCATCCAAAGCTCTGCTTTGTGATAGTAACAGTCGGTCAATTGTTTGGAAGTCAGAAACTTTCTCTTGATGTTTATATTTTGCCCACTGCTTGGTTAGTAGTACCCTCTTTTCAAGATCTGCATCACTTAAAGGTGATACTTTTCGTATGCGCTTGCTATAATTAAATGAATTTTACTAAATTAACAACGTACTACTATAAACTTACTCCCTTTCGTCCAGAAGTGTAAGAGGAATTTCAAGTTCTTCTATTGGTTTCAATTGTCTGGCATTTTTTTCAAGTCGACGAATTTGCTTTTCCAATTTCTTTTTACGGCGATCCTCTCGTTGCTTAATAATTTGGGGGTCGAGTTTCTTCTTTTTCTTCAGTGGCTCAGCACATAAAATTGGAGTTACTTGAAGACGACTGACGGAAGTAGAGCTAATTTTACGAATTGATGACTGCAATGTAAGCCTAAAAAGCTAAGAATTAAATTAAAGTGCACGTGTGGAAATAATGTGGATTTACTTGGTAAATGCCGATATTAAAGCCATTTTTAAGAATTGCACAAAGCACAACACAAAGAAGTTATCACATATTCAGCTGTTTGGTAATTGTCATTTTTGACAATTGCATAACTTTAATAGTGTAGTAAAATGATTCAAACAGAACGTAGAAATTAAGCAGATTTGCAAATTGAGGTTAGTTTACAAGGTTTCCGGCACGAATTTCACCTCTCCTAAATCCGAGAGCATATAAAGTGGTTGAGATGTAAACTGAAATTTTTTCGATCAGAGATTATGATTGAAGAGTGTAGCAGCGTTTTATTTAAATTATAGTTTTCACAAGAGCTAACATGCAAGAGCTAACCTAACTACAGCATGACAAAATACCCAACGATATAAGAGAACTGGAAACGGAGATATAAACACAAATAGCCAAGAAGAAAAACTGAGAACAACAACAACGCAAACGCATTTGTAAACTTGTGAAATAAAGGTAATATATTAGTTTGTCTTGAAATAGGCTTAGTGCAACGAGCAGACGAATGTGTTTGAAAAATATTTGAGTCATTTATATACTCTCGCAATATGTTGCTCAGCGAAATAATGTTTTTGTTCACCTAAATGTTGGTTGTTACACCTAAAACTAATCGAGATAGATATGAGGCTATATACACCAAAATAATCAAGATGAGGAAATGATTTGAATTCCGGTTGACTATCAGTCTGTCCGCCCCTGCAAGCGGTAACAGGAATAAAAATTTAAATATCTTGATGAAACTTGGCATAGGTGCTCCCTGTCGCGGCAAATTTAAAGTTTTTAAGATATTTGATTTAAAGTTAAAATTTTTAACTAGTTTAAGTATGTAATTTTTCGATTTATAATGAATTTTACGTTTTTAGTGCGTACTTTTCATACATTAACCCATTACTAAATTGTTTCTATATATTTATTTTGTATTAATTATTGTAAAAATAACTTTAATTCAACAATTCACTTTTTGTTCAATTCGAAGTAGTTTAAAAATTGAAAAAAGTAGGCGGGGCCCCATTAATCCCTATAGTAGTAGTTTAGCGTAAATACATATCTCACAAACAAATAAATCCATATCGACCAAACTTGCTGAGAACAAGCCCTTTTGGCACACCCACTTACACCGTGAAAACAGGTGAAATAAGATAACAATCACAACTACTAAAAGTGCGTCAAGTCGCTAATGAAACACACCAGAAGCATGAAATCTTACAGAAAAGAAAGACTTCATAGAAGTCGGTGTAAAATTTGGAAAATGGGTGTAGCACCGTCCAATTTTAGGTGAAATTCCATATCTCAGGAACTCAACCAATTTCAACCAAATTTGGTACATAATATTATCCTGAGATTCATATGCTACAATGGGAAAATGGACGAAATCGGAATCCAATAACGCCTACTTCCGATATTTCAGAATTTTGAAATTCCATAAGATTCTTAAACTTTATAGTACATAAATCAATTACCAATAAAGAAATCGGAGCAAAACTTTGCACAAAGTGTGCTTGGGGTATGCCTTTTCATGTCTAAAAATTGTCGAAATCGGGATATAACTTTTCAAGCCCCCAGATACCGAGTATGTGGACTTCAGTGAATATTGTTGACCTTTTACCAAAAATATCGGTGAACCTGCGTGATATCGCTTGCGCCAAAAATCGCTAAAATCATAGATAATGCTTTTAGCCTCCATATATGAGTATATTAAGTACATACAAATTTTCGAATTTTCGGTTGATTTTACACCGTAAATTTCGGTCAAACTGCGAGATATTTTAATGAAATTCAGATAACGTATTTTCATGGTAATATTGTGTTCTGATGTCAAAGATGGATTAAATCGGGTAAATACTTCCCCTAAATCCCATATACCTAATATAAGAATTTCAAATATTCGGTTGGCTTTATACAGTGTACGTCGGTCAATATCTTAATGACATTAAGTGAACGCGATCTTGAATAATATATATAATTTTTGGTGCCAAAATTGTGTAAAATCGATCAACGAATTACACCGGACCATATACTACATAAATATAATGATTTTCGTTATTCTAACCGACTTTATGACGAATATTTCGCCCAAATATTTAGTTATCTTAATAAAATTGAATGGAAATATGTTTTCAAACATTCTTTAGCTTATTCCCAAAAGTAAGTTTTATCTGTTCAGACCTTCCCTGAGCCCCAGTAAGTTAAGGAATGCAACCACCTTTCTGTTATTATTCTCACCAAAACTACTTATTGTGTTTCAAACAAAATTTGCTTGAAATAACAACATTAAGTTATTCAAATGTTTTGATATCAGCAGCATAATGTCAGTTAAGCAATAGCGCAAGCGCAGCGGCTAATTGTAGAATAAGACTTATATTATTAAATAAAGCCCGACTCATTTTGGAATGGAAACGGAATAGATCGACACCGGAGTTTTAATTCTGTACATCCAATATAGTGGTTTCCGACTTTTCAGCTGACTTTAAACCATTTATAAATGTCAATAAATGTGATATTTTAAAGAAATAAAATTTTTTTTTTAACCATAATGTGGTTTAGCGCTGTATATGAAAGACCTTGGTCTAAACCCTGTACCTCTATTATGATGACTTCCGCCCGTCTATTTGAGTTTTTCCTAACCTGATTTTCAATTACCGTTATGTAATTCTGTAATTTTCCACAGCACTAATGTGATGAATACGGAGATTTGTGATAGGTAGATTGATTTTAACATAAATATCTCAAGCATGAAGCAAAAATTAAATATGATGAAACTAATGGCAACTTTCATAAAACTTTCCTTGCTATGTTTGAGTTAAAATTTTTGACATCGAAGCAAAGCAAGCAAATGAACGCTTTGACTTTCTATGTTTCTCTCTGATATTTAATATTTCGTTTTATTATTTTCATCTCAACAGATTCGGTAAATTGAACTTACATACATATTTTAAAAATGTATTAAGTTATAACAAGTAATAACAAGTAAGGAAGGCTAAGTACATGTGTTACCGAACATTTTATACTCTCGCAATTTGTGCGGCTCAAAGGTGATGTTTTTTGATGGTGAAAGTTTTATTCTGATAGTTTCATTGGTGTTTGAATTACACATTGTAAGATGAAAGAATCAGATGTAGTTTAAATTAGTCTGAGTAGTTCCTGAGATGAAGGATTTTGTCTAAAAGTGGGTGGTGCCACACCCATCGTCCAATTTCCTTCACCGAATAAAAATAAAGGCCTTTCGTTCCATCTTATCTGTAAAATTTAATGCTTCTGACGTTTTTCTTTAATAAGTTTTCGCACTCTCAGTAGTTTTCAGCATAACCGTTAAATGGGGGTGGGCATGGATATCATTCAATTTGGCATTTGTATTTTCACATTTTATGAGGAGGAGCTCATTCATTCATGCTCATTTTCACCAAGTTTGGATGATATTGCTTTAATGGTTTGTGAGATGTGTATATTAAACCTATTAGGAAGTGGGGTCACCTCCACTTATTAGAAATATTTAAACCCCAGAAGCCCTCCCTAATATAATGCTCTGTACAAACATACAGTTCTGTACCCTAATTTTTGGCTTAGTTAACGGTATTTTGCGGTTACAAATTATCGCTTGTATGGACGGACGGATAGAAATACATCTTTTATTCAACTCGTCTCGTCATCCTGATCATTTCGATATATGTAACTCTATATCTATCTCGATTAGCTGTAGTTGTTACAAACAACGGGAGCAAAACTATTATCTTAACTCATACAAAAGCATGAATTGAAGTTATTTGTCAAAGCAAAATTCTGAAGTAGTGATTGGCATTTGACAGCACAATTGTGCAATCTGACTTAGCACGTATTCTTGTGCCCGTTCAGTCATTGCCCAGACCGTGGTAGGAAGTAGCTAAAGTCTCAATTTTCACCCCCAGAATGCACTTTTGACAGAAAAACAAACCTGGTCGTGTTTGGTGAGTCAGTTCATATTCATCAAAATAGGTTGCGCCGAATCAAAAATTACCTAATATAGTTTATTACTAACTTAACTTTGGTACTAATATAATGTTTTCTGATTTTAGCAAATAAATTAAATGTAATGATCTGTATTATAAGGAACTGATTTTGTGTTGAAAAAATATCAATCATTTTCGGAATACATTTTAAGAAAATAACAAAATGCAACTATTTTCCGGTAGGAGGCAACCATTGGTAAGTTGGTAACCATTGGTATGGAAAAACGTTGACACATCCTAATATACCCCTCTCAACTGTGAATTGTTTACGTCAGTCATAAAGAGATATACAACTGGGTAGGTATGCCATTTATCAACTAGAAAGACTGGAACGACCAGATTGGAATCCTCCTAAAAATTTTCAAAAGAGACATATGTAATCGCCGTGCAATATCACAAATAAAAATGTTAAATAGTAAAAAGAAAAGGAAACGCGAAATTTAGATGTAATTGAAGCAATCTTCTGCAGCTTAGGGATATTAATTTGGCATTGGAAATGATACGAACCATGTATTAATTGGCAGCATACAAGTTTAGTTCACTTAATTTATTATTGAAAGCGTAAAGACACGATGTTTTAATATGCTATGAAATCACAAAAAAATTATTTAACTATTTACTTTATACATTAAAAGTTTAATTAAATCAATATATGACAATTTTTAATAGTAATAAATTTTGATTGTTTTAATTTAAATGCAAAAAAACGCAAATTTTGAGGCGCTTTCACACTGGAATAAGTTGGGTATCCCTTTATCACTGATTTACGTATTAACAGAGAACATTAATGAATAGTTAATTAATTAGTTAATAATTAATTATTTAAATAATTCCCTGATAAGTGAGCTATGTATATCTGATTGAGCAAAGGATCACAATAAAACTCTAGCTAAAGCGGCGCGATTCCCTTTTCAGTATGGCTTAGGTGGTAAGCACAAAGGAGTTAAACCGAGTGCGATCAGGAACATATACGTGCGAATCCTAAAGTTCATGAAACTTAAAATTTTCTTTTTCTTTTTGTTTTATTTTATTAGTTGAAACTTGAGCAAATTTATTATATATATGAGAAAATATAATTTATTAAATATATGAGACACTTATTTCAATTGCATGTTTTCCTTACTCTATTTCCTTACTTTAAAATATTTTTGAAATTTGCATAAGTACATACATATTAAATCAGCCAAAAGTTCATGCGTATGAACACAAATATGATAAAAAACATACACGTACGCTAATGCTTATTTCTTCTTGCCCAGCACAAACACTGTACCCAAGCTCTTCACCCGTTCTTTTATGGGAGAACAGTTAGAATGAAACAAGTTGGACGATTGTAAAGAAGGAGGGGTTAGATTTATTATATAATTTGATTATGCTTTACAATATTTAAAAATTGGTATGAATTCTTACATATTTACATGAATGAATAATGAATGAATAGAAATCAAGTGCTATAAAATTCAAATGATCGTCGATGGTCACCGCTCTTTATCCCTGAAAACTTGGCCCAACAACACAAACAAAAAAAAGGTACAAATTGTGATATTCGTGCCAGAGTTGGCAAAATTTGCTTGAATCGACAATCTTGCGACAATATCGGCTATGTTGCCACTTTTATCCTCTCAGTGCAGCGCTTTCTTAATAAAAAAAGTAGTTTGGTTCCTTTTGCAGTAACGTGATTTTCGATTGAGCTCGTCGAATTTAGATAAAATGGGTTAAATCGAAAATCTATGAAATAATGATATTCAATAGACATATAAAAGCACTATATGGAGTGTGCTTAGAGCACATAGAAGTAATTAAGGATTTCACATAAACGAGAATTGTATATTTTAATATGCATATTTAGATTAAATGGGCTAAATCGAAAATCTATGAAATAATGATATTCAATAAACATATAAAAGCACTATTGTGAGTGTGCTTAGAGCATATAGAAGTAATTAAGGATTTAACATAAACGAGAATTGTACATAATTTGTATAATTTAATACCATATAAAGCATAAAATATGATATAAATGAAAAAATATATTGTGAGTCGGCAATGGGACAAGTTGCCACTTTTCCTGAAAAGTCTTCTTGAAGTGAACATCAGAAAATTCTTCAACTTCTAATTTTTAGCTTCATCCTGAAGAAGCGGCTTGTAGGCAACATGTAAATGCGGAGGACGGTAGAATTTTCAGTGGTTAGCTGTCTCAATTGCAAAATTAAAATTTTTGCTGATTGTTGATTTGATTTTCACATTTTAAATTAATTCTTGTCGTCCTTGTAATTTGCGAGGAGGAATTCTATACGAAAACGAAATGTGGTTGAGTAGGCGCACAAGGAGGAGTGCGGTGCTGAATTACGAACGAATGCACTTTGCTTTATGAATGAAATTGTTATTGTTGTTATTGGAAACATTTAGAAAACATGGCGCAAGCTTGCGTGAATCTTGGCCAATGATGGTGCATTTGCGCTTGTGAAGGGTTTTTATTTTTGTAGCTCGCATGAATACCTGCTTTTTTAAAAGCGGTCGATGGAATATTGAGGGACATATATACATATATGTTTGTATATGAGAAAATATATTAGAACATGAACATGTTGGGAGTAGAAAATTGTAAGCTGTCTTTTATTTAACTCCACACTAAACTTTTATATTTGTGGATTGCTGTGGTGCTAGCTGTATAGCACAACGCTATATAGCATCTTCAAATTTTTTCCTAAGTTCAAATCTTATCCGACATATAATTTGTTTTTAATTTTTATAACACCTTTTTTAAACAATTTTCTTCTATTTAAATTTTGGTCATTATTTCATTTATCATTTGCATCTAATTTTCCCTAATGCGCACGTCAAAGAATATGTGCGCATAAAATTTTTGTTCTTCTTGATTACTAGGTTCTTTCATGAGGTAGTGCAAATTTTCTCGGCTCCCTTATAGAGTAGTGTAGTTTGTTGGGTTCCCGTATAATGCGGGGAAAAAGTTCGAAATTCCTTTATTGCATGGTGTATTTTTCTTTTCGAAGATAACAGATAAGACAGCTAACATTTTCGTCTTCTCTATTCATTAATGTGCTCTGGTTAAATAGGCTATACCCACGCCCAAACTTTATTAAGCTTTATTTAAATATCTAAACTAAGTAGTCAAAATATTTCAAACTCATTAAATTTTTACAAATCGCTTTAGTATTATATTTAAATTTGTTCGGGTTCGAACTTAACCCTCCCATTTGATGAAAAAATGTTGCAGATACCAGAGAGCGGCTTGATGAGTGTAGTGTCGGGCTCTTAGTCAAGCGCAACAACCATTCATAACCATGCAGGCAATATGGTCCTCAAAAAGTCTATTGCGGAGAAAAACGTTAACAAAATCTAAACAATTATTTTGCATGGTTGTAATATGAATAATGAAGTTGATTGAGGTAGCTGATACTCTACTGACACTAAAGGACCATTTTAGATATACTTGAATATTTGGTTAAGCAAAAGCTTTGTGTAAAAGCTTTGTCTTACCTCAAATCAATTAAAACGATGACAACATTGCTTCGAATTACTTACGGATCGACCGTGTTATCCACATCTGCTCTCAGACCTCATGAAAATGCTTTCTGGAAAGAAATTCAGGAAAATTTGGGAGATCACTATAATCGGTTTATCGCCATCGATACGTAGTTGCCATATATTGAATCATTTAATAATCGAATTTGGATAAAAAAATGTGTTTCTCTTTAAAATGCTTTAAATTGCAATGCCCACCTGTTATGTGCATTGGGTGCAGATGATGTTTTAATCGACTTTCGCGTGAATGAGCGAGATAACTATAGAATTTTTTTTTAAATTTCCTTCGATGCCCCAATACAACAACACTAATAACACCATTTGGTTTTTACTATTTTTATACGATTTTAAAACTTTATTTCTCAAGATGAAAATAAACAATATAATTTTTTGTATTTTACTTTTTTTTTGCAAATTTTACATAAGTTCAATAAAATAATTTTTAATTATGATTAAAAATGTAATATAGTTGAATGTAGTATTCTTTTTGTTCTTATCTGCTTTATTTTTTGCCATTTTAGGAGTTCTGTTTTTTTGTTTTTGTTTTTATTATTTTACTCTTATTTTGCTTTATTGTTTGAATTTAAAGTTGTCACTTTCCTTGGGTAAATACAACTTATGCATGTATGTATAATTTCTTCAAATTTTTTTTTTCTACATATTCCAAGTATTCAATTTTGCTTACTTACAAACTTTGAAACGACCAAGTTTTCGCTTATTCTACATATGTGTACAAATGTGTTATGCATGTGTGTTTCTGTGTCCACAATGAACATTTACAATTGAAGATGCACAGATCGCACATACAAATTAAAGCCAAACTAGTTCATGGCAACCAAGAATTCATTTTCTTACTAAAATATTTATAATTTGGAGTTTTGATCTTCAGTGTAGAAATATGAAAGTAAAGTTTATGTAAAATTTTCATTGAATCCCAGTAAAGTGCAAATTATTGCGGTTAAATTATGGTTGCACATGAATTATGTAAATAATCTTGAACAATTTGAAATCAATGATAAATATAATATATTTAAGATAATATATTTGTGGAGGTTTACACATTTCCGACTCGAATTGGGAATAGTCTCTCAAGAAAATATCCTGTTCAATGCGTTGCTTTTGAGAAAATGAACGAGAAATTTCTTCTGGAACAACTTCGCTGTTATATGTATGTTTTATTTATGTTATGTTTGGCTTATAGCTCTTAGTGTTTCGCTTTTTTCACCAACGAATAAAGCGATTTATATATGTATACATATAAACATTAATCCTAAATTTGTTTGTACTATCTCATGTAAATAATTCCGGTCTATTGCAGTTTAACTAAATAACTTTTTTATTTACTAATTGCCTTCTTGTTGTTGTAAAAGTCCAAACATAAAGTTCTCAATTAATTATGGTATGAGCAATTCGAGCTTAAATATACAATACTGCTTCAAATACTATTTTGAAGATGATGATCATAAAGGTGTATAATTTGTATTGTTGGTTGGTTTTTAATTGTTTTCCATCAAATTGCATAAGCATTACGCATACAATATTATAAAGATATTTGAAAGGTGTTTACTCTTAAAATAATATTAATGATAGTTTTATTAACAAAATGTGAATAGAAAGTAAACAGTGTTTTAGCATCTGTGTATTTTGGTTTCTGTAGTTCATTTTCAGTCGTTAAATTTTTTGGAGATTTAGATTTGAAACGTTTTAATGTTCGTGAACTTTTCGGAGCTGCTCATTTCACGAAGCACATCAGACTCTCGCACCGTTAGGTTTCAGAGGATTTTTTTTATTAGTTTTATAAAATGACCCTTATTGGTTTATTCTTGACAAGACCCGGCATATTCAAGGGAAACTTTCTAAATTATTATTTTTTTAATTGCTTATAATTATAACTAAATAGTAATAAAAACTAATATATATATAATATATAATAATAACTAATAAGTAGTTAATTAGTTTTCTTGATGTTTCTATCAATCCAAAATATGTTTTCTGGAACAATTTACATTGAAAGAGTATCATAAGCTCCTTGGTCAAATTTAGTGAACGTGCATTTTAAGTTTTTTTTTTTGTTTTGTTTGGCAGTCCCACTGCTAGCCTCAATGCTCTTTTCCGCTTATATATATCCCACTAAGCCATACAGATCTGTACTGTTGTAGCTCTGCGTTCTCAAATTTTGATTGATGTAACCCCCCATTTTATGTCATACTCATGATTAGTTTAGTTCAAACAGGTTTTCGTAAGCTTATCCTATGGGTGTTTTCTTAAAATTTAGATCTTTTAAAATCTTTTTGTCTCGAATTTCTTGCTTACCAAAATTTTTGAAATCCTTCATAAAATGAGTAGTTGCGTAACATCATCATAAATGGTAGAACAACTAAAAATTGGGAACGATGTTTAAACTAAGCTCCTGAACCTTGAGATCATAAATGTTGAAAGTTCCATACGCTCATCCGTTATACCTAGTTCGTTTTTTTTTAGTTATTATAGTATTTGAAATCAAGTAAACCGTTCGTTGTTAACAAAATATACACAAAAAGCGCTCAAATTCAGAGAATTGAAGATTTTGTGTTTTGTTTTGGTCTATTTTGGGCCCGTTTTAGTTAATCATTCTTTCGTTTTCTACGATTCATTTCGTTTATATTTTTTAATTAAATTTTTTAATTTATCTAAAATTTTTCTGTTTTTTTGTTTGTTATTTTTATTAAAAAATCAACGTTTTTTAAGTATTTGTTTTGAAGGCACTTTAGATCGGACGATTTGGCCCATGTGCGATTTGTTTATGTTTCCTTTTTCTGCTCATGATAAAGTTGGATGTGTTTGTGGCTGTTTTGGTTGTTCAATATTTGCTTAAAGTAATCATGAAAGTCCCAAAGTGATTCCAAATGAATTTGCCAAAGGTATTGTCAAAACTGTTCTTATTATTCTAAAATTGTCCGCATTCTTCGAAAATTGCATTTTGAACAAAAAATCAGATGCCGGTTAGTTTATTTTGGTTTGTGTTGCCTTCCATATCAATGCTATTGCCTCTTAACGTTGTTGATATCAATGTAGATCCAGTTATTGTTATTTTGTTGTCTTGAGAATCGTTCAATTCTTCAAATTAGAGCGCAAAATGTTTTTGTTATCGATCGAGTCCTTCAAAGGGTCTCATTTCAGAAAGCAGAAAATGTTCTAAACTGCTCTTCCTACTAAGGCAATAACAGAGTTGCCACTTCTTTAACAGAATACATTTTATTGTTTGCCTAAAGTGTGCAATCGTTTCAATAATCTCATAGACTGTTCATATTGAGAATTTTGTTCTTGTTCACCGTTGGTAGAGCTGAAGAGTTGGTAGAGTTGGTTCAATGAAAGAGCTCGTCTGCAGTTAGTATAATATAACGTTGAAAAATCTTAAAAAAAATAGAGATAAACATATTTATATAAAGGAACTACACTTATAATACATGTGTATGTATTATATATGTGTCAAATCCCATTTGGTAGTGCTGCGAAAAATATAACTCTAGAAATCCGCGGTAAAGACTTTAAATAACGTAAATCCGGTTGAGAAATAATTTGTAAATTACATTTTCAAACATTGGATGAGCGTTCGAAACCACATCTACATATATATGTATGTCATACAATGCCTCATATGGATGTTGTCCGTATTGGAAATTTTGTCTTGATTGGTATTGCCTTAAGCTGTTTTTGCTACAATACATACAATACATATGTATGTACAATAAATATTATGCCGATGACCAACGAGAAGAGCTGATGTGTTTCCGATAGCAGGAGAGTGTTCGAACTTGATTAATATAGCACATATTCCGTTATGTTTAAATTAAACATAATTATATATGTATGTATGTATTTTTGTATGAACAAAATTTACATATGCGAATGTATGCATATGTATATGATTTGTAATATCGTATGCATTCTTATGGAACGTGGTACAAGTTTACATATACACTTTTACTTACTTAATAATATACACATACACATTATGTGTGTATGCGTACATAGATGTGAGTGACATGCATTTATAGTATGTATGTATGTATGTATGTATGTATGTATGTATGTATGTAGTTTCGTGAATATGTATAAGTCTGTACGTTAAATGTAAGTTTGTTATACACAGTTATAAGTTATAAAGACATTGTTGTTGTTTCTGACTTTGTTGCCTTAGTTTGCACAAATGTATGCATGTATATTTTTCATAAAGCCGATAATATTAATATTAAAACTAAGTTTTGTCTTTATTGATTTATGGATGTGTTTTATGTAATATTTATAAGATTTGCTTTTATATCGTATTGTGCACATTTGCATTATTATTGAGCTTCTTCCATTCTTCCAAACAAAGAGGCTTATAATTTTATGCCATCCAGTTATACAATAATCATAAATGCTATATTTTTGTGTTTACATACCAGTAAAAAGTAGGTTTAAGTAATTCGGGCTTAAAATTGAAATTTCCTTAAGTGTATTTTCTTATCTGTTTTATCCTAACATAATATGCACATATCCCTCTAATACTTTACTTTCATGGTTTTTGGTTTTGTTTAGCTTTCGTTCACTTACTCTCTCCCATCCAAGTGAATGAAGAATTCGTTAACTAAAGATCATTTAAGACGATGTCACAACATATAGTATTTTTATCTGATTACAATTAAACAAAATTTTTTAAAGAAGATATATATATTTTTTGTTAATTTTTGTTAATTTTTTCTTAAGTAATTTTTTTCGCAGTGTTTTATATTATTAGAATTTTGTTTGTCTTTTTGAATCGTTGAGCAATGTTAATATAAATTTTATTTTGCTACTAAATTTATCAGTTTCTCTTTTGTTTCAACGTTTACTTATATGGTAATAACATAGAATACACCTCCAAATTTTTGCTTTTGTTATGTAGATGTCGTTGAAAAATCTGTGATCAAAATTAAAAGTTAGGAGTAATAATGACTAAATGAAAATCAAAAAGTTGTAACTCAGTTGAAATTAAACTATGTAATATATTTATAAATGCAAGCATATTGTTTACAATGCACTGTGCAATATTTTCATATTGAAATCTGCTTTAGTAGTGGAATTTATCTTCTCCGATTTTGATTATGATTTTGAATTTTGTAAATAAATAAAACATCTTTCATCGACTAACCCGCGATCTTCTTGCCTGTTCTTCGATACGTCATCCAAGACAAATTGGTTCTCATTTCGTTCACATTTTCTTGGCTCGTTTTTCAGTACACATTGGAAAGGCTCAGTCGCCGGCAAAAGTTGTCGTTTATTTATTGCTCGGTTTGCTTGTCTTTGTATTTTTTTTTTGATTTATTTCCATCATTTCTATTATATTTGTTTTTGATAATTTTGCGGTTACGGTAATTTTTGAATTTTGCTGAGACTTTGCTAATTTCGGCTTATTGTTGATATTAATTGGTCTGGATTTTGTCTATCACTTGAATTGTGTTTTTATTTTGGAATCGTTCAGATTGCTAGTGATTTTATTTGCTTCCATGGGTATAACGGTTATGCCCTTATTGTTGTTGATGTCAGACTGCTATTTTTGTTTGTTGGGATATATTGTTTTGTTGTTTCAATTCCAATTATGTAAAGTATAATTTAAGGCAGATGTTCCGTTTTCATAATTTAGATGCTATATTTGTTCGCAGAAATGGAAGTAATCTAGTTGGACAAGAAAAATCAGGGTACTATCTAGGGTTTGGGAGAATTCTTGAGTGTTTTTGTATAAACAAGTTGGTCAATGCGAAATTGGTATAAAAACGCAAATAAAAATTGTTTTTAAACATCGAAACTTTAATTTTTTTCACCAGAGTGCCGTAAATAAGTTTAAATAATTTTCATTTCTTGTAATCGCTTTTATTCGCTTTGGGATTCAAAAAATGTTTGTTTTAGATTGTTCACAATAATTTACACTTTTGTTATTCTTTTAATTTATTTTGGGTTTTTCGTTTTTATTTTAATTTTAGTGTTTATGTCGTTTATTTTTGTTTCTTAAAGATAAGGCGCGAAGGTGCTTAAAATAAGCTTGTACTTTTTTCGTGATATATTAAATTTTTTCCATAGTTCCTCATATTTGCCCATAAAATGCATCTCAATTTTTCCAGCGCTTTCCCACAAATTTTGTTTCTACGAAATTTTGACTTCCAAAATTTTGTAATTTTTGAAGTAATTTTTGAGTTTGGTTTTTGGTTTGCTTTTAATTTTAATTTTAGCTTTTTTGGTTACAATTTTTGAATAAAGTTTTTGAATATTTTTGTCCTTGACTTACACCGAGAGAGAATTATCCAAAGGTGGCCGAGAGGTTTCCTGAATTTGAGTTCCAGAATTTTTTTTTGGTATATCCATTTTTGATCCTACATTTTGTAAATCGAGTTCCAATTATACGCTCTTCCGCTAAGTTTGTCATGTTAGAAGTACATTTAATAATTTTTAACGTCACCGTAATGTGAAGAAAACTAAATTTTTTAGTAAATATCTGTATTTTGCGTTTGATTTGTTACCATCAACGGGATTCGAACAAAACTAGAGCTGGTAAATTAAGAAAATATGAAGAATTCTGCCTGTAAATTATAATGTTGAATATTTCAATGTTTATGTTTGCACATTTTCACAGATTTTCTTTAATTTTTATTTAACGAGTACTAGCTGGATTTGCAATGTATTATGTTCAGCTGACATGTTTAGCTGAAGAATCTTAGATGTCGGAGGTGTACGTCAGAGGATGTAATACAAATTTATATTTTTCAAGTAGCCTTTATTAATTTTTGTTCCTTCAAAATTTTGTAAATTTCTATTTTTCTCTTTTATTTTATTTTTTTTTCGTTTTTGCTTTATTTTCCCCAACATTCAAGTCCGAAAATGTACCTAAAGTGCCTAAAAGTACGTTTAAATTGTCAATTTCCTTTAATTTGTATATTCTCTATACTCGTATAATATATAGGAACATTACCGAAAGTTCTCGTGTTTCTTACTAGTTTTACATCTTATACCTAAACATATTAATTTAAGTTAATTTAGGTTATAATTCATTTAAATTAGTACAACTACATTTGGTTTTATGTTTTTTTGTGCATACACCCTCTAACGTCTCCATTAAGCAGTAGATGTCGCGCTTTCTACATCTGTTATGTAGATCCGGTATCTGGTAGATTTAACGTAATCTCTTACGTTTTCTCCATCATTTCAAATTTGTTTCCTTTTGTTTTTGTTTTTTATGTCGTGTTTTGTTTAATGTTTCTGTTATTTCTCGCTTAATCCGGGAATATTCGTCGCTTCTAAATGTCCGCATTTGTCACAAAAATTTGCCAAAGTTATGTCCAGGATTTTAATTTTTATTATCAAAAGTACATTATCATCTTTCTTACCTATTAGTTCAGAAGTCACTTCTGCGTATTTATTTTTATTTTATTTTAGTTTTAATCCACCCAAGTTTTATTAATATTACTTATTTTATCATAAATTTCTGCTTCGTTTCTTGATCTACCTAATAAAACGAATTTATGCCAAAATCTTTATTTCAAGCCGAAAAGTTTACCATCAATACTTATACATTGTATACATACATATAGATATATATATATACATTGCCTTCTAAATCGTGTTAATATTTGTACGAAATGCATGAGGGAATTCAAAGAAAAATTATCTAACAGAAACAGAAAATTAAATAAATCTTTAAAAGAAAATAAAATTACTTAGGTAAGTTTTAAAAATTTAAACATTCACATATTCAATACGCGCAATTCCAGATTGACTGCAACCAAAAGGAAACATCAAAAATGAAAAACATACATACCCACATGTGTATAAGAAATCTACACACGACTCAAAAGTGGAAGGACAAGAGATCCAAAGAACTGATGATGTCCTCTGTATTTCTTAATATTATATTATTATTTCCTCTTTTAATACATATATATCAAATATCGGTCATTAAAAGGTCAGAAATTTACAGAAGCTTAAGTGCGTATATACGTATATATTAAATTTTCGGCTATGCCAAACTGGAATTGCTTGGTGTTTTAACTTCATTTAGCCAAAATACGTAATTTCGTGCATTCTAGGTTATTTCTATCAGATTTTTATGTTTTTAATTTGTGTGCAAAGAGAATCGATCCAATATTTTAAGAAATATTTCGATTTTTCAAATTAATATATTATTTACCTCACTCGTTGTGTTATATATATATATGTGCTAACGTAAAACTACTAGAGAAATGTCTTTTCAGGAGCTATACAACAAGTAAGTGTTTTACTTTGAATTCTGACATATACACAGAACGACATCCATATTTGAAGTCAATAAAATATGATACTTTGAGTTGGCGATTGCAAAATGTTGACTCTTCTGTATTATTTTCTTTATATATGCATGTTTTCGTATATTTCGTGAAGATTTCAAATAATGACATGCTTTTTATATTACCTTGAAATGACGACCTGATGTCAGTATAATCATTCTTCTGATTGAGAAACACTCATCTCTGAATTTGTAACGATTTTTTGCATAAAATGTGTTTATATGCTTCTTTCGAAAAGACAAATAATAACTTCCGTTCAAAATAATAGTTCTTTATATGTAGTATGTGGGTGTATTAGTAGCGTGGCCAATCTTTTTCGCTATGTGGTCTTGTTAAAATATCATTGATACCTTTAGACTGTATGAATGTTTTTTTTTATTAAATATATACGATTTTATTGAGGGAACGGATCATATTGGATTTAGTAAGTATTTGTTTTCTATTTATATTTTATTTTCTGTTTTTTGTTTTTGTTTCGTATGTGTTTTGATATTTTGGAGTAATGGGGTGTTGAACTTAATCCAATGTCACTGTGGTTCACTGTTTGCTGTTCGCTTCTCTTTGGGCAACCATTGCTGTATTTTTGTCCTGCTGGTTGGTCATATTTTTGTTTATTGCATTGCCTTACCAATGCGTTTAGCTTATAAATGAATCTATTATTTTGATATCCGTTTTCTGTTGTCTTATGTAATATGAGTTAAGGTAGCAATGAATTTATTTTTCATTGATTGCAAATTGAGAGAGCGAGTATACGATTTGGAATTTTACTGGTGCCTCAAGCTTTTAAACGAAATAAAAACTTTTCAGCTTAAGCAGGATTTTGAAACACAAGCAGATGTGCTATGTACTTCTAGAATCGTTGAAAATGATTTCGTAAAATAATATATTGTATACATGTTTTAATTCTTATATAATGTTGTACAAAATCCACACATTTTACGTCACATTAAGTTTAAAATTAACAACTTAAGATTGGTGAATGAAAACTTATATAACACATCTGGTAACAGGGAATTTTGTGGTAATTTTTACTGTAGATAGTACGAATTGGTATAGATTTTTAGATATTTCGCTTAAAAATTCGAATTTCTCTCAATTTGTTTAATTTTGAATATCAACTACTGTTTATATGGCAAGCAATAATGTTTTAAGTTTACATACTTACTTTATCTACGTACCTAGTAAGAATATTGTTATATATGGATGTGTTATTTGGTGTGTGTTAATGTTCAAATGACTGTATATTTAGTGTTTCACTTATTTGCATTAATAATTTTTGGAAAATTTACTAAATTTTTCTGAAATTCGCACACAAACAGTTTCAAAATTTTCAATATTCAGTTGCTTGCAGCATTTTTAGTTTTTCATTTTGCTTTTTAAGTTTTTTATAGTTTCTCTATTTTGTTTTTGGTTTTTTTCATATATTTTAATTAAATTCTTGTTTAATTAGTTTGTCTTAAACTCTTACATTTCATTTATGTTGTTAATTTCTTTAACTACACATTAACCTTATAAAATGTTTATTTCATAATAATATTCTTTGTAGAAATATTCGGCACTATTGTTGGAAATAATTAATTGATTATTTTGTTTTTAAAAAGTTCTTCCCTTCCAAACAAAAATTCTTAAGGGCCAATGTGTTTGTTGTTTGAACTCATAATACATACAAACTCATATAATTTAATGCAAAAATAATTATACGACTTCTTGTTTTTGATTTTCGTTGATTTACTGTTGGTTTGTTTATTCTTCTCTCTTTCTTCGCATATAGAAAGTGCTGGTGGCGTCATTAAATTCGTGAAAGCTCAGAAATCTGTCACAATTCATTGAAAGCTAGTTTGCATTTGAAGTGTAAGCCTGGCCCATATGCACCTTTTGTATAATTCATTCAATTGTGAAATACTTAATTGCGGCACCAGCACTTAATTTCCTATATGTCTTAAAATCCATTTCAATAATAACTTAATTTTCGGGTTTGGTCTGCTTTTAAAATAAAGAAAAAACGCTTGTATTGACATTTCTAACATAAAGCTTTGTTATTGTATTAATACAACTAAAGAGTATTTGAAAGTAATATGATTGTTGTAACTTCGATTGGTTGGCTTGCATAGGCCGCACCGTATGGTACAAATATCAAGTACAACAACAAGTGGGTGCTACACAGCCAGCTTCAATCACCTTGGTTCCCTTGTGGCAATGGCATGACTTCGATCCATATAGCGATCGCAGTACGTCTGCGCGTTCGTTACACGACTCTGAGATATACCATAACCGTTAGCTATTGTAAAATGAATTGGTAAAATTCGGCGCTCAGCCTTCCTGTGCGTGTAGTTGCGCCTTCTATGCGCCGGCTATGAAGGAGCGCCAACTCCATGATATGCTATTGCAAAACATAAGCAAAACGTTTGCAATTGGCTCACTTATATGTTAATATTGACTTAGCTTATATATATGTACTCATGTAAATTTCTGTTCATCCATTTATTGAAATACTATAGATTTTGATTTGGTTGTTGGTTGTTTAGAATGAACATTTTCTTGACTTACTATTTCAATATATGCTTGTACGTAGAAGTGTACATTGTGTGTTATGTTATGCTAATTTATTTATAATTTTTTTCTCTTCATATTGTTTTCTTTTATAGTGTGTTTTCTTTATTTATTCTGTTTTTATACATAAACTATTAAAATATCTGATCACATTTGTTTGCAGTCTCTGTATATAATATATGTAGATAATGTGTTTTTTTTTCATTACTCATTTTACACAATTTGTTAAGTTACTTCTTATGTTTTTTGTTAATCTTTTGGCATGATTACTTCTGCTATCGATTAAATGAAAAACAAAATTTTTCAATAGAAAACATATTTATCGATTACTTCTAATCATCGATTATCGATTTTCCCGATCTTAAACTTTCTTTTTACTCTAATTTTTGGCGTACACTTTGTTGTTGTAGATTATTGCGCTATTGCGTTTTTCGTTTGCTTCTGAAGATTTAACCAATCACATTTGGCAAATCCTGTACTCTTGGATTTCACAATTTTACTCTCGTTCTGACAATTTTTTGTAACGCCCACTATAGCGTATGTGTATGTGACAGCAACTTAACTGAAAATGCTCCTGTATTGAAAACTTCACTGGGCTATTGTTGTGTTTACATATATTTCTATTATTTAATTTCTTTTTACTATCAATACATTATGATTGTACTATTGCGGTATTTATTTTTGTTGGCTATGGCGTCTATGAAGCATTTGTTGAGTGCTCAAATTTACGTACATCCTGAGGGAAAATATTCATGTACTTCTCATACATACATTCAGACTTGCTGGCCAAGAGCTTTGGCAATTTGTAAGGACAGCAAAAAATTCGCGTGGAAAAAAATTTGTTATTGCCAATTTATTTGGTTTATTTAGTTTGTACCTGTAGTAGTGCACCTTGACTATCGACAGTTTTGTTGAAAGGTCTAAAGTGCACATGCTTATAAAAATTATATCTAAGTCACTGGGCTATTGCATTGCTTAATTTATGTATTATTATTCTCATCAGTTTATTGCTATTTCATTTGTTTGTCGTAAACCAAAAAATTGTTGCAACTTTGCTATTTACGCTTGCCAGCAGTATGGCCAATAAGTCATTGTATTACTTCCTACCCCCGGGATTTCCATAGCATTTAACCAAAATATTTTTAACTGTTTATATGTAAGTAAGTTAAGTATATATTTATATGAAAATAAAACTAAATATTCGGTCAGAATGTTTGCATCGTTGTCGTTGTATTAAAATTCTTTGACAACTTTATTAATGGAAATTATATTTGTTTGTTGCTTCAACCATCCCAAGAAACTAACGGTGAGTAGATACGAAAAATTGCCAGTTTTGTCACGCAACTACTTTGTGGTACATATGTCTACCAATTATTGATCAATTGTGAATTATCTTCAAATAAAATCGAATATTGTAAAATATATTAAATTAACAGCGTTTTTATCACTTATTTTATGCTGATGTTGAAGATCTTTGTTTTCACTGTTACTTTATGTATTGCCTGCTGTTATAAGCAGCACACGGCGCGAAAACTGATCACGAGCGGAAGTGGACAACACAGCACATTTTTGCTGATCTATTTTGATTTTGTTAATTTCTGAAAGTTATTTCTAATCATTTTGTGCTTATGTTTATGCTTATACTTCGTGCAATTCAGTTTTCTTGGTAGCAGCATTTTCAAGTTTCTTTATGCTCTTTCAAAGAGCGAAAAATCATAAGAGCATAAATTGGTTGTTGTGTTAAAAAACTAAAGAAGTTAATTCAAAAATAAAAATATGTTTTTAGTGTTGCATGCATATATTACGATATTTATCAGTTATTATTTCGTATTAAGTTATTCATGGCTAACTCTTTTCAATCACATCTTAACTTCATTTCTCTTCTTCATGGGCATTCGTAAATTCTTTATATTTCGTTTTTCTTTATCGCATTTCAACGCTATTTGTTCGTTTAGTATAAAAATATAAATTGTTTTATAAAACTTTATGTTGGTATTTTTAAAATTGTACTATAAATTATTCCGGTTTTGAAATGTCGTCAATGGTGTTCAAGGAAAAACCTCCAACAGTTACACTGTACGACATTATTCACTATTGCAACTAAAATGGCACAGTATTCCCATGGCCTTGGATTCAAGACCCAAGTCCACAGTTCGTTTGTTTAAGTCTATTAATATTTCTTAAAATTTTTTTATATGTATATATTTTGCTTTTGTATATAAAATGTTTACTATTTAATATACTTTTTTCTATGTTGATCTTTAACCACTTCTATTACAAAACACGAAATCAGGATGGAGTAACATTGAAATTAAGAGGTTGATATGAGTGCACGTTGTCTCCGTTACCAGAACCTTCGGTTCGGCGGAGGGGTGCTTTGTTTAAGTTCCAATTGGTATTGTCATCAACTCTTTTTGAGTTTTTATATTAAATTAAACACTTGAATATGGAGCTTTGTTTCTAAGTTGCATAAACATTGTTCTTATGTTTGTAAATATGTTAAACATTTTGTTGAGAAAATCAAAAATATCACATTCGAGTTGTGAATGTTCCCCTGGGCTATTGTTGTTGTCTTAAACTAAATTCACAAAATAATTTTTATGTTATAGTTTGTTTATATTTTTTGCAACTGCTGAGAGGTTGCAAGTATGGTTTTACGGTTTTTAGCTTCAAATTCAACGACTTAAGTGTAGCAGTTCTTTTTCATTCTTTTCATTTTTCTGTTGTTGTCGTAACTACTAGTTAGTTATCTTGCTAATCTTGTGTCATTTGGCGTGGTTTTGCTCTTTTTTTGGCGCTTTTATGCAACTTTTTGTTTTCTCATTTCGCGTATTATGAATATATATCAATTGAATTTCGAATTTCTCTTACAGCTGAAATATCGTTTTCCACAATTTAAATGGCGCGAGTGCAGACGGCTTGGATTATACGAGAAATATATGTCTGTACATAAGTAATATGAATTCTTTCATACAAAAAGTATAATATTTGAAATAAAGTCAATTCTATTAGATAGAAAAACTTAGTAATGAAATATGTAGAAATATTTCATTATTAAATTTGAAAACAATGAATCTAAAGACTCTTGACTTGTAACAGTAGACATTAGTTGAGGAACTTTCTATAAAAGTAAAGAGAAAGCTGAAAACAATGAAAAGTAAAGCAGAAATCCAAGCAACAACTGGCACATAGCACCTTTCCAATTTTGATAATTTATAGTTTTATGTATTTTACTATATATTATTAATTTGTATCTGTTGAAATAAAAATTTTTGTTGAATAAATGAAACTTAAGTTGAAAGAAGGATGCGTAATATTGGATCTGTGCAACGCACAGTTGAAAATTAAGATTTGTATACATTAATTTTTTCTCAAAACTTATTCTGGTTGAGCACGTAGTGCGTTATTTCTGGATACACTGCGTCTCTCTATTGCGCATTGGACAGAAGATTAACCCTTTTCGAGGGTCCAATGGATTTCTTTTTCAAATTTGTTTTCCGGCTTCTTTGTTTTTTATTCCAAGAATATTTTGCTTTTTTACTCTTGCCAAATAAGTGATAAAAATTCCACACGCTTTATCATTTAAATTTCGATTGCCTTGTCCGCTATACAAAAGTGTGTGTGGTTTCGCCAAAGTTGTACAATTTCGAATCGAATCGCGTTTGCTACTAAAAAAACGCAATTATTTTATTTTATGCTTTTTACAACGAGTCTCTTTCTTTGGGTATTATTTTATTAATTGTTTGGTTCTGAATTTGTTTGTATTTTACTTTCTTACTTCATGCTTCATGTGATCAGACTTTTTCTAACTCAGGATGTTGAATGTCAAATTAAACAGCAAAAGTATACTTATGAATTTCATGCATCCATTTTTTGTAAACTCTTATGTGTGTATTTTCGCTTAGCATTTTTGTAATCGAAACTGTTTGCGTTGCCAAAATTGGAGAACCGTTAGTTTTTCTTTTAATTTCATATAACTGACAGTTCTCAATTACATGATATATATGCACTGGTTGTAGTTTTCCAAAAATGGTTGAATCAACTTTGAAACTGTTTGTGTTGCACAATTAGCGCCGTCAATGGAGTATTTTCCTTTGTGTTTTGTTTTTGTTTTCAATTTAGTGTTTATAATTTGCTTATCATTTTAATTTACTAATTACTAAATTTACGGTATTAAATGGTTAATTGTAATTATTTTGAGTGGAACATTTCGGGATATTGTGTGGTATTTTTAAAGGAGCTTATGGATGGATGTGGGGTGATTTCACTTTATATAAAAATGTGGCTAATGCAGTACCGCATTGTTCGTTTGAGTACTTTGTCATCGCTTCTAGTTAAAAGAGTTTTCACACTAGGCCTTTTATACCAATATTATCTCCCGATTTTTCAGGTTGCTTATGTACCTTTTAATATTCTTTTTTTTTAATTTTTTTGTCTATTCGTTTTTATGTACAAAGTATCCAATTATTTATTGCATATATATTAAATATTGTAGTTGTGAGTGTATGTACGATTATGTATATTGAATGCTTTTGCAGCTAATGGTTTCTCTCCATTTTTGGTTTTTGGATATTACATTGTCTTTGTTATTTGTTAGTTTCGTAAATATTGTGTTTGATTTCCTGGTGCTAGCAGGCTCTTTGCTGTTTCTGTTGGTTATGACGACCGCATCGGTTGTTTATTTGTAATTCTCTGACTTGTTTTTGTAACCTGTTGGCAAATTTTTTGCGTGATATTTTTTCGCAGAACACAGTTAGCAGTATTTGTGGGAACTTGATATTTCTTCGTATATCGGATTCTCCCTTTTATAGCTTGGTCTGCTTACGTGCAGGGTTACTATAATTTTCGGTTAAAATTTTTAGGTTAAATGTGTTTGGTTTTTGTTGCCCAAAGAATTAAGTTTTCCAAAATTTTCAATTTATAACAGCTTTGTATTTTACAGTTTGCTATTTCAATATAGTCCGTGTGTTAAAATATTTGTGTTTTGTTAGAGTATAATTGTTGTAATGGTTGTTCCTCTTTCAAAGTGTAAACTGCATTGCTATAGATATGAAATATTAAATAGTTTGATAGAACGTAAATTTAGACCGCCTTGAAATAATGAAAATGAAATACCTTGAAATTGAGAATAAAAGACATGTTACCAAAATATTCCAAACTAAACTTTGGAATAAGCCAAAACTTGTTTTTGTGTAAAATATTATTTTGAAATTAAAAGTTAAAGGTTATGTGAGCCAGTTTCGTTCAAATAATTTTAAATATCTATACTACCACTAATGTCATTTGATGTTAAATATGTCACAATCTACATATTTCAATAATAATCAATAATAATCTAATAATCTAATATTTCAAAAGCGCAAAAATGTTTCACAGAAAACTCAAAGAATTTTGAATTAATAAAAATGTTTTACCAGAATAGTTCCAGAATTTTTATTTGTTTGCTTTTAAAACTTATAATGGCAACTCTAAATATTAATTGTAAAACATAGTTGGAGACGTTAGAAAAACGCAATAATACATACTTTAGCGATTGATTTATATTTAAAAGTTTTGCGGTATTAAGAAATGTTGACTAATAGTCGATCCCTAATTCATGCATTACCTCAAGCAATACTTGTGAATTCTCGAAATGTAGTCGCTGAGGACACACTAAGAACCCCATATATTTTATAGTTACCAAGAATTTAAAAATTGATTGTTTTTTCTCAAAAATTAATCTTCCCCTGGCCTTGGATTGTTGTCTGCATAACTTGATTGAATACAAGTATCTTTTAACAGTTTTCATAGGATTAATGCTGCCAATGTTAGACCAATCCAAATGTAGATTTCACAATTGCTTTTATCGGACTTCGCCAAGTCCAATGGATCCAAATAATTCCTTGATATCAGGTGTACTTTGTTGGTGTATTCACTTGGTAGAATAATTTCGAAACATAATATAAAAACCAAAGAAAATAGCCAAATTTTGTTGTTTATGTATTTTTGTATTTATTGTTGTATTGATTTTGTTTTTTCTTGCATTTAGTTCTTTTGTTGTTAGTTTTTATTTTTAACTTATGTAGTAATCGTAATTTAGTTAATTAACTTAAAACTTTAAGTAAACTATGTATGTTTAATTTTGGTATAAGTATGTAATATTATGTGCGTGTGTGTGTGCAAATATTTATTTTATCATAATAATAATTGTGTAAGCTTGATGGTATTGATGAAGTAATGATTGTAGCTCACTTGTTCTGAAAGTCGCTAAAGTTTTAATCTCATCAAATGTTGTACTTATTGTAATATTATTTATATGTATGTATGCATGTATGGATGCATGGATGTACACACATTTGTACTGCTGTTAGGTTGTGGTTATTTAATTATTTAATGTATTAGTTTTGCACTCTGACAGCATTCTAAAATATTTTATTAGTCTTGCCCGTCTATAATACATACGTAATTTTTGGTTATTAACTTGTATACATACATTTTTTGAAAATTTATGTATTGATTTCATTTTAAATACTAAAGTTTACATATATTTCTTAAAAAATTTTAAATCAATTCAACAACTTAAAGTTTACCGAGAAATAAATTAACTAAAGAATTAAATAAACTTGAGTACATATTTCTATTCTAATGCATTATTATTTGCAGTAATTTTGAATTTAGGAATTTTCGATTTTTTGTCAAATTTTCAAACAATATCGTATATAAATTTTGCCTAAAGTTTCATCCGAACATTATATGTGTTATAATTTATTTTCTTTTCTTTTGTCTCCTTGACGTTTATTGTTAAAATGCCTTAAAATTTCCTAAACGTTTTCCTTATTATTTTTTTAACTTAGTGTTTTCCAAATTTCAATTAACTATTTTTTACAAAAGAATTTTGTATAAACGCCTGGGAGCTGTAATTCAGAGTAACTCCGTTAGGCGCCTATATTGGTTTGTTCCGAAATAATAATGAGTTCTCCTCGAATTTTTATCACAAAATCAGTTACATTTGTAGTATTTTTTTATAATTAACTTTTAAGCCAAAGAAACATATTTCATTTTAGTTATGTTATAAATTTAGTAAAGGCATTAACAATTAACGATTGAGATTCGAAATTTGTCACTGCAGCTGGATAAAACAATCCAAAAAAAATTATATTTTCATTAAAGTACTTAATCAAACTTAGCAAATAAATAAATGATAAATCAGAAACGTTATATAATTGTTTACCGAATTCAAAATTTCAAACAGTTTTGCTGATTATTTCCGCTATAGCGTTTAAATCTTTTTACAATAATTTGCAAAAATATAAAGCCCTTCAAGGACAAACAAAAAGGAAACTTACCGCGTGCTAACAAATTCCATAAGACTTTTTCATTCTTTCACAAAACTTGCCAATTATCAATTACAAGTACTTTCCTATCAATTTCTATATTGTTTGGTGTGATATGTTAGTGTAGTACGACGATTTTACAATATCCGCATATGAACACAAAAATTCCAACAACTTATCTCAAAACAAAGTAAAAAGAAACAGCAAAGAATATTTTGAAAATAAAGATTTCAAATAATTGTGTAAAGTTTTGAACTATGACTCAGAAAGAGAAATGGCGTTGTCAATAGACAGAGTGTGGAATTCTGACACAAATTACTTTTTTGAAATCGTTATAATCCAAGTTTTTTTAAGAAAACAAGAATTTTTAGTCGTTTTATTATTTCTTAACGCCATTTTCTTCAATGCGTAGTTGATTCACCTGAAACTTTGGTGAAGCATAATAAAACTTTACAAACCACGAAACAGTGAAGTATGTCTGTATGTTGCCGAAGAAAAAGTTCTCTGGTCGATAAATGTACTTTTCTCCAGAAGTGAACATTTTAAAATAAATTGTATATATTTTCATTTGGTTGAGCTTCCTCTGATATTCGAGGTGTGAGTCTTAATGTTATTTGACCAAGGCAAAACTCTTGAAGTTAAGCAGATATTTTAAGTAAAATATTAGTTTTGGGGATTAATGATGAAGCAACTTCTTTCCTCTTGAAGTTTTAAAAAACTTGTTCTTATATTTGATTTACAAGTAACATTAGTTTCAATAATAGACTAGTATTTTACAAAAATCTCTAAAGAAAACCCTGCAGAGGAGCCCAATAATTGTATGTAAGTTGTTAAAAAAGTCATTATGAAAAGGCAACCCCTATATAGTAGCTGAAGTCAGTGCCATTTTTACATAATCAGTTATACTGGTGTAGTTTTTGGTTGATATTGAGCAAATAAATTAAAATGCAAAATAAATAGAAAACGCAGCAAATCAATTTATGTCACATATATTATATTTGGTTTAATTGAATAAATAATATTTTATACAATATAATGGTTGCTAAATTAAAGGCAAATCTTTGAAAACTTAATAATTAGGTATATACAGCTTAAACATTTCAAAATAATATAAAAGTGCATTCAACTTAAACTTAATTACTTCATATTAACTTGTTTAAAATAAAGAAGAGACTAGTGTAAACGTGTACAATGTGATGCCATATTATTTATAAATACTTAAAATATAGTTATTGTGAGTTCAGGTGTCAATATTGGTGCAAAATCTAATATGAAAGAAAAGCAACAATAACACAACTGGGTAATAATGAAATACTTAAAGGCCATTTTTGTAGAAAATCATTTCTTGGGTAGTTACATTAACGGCATATATTATATACGGAATATATATACAATAATATATATATGTACTATATATACTACTATACTAGTATATATATGTACTATATATACTACTATACTAGTATATATATGTACTATATACTTTATATACTATATAGTATAATATACTAAAAGTAAAAGCCTTTCTTGTAAAAATTTTATAACTTTGTATACTAGTAGTATAGTACTACTATATATAGTAGTGGAAACTGCAAAGTTATAAAATTTTTACAAGAAAGGCTTTCACTTTTGTTGTGAATATTGTAAAAACGTCGACGTCAATTTGGAAAGGAGTTTTAATTCAATGTTCTTCTGACACACTAATTCACTAACATAGTATGCACATACATACCAACATTACAGCGAGTAAGCAGAGAGAGTTAAAGGATTAATATTAAGTATTTATTGTTATGTTCGCGTTGTTATTGCGTGATCATTCAGTGAAAATATATGTGTAAGTGAAATGAACAACTGGAAATGAACATAACCACAATTCGCTCGGTATTTCCTAGTGAATTGTGATTAGGTACATTACCTGCGACTTTTCGACCTATAGTAGTTTGGTTCCTTTTGCAGTAACGTGATTTTCGATTGAGCTCGTCGAATTTAGATAAAATGGGTTAAATCGAAAATCTATGAAATAATGATATTCAATAGACATATAAAAGCACTATATGGAGTGTGCTTAGAGCACATAGAAGTAATTAAGGATTTCACATAAACGAGAATTGTATATTTTAATATGCATATTTAGATTAAATGGGCTAAATCGAAAATCTATGAAATAATGATATTCAATAAACATATAAAAGCACTATTGTGAGTGTGCTTAGAGCATATAGAAGTAATTAAGGATTTAACATAAACGAGAATTGTACATAATTTGTATAATTTAATACCATATAAAGCATAAAATATGATATAAATGAAAAAATATATTGTGAGTCGGCAATGGGACAAGTTGCCACTTTTCCTGAAAAGTCTTCTTGAAGTGAACATCAGAAAATTCTTCAACTTCTAATTTTTAGCTTCATCCTGAAGAAGCGGCTTGTAGGCAACATGTAAATGCGGAGGACGGTAGAATTTTCAGTGGTTAGCTGTCTCAATTGCAAAATTAAAATTTTTGCTGATTGTTGATTTGATTTTCACATTTTAAATTAATTCTTGTCGTCCTTGTAATTTGCGAGGAGGAATTCTATACGAAAACGAAATGTGGTTGAGTAGGCGCACAAGGAGGAGTGCGGTGCTGAATTACGAACGAATGCACTTTGCTTTATGAATGAAATTGTTATTGTTGTTATTGGAAACATTTAGAAAACATGGCGCAAGCTTGCGTGAATCTTGGCCAATGATGGTGCATTTGCGCTTGTGAAGGGTTTTTATTTTTGTAGCTCGCATGAATACCTGCTTTTTTAAAAGCGGTCGATGGAATATTGAGGGACATATATACATATATGTTTGTATATGAGAAAATATATTAGAACATGAACATGTTGGGAGTAGAAAATTGTAAGCTGTCTTTTATTTAACTCCACACTAAACTTTTATATTTGTGGATTGCTGTGGTGCTAGCTGTATAGCACAACGCTATATAGCATCTTCAAATTTTTTCCTAAGTTCAAATCTTATCCGACATATAATTTGTTTTTAATTTTTATAACACCTTTTTTAAACAATTTTCTTCTATTTAAATTTTGGTCATTATTTCATTTATCATTTGCATCTAATTTTCCCTAATGCGCACGTCAAAGAATATGTGCGCATAAAATTTTTGTTCTTCTTGATTACTAGGTTCTTTCATGAGGTAGTGCAAATTTTCTCGGCTCCCTTATAGAGTAGTGTAGTTTGTTGGGTTCCCGTATAATGCGGGGAAAATGTTCGAAATTCCTTTATTGCATGGTGTATTTTTCTTTTCGAAGATAACAGATAAGACAGCTAACATTTTCGTCTTCTCTATTCATTAATGTGCTCTGGTTAAATAGGCTATACCCACGCCCAAACTTTATTAAGCTTTATTTAAATATCTAAACTAAGTAGTCAAAATATTTCAAACTCATTAAATTTTTACAAATCGCTTTAGTATTATATTTAAATTTGTTCGGGTTCGAACTTAACCCTCCCATTTGATGAAAAAATGTTGCAGATACCAGAGAGCGGCTTGATGAGTGTAGTGTCGGGCTCTAAGTCAAGCGCAACAACCATTCATAACCATGCAGGCAATATGGTCCTCAAAAAGTCTATTGCGGAGAAAAACGTTAACAAAATCTAAACAATTATTTTGCATGGTTGTAATATGAATAATGAAGTTGATTGAGGTAGCTGATACTCTACTGACACTAAAGGACCATTTTAGATATACTTGAATATTTGGTTAAGCAAAAGCTTTGTGTAAAAGCTTTGTCTTACCTCAAATCAATTAAAACGATGACAAAATTGCTTCGAATTACTTACGGATCGACCGTGTTATCCACATCTGCTCTCAGACCTCATGAAAATGCTTTCTGGAAAGAAATTCAGGAAATTTTGGGAGATCACTATAATCGGTTTATCGCCATCGATACGTAGTTGCCATATATTGAATCATTTAATAATCGAATTTGGATAAAAAAATGTGTTTCTCTTTAAAATGCTTTAAATTGCAATGCCCACCTGTTATGTGCATTGGGTGCAGATGATGTTTTAATCGACTTTCGCGTGAATGAGCGAGATAACTATAGAATTTTTTTTTAAATTTCCTTCGATGCCCCAATACAACAACACTAATAACACCATTTGGTTTTTACTATTTTTATACGATTTTAAAACTTTATTTCTCAAGATGAAAATAAACAATATAATTTTTTGTATTTTACTTTTTTTTTGCAAATTTTACATAAGTTCAATAAAATAATTTTTAATTATGATTAAAAATGTAATATAGTTGAATGTAGTATTCTTTTTGTTCTTATCTGCTTTATTTTTTGCCATTTTAGGAGTTCTGTTTTTTTGTTTTTGTTTTTATTATTTTACTCTTATTTTGCTTTATTGTTTGAATTTAAAGTTGTCACTTTCCTTGGGTAAATACAACTTATGCATGTATGTATAATTTCTTCAAATTTTTTTTTTCTACATATTCCAAGTATTCAATTTTGCTTACTTACAAACTTTGAAACGACCAAGTTTTCGCTTATTCTACATATGTGTACAAATGTGTTATGCATGTGTGTTTCTGTGTCCACAATGAACATTTACAATTGAAGATGCACAGATCGCACATACAAATTAAAGCCAAACTAGTTCATGGCAACCAAGAATTCATTTTCTTACTAAAATATTTATAATTTGGAGTTTTGATCTTCAGTGTAGAAATATGAAAGTAAAGTTTATGTAAAATTTTCATTGAATCCCAGTAAAGTGCAAATTATTGCGGTTAAATTATGGTTGCGCATGAATTATGTAAATAATCTTGAACAATTTGAAATCAATGATAAATATAATATATTTAAGATAATATATTTGTGGAGGTTTACACATTTCCGACTCGAATTGGGAATAGTCTCTCAAGAAAATATCCTGTTCAATGCGTTGCTTTTGAGAAAATGAACGAGAAATTTCTTCTGGAACAACTTCGCTGTTATATGTATGTTTTATTTATGTTATGTTTGGCTTATAGCTCTTAGTGTTTCGCTTTTTTCACCAACGAATAAAGCGATTTATATATGTATACATATAAACATTAATCCTAAATTTGTTTGTACTATCTCATGTAAATAATTCCGGTCTATTGCAGTTTAACTAAATAACTTTTTTATTTACTAATTGCCTTCTTGTTGTTGTAAAAGTCCAAACATAAAGTTCTCAATTAATTATGGTATGAGCAATTCGAGCTTAAATATACAATACTGCTTCAAATACTATTTTGAAGATGATGATCATAAAGGTGTATAATTTGTATTGTTGGTTGGTTTTTAATTGTTTTCCATCAAATTGCATAAGCATTACGCATACAATATTATAAAGATATTTGAAAGGTGTTTACTCTTAAAATAATATTAATGATAGTTTTATTAACAAAATGTGAATAGAAAGTAAACAGTGTTTTAGCATCTGTGTATTTTGGTTTCTGTAGTTCATTTTCAGTCGTTAAATTTTTTGGAGATTTAGATTTGAAACGTTTTAATGTTCGTGAACTTTTCGGAGCTGCTCATTTCACGAAGCACATCAGACTCTCGCACCGTTAGGTTTCAGAGGATTTTTTTTATTAGTTTTATAAAATGACCCTTATTGGTTTATTCTTGACAAGACCCGGCATATTCAAGGGAAACTTTCTAAATTATTATTTTTTTAATTGCTTATAATTATAACTAAATAGTAATAAAAACTAATATATATATAATATATAATAATAACTAATAAGTAGTTAATTAGTTTTCTTGATGTTTCTATCAATCCAAAATATGTTTTCTGGAACAATTTACATTGAAAGAGTATCATAAGCTCCTTGGTCAAATTTAGTGAACGTGCATTTTAAGTTTTTTTTTTTGTTTTGTTTGGCAGTCCCACTGCTAGCCTCAATGCTCTTTTCCGCTTATATATATCCCACTAAGCCATACAGATCTGTACTGTTGTAGCTCTGCGTTCTCAAATTTTGATTGATGTAACCCCCCATTTTATGTCATACTCATGATTAGTTTAGTTCAAACAGGTTTTCGTAAGCTTATCCTATGGGTGTTTTCTTAAAATTTAGATCTTTTAAAATCTTTTTGTCTCGAATTTCTTGCTTACCAAAATTTTTGAAATCCTTCATAAAATGAGTAGTTGCGTAACATCATCATAAATGGTAGAACAACTAAAAATTGGGAACGATGTTTAAACTAAGCTCCTGAACCTTGAGATCATAAATGTTGAAAGTTCCATACGCTCATCCGTTATACCTAGTTCGTTTTTTTTTTAGTTATGTATTTGAAATCAAGTAAACCGTTCGTTGTTAACAAAATATACACAAAAAGCGCTCAAATTCAGAGAATTGAAGATTTTGTGTTTTGTTTTGGTCTATTTTGGGCCCGTTTTAGTTAATCATTCTTTCGTTTTCTACGATTCATTTCGTTTATATTTTTTAATTAAATTTTTTAATTTATCTAAAATTTTTCTGTTTTTTTGTTTGTTATTTTTATTAAAAAATCAACGTTTTTTAAGTATTTGTTTTGAAGGCACTTTAGATCGGACGATTTGGCCCATGTGCGATTTGTTTATGTTTCCTTTTTCTGCTCATGATAAAGTTGGATGTGTTTGTGGCTGTTTTGGTTGTTCAATATTTGCTTAAAGTAATCATGAAAGTCCCAAAGTGATTCCAAATGAATTTGCCAAAGGTATTGTCAAAACTGTTCTTATTATTCTAAAATTGTCCGCATTCTTCGAAAATTGCATTTTGAACAAAAAATCAGATGCCGGTTAGTTTATTTTGGTTTGTGTTGCCTTCCATATCAATGCTATTGCCTCTTAACGTTGTTGATATCAATGTAGATCCAGTTATTGTTATTTTGTTGCCTTGAGAATCGTTCAATTCTTCAAATTAGAGCGCAAAATGTTTTTGTTATCGATCGAGTCCTTCAAAGGGTCTCATTTCAGAAAGCAGAAAATGTTCTAAACTGCTCTTCCTACTAAGGCAATAACAGAGTTGCCACTTCTTTAACAGAATACATTTTATTGTTTGCCTAAAGTGTGCAATCGTTTCAATAATCTCATAGACTGTTCATATTGAGAATTTTGTTCTTGTTCACCGTTGGTAGAGCTGAAGAGTTGGTAGAGTTGGTTCAATGAAAGAGCTCGTCTGCAGTTAGTATAATATAACGTTGAAAAATCTTAAAAAAAATAGAGATAAACATATTTATATAAAGGAACTACACTTATAATACATGTGTATGTATTATATATGTGTCAAATCCCATTTGGTAGTGCTGCGAAAAATATAACTCTAGAAATCCGCGGTAAAGACTTTAAATAACGTAAATCCGGTTGAGAAATAATTTGTAAATTACATTTTCAAACATTGGATGAGCGTTCGAAACCACATCTACATATATATGTATGTCATACAATGCATCATATGGATGTTGTCCGTATTGGAAATTTTGTATTGATTGGTATTGCCTTAAGCTGTTTTTGCTACAATACATACAATACATATGTATGTACAATAAATATTATGCCGATGACCAACGAGAAGAGCTGATGTGTTTCCGATAGCAGGAGATTGTTCGAACTTGATTAATATAGCACATATTCCGTTATGTTTAAATTAGACATAATTATATATGTATGTATGTATTTTTGTATGAACAAAATTTACATATGCGAATGTATGCATATGTATATGATTTGTAATATCGTATGCATTCTTATGGAACGTGGTACAATTTTACATATACACTTTTACTTACTTAATAATATACACATACACATTATGTGTGTATGCGTACATAGATGTGAGTGACATGCATTTATAGTATGTATGTATGTATGTATGTATGTATGTATGTATGCATGTATGTAGTTTCGTGAATATGTATAAGTCTGTACGTTAAATGTAAGTTTGTTATACACAGTTATAAGTTATAAAGACATTGTTGTTGTTTCTGACTTTGTTGCCTTAGTTTGCACAAATGTATGCATGTATATTTTTCATAAAGCCGATAATATTAATATTAAAACTAAGTTTTGTCTTTATTGATTTATGGATGTGTTTTATGTAATATTTATAAGTTTTGCTTTTATATCGTATTGTGCACATTTGCATTATTATTGAGCTTCTTCCATTCTTCCAAACAAAGAGGCTTATAATTTTATGCCATCCAGTTATACAATAATCATAAATGCTACATTTTTGTGTTTACATACCAGTAAAAAGTAGGTTTAAGTAATTCGGGCTTAAAATTGAAATTTCCTTAAGTGTATTTTCTTATCTGTTTTATCCTAACATAATATGCACATATCCCTCTAATACTTTACTTTCATGGTTTTTGGTTTTGTTTAGCTTTCGTTCACTTACTCTCTCCCATCCAAGTGAATGAAGAATTCGTTAACTAAAGATCATTTAAGACGATGTCACAACATATAGTATTTTTATCTGATTACAATTAAACAAAATTTTTTAAAGAAGATATATATATTTTTTGTTAATTTTTGTTAATTTTTTCTTAAGTAATTTTTTTCGCAGTGTTTTATATTATTAGAATTTTGTTTGTCTTTTTGAATCGTTGAGCAATGTTAATATAAATTTTATTTTGCTACTAAATTTATCAGTTTCTCTTTTGTTTCAACGTTTACTTATATGGTAATAACATAGAATACACCTCCAAATTTTTGCTTTTGTTATGTAGATGTCGTTGAAAAATCTGTGATCAAAATTAAAAGTTAGGAGTAATAATGACTAAATGAAAATCAAAAAGTTGTAACTCAGTTGAAATTAAACTATGTAATATATTTATAAATGCAAGCATATTGTTTACAATGCACTGTGCAATATTTTCATATTGAAATCTGCTTTAGTAGTGGAATTTATCTTCTCCGATTTTGATTATGATTTTGAATTTTGTAAATAAATAAAACATCTTTCATCGACTAACCCGCGATCTTCTTGCCTGTTCTTCGATACGTCATCCAAGACAAATTGGTTCTCATTTCGTTCACATTTTCTTGGCTCGTTTTTCAGTATCCATTGGAAAGGCTCAGTCGCCGGCAAAAATTGTCGTTTATTTATTGCTCGGTTTGCTTGTCTTTGTATTTTTTTTTTGATTTATTTCCATCATTTCTATTATATTTGTTTTTGATAATTTTGCGGTTACGGTAATTTTTGAATTTTGCTGAGACTTTGCTAATTTCGGCTTATTGTTGATATTAATTGGTCTGGATTTTGTCTATCACTTGAATTGTGTTTTTATTTTGGAATCCTTCAGATTGCTAGTGATTTTATTTGCTTCCATGGGTATAACGGTTATGCCCTTATTGTTGTTGATGTCAGACTGCTATTTTTGTTTGTTGGGATATATTGTTTTGTTGTTTTAATTCCAATTATGTAAAGTATAATTTAAGGCAGATGTTCCGTTTTCATAATTTAGATGCTATATTTGTTCGCAGAAATGGAAGTAATCTAGTTGGACAAGAAAAATCAGGGTACTATCTAGGGTTTGGGAGAATTCTTGAGTGTTTTTGTATAAACAAATTGGTCAATGCGAAATTGGTATAAAAACGCAAATAAAAATTGTTTTTAAACATCGAAACTTTAATTTTTTTCACCAGAGTGCCGTAAATAAGTTTAAATAATTTTCATTTCTTGTAATCGCTTTTATTCGCTTTGGGATTCAAAAAATGTTTGTTTTAGATTGTTCACAATAATTTACACTTTTGTTATTCTTTTAATTTATTTTGGGTTTTTCGTTTTTATTTTAATTTTAGTGTTTATGTCGTTTATTTTTGTTTCTTAAAGATAAGGCGCGAAGGTGCTTAAAATAAGCTTGTACTTTTTTCGTGATATATTAAATTTTTTCCATAGTTCCTCATATTTGCCCATAAAATGCATCTCAATTTTTCCAGCGCTTTTCCACAAATTTTGTTTCTACGAAATTTTGACTTCCAAAATTTTGTAATTTTTGAAGTAATTTTTGAGTTTGGTTTTTGGTTTGCTTTTAATTTTAATTTTAGCTTTTTTGGTTACAATTTTTGAATAAAGTTTTTGAATATTTTTGTCCTTGACTTACACCGAGAGAGAATTATCCAAAGGTGGCCGAGAGGTTTCCTGAATTTGAGTTCCAGAATTTTTTTTTGGTATATCCATTTTTGATCCTACATTTTGTAAATCGAGTTCCAATTATACGCTCTTCCGCTAAGTTTGTCATGTTAAAAGTACATTTAATAATTTTTAACGTCACCGTAATGTGAAGAAAACTAAATTTTTTAGTAAATATCTGTATTTTGCGTTTGATTTGTTACCATCAACGGGATTCGAACAAAACTAGAGCTGGTAAATTAAGAAAATATGAAGAATTCTGCCTGTAAATTATAATGTTGAATATTTCAATGTTTATGTTTGCACATTTTCACAGATTTTCTTTAATTTTTATTTAACGAGTACTAGCTGGATTTGCAATGTATTATGTTCAGCTGACATGTTTAGCTGAAGAATCTTAGATGTCGGAGGTGTACGTCAGAGGATGTAATACAAATTTATATTTTTCAAGTAGCCTTTATTAATTTTTGTTCCTTCAAAATTTTGTAAATTTCTATTTTTCTCTTTTATTTTATTTTTTTTTCGTTTTTGCTTTATTTTCCCCAACATTCAAGTCCGAAAATGTACCTAAAGTGCCTAAAAGTACGTTTAAATTGTCAATTTCCTTTAATTTGTATACTCTCTATACTCGTATAATATATAGGAACATTACCGAAAGTTCTCGTGTTTCTTACTAGTTTTACATCTTATACCTAAACATATTAATTTAAGTTAATTTAGGTTATAATTCATTTAAATTAGTACAACTACATTTGGTTTTATGTTTTTTTGTGCATACACCCTCTAACGTCTCCATTAAGCAGTAGATGTCGCGCTTTCTACATCTGTTTTGTAGATCCGGTACTGGTAGATTTAACGTAATCTCTTACGTTTTCTCCATCATTTCAAATTTGTTTCCTTTTGTTTTTGTTTTTTATGTCGTGTTTTGTTTAATGTTTCTGTTATTTCTCGCTTAATCCGGGAATATTCGTCGCTTCTAAATGTCCGCATTTGTCACAAAAATTTGCCAAAGTTATGTCCAGGATTTTAATTTTTATTATCAAAAGTACATTATCATCTTTCTTACCTATTAGTTCAGAAGTCACTTCTGCGTATTTATTTTTATTTTATTTTAGTTTTAATCCACCCAAGTTTTATTAATATTACTTATTTTATCATAAATTTCTGCTTCGTTTCTTGATCTACCTAATAAAACGAATTTATGCCAAAATCTTTATTTCAAGCCGAAAAGTTTACCATCAATACTTATACATTGCATACATACATATAGATATATATATATACATTGCCTTCTAAATCGTGTTAATATTTGTACGAAATGCATGAGGGAATTCAAAGAAAAATTATCTAACAGAAACAGAAAATTAAATAAATATTTAAAAGAAAATAAAATTACTTAGGTAAGTTTTAAAAATTTAAACATTCACATATTCAATACGCGCAATTCCAGATTGACTGCAACCAAAAGGAAACATCAAAAATGAAAAACATACATACCCACATGTGTATAAGAAATCTACACACGACTCAAAAGTGGAAGGACAAGAGATCCAAAGAACTGATGATGTCCTCTGTATTTCTTAATATTATATTATTATTTCCTCTTTTAATACATATATATCAAATATCGGTCATTAAAAGGTCAGAAATTTACAGAAGCTTAAGTGCGTATATACATATATATTAAATTTTCGGCTATGCCAAACTGGAATTGCTTGGTGTTTTAACTTCATTTAGCCAAAATACGTAATTTCGTGCATTCTAGGTTATTTCTATCAGATTTTTATGTTTTTAATTTGTGTGCAAAGAGAATCGATCCAATATTTTAAGAAATATTTCGATTTTTCAAATTAATATATTATTTACCTCACTCGTTGTGTTATATATATGTATGTGCTAACGTAAAACTACTAGAGAAATGTCTTTTCAGGAGCTATACAACAAGTAAGTGTTTTACTTTGAATTCTGACATATACACAGAACGACATCCATATTTGAAGTCAATAAAATATGATACTTTGAGTTGGCGATTGCAAAATGTTGACTCTTCTGTATTATTTTCTTTATATATGCATGTTTTCGTATATTTCGTGAAGATTTCAAATAATGACATGCTTTTTATATTACCTTGAAATGACGACCTGATGTCAGTATAATCATTCTTCTGATTGAGAAACACTCATCTCTGAATTTGTAACGATTTTTTGCATAAAATGTGTTTATATGCTTCTTTCGAAAAGACAAATAATAACTTCCGTTCAAAATAATAGTTCTTTATATGTAGTATGTGGGTGTATTAGTAGCGTGGCCAATCTTTTTCGCTATGTGGTCTTGTTAAAATATCATTGATACCTTTAGACTGTATGAATGTTTTTTTTTATTAAATATATACGATTTTATTGAGGGAACGGATCATATTGGATTTAGTAAGTATTTGTTTTCTATTTATATTTTATTTTCTGTTTTTTGTTTTTGTTTCGTATGTGTTTTGATATTTTGGAGTAATGGGGTGTTGAACTTAATCCAATGTCACTGTGGTTCACTGTTTGCTGTTCGCTTCTCTTTGGGCAACCATTGCTGTATTTTTGTCCTGCTGGTTGGTCATATTTTTGTTTATTGCATTGCCTTACCAATGCGTTTAGCTTATAAATGAATCTATTATTTTGATATCCGTTTTCTGTTGTCTTATGTAATATGAGTTAAGGTAGCAATGAATTTATTTTTCATTGATTGCAAATTGAGAGAGCGAGTATACGATTTGGAATTTTACTGGTGCCTCAAGCTTTTAAACGAAATAAAAACTTTTCAGCTTAAGCAGGATTTTGAAACACAAGCAGATGTGCTATGTACTTCTAGAATCGTTGAAAATGATTTCGTAAAATAATATATTGTATACATGTTTTAATTCTTATATAATGTTGTACAAAATCCACACATTTTACGTCACATTAAGTTTAAAATTAACAACTTAAGATTGGTGAATGAAAACTTATATAACACATCTGGTAACAGGGAATTTTGTGGTAATTTTTACTGTAGATAGTACGAATTGGTATAGATTTTTAGATATTTCGCTTAAAAATTCGAATTTCTCTCAATTTGTTTAATTTTGAATATCAACTACTGTTTATATGGCAAGCAATAATGTTTTAAGTTTACATACTTACTTTATCTACGTACCTAGTAAGAATATTGTTATATATGGATGTGTTATTTGGTGTGTGTTAATGTTCAAATGACTGTATATTTAGTGTTTCACTTATTTGCATTAATAATTTTTGGAAAATTTACTAAATTTTTCTGAAATTCGCACACAAACAGTTTCAAAATTTTCAATATTCAGTTGCTTGCAGCATTTTTAGTTTTTCATTTTGCTTTTTAAGTTTTTTATAGTTTCTCTATTTTGTTTTTGGTTTTTTTCATATATTTTAATTAAATTCTTGTTTAATTAGTTTGTCTTAAACTCTTACATTTCATTTATGTTGTTAATTTCTTTAACTACACATTAACCTTATAAAATGTTTATTTCATAATAATATTCTTTGTAGAAATATTCGGCACTATTGTTGGAAATAATTAATTGATTATTTTGTTTTTAAAAAGTTCTTCCCTTCCAAACAAAAATTCTTAAGGGCCAATGTGTTTGTTGTTTGAACTCATATTACATACAAACTCATATAATTTAATGCAAAAATAATTATACGACTTCTTGTTTTTGATTTTCGTTGATTTACTGTTGGTTTGTTTATTCTTCTCTCTTTCTTCGCATATAGAAAGTGCTGGTGGCGTCATTAAATTCGTGAAAGCTCAGAAATCTGTCACAATTCATTGAAAGCTAGTTTGCATTTGAAGTGTAAGCCTGGCCCATATGCACCTTTTCTATAATTCATTCAATTGTGAAATACTTAATTGCGGCACCAGCACTTAATTTCCTATATGTCTTAAAATCCATTTCAATAATAACTTAATTTTCGGGTTTGGTCTGCTTTTAAAATAAAGAAAAAACGCTTGTATTGACATTTCTAACATAAAGCTTTGTTATTGTATTAATACAACTAAAGAGTATTTGAAAGTAATATGATTGTTGTAACTTCGATTGGTTGGCTTGCATAGGCCGCACCGTATGGTACAAATATCAAGTACAACAACAAGTGGGTGCTACACAGCCAGCTTCAATCACCTTGGTTCCCTTGTGGCAATGGCATGACTTCGATCCATATAGCGATCGCAGTACGTCTGCGCGTTCGTTACACGACTCTGAGATATACCATAACCGTTAGCTATTGTAAAATGAATTGGTAAAATTCGGCGCTCAGCCTTCCTGTGCGTGTAGTTGCGCCTTCTATGCGCCGGCTATGAAGGAGCGCCAACTCCATGATATGCTATTGCAAAATATAAGCAAAACGTTTGCAATTGGCTCACTTATATGTTAATATTGACTTAGCTTATATATATGTACTCATGTAAATTTCTGTTCATCCATTTATTGAAATACTATAGATTTTGATTTGGTTGTTGGTTGTTTAGAATGAACATTTTCTTGACTTACTATTTCAATATATGCTTGTACGTAGAAGTGTACATTGTGTGTTATGTTATGCTAATTTATTTATAATTTTTTTCTCTTCATATTGTTTTCTTTTATAGTGTGTTTTCTTTATTTATTCTGTTTTTATACATAAACTATTAAAATATCTGATCACATTTGTTTGCAGTCTCTGTATATAATATATGTAGATAATGTGTTTTTTTTTCATTACTCATTTTACACAATTTGTAATAGTAATAAGTTACTTCTTATGTTTTTTGTTAATCTTTTGGCATGATTACTTCTGCTATCGATTAAATGAAAAACAAAATTTTTCAATAGAAAACATATTTATCGATTACTTCTAATCATCGATTATCGATTTTCCCGATCTTAAACTTTCTTTTTACTCTAATTTTTGGCGTACACTTTGTTGTTGTAGATTATTGCGCTATTGCGTTTTTCGTTTGCTTCTGAAGATTTAACCAATCACATTTGGCAAATCCTGTACTCTTGGATTTCACAATTTTACTCTCGTTCTGACAATTTTTTGTAACGCCCACTATAGCGTATGTGTATGTGACAGCAACTTAACTGAAAATGTTCCTGTATTGAAAACTTCACTGGGCTATTGTTGTGTTTACATATATTTCTATTATTTAATTTCTTTTTACTATTAATACATTATGATTGTACTATTGCGGTATTTATTTTTGTTGGCTATGGCGTATATGAAGCATTTGTTGAGTGCTCAAATTTACGTACATCCTGAGGGAAAATATTCATGTACTTCTCATACATACATTCAGACTTGCTGGCCAAGAGCTTTGGCAATTTGTAAGGACAGCAAAAAATTCGCGTGGAAAAAAATTTGTTATTGCCAATTTATTTGGTTTATTTAGTTTGTACCTGTAGTAGTGCACCTTGACTATCGACAGTTTTGTTGAAAGGTCTAAAGTGCACATGCTTATAAAAATTATATCTAAGTCACTGGGCTATTGCATTGCTTAATTTATGTATTATTATTCTCATCAGTTTATTGCTATTTCATTTGTTTGTCGTAAACCAAAAAATTGTTGCAACTTTGCTATTTACGCTTGCCAGCAGTATGGCCAATAAGTCATTGTATTACTTCCTACCCCCGGGATTTCCATAGCATTTAACCAAAATATTTTTAACTGTTTATATGTAAGTAAGTTAAGTATATATTTATATGAAAATAAAACTAAATATTCGGTCAGAATGTTTGCATCGTTGTCGTTGTATTAAAATTCTTTGACAACTTTATTAATGGAAATTATATTTGTTTGTTGCTTCAACCATCCCAAGACACTAACGGTGAGTAGATACGAAAAATTGCCAGTTTTGTCACGCAACTACTTTGTGGTACATATGTCTACCAATTATTGATCAATTGTGAATTATCTTCAAATAAAATCGAATATTGTAAAATATATTAAATTAACAGCGTTTTTATCACTTATTTTATGCTGATGTTGAAGATCTTTGTTTTCACTGTTACTTTATGTATTGCCTGCTGTTATAAGCAGCACACGGCGCGAAAACTGATCACGAGCGGAAGTGGACAACACAGCACATTTTTGCTGATCTCTTTTGATTTTGTTAATTTCTGAAAGTTATTTCTAATCATTTTGTGCTTATGTTTATGCTTATACTTCGTGCAATTCAGTTTTCTTGGTAGCAGCATTTTCAAGTTTCTTTATGCTCTTTCAAAGAGCGAAAAATCATAAGAGCATAAATTGGTTGTTGTGTTAAAAAACTAAAGAAGTTAATTCAAAAAAAAAAAATATGTTTTTAGTGTTGCATGCATATATTACGATATTTATCAGTTATTATTTCGTATTAAGTTATTCATGGCTAACTCTTTTCAATCACATCTTAACTTCATTTCTCTTCTTCATGGGCATTCGTAAATTCTTTATATTTCGTTTTTCTTTATCGCATTTCAACGCTATTTGTTCGTTTAGTATAAAAATATAAATTGTTTTATAAAACTTTATGTTGGTATTTTTAAAATTGTACTATAAATTATTCCGGTTTTGAAATGTCGTCAATGGTGTTCAAGGAAAAACCTCCAACAGTTACACTGTACGACATTATTCACTATTGCAACTAAAATGGCACAGTATTCCCATGGCCTTGGATTCAAGACCCAAGTCCACAGTTCGTTTGTTTAAGTCTATTAATATTTCTTAAAATTTTTTTATATGTATATATTTTGCTTTTGTATATAAAATGTTTACTATTTAATATACTTTTTTCTATGTTGATCTTTAACCACTTCTATTACAAAACACGAAATCAGGATGGAGTAACATTGAAATTAAGAGGTTGATATGAGTGCACGTTGTCTCCGTTACCAGAACCTTCGGTTCGGCGGAGGGGTGCTTTGTTTAAGTTCCAATTGGTATTGTCATCAACTCTTTTTGAGTTTTTATATTAAATTAAACACTTGAATATGGAGCTTTGTTTCTAAGTTGCATAAACATTGTTCTTATGTTTGTAAATATGTTAAACATTTTGTTGAGAAAATCAAAAATATCACATTCGAGTTGTGAATGTTCCCCTGGGCTATTGTTGTTGTCTTAAACTAAATTCACAAAATAATTTTTATGTTATAGTTTGTTTATATTTTTTGCAACTGCTGAGAGGTTGCAAGTATGGTTTTACGGTTTTTAGCTTCAAATTCAACGACTTAAGTGTAGCAGTTCTTTTTCATTCTTTTCATTTTTCTGTTGTTGTCGTAACTACTAGTCAGTTATCTTGCTAATCTTGTGTCATTTGGCGTGGTTTTGCTCTTTTTTTGGCGCTTTTATGCAACTTTTTGTTTTCTCATTTCGCGTATTATGAATATATATCAATTGAATTTCGAATTTCTCTTACAGCTGAAATATCGTTTTCCACAATTTAAATGGCGCGAGTGCAGACGGCTTGGATTATACGAGAAATATATGTCTGTACATAAGTAATATGAATTCTTTCATACAAAAAGTATAATATTTGAAATAAAGTCAATTCTATTAGATAGAAAAACTTAGTAATGAAATATGTAGAAATATTTCATTATTAAATTTGAAAACAATGAATCTAAAGACTCTTGACTTGTAACAGTAGACATTAGTTGAGGAACTTTCTATAAAAGTAAAGAGAAAGCTGAAAACAATGAAAAGTAAAGCAGAAATCCAAGCAACAACTGGCACATAGCACCTTTCCAATTTTGATAATTTATAGTTTTATGTATTTTACTATATATTATTAATTTGTATCTGTTGAAATAAAAATTTTTGTTGAATAAATGAAACTTAAGTTGAAAGAAGGATGCGTAATATTGGATCTGTGCAACGCACAGTTGAAAATTAAGATTTGTATACATTAATTTTTTCTCAAAACTTATTCTGGTTGAGCACGTAGTGAGTTATTTCTGGATACACTGCGTCTCTCTATTGCGCATTGGACAGAAGATTAACCCTTTTCGAGGGTCCAATGGATTTCTTTTTCAAATTTGTTTTCCGGCTTCTTTGTTTTTTATTCCAAGAATATTTTGCTTTTTTACTCTTGCCAAATAAGTGATAAAAATTCCACACGCTTTATCATTTAAATTTCGATTGCCTTGTCCGCTATACAAAAGTGTGTGTGGTTTCGCCAAAGTTGTACAATTTCGAATCGAATCGCGTTTGCTACTAAAAAAACGCAATTATTTTATTTTATGCTTTTTACAACGAGTCTCTTTCTTTGGGTATTATTTTATTAATTGTTTGGTTCTGAATTTGTTTGTATTTTACTTTCTTACTTCATGCTTCATGTGATCAGACTTTTTCTAACTCAGGATGTTGAATGTCAAATTAAACAGCAAAAGTATACTTATGAATTTCATGCATCCATTTTTTGTAAACTCTTATGTGTGTATTTTCGCTTAGCATTTTTGTAATCGAAACTGTTTGCGTTGCCAAAATTGGAGAACCGTTAGTTTTTCTTTTAATTTCATATAACTGACAGTTCTCAATTACATGATATATATGCACTGGTTGTAGTTTTCCAAAAATGGTTGAATCAACTTTGAAACTGTTTGTGTTGCACAATTAGCGCCGTCAATGGAGTATTTTCCTTTGTGTTTTGTTTTTGTTTTCAATTTAGTGTTTATAATTTGCTTATCATTTTAATTTACTAATTACTAAATTTACGGTATTAAATGGTTAATTGTAATTATTTTGAGTGGAACATTTCGGGATATTGCGTGGTATTTTTAAAGGAGCTTATGGATGGATGTGGGGTGATTTCACTTTATATAAAAATGTGGCTAATGCAGTACCGCATTGTTCGTTTGAGTACTTTGTCATCGCTTCTAGTTAAAAGAGTTTTCACACTAGGCCTTTTATACCAATATTATCTCCCGATTTTTCAGGTTGCTTATGTACCTTTTAATATTCTTTTTTTTTAATTTTTTTGTCTATTCGTTTTTATGTACAAAGTATCCAATTATTTATTGCATATATATTAAATATTGTAGTTGTGAGTGTATGTACGATTATGTATATTGAATGCTTTTGCAGCTAATGGTTTCTCTCCATTTTTGGTTTTTGGATATTACATTGTCTTTGTTATTTGTTAGTTTCGTAAATATTGTGTTTGATTTCCTGGTGCTAGCAGGCTCTTTGCTGTTTCTGTTGGTTATGACGACCGCATCGGTTGTTTATTTGTAATTCTCTGACTTGTTTTTGTAACCTGTTGGCAAATTTTTTGCGTGATATTTTTTCGCAGAACACAGTTAGCAGTATTTGTGGGAACTTGATATTTTTTCGTATATCGGATTCTCCCTTTTATAGCTTGGTCTGCTTACGTGCAGGGTTACTATAATTTTCGGTTAAAATTTTTAGGTTAAATGTGTTTGGTTTTTGTTGCCCAAAGAATTAAGTTTTCCAAAATTTTCAATTTATAACAGCTTTGTATTTTACAGTTTGCTATTTCAATATAGTCCGTGTGTTAAAATATTTGTGTTTTGTTAGAGTATAATTGTTGTAATGGTTGTTCCTCTTTCAAAGTGTAAACTGCATTGCTATAGATATGAAATATTAAATAGTTTGATAGAACGTAAATTTAGACCGCCTTGAAATAATGAAAATGAAATACCTTGAAATTGAGAATAAAAGACATGTTACCAAAATATTCCAAACTAAACTTTGGAATAAGCCAAAACTTGTTTTTGTGTAAAATATTATTTTGAAATTAAAAGTTAAAGGTTATGTGAGCCAGTTTCGTTCAAATAATTTTAAATATCTATACTACCACTAATGTCATTTGATGTTAAATATGTCACAATCTACATATTTCAATAATAATCAATAATAATCTAATAATCTAATATTTCAAAAGCGCAAAAATGTTTCACAGAAAACTCAAAGAATTTTGAATTAATAAAAATGTTTTACCAGAATAGTTCCAGAATTTTTATTTGTTTGCTTTTAAAACTTATAATGGCAACTCTAAATATTAATTGTAAAACATAGTTGGAGACGTTAGAAAAACGCAATAATACATACTTTAGCGATCGATTTATATTTAAAAGTTTTGCGGTATTAAGAAATGTTGACTAATAGTCGATCCCTAATTCATGCATTACCTCAAGCAATACTTGTGAATTCTCGAAATGTAGTCGCTGAGGACACACTAAGAACCCCATATATTTTATAGTTACCAAGAATTTAAAAATTGATAGTTTTTTCTCAAAAAATTAATGTTCCCCTGGCCTTGGATTGTTGTCTGCATAACTTGATTGAATACAAGTATCTTTTAACAGTTTTCATAGGATTAATGCTGCCAATGTTAGACCAATCCAAATGTAGATTTCACAATTGCTTTTATCGGACTTCGCCAAGTCCAATGGATCCAAATAATTCCTTGATATCAGGTGTACTTTGTTGGTGTATTCACTTGGTAGAATAATTTCGAAACATAATATAAAAACCAAAGAAAATAGCCAAATTTTGTTGTTTATGTATTTTTGTATTTATTGTTGTATTGATTTTGTTTTTTCTTGCATTTAGTTCTTTTGTTGTTAGTTTTTATTTTTAACTTATGTAGTAATCGTAATTTAGTTAATTAACTTAAAACTTTAAGTAAACTATGTATGTTTAATTTTGGTATAAGTATGTAATATTATGTGCGTGTGTGTGTGCAAATATTTATTTTATCATAATAATAATTGTGTAAGCTTGATGGTATTGATGAAGTAATGATTGTAGCTCACTTGTTCTGAAAGTCGCTAAAGTTTTAATCTCATCAAATGTTGTACTTATTGTAATATTATTTATATGTATGTATGCATGTATGGATGCATGGATGTACACACATTTGTACTGCTGTTAGGTTGTGGTTATTTAATTATTTAATGTATTAGTTTTGCACTCTGACAGCATTCTAAAATATTTTATTAGTCTTGCCCGTCTATAATACATACGTAATTTTTGGTTATTAACTTGTATACATACATTTTTTGAAAATTTATGTATTGATTTCATTTTAAATACTAAAGTTTACATATATTTCTTAAAAAATTTTAAATCAATTCAACAACTTAAAGTTTACGGAGAAATAAATTAACTAAAGAATTAAATAAACTTGAGTACATATTTCTATTCTAATGCATTATTATTTGCAGTAATTTTGAATTTAGGAATTTTCGATTTTTTGTCAAATTTTCAAACAATATCGTATATAAATTTTGCCTAAAGTTTCATCCGAACATTATATGTGTTATAATTTATTTTCTTTTCTTTTGTCTCCTTGACGTTTATTGTTAAAATGCCTTAAAATTTCCTAAACGTTTTCCTTATTATTTTTTTAACTTAGTGTTTTCCAAATTTCAATTAACTATTTTTTACAAAAGAATTTTGTATAAACGCCTGGGAGCTGTAATTCAGAGTAACTCCGTTAGGCGCCTATATTGGTTTGTTCCGAAATAATAATGAGTTCTCCTCGAATTTTTATCACAAAATCAGTTACATTTGTAGTATTTTTTTACAATTAACTTTTAAGCCAAAGAAACATATTTCATTTTAGTTATGTTATAAATTTAGTAAAGGCATTAACAATTAACGATTGAGATTCGAAATTTGTCACTGCAGCTGGATAAAACAATCCAAAAAAAATTATATTTTCATTAAAGTACTTAATCAAACTTAGCAAATAAATAAATGATAAATCAGAAACGTTATATAATTGTTTACCGAATTCAAAATTTCAAACAGTTTTGCTGATTATTTCCGCTATAGCGTTTAAATCTTTTTACAATAATTTGCAAAAATATAAAGCCCTTCAAGGACAAACAATAAGGAAACTTACCGCGTGCTAACAAATTCCATAAGACTTTTTCATTCTTTCACAAAACTTGCCAATTATCAATTACAAGTACTTTCCTATCAATTTCTATATTGTTTGGTGTGATATGTTAGTGTAGTACGACGATTTTACAATATCCGCATATGAACACAAAAATTCCAACAACTTATCTCAAAACAAAGTAAAAAGAAACAGCAAAGAATATTTTGAAAATAAAGATTTCAAATAATTGTGTAAAGTTTTGAACTATGACTCAGAAAGAGAAATGGCGTTGTCAATAGACAGAGTGTGGAATTCTGACACAAATTACTTTTTTGAAATCGTTATAATCCAAGTTTTTTTAAGAAAACAAGAATTTTTAGTCGTTTTATTATTTCTTAACGCCATTTTCTTCAATGCGTAGTTGATTCACCTGAAACTTTGGTGAAGCATAATAAAACTTTACAAACCACGAAACAGTGAAGTATGTCTGTATGTTGCCGAAGAAAAAGTTCTCTGGTCGATAAATGTACTTTTCTCCAGAAGTGAACATTTTAAAATAAATTGTATATATTTTCATTTGGTTGAGCTTCCTCTGATATTCGAGGTGTGAGTCTTAATGTTATTTGACCAAGGCAAAACTCTTGAAGTTAAGCAGATATTTTAAGTAAAATATTAGTTTTGGGGATTAATGATGAAGCAACTTCTTTCCTCTTGAAGTTTTAAAAAACTTGTTCTTATATTTGATTTACAAGTAACATTAGTTTCAATAATAGACTAGTATTTTACAAAAATCTCTAAAGAAAACCCTGCAGAGGAGCCCAATAATTGTATGTAAGTTGTTAAAAAAGTCATTATGAAAAGGCAACCCCTATATAGTAGCTGAAGTCAGTGCCATTTTTACATAATCAGTTATACTGGTGTAGTTTTTGGTTGATATTGAGCAAATAAATTAAAATGCAAAATAAATAGAAAACGCAGCAAATCAATTTATGTCACATATATTATATTTGGTTTAATTGAATAAATAATATTTTATACAATAGAATGGTTGCTAAATTAAAGGCAAATCTTTGAAAACTTAATAATTAGGTATATACAGCTTAAACATTTCAAAATAATATAAAAGTGCATTCAACTTAAACTTAATTACTTCATATTAACTTGTTTAAAATAAAGAAGAGACTAGTGTAAACGTGTACAATGTGATGCCATATTATTTATAAATACTTAAAATATAGTTATTGTGAGTTCAAGTGTCAATATTGGTGCAAAATCTAATATGAAAGAAAAGCAACAATAACACAACTGGGTAATAATGAAATACTTAAAGGCCATTTTTGTAGAAAATCATTTCTTGGGTAGTTACATTAACGGCATATATTATATACGGAATATATATAATATATATATGTACTATATATACTACTATACTAGTATATATATGTACTATATACTTTATATACTATATAGTATAATATACTAAAAGTAAAAGCCTTTCTTGTAAAAATTTTATAACTTTGTATACTAGTAGTATAGTACTACTATATATAGTAGTGGAAACTGCAAAGTTATAAAATTTTTACAAGAAAGGCTTTTACTTTTGTTGTGAATATTGTAAAAACGTCGACGTCAATTTGAAAAGGAGTTTTAATTCAATGTTCTTCTGACACACTAATTCACTAACATAGTATGCACATACATACCAACATTACAGCGAGTAAGCAGAGAGAGTTAAAGGATTAATATTAAGTATTTATTGTTATGTTCGCGTTGTTATTGCGTGATCATTCAGTGAAAATATATGTGTAAGTGAAATGAACAACTGGAAATGAACATAACCACAATTCGCTCGGTATTTCCTAGTGAATTGTGATTAGGTACATTACCTGCGACTTTTCGACCTATTCGTGTGGAGTTTGCAAATTAGAAATTGTGAAAGTATCGATCGTGGCAGATGACACGAATGAAATGTTGCTATGTATGTATATATATGCATATGCTGATCAAAATTTAATGTTTCTTAAAACATATAGGATATAATATGTATGTACATACATAAAATATATAGTATATATATAGATGTATACCTCGTGAGTGTACATTTGTATGTGTGTGTTTTGCAATATGTTTTGCAAACAAAACTTAATGACAATATATATTATGGTAAAATGGGTTTAAATCTCTGAACTATGTATTAAGTTATGATCTGAAATTATTTCTTGGCCCTTCCTAGCAGTTGCAGTTTACACTGTTGTGGTTGTAGTTGATGTATCTATGTGTGCGCCTTTTGTTGTTTTGATTCTGGTGGTGTATATTTAAGAATGAACTCAGTGCTCCTCAATACTCGATTTACATCACTTAAGGCAATTATTTTTCTATACATATATGTTAATAGTTTTGTGAAAGTGTAGTATGTAATGCATATATACACGTTTGTGTTGGGAGGTGTGGGTATTCTTTTATTGCTAAAGCTGTATTTCCATTCTTCGAAGTGAAGAATGCGAATGCACCGTTAATGAATTGTGTTTTCCATGTTTGATAATAAAATATAGCTGGAATTTACTGTTGCTCATCACGCCAAAGTGATTTGCAAAAAAAACCCAACAATCGTTAACAATTATGATCTTTCGTTTGCTTTTATGAATCTCTTACATTGTCTATTTTACTTTTGTGAACGCAATTCGCGTTGCGAGAATGAATTCGAGAGTTAAGAAAATAATAAATATTTACGAAGTTTACTTTAGGATTTGTTTGCAGCATCTTGTTAAATTATCTTCATCGTGTTGTCGAAATCTTTTGCCATATTCGTCTGAATTTGTTCGTTCGAAATTTCATTATTACCTGGTTTGGCCACACCTTTCACAAACGTTTGCGTTTCAATTGGAAAGGGAGCTACTCTCTCACCATCATTGTATGAACATAACATATATTATCGTATTCCTTAGAAGCCTAAATGCAATCGTATAGTGTCGATTAGTTTTGTCGTCAATTTTAATACTTAGTGTGTTACTGGTTTCTGAATTGCCGTCATGTTAAATTTCGCGCAATGGTTTTCGTATATCCATATAAAAAATATTTGTAATTAGGGTATGGAAATCAAAACTAATGGGTTCAACTTAATTAATACTCGTCAAATTTTGTTGGCATGCTGCGCCTACAGCTACTCTGGTTAAATTTGCCGAGGCATTAGTTAGCGTAACTGTAACTGCGTTTGTTGCAAACGTTGTCATTGGTTCTGTTGTTGCATGTACAGTTGCTGCAGCTGCTGTTGCAAGTGCTGTTGTTGTTGTGATTTCTGTCGTTAAAACATTCGAAGATTTATTTGATTTGGATTTGCGTTTCAAATTTGTACGAAGCATGTGAATAACGCGATTGCGTTCACTCTCCTCTTATTCCAATTGTTCCAAGAAGTTAGGAGATTTGAAATATTCGGGCACTGCATCATCCATACGAGATATGACTTTATAGATTGCCTTCTTCCACGATTGTTCGGTGTCTTTGCCCCCTTGAATGGCGCGATAGAATTCGCGCAGGGTTTGTTCTATCACAAAGCGGAAGTTTTGCGGTACCTTAACAAAGAAGCAACAACAAAAAGAATAGTATTTATTTTAAAAAGGTTGATATATTTCTTTTCTGTATTGTATACAAGTATTTATTGTACTTGTGTGTTTATTTGATTATATCTATTTGTATATGTCTACCTCAATGTGATTATTGCGGTTGTAATGTAGGTTCAGAACACGGTACAATTCACTGTCCCCGCCAACATGAAGCTCATCGGCGCACTTGACACCCTCAGTAACCGCTTGCCGCGCATACTTCTCCATTTGGATATAGTAGAATTCTCTGTAAGTGTTAGAAAATTTTATAAGAAATGTGTTACGATAATATTTAATAACATTCTGTTTTATAACTTACGGATAATTACGGCATTTCAAAAAAAAACAAAAACAAATATATATAAAATAAATATCTAATGAATACTAATTTTACCACGGTCAACTTTTTTAAAATTTTACCACTCGAGTATCTACGATGGGATAGAAAGCAGGGCGTAAGGAGAGTTTTGTGAGTTTATGAAGTTATTTATTTATGAGTATTTATATAAATTAACTTCATTTTCACATAGATGCACAGTACCTAACTGCGTAACAGCTAGTAAAGCTACTGTTGCACCTTGAGGTAGCATTTCTTTTCTGACAACTGTAGCGACAGCTTTGCCGCCCACCATCCTTATATACATCCTTATATATACGTTATATACATTAGCGTGTTATATAAATACACTGGCTACATCGAAGACAGTTGCAGCTAAAGTCGCAGTAACAACAACAGCGGCAATTTAGTCAATTTTGCCTCAGGGGAACTCGAGCGAACAATCGTCGCGAAGCTGGTTTTAATTTGACATCGAAGCTGTCAGAAGCATTGTACTGGCAGTACTGCACACACACAACAATAGACATACAACGGTAATAGCAATAAGCGCAGCGCTTGCTATTGCTGCTTGCCAATGCGCGATTTTTGATATTTATTGTTTGGAAAAGTTGGCACTGTCAGTTGTTATCCAAAGCCCTTTCCATGCGGCGAATGCAGTGTTTTCATATCCGTTTCTGTTGCAATAACTTGAGCTGTTTGCACCAGTTGTTATCGTCATAATGAAAGAAGAGCGAGAGCTTTGGGAAATCTTGAAATTAGCGCGATTATCAAACGAGGCAACACAACAGTGCAACAGCAGAACAAAAGAATACAAAAATGTGCTCCACACTCGTAAGTGAGGAGGTGCAACATTCAGCGCCAACAGCTCGGAATTGTTGTGAAATGTTGACAATTATAGGAGACACATTGCATACAATGAAAATGTCAACGAGCAAGGCGTACAAGGCGCAGGGTGAAATTTTGTGGGGCGGACACTGCTACACTTTGGGAAGAGAAAATTATAAAGAAATGGCATTTAACAAATTTTTCAACAACTGTTTGAAATAATTGTATATAATCAGGCTACATATTTCGAGTAGAAAGGGCTAAATTGTTTAGGAAGATTTTTCACAATATTGTTTTCTAATGTATGCGCATATGAGGGTGAAATGGTGGCTAGTTATATCCTTTCGCCTTAAAATATTGTTTAAATTTGATCCTTAAAGATATTTCCTATTGTGCTTGTAGAAAAGTGATTATTATTACTTAGTGAATGCCAGTATTGCTTCCAAGGTTCTTCGCTGCAATAACTCTGAGTGGGCAGATTGAACATTTCAATTACTTGATTGCAGTTGCTTGCTGTTTTCGCTATAACTATCTATCTTTTAATCCTCTAATTGCTAGAAAGCAATGCATTTGCATATAATATCCCAGGTGCCTCCTGAAACATTCTTCACGTTTATCTGTAGCAAATAACGAAAAATTGCTGTTCTCAACAACATCACTGAGTTCTTCGAGACTCATTAAAACCCCACAAGCCCAAGTGAATATCAATCGTAAAGCTTTTGCTAATTAAAGCCTTTCCCTCAACTAAACCCAGTAGCCACCGTTAATGCATTTCAATGCTTCGGCTTTGTGTACTTAAGAGATAAAAAAAAAACAAAGCCGAAGAATAAAAAATTTTAAATGCAAATATTTCTGCTGCCAACTTCAGAGCAGCTTAAGGCACATGATGGGCAGTCGGCGGAGTGTGGTAGAGAATCTAAGTAGTGGGAATGCACCTCAGGAATACTCACTTATACTCATTTGAGAATTATTAAAAATTCTTTGCAACAAACCAACCAAACGGCCCAACAATGCGTATATAAAGCAAGTATTCCAGGTTTGTTCTCTTGCAACAAGCCCACACCTAACTCAGCTAGACGTTACGTCGGTTGCAACAATATAACTGCCTGTTGTACAAGTATATGTGTCACAGCAAAGCTAAGATTCCTTTGCTGAAGCTCTTTGAAAAAGTCTTTGTATGCGCAAGGCGGCCGAGCCTATAAATGTGCTGCAAATTATTAATTAACGTCGCATTAATATTATCCAATAATATATTAAGATCATGTACACACATTTAAAAAAAAACCGCACAAGCGAAAAGAACTTTGTGGTAAGATAATTTGAAATTCTCATAATAAACAGATACTGATAGAATTGGTTTTTTGTATCGTCCAGATGTGTCTTGGACTAAAAAATTACTTATATGGAGTTATAGGGTCTTCTAAGTACGTTCCTATGAATTCTTATGTATGAAAGGTTTCCATTTTGAAAATATTAAACCATAAAAGCGTTCAAATATTGCCAATATTATTTCTTTATTGCTCAAAGGTTTCAAGAGTAATTTCGGAAGAAAGAGGTTCCATTGAAAGAAGTGTGAGAAAATGCCAAATTAAGCTTGCAGCCAATAGAAATTTCCGCGAGAAATGCCTCCTCTTTTGAAGGATAGATACATATATAATCCAATGTGACAAGAAAAAATCCACTCATGCTGTTGTGAATATGACAAGAGCAGACTATTGGGTGTACAAGCGCACGAAGAAACGGATGAATGAAGAAAAGTGGATATTTTAACACTAAACTGAACACTCAGTGCTGCTAAGTGGAGCAGAAAATAAAAGGTGAAGTTCTCCATGACCCTTTCTCAATCGGCAAGTACAAACCCTAGCTGCTTGAGAGTGATATGTGCGAGAAAATATGCTTGCAGCGCTCACTATATATGTTAGCAAACTTATGTACGTGTGTGCTGGTGTTAAATATGAAGTGTTTTTATAAGCAGTAGCACTTTGGAGCAAGGATACGTTCTTTTTGTTCTTTATGCAATTTTGAAAGCAAGAAGTGCACTTTTAGGCGAATACATTCAGACCTACTATTTATTCAATTTTCCATACCGACAAACACACACACACATATATATAAACACCCATTAGCATAATGCATAGGCGTAGTAGCTGAGGAAGTGCGGCATTGTTGTGGCAATGCAAGCCAACAACGCAAAGTAGGCACTCCATTAAAAAGACAAACACAGGCACACAAAAGCTCACAACACTCACGATTACATTAAGATAGAAATGTGTGGAAAAAATGACGAAGGACCTTCTGTTGTGTGTAGAGGCGCACATAAGGAGTCGTAATTGCTATATTTTTGTTTTTAATTAAAAAGAAATTTCACAGGGAACAAACACTGAAGCGCTCCTACAAAATAAACAAAAAACGTAAAGAAATGAATTCGACGTAGCGCGTGTGTGCGTATGTACATACATAGATGGCACTATTTACAGTTAATTTTACGTTTGTTATATCTGTTAATGAGTGTGTGACGATGACATAATGACGACTAAAATAGTGAGTGGTAGAATAATTTAATTATAAAAAAATAGTATAAATGTTGCAGAAAAGCTAATTAGTTAATTCAAGATGTTGGAATAGAAGAGGTGCTATAAGTGAGCAATCAGAAAAGTTCCCATTATACAGAAAAAATCGGCATCCTATAATATGTGGAGTTGACTGGCGGTAGTAATCCAAAACTTAACATGAATGAAGACTTTGCAGTCTGAGAGCGATTAGGTGGCGAAATGGCACTCGAAGTAGCAAGCTAAAAGTGCCCATTCGCTCTGCATATGTCCTAAAAGGGGAAACGGTGGGCCACATAGACTCAAAGGTGAGCGTAAACGTAGGTACACATATGTATGGATGTATGTATGCACACAAGAGGGGGCGCGGGCTTGCAAGTGCTCAAGGATACTCGTTGGAATGAAAGGAACTCAATAGCTTTTAAAGAAAAGCTCGCTAACCACAAACCAGCGAGCTAATACTAAATCTTACCCACACACACGTTGTGGTGCATGCGTATAATGTTATGCTATGCACACAAAAGTAGCCACCGCTACACAATTCCTCATATGATAAACCATAAATTCACAATGTTCACACAGTTTTGCGTTGCATAACAGACGTAATTCGTTATACCCACAACAGAAACCAATTATAATACTTAAGCACAACAACTTTTTACAAGAGTGTTGTAATTTTATTACCTACCGATTGTTTGTAATTGAGTAGAAGAAACAATGTAGATATAGACTTAAATATATATGTAAAAAATGGAAAAGGATGTGACAAGTCTACTTTAGAGATTAGTGTATATATCTCACGATTTCAAAGTTATCTTAATATTTTTGATCACCTTTAGTTAGAAAATAAAAAGTCAATTTTGATGATAAGAATAAAATAGACGCTTATCTCTCATATCTCTCATCGAAATATGAGCTCCCATTTGACGCCCGATTAATAACTGAAATTCGGTCCGTGAGAGAGCATATATAATTTCGGTTACGCCCGTGCTTACCCTTTCCTTATTTGGTTTGCTTTTATTTTACACTTTAGTTTTTTCCAAATTTGAGTTTAAGTGCACTTTTGGCTTAGGTTGCGTGAAAAGATGATGACTTGGCTTGACTGCAATCGGTTGACACTCTTCCATGCAGCAGAATCCAAAGAAAACGAAAGAACGCATACCAGAAAAGCTGAATGGAAAAAGTGTTGCCAATTACTTCATTATAATGGCACACTTGCTGCATGCTGCACGAGTATATGTGCACAGCTGGGAGGAGTGTAAGAAACGGATTACCGTTAGGAACAGGTATTTTTACGCCCTGAGGTTAAAGTTTTAAATGGTGTCATCATGATATTCACGTAAATAAGCTGGTTAAGGATGACTGATACAACCACACAGTATAAGTACAGAAGAGGTCTGGAAAGCAGCGGAGAAAATATGGCTCATATTAAGGCTTATCAATAAAGCGTCCTCTTACAATTGCAATACGTCAGTGAAGTACTCACACATGCCTTGATTGTATGATAGCGGAGGATAAGAGAGTTGATGTTGTTTATGGAATAATAATATGAAATCAAAACGACGAGAATGAGAACTCCTACCTTTCAAACTTAAGACGAGAAGGAGAATACTGTTATATGAACAAAAATAATGAAAAAAAACATCAAGTATTGTCAAGAGTGACACTTTGGAAAATTTCGAAAATTATATTATGAAAATGTTATAAAGAATTATAATACTGAAATATTTGGAACATTTCCAAAATATGTATGAAAATTATAATGGAAAAGTAGACAATTTTTCATATTAAGAAAATAATTAAACCTTTTGTAATATTTTTATAAATGTGTATGTACTACACTTAATATACTACTTTAATACTTAAATACTTTAATATTTAAAAAAGATATCTGTGCCTATTATTTTACTTCATTCTTGGTAATTCTAAAGTTGCAATCGTTAATTCACTATTTTGCGTTAAATGTGCAGGAACCTGCTAATTATTTCCACGGAAATCAAATGCAACTTTGTGCTAATTCACGTGTCAAAAGCGTTGAGGGTGTAAGTTAATTGCCTTTGTAATCATTAAACCATTTTAGATTTATACATATATCTACATATATACACCCATACAATCCCGCACATGCATATAGTATTCCAAATAACTCATTATAATTCCTTTAGGTAAATGATGCAATTCGGTTGACGCTGAGCGGCAGACTCATTGATTTCCTTCCGCACTACGACAATTACCTACAATTAACCTGACACCTCCTAATTGTCATTTTTCAGTTGCAAGCTGCAATCCGTCGCTGTATGTTATGTGTGGCAAGTGTGGCAAGTGTGGCAAGTGTGGCAAGTGTGGCAAGTGTGGCAAGTGGAGGCCATTGTGAGATGCTGGATGATACTGAAGTGCGTTTTATAATGCAAATAGCGTTAAGTATGCAACGAAATGGCTGTAGAGTTTTTATTTGAAATTAGCATTTTCTTTGTAATCTTTATATTCTTATGCATCTTGTGAATAAAACAATATGGTGTGGAATTCATTTAAAAGCATCAAGCATTATAGTATTGTAAAAGCAATTATTTATAGTAATCCTGGCTGTGACATAAATTCAATTACATAATAGCTGTAAATATGAGAATACGTAGAAATAGCACGAGAGGAGAATTAGTAACTGCATCTTCTAAGGTTGGACTTCATGGCAACAAAAATTTTCAAAACTCTCTCTATTCTCGTTGGGTCATTAATAAATTTTTCACAGTGATCGCAGTTTCTTTGGTGGCGCTTGTACCAAAATTCAAATGACCGTTACATTTTCACCCTTGCAGAGAAATTAACGGCACTGACTACACTTCTCCTTATGATTGTAGACTTCTTTCTAACTTTTGATAGAGCGTTGCTCAGAAGCCAACCAAAAATATATTCCCACCCATTTTAACGTTTAAGTCAAAAGCGGTACAAAGAGTCAAACAGAAGTGCGGGAACATTATGCATAAAATAAAAGGTAATCCAATGCCTAGCCACACGACAGCAAAGGAAAAACAACAAAAGCAAAAAAAATATAATAGCGTCAAAAAATAAATTATAACGTCTTTTGTGACTTACTGGAACAACCCTTAAACGGGGAGAGTATTGTGAATTTCAGCTCTAAAATGCATTTCCTTGAGGTAACCCTTAGGAGAAGCCGAGAAATGCAAATAAATCAGAGAAAAAACCAAAGGCATGCACATCAAGTAGTACTGATTCTTAGAGTTGTGCGCAAATTGGCAAACAAAACTCAAAGACGCTTCAGCTGAGCCTTCTTGTGCGCGCGAAAAGTCCCTTTAAGACAACGTTTTGATTTTTCTTAAAGGCAAAAAGGGTCTCCTTGAGCGCCTTTGTTTGCGTTTCTTAAGACGTTGTGCGAATAGCTACACTATTTCTTCGGTTTCAGCTGTCTCGGTATGTAAGCATTACCGTGCATTACCACCGGTTCAGGGGTTGTTCGTTCTTATTGACACGGCCAGGTGAACTATTGTTCGTAATCGTCTACTGCGCCGAACAGATGTTCGCTTTTCACGGCATTCTCAAGCAGCCGGTAAAAAGCACGAGCCTGTTTTGGCGCGCTTTTCTCTTGCCTAGTTGCATTGTGTGCTGGTATCGCTTGCCATAAGTATATGTGCATTATCCGTCAGTTAGCTGACAGCTAGTAGTAAATTTGTGTTTACATTTTTCGTTTGTCTACCGTTGTTTTTTAAAGGCGGTTGTGAGTGCACGAACGAATATGTATATATGCGCAGTTGTATGTAAGTAGTTAATGCATACATTTATATTAAGTATACATATGTGCTTTTTATGATTGAGTGCCTAATCTTATACTATTTCTTCTGCTGCCTTCGTTTTGGCTTCAGTTTTGGCACAGCGAATGGTAGCATGCACATCGCAAGAGACCTTCTTTGTTGAATTGGTGTCAGTTGGACTTTCCCGAAAGTATGCGGGCCTACCTACATACATACATATGTGTGTACAACAATATATGTACCATAGTAAGGTGGAAGGGTATAATGAACTCATATATGTAATGCTTATGCCATCAGTTTAATTCTTATCTGAAGTATTTTCGAATTGTACCTGCTCGTTGAGGGGAAAGTGCCGTGTCTCAAGTAATTTAAGGTAAAAGTGGCATGATGGGATGGCAATCCGATGAAGAGCCAAAATAGCGCAAGTGTGGTAAGTTATAGAAATTTCCTATCTCTTTTCATACATTTATATTATATATGCTTACGGGGGTGTGGGTGTGAACATTTGAAATGTTGGAAGTTAATTGTATTTTATTGACAGCTTAGAAATTTCGATAGGGTTTTTAGACATTCTTTACTATATGCGGTAAATAAATGTATGACATACTTTTTAAAATTTTTTCGGAAGAGGGAAGGATTCTTAACTTTTTTGTGGGTTATAAAAAGGCATCTAGTAAAAAGTAAAATGTGTAGTTTTCACTAACTAAAATATATATGTAACAATGGCTCTTATGCTTATAGATTACATTAAAAGAATTATACTGTGAAGCCAAATAAGCGTTTAAATCTACTGTATATCAATATTTTGGCAATTTTCTCATTTAATTCGGAACAAAAAATCCCAATCCAGTTAACGTATTTTTTTACCTTGCAATTTATCTTCCACATTTTTATTTTAAAATACCTCTTATATAGTATAAAATATCTCTAGCTTTCTTCCTATCGGCTTTTAAAAGTATATACAGAATTATCAATTATCCTGTGGTAAATTTTAAAATATTTACAAAAAATTACAAAAAAAATTAAGAAAAGAAAAACATGTCACTTACCGGAAATTCGAGAACCATTTCACCAGTTGTGCTGTATTGTTCTTGTTGAATTTGATGTCCGGGAAGTACATCTTCAGTACTGCTGAACTAGGGTAGCGCACCCAGAAGAACATCAATTTCGCCTTGCGCAGGTGCATTGGTGTTAGTGTTGACGAGTGCAGTGGAGTCAAGGAGTCGCTATTTTTGCTAAATTTACATGTGAAAACATTCACAATTAATTTTTTGTGGAATGAACAGGAGGAGATGAGAATAATATAAGATTTAATATACATTACATTTTACATTATTATTATTACATTACATTTGAAAGCGCATAAAAATGCTAACTCTGGATGCAGAGTGTCTAAAAAGTGTAGGTAAGTATAATCTAGAACCCCAAGTGACATTATTTTAAGCGCTTCCGTTATACGAGTGTATATATGTAATTCTTTTGTTTTCCCGTATTTCTTTATTCACGAGTAAGTGGCTTTGGTCGAAGCGCTGTTAGCCCTAATTAAAGCTCCGTTTAGGTGCTTGGTTGGGCGGTTTGTAAGACAATGTGGCATGTGTGAGACGTAGTGCACTTGCATTAAGTTTCGAAAATACTTAAGATTAAATGGGGTTGCTGCAATCAGGTTGTTTTAGACTTTGGTTTTGATTACACATTTTTTTTTTTTGAGTGAATTTGTTTTATTGTATTGCAGTGTCTCATTGTTGCATTGATATATATATATATATATATCAATATATATATATACATATATATATAGAGAAAAACACTTGATTGGTTTCTTTTTGTTGAAGTGATTTACCGTTTCTTTGGTATTAAGAGGTAATTAGTGACAAAGCTTAAGAAAAGTAGCAAGCGATATAAAGATTCAACCGACTAAGTTGTATATACTATGTATATACTATATATGCATTTTGTATTAGAGAGCATTATATAACAATTATATGTAATTGAGTACTTACATCATTTGCTGCTTCAGAAATGATATGGTTGGCTGCATTCCATCGAACTGCATATCGGCGGAATTACAATCGGAATTGCGGTCTTGTGCATCCATAGCTGCACGTAGATGCGCGCTGTAGTCGGGCGAGCCGCCGTGGTGGGCAGCAGCTAATAGGGCAGGATGCAGCATAGAGGGCGGATGAGGCAGCGGCGGTGATTCGCGTGAGTCCATTAGACCGCCGAGGCCGGGTGGGCTGGATGACATCTTCATGTGATGCATTTGGGCAGCTGTTGGTGTGTTGTGAGCACCACTATGTGGACCATGCGGGGGAGGTGGTGGCGCATGCGGCGGGTGAGGATTGAAGAATGGACTGTAGGGTGAGAAGACTTGCGACTCGTGCAACGATGGATTGGGAATTGCCACAGAAGTGGGCAATGACACGGGCAACATGGGTGGTGGTGGTGGCGGCGGATGATAGGTGGGCGCCTGAGCACGTGGCGAAGGACTTTGTGCAGGCGTCGCATTATTATTGCCGATATTGCCAATATTGCCGATATTGCCGGTGGTATTCACGTTGACTGGAGTGACATTGGCGCTATTGTTCCCAGTGCATGGTGCATTACAATTCGGTTGGTTAGTATTGGGCTGTTGTTGTTGGTTGGGTTGACCGCCCATGGAAACGAACTTACTGCTGCCGTCTAACATGTTGCTGGCAGTTACAGAATTCGGTGGTACGACACCATCCTGGGCAAGTATGCGGCTGACTGTTCGCGGTGTTATTCGGGTGTCTGTCACCTTATGTCGCTTCTTCTTTGGTGTTACAACTAAGCTAAGGGCCTCGTTTTGCTCTAGTTGTTGTTGCTGCTGCTGCTGTTGTTGTTGTTGCTGTTGCTGTTGCTGTTGCTGCTGCTGTTGTTGTTGCTGCTGCTGCTGTACGTCACGAGCCTCCGGCATGCAGAAGGGATTCATTTGGTTAGGGCCGCCGGTGGTCATAGAATTGTAGAGTGCTGCTGCAGCGACCGTATTCATTCCTTGTGGTGTCTTTGGTGCCTGAAATATTGCTGCCGCTGTGGGCGAAGGACGAATATGAGGAGGTGGTATATTAATTGTACTTAAACTATTGTTAGTATTATTTGTATTTGGATTTGAGTTCATGTTTATACTCGGGTTCATTGGGCTCTGACCAGAACTATCGTTTGTGATCTGCTGATTATGATTTTGTTGATTAGCAGCGGCCGCGGTCATTGCAGCTGCAGCTGCTGCATGATGCATTTGCAGACCCATTGCTGCAGCTGCTGCCGCAGCCGGTGATGGAAACGACAACTGATTGCCATTAAGACGCGGGGCGGCGATGAGGCTCTGGCAATTTTGTGCATTCAACGCTGACATTTGCGCTATTTGCTGTGCATGTTGCGCATTTGTCTGCCCACTTGAGGACGCCATGACGTTTGCTTGGCTATTTGCAAGCGGGTGCTGAGGTATCGTCACACCACCTACTGATACTGCGGGCCCGGGTCCAACATGCATTTGAGGACCGTTACTTACGGTGGACTGCAAGTGACCCAGGTGATTAGTGGACACATTACCATTTAGACCATTATTTAATTGGTTAGTTGAAGAGGTATTATTAATTAGGAGAAGAGAACCATTATTACCTGATTGGACCGCTGAAGTATTCACAGAATTTCCACTGACAACAGACTGTCCTGATGATGAATTAGGGTTATTTGTATTATTGTTGATGATGGGATTAGAGTGCGCACGATCTGCAACTTTAGTGCGTGGTGACTTGCGGTCGAGTATTTGAGATGCCATAAGCAAGTCCTTGTTAAGTTGTTCAGCAGCTGCTGCTACTGAATCCGATTGTTTGCTAAATAGGCGACGTTGGTGAACGAATCGTGTGACGATCGTGTCAACCAATGCTGAGAGTGAAGTAGTAATTTCTGATTTTAAAACATCAGCAAGTCCCTCCAGATCTGATCCGGACATTCGCATAATCGAATTAGAACTGGATCGCAACATATTGAATTTTTCTGACAGTTCTGATTTGAGAGAGGAGTGGTTGACATGGCGTTGATGAAGCCGATTGTGGTGTAGCTGTGGGCGGGTTGTTTGGTTTATAGAAACAGTTGGTGTAGTTTGCTCTAGATGCTGTTGTTGCAATTGTTGTAATTGGTGTTGCCGCTGAAGTTGTTGTGCAGCTTGTTGCTGGGCCTGTTGTTGCTGCTGTTGTTGTTTTTCCTCCTTACGGCGTTGCTGTTGTTCCTGTTCAAATCGCCTTTGTTGTTCCTGTTCTTGCTGCTGCTGCTGCTGTTGTTGTTGTTGCTGCTGCTGTAATTGATGCTGTTGTTGTTGTTGCTGCTGTTGTTGCTGCCTTTCTTGCTGCTCAGCAGCCTCCTTTGCCATACGCGCTTCCTGCTCAAAGAGGAATTGTTGCCCCAGGTACATGGCTGCAGCATTACTTATGGCGGGATGAGACAAATGTGCAGCTCCAACGTCAGTTTGCATTTGTGGCATATGTGGCAGCAATGGTAATGGACCGCTAAATGACTGCTGAATATGTGGATGCCCTACGAGCGATCGAGATGACATCATTTTGCTCATCATTTGCGATAACACATTCGGCGCATTATCTAGCGCTATGGAATTCTGTGAGGTTAAATGCTTCCGAGATTTTATAGGCAAATTGGGCGAAGTAGAGCTTGGCCGTTCTCCGTCCGTTTGCATTTTTTCGTTTAAACCTGACTCACCGGTTAGGGATGGCGATGGGGAGAGATCCCCTCCATTGTCATCTTGTTCGATACTATCACTTGCGGTATCCTCAATGTCCTGACATTCTGATTCTTGCTCCATTCGTGAACATAATTGCACATATTTTTGCTGCATTTCAGCCAATTGCTCCTGCATTGAGCGCAACTGTGATTTTAGTGCGTTTTTCTCCACACGCTTTTGCTGAATCTGGGGTGACTCCATTTCATTGGATGCTTCTTCATCCAACATCATGCTTTGTAAGTTCAATCCGAAATTCAAACCCGCAGCAGCAGCTACATATCGATCCATGGCATGCTGTTGTGGTTGATATAATTTCCGTTTCTTACATCCATTAACTTGCAAGTGCGATTGATGAGACGATGGACTAGAACGCATTGTGGTAACAATGTTCTCGACACGAGCTCTCTTCATATCCATTCCTGATTTTTTGGACATAGTAGCAGCGACATCCTTTTCAAGCTCCTCTTCTAATTCATCCTTGCTGTTCTCCAAGAGCATCATCTCAGACTGGCTAGGTGAAGCCAAGGATTCTAAATCGGACCGCGAATTCAGACCCATTAATTCCACATCTTCTAGGATATCATCAGCTTCCTTTTTAGTTACTCCCACTGTTAAGTTTGAATGAGGTTGTTCATTCTGTTCATCCATGTGCTGTTGATCCATGTTATCACCATCAGACTGTTGATCTTCATCATGCTGAGAATCGGCAATATCAGAATCAGATGATTTCCTGCGTTCTGCAGTCGCAGACTCAGAATTATTTGGCAACTGATTGGGCTCGCATTTAATCTTAATGTCGGACATGGTGTCCTCCAAAAGATTTATTACATTATTCGATTCTTTATCTTCCAAATTATTGTTGTTGTTAGCGGACAAATTATTATTATTATGTTTTAGCGTATTCTGATTATCTGATAGCTGTTGTTGTTGTTGTTGCTGTTGTTGTTGTTGTTGTTGTTGTTGTTGTTGTTGATGATTCATCACTGACCGCAGCTCTTGATCAAGTTGCATAAGCTCTTTCTTACCCTGCAAAATGTTTCTTAGCATATGGTGAGCTAACTCATTTTGTTGTTGTTGCTGCTGGTGTTGTTGTTGTTGAACATTTGGTGAAGTCCTTTCAGAAGAATTCACACCACCCAGTACCGCAGATGTTGAGCTGGCAGAAGGGACACGCGGGGGCGAACACAATTCACCAGCTCGCGAGTTCACTTCATCCAAAGACCGATCACTACAATTGCTCACTCGTCGGTTCTTGGGCGATTGAGAGGCAGATGTGGCATTCAACGATTGCTGATTGTCAGCAATTGCATTGCCGTTGTTCAGAGCAGACGTCGCAGTCGCATTGGCATTACTTAAACTATTCAAACTGTTTATGGTATTATTATTGAGCAATTTACTGGTGGCATTGAGGCCTAAGCTATTCACCAATCCTGCTGCACTCAACAGTTCAGCGCTAGTGGCCGATTCCATGGCCGCGGCTAACATAGCGTTGTCCAAAGTAGCGGGTAATCCGCTAGTAGCATCCTGCGCTTGCTTCATTTGTCGACCAAATAACTCATTCAACATTTTTGCTGAACCGAAACCGTTTGCTGTGAAGAGGCTTCCAAGAGCCGCAGTAAAATTACCGGACAGCAACGATGCTGTTGGCGAAGAGGAAGCGGATACGGAAGCGTTTGCACTATTATGTGGATTATTGTTACTAGTGGTAGCGATGCTGTTGTTAAGTGTGTTATTGGACGACAAAGTTGTCTGATTCAATAAGGCTCCATAGAGAGCTCCTCCAGCAGCGCCCGCGACGGCCGCAGCAGCACTACTCATGAAGGCAGTCGCGGTTGGTGGCAAAAGCGGGGATGACGGCTTTGGCGAAACCGATAAAGGCAATGACAACGGTGTTGGACTTGTATTATCTTGGAATCCCGAAAATAATTTCGATTCAACACCTAAAACACTATTTCCATTCACGTTTATTTTATTAGCACTGCCACAGTTATTACTGCTATTCAAATTAATGTTCTTATTAACAAGATATTCACTCGACGACGATAAGGACGTGTTCCTTTTATTTGACTTCGACGTTGGTATTACTACAGACGTTGACTTAGAATGCGTTGCCAAGTTAGCGGTGCACGTTGCTATCTTGTTCACGGCACCACACGGACTACTTTCGTTTGCTCGCTCAGTGACATGCACGACTTGCACGACTTGTTGTCTGCCACCACTGCTGCCACTGACACTGCTGCGACTGCGACTTCGACTACGACTACGGCTGTAGTTACGAAGGCGATTCTGTCTCTTACTATTAGAGTTGCCCTCGTTACTGCTTGCGACACCTTCGAGTATAACAACGACGTCGTTATCGTCGTCGTCGTTGTCGTTTTCGTTGTCGTTGTCGTTGTCGCCACCGTTGACGTTGTCGTCTTCGATAAGGTCGCTTTCGTGCGCCTCTTCGACAGTCGTGTTATTGCCAGTTGTGCTGTTAATGCTGTTAATGCTGTTAATGCTGTTAATGCTGCTGATTTTGCTTTTATTATTACAGGCGCTGGTTTTACTATTGTTGTTGTGATTTTGGTTGGTGTTGTTTTTTACGCTCTTCGCCGTATGTAACGGTGGTGTTGGGGGTGGTAATAATAATGGTGTTTCTTGCTTTACCACACAATCGGTATCTAATTCCAATAACGGCGGCGAAAATGAGGACTCTGCCAGTTTGAATAAAGATGTTGTTGTGGCCGCCTTTAATAGCAATTTATCATCGTTGTACAATCCGAAACACTCTGTGTCCTCTTCCGATGACATCATAAGATGCCAACAATCTAGATAAAGCCTTATTCTCTTTCACAGCTCGCAGTTGTCGCGAGTTTAGCTCTATCCTTTTATGTCTCGCTTTCTCTTGTCCTACCTGGTCCCACGTTACCAACACAAATTCTATCTTCAACTATGTTATGCTTCTCTGACAGCGATTACTAGTGGTGAATACTACAGTCGTTTTCTCGGTTAAGTCGCTGTGTAATGGTTTAGTGCTTTCTGCTTTGGCTCGGCTACTTTCGTCGCTGCTGTTACCTTTGGAATGCGTACAATGGCCACACGTACACCATTCACATACGCAAACAAAAGTAAACGACGGCGCTGGCAGTTGTGGTGCATGTGTGAGTACGTGGATCGTCTATTGGCTCGCTAAGTTTTTGCCTTTCTTTCACACAGAAGTTTTTCTTGTTTGCTTTTGTTGTAGAATTTACTTTATTACTTATGTGAACTGTAAAGAGACAATTACCAACACTAATGCACGGTGCTCACACTCCCACAGTAGATTTATACTAATATCTGCAACAGCCACTGCTGCTGCATTCACTCTGGGTTCTGTTCGGTTTTGTTTTGGTTTAGCTTGGATTGGGTTAGGGTTTCAATAATTGGCCACTGCACGTCTTCTTGAAATCGTCGATATTCGTTGTTCGATGCTTTTGGTGCTGTTATATTGCTATTGCTCTTGTTGCTTGGAAATGTTTTAGTTGGATTGGCTCAGACTCCGATAAACACTCAATCATTTACAACTATAGGTTCCAGGTTGAATTATTCTTTTAATAGTTTCGCCTTCCGTTTTGCTGCTATTCGTCTAAATTGTTTTATTGGTTTTGGTGTCTTGTTCAAGTATTCTAAAATCGCCGCACTCTATTGGGCGAGTATTTATTTCAAAGCGTTTTTCGTTTTTATACCCTAGCAGCACACTGTGGTGCACCAGGGTATTACTGAAGTGTTTAATTTCGCAATAAATGATATAAAGGTTTTGCAAATATACGCAATCTAATCGCTCTGACCCTTTTTCGGTTAATTAATTTGTCAATAGTAAAGTTGTTAGTTTTATTTAATGCCTCTGTGAAACTTCAGAAACCTCGATCAATATTTTAATGCTGTTTCATGCAAAATGTGGGATTGGTTTCTTATCCGTTTTCGTTTATTCATTCATTGGTGTTTGCTTCAATACTTGTGTATCTTTTTCTCTTCCTTGGATGTGTTCAATATTTTAGCTATGTTGCTTCGACACCGTTAGCTTTGAATTTCCTTCTCTCCAAAGACCGCTAGGGTCTCAAGGTTCAATATCGCCAAAATCTATAATTTTGTTCTCAACTTTAACGCTGTTCTCAAGAACGATGACGATGACTCGTTTTATTATTTGTTTTGGTACTTTTCGTCTTCTACGTTTTTTGCTCTTTCTAATAATGAATTTAGTTTTGATTTTTCTTTCCACCACCACACACATGCGAATGTCTTTTGCATTTAATTTCTATAACATTATTGCAAGATAGTTTTATTATTATCTAATTTTATTAGTTCAATAATTTCCATTATAATATTTGAGTGTATTTTTGACTTCATTTTATTTGTATTTAAAAATTTGCTCAAATATTCACGCACGAGTGGTATCAAATGATTTTTGAATTTAAATGTTTAGTTTTGGGTCGTCTGAATTTGGAATCCTCTATCCTCTCGAGCATTCAAAAGTCTCTCTGCAAAAAACCAGTTTTGGGAAGAATATTTTTTTAAAACCACGAATTACATTAACGCTTAATTTGAGATGTAGTTTGTAAATTATGTACTACCTTACTTTATTCGAAATAAAAATTAAATTATCAGAAAGATACATACCGTTCGGCACTGTACACTTTTCGTGGTGTTCTGTTATTTATGCAAAGATGGAAGACTGATTTATTGTTTATTTAAAACGCCCAAAATACTAGGAACTTTTTTAGATTATTCGCAGATCTTCGCAATGATCTTAAATCAAATTCATGAACTAGGAATCCCACTTGCTGAATTTTTTATAATTTAATTTTGCTTAATGTTTTTAGCAAATGGTATTACGTTTTGAATATTATGTATTCTCAAATTAGCTTAAAATATTTCTTTTCGTAAAAATCGCTGAATTATCATTAAAACAAAATTGGCGTTTGCCTGGGTTATAACGGCATACAGCTATCATATCCTGAGGTATGAGATACATACATACAATTGTATTAAGGAGTACTTCGCTATGAGTAACAATATTTTCTAGTGTTGCAAGCAAAGGAATGTCCCAAAATTAAACCACCCCGAAAACTTATTGAATTTTTCTTTCACGAAAAACGCACTGAATTTGAACGAATGTAGTAATTCAAATAGAGACTGTACCCTATTTTGCAATACACGAGCTCTCTTATGCGTAAAATTTTCCGCGTGCGGACGACTCACCACCTAATTTACACTCATTTGCAGAACTCAGATGGCCTCACATTCCAAAGCATAAGTAACATATGCATTAATGCATTCATACGTTGATGAGTCTGTGATGCTCGATCTATGAATTCAATAGTTAAATTTATTTTCTTTTATTTTGATACTCTTAGGACTACGTAAGTACGTATGTGCATATGCATATGTATTTGTATTTTTTGTTGGAAATTTACCACAAACAAAGTGTTATTTATCTCTGCTGTCCATTATAAATCCTCCTGTAAATAGAAAATGGTAAAATTACGGGTTAACTATATTTCGAAATAATTGGGTCAATATAAAATAGTCAAATATTTAAGATAATGGGGTTTTTATATCAATTATACATATATTTTTCTAAAATCTAAATGTTTTTATAGTAATATTTTAGTAATATTTTCCATTTTTGTGATAGTGAAGATTTCGTTTTCCGACCTCAGTTTGGTGTACGTGGAGTGTTCAACAAATAACGGGAATGTTCTTCGACTGTGTTCGTCGACTTTAATGCCATAGTGGATCATGAATTCTTGCCTCAAGCTCAAACGGTCAATAAGGAGTATTATCTACAAGTTCAACGCCATTTGCGTGAAGCAATCCGAAAAAATCGCCCGGATTTTTGGAAAAACAATTCATGCTTTTGCTCCCTTTCGCTCAATTCTGCTCACACTTCGCTGCTTGTTCGTGAATTCTTGACCAAAAACAATACTGTAACAATGCCCCAGCCTCTATATTCGCCAGACATGACTCCATGCTACTTTTTCCTATTTCCAAAAATCCAGTATAACCAGTATAATCCAGTATAATCCAATATAATCCAACCAGTATAGACAACATTAAAAGCGCTTCGCTGAACGAACTAAAGGCTATCCCAAAAATCCAGTTTGAGGAGTGTTTCGACCTTTGGAAGAAGCGCTGGCATAAGTGCATAATATCGAATGGAGACTGTTTTGAAGGCGACAGCATTAATGTAGACGAATGAATAAATATTTTTTTCAAGAAACGAAAATTTCGGTTATTTTTTGGAACACACCACTTACCGTATTTAAAAGTTCTACTAAGAACATATGCAATTTAAATTACAAACAAATGTAATTTAGTTTAATTCTTAGATTAAATTTTAAAGAAACGTTGTTAACTTACTTTATAAATAAGAAATTGTTGGCGAATGAGATTCTAAGGAAAGCATATAAATCTTAAAAAACTAATTAGCAAAAAAGAGTTACGTCACAAGAAAGGTATTAAGTTGTTGTTATTAACCTGTTCTCTTTTATTCCCTATACAAAAATTAAAGATTTCGTTTACTGAAAGAAGCGATATTTTAATAATTTATTTATATTTCTTGTTTTCGAAAAAAATATTATGACTAAAATGAAATCCTGGGCATCCTGTAACCAATGCAAATAATTTCCTTTTTACTTCTCACTTGCTCTCGCTTGCATGCAGTGACATTTTCTCTCTTCGAATTCTCATAATCGTCCGAATGTTTGCAATATTTCCTTTTTCCTCTCCCTTACCCTATATTGCCGGCGGTTTCAAAATATATGTACATGTGTGTGTTCAAGTATGTACAACTAATAATTTTATAGTCGTTTCTCCCGAATTTCGTTCCTATCCAAACTCGCACAGAAGACCAAACTCACTGAAGCGATCGTGGTGCGTGCCGCGACGGTTGCACACCTGGAGTTTATGTGCAAGCACAACCGGAATACGTCGTGACGGTTTCATGCTCACCAGTTCAAACTCATATCTACCGGTGTGTACTCGTTAAGTGTCATCTACCAGCATAGCGCGCTGAAGAATGATTTCTGCCTGCAGTAGAATTACTGTGGCGCAAGCTGCTCCCTCGCTTGCAAAAGTGGAGGGTAAAGAAGGCGTTAGAGAATTTCATAAAGTTAGTAGCATGTGGCATATTTGTTTATACTTCCATAGGTAGAGAAGAACACACATTTATGAACGCTTTTTTGTTGTTGTTATTTGAACAGCAGCTAGTTCTCGACGACAGAGGGTGGAGATCAATTCAGGTGCCGAGCGTGCTTTTTGTTCTTCAATGTATTGCATAAAATTTGTTTACAATGATTATAAACCTTTTCCATTATTTGACTATGGCAAAGTTAAAAAAGTTTTATTCGATATTTTTTAACATATGTAGATTCAGAAATTTTAATTTTATTTTAAAGCATTCAATACATTTAACAAAATATTAGGAATTTTCATGCTCTCATTGCTTTAAATTTAATATAATATTTAGATGAACATTATTGTGAATTGTGAATTATAATATGACGATTTGACGGTTTATAGAGAAGAGTTGGTTCTCCTATAGGTATATGTCTAAAAGTACTAATGATTTCATATATTGTAAAATTGGTAAACAAGTTTCTGTCTTTATAGAAATCTATTTCGCAGACTTTTTCTATGATCTCACATTCTTGTTCTTATCCAGATGAAAGTGCACGTTTCTTGTAGTTGTATTTATAAACTTCAATACTTAGCAACCACTTCTGCATAATTTAAACAGCCTTAATATGTTAATAGTTGCATAAAGAGAAAACAGAATGCTAGCATAATAAGCCACTTTGTACCCTCTTACTTGCAGATTCAAGTTGGACCGGCAGTAGAAAATTTCCGCAACGAAGATTTGCAATTACTAATTTGCCACAAACAATGCAAAAGACTTTTATGTTTATGAGAAAAGTTACACCAGTTTGCATTTGGCTAAAATTACATCGGCAATAACATGTCAACAACAAATCCATATACATACGTTTATACATATGTACATACAAATCCTTGCAGTCAGAAAATATCATAAAGTAATAATGGCAAATGCAGTAAAAATATGATATGTACCGTTACGAGTAAGGAGACGATGCCAGGAAGCGTGGAAACCCAGTGAAGATAAAAGTTTGCTGAAGTTGAGTATTAAAGACAATTATGCGCAATTGTATGGGTATTAATAAAATATATTATATTCCAAGTGCTCTCGGTAAGTTTAAGCTGAACTTATTCTAAATAATTTTTAATCTAAATTGCAAAATTTCGAATAACATTTGAATTTGTGCTTAGGTAAATAATCACCCTAGGATACATATATTGGTTCCCAGTAATTGTGTGAACTTCGTGAGAGAAGATATTTTCTACCTCTATGTGGGGTTTTATCTCAACCTCCGCAGATAACGTCAAACCCTCGATTGTACGTCTGATTTCATAAGGGTGCCTTAATAGCTATAATAGCATTGTTGATACGATTTGCAATTGTAGAACTCTGCTTTTGGGGGTGAAGCTTGGGAAAGAGACCATTAGTACTCAAGTTAAGGCTGATATTTACTTCTAAGAATTCTTTTATCCCTAGGAGGATAATAAATATGGATATTAACTTTCCCTTATACTTACACGAAAAATGCGCTTGGCAATAATACAACTTAAAGCTGAGGACTCTTGATCTTTTGGAAAAACTGAAGTATATCTATAGCATATTCTGCGCATATCGTATGTAAGATCAAATGTATGTATGTAATATTAAGGGAACATTTCGGATATGTGTCATCACTCTTCCCTAAAAATACATACGTGTGTACGGCCAGATACTTTAGGTTACATCGGAAAAGTCTCAATTGCTTTTAGTTGAAGATTTTTCAAACTAATATATCCTCAAGTGAAATAAAATAATGAAAAACATTCATCACACTTGTATATTTAACGTGTCAGGTCACCTCGAGCTAAACTTTTTTAACGGAATTTAAAGTTACTGGATCCGAACAATAATCACTATAATGTTCCTAATATGAAAAATTCCAAAGAAGACACATATTTACATATAGTTATACATAACCCAATATATTTTTATATAAAAATGGCTAATGTAGAATCAGCTGACATCTAACCTCTCCACCAATTTAAACACCTTGCTCATTACACATGTTTGTATGTATGTACTGTAAGCGTGCGCCCAAACAAATGCACATGTAAGGTACCGGTAATTATATATATGGCGAGCGTTCACTTACGCTGTAAAAGTATTGCGCTGATGACACCCTTCCTCTTCTCAACAGTGTATTGCACTTTGACGAGCAATACCAGTCAAAATAATATGGAAAATATATAAGCATGTTTGTAATGGAAATTATGGCGGGTTTTTGATTTTGGTTTCATATACTCCTGTCTACTATCATAGCCCACAAGCTATGCTTTTTCCTTTGCGGTACATATTTATAAACAATGATTTTTAAGTCACTAAAAGTTCTTGAGGTTATTATGTGTTACAAGGAAATACACCTGTGAGTGCGAGCGTTGAAATGTTCGTTACAAAGATCTGTTGCATTAAATTCACGATAATAATCATTAGTGGTGCCTTACTGTTCCGCTGAGTGACTTGTAACGGATAAAAGTCAGAAACTCCGGTGCATTCTTTGTTGGTGCTTGAATGCCGTCGATAACTTCCCAAAGCGTCTTAAGACGCTACGTTTGGTGGTGGATATGGTATGACCACTTCACCTAGAAACGGCAGCGCTGCGTCAGGCGGTGGTGTTTTTTATTGTATACGACTGGATGGTATGTGAGTATTGAATTGAAAGTTACAAGGAACATATGGCATGAGACTATACGAGTATCACCTGGAAAATGATTATTATTGAAGTCAAGTATAGTAATGTAAGTGCCCCGGCAAGCATTTTCCAAGAGGCGTGTGAACGTATGTATGTATCTACGTGCTCATATACTCGTATGGTGCGTAATAAAATGGAAACTCTCTACAATGAGAAAGGCTCTGCTAGTGGCATATGGGAATATTTGAATTTTTATTTTTCATAAAAATAAATGGTATTTTCCTTGTGAAATATCCTTACTGTTTACTGGAATGTTGGCACAAGTGAGGAATAACCGAAAATGATTTCTCTAATTGATCTGTAGCAGAAAAAATATCAAATCCGACAATAATTCTTTAAAGCCTCAACTTTAAACTATATAGTTAGGATGTAGCTTGGAAGGTCCGACGACATTTCCTACAAACCTAAAATGTAAAAATTGAACTTATTGTGAATGAAACATTAATGATATCTTCAAGAGGGATATTGAACTAAATAGAATATGAATAAGTAAATTAGATTATCTGATCTATAATTGACAAAATAATAAAAAGAAGGTTGATTTAAAAAGGTTTATATGAAAATTCTTGGTGCTTTGTGAATAAAAAATTATTTTAGCTAGAGTACAGATTTATACAGTCCTTAGCCACTGAATTTAGAACGCCAGCCAGTTTTTATAATTTTTACTTTAGTGTTCTTCTAATTGATAAAAAACAAAACAAAAAATTAACAAAACTTAATTTAATCAACATTGTTGAGAAGAATGATGTCTGTAAATTCTTGATTACTTTATATGGTTTTTAGATAATACTCGTAAGGTAAACCTGTGTGACGTTGCTCTTTACTTATTTGTGATACTTTTTTATAAGATTTTTCGTATGTTTTTTCTTTCAAATTGAATTTCCTAGTCTTCGCGGATTTGTATATGCGAGTGTAATCGAAGATTCTATACTCTCAAATTTTTCAAAGATCAAAGCCGGAGGCATATTATCAGGTGTTGGGAAAACTTTGTATTAAAAATGTTGCGTAAGAATTCAACATTTGAAAATCTTATATTAGGCATATGAGGGCTACGGGACGTATAGACCCAAATTTACTCATTCTTGACAACTTCTTCAGTTTACCGCAATTAACCCGATTTTAGCCATTTTTGATACACGAGGACTTTATTGTCATAGAAAGGTGCTCTCTGAATTTCATTAAAATGTCTTAATGTCGGTAAAATATTTTCGGTAATTTTCGGTAAAATAAATAATATTTCGGTAAAAAACAGCCAAAGGCACTGAGGTATCTGAACGCTTGAGCGAAATTACGAAAAAATTTAAACGTGATATGGCTCCACTTAAAGGCACTATTTGTGTCAAGTTTTATTTTGATATCTTTATTTTTGCTTGATACATATTTTGTAAAGTGAAAGGATCAGATTGAATTTAAAAATTTGTTATATGGAAAGTAGGCATGGTTGTTAACCGATTTCACCAAATTTCACAATATAACATAAGAATGCTAATATTATGTTATGCACTGAACTTGGTTGAAATGGGTATAGTCGTTCCTGAGATATGAAATTTCACTTAAAAGTGGTCGGTGCTAAGCCCGTTGTCTAATTTTTACACCTATTCTGGTGCAGCCATTCCGTACCATATTTATTTTAAGAATAAAAGCTTCTGATGTGTTTTTTAGTGAGTTATCTTACTTTCAGTAGATTTCAATAATAACCGTTATACAGGGGATTATATATATGATTATTATTATATATATAGATAAAGAATTATTATTTGATTTCTTCCTTTTTTTCTTGTATGAGGAGTTGCTAGAAAAACTTGCTTCAAGCAAGTTTGCTTGATTCTTGTTTAGTGGTATGTGAGAAATGTACAGAGATGTACATCAATCCTATTAGGGGACGAGCTATACCCACTTTTTAAAATCTTCTAAACCGCAGATTGCACTCCACACCTCGATGCCCTTTTAGCGTTATCGCTTGCACGGTCAAACGGACAGAGAGACAGTCACACAGAATTCAATTCGTCTCAACATACCGAACATTTTGATATATATAACTCTAGATATAACTCGATTCGTTTTAGGTGTTACAAACAACTGCTAGGTGAACAGAACTATTTTTTGTAATATTTGTTTTCAAAGCAACTGTAAATTCCGATTTTAACCTTAAAACATAGGTCGGCAAAGGTTTTCCACACATAGAGAAATTATTAATTCTGGCTTAATTCATGGAAGCAGACTCCAGCCTCTCCGGAATAACTCAAATTGTGGAAGTAAGCAAATTTTCTGTCTCAAGAGTGACAAATAAATAGATCAAATTTAGTTAAATTTTTTTCCCTCGTCTATTATTCAATGAAGACTTATTGTATTTTGTTTAGGATTCTTTTAAATTACTTAGTACAAGGAATTTGACTAGGTCTACAACAATGTAGAGTATGTAGAGATATATATGCATATGCATTAACTGATACGAATATGTTTAAGGCTCTAAATTAATTGCAGAAAAGCGCTTTTAACGAATGCTTTGCGTGTCCATTGGATCGATAGGGGTGTAAGTTATTGCCAAATCCCATGGTACGAGCATTTATACCATATATGAAAATATACCTTTGCAAAGAGCTCACTAGCTATTCATCATCGCTAAGCCATAGCACTTAAGTTCCACTACATGTCCCCATCATGTCTCCATATATTTACTCACATACACACGACAAGCATACGAAAGTTTATTAAAAAGTAAACTAAAATGTATTTGTTGCGACTTCGTGCCGTTCATCGCGATCAACGCATAAAATATGATCCGGTAAAATAACACGACAAGGACAAAGAATTAAAATCTACAAAAAGTAAAATATGATGTGTGTAAAAAGGCAATCATAATATGCATCTAGTAGACACATTTGAGTAATTTCCGTTGCTTCGTATATGTAGAAACAGCAATAACAATAAAAGAAAAATTAAAACGAAAAAAGTATTAATAAAAGAATATTAGCATTACTACAATGAAAACGGTTTCAATATTTTCCGAGTAAATGGAAAGATATCTAGATAAACAGTTATGGATGTCGATACTCTTGCATGCAATGGGTGTTCCACCATAAGGCCCAAGGTATTGGGCAAGCACGAATGACATCCATCATGCTCACACAAATGGCTTAGCTTCCATCCTCCGCCCACAAACTTGCACAAGGCGTGATTACATTGGCTCGCTCACTCACACGAAATGCAAAATGCACAACAACAACAACGAGAAATGCTAGAAAAAAGTGGGGGCAATTTTATAGATAACGCGTCACGAGTACACTTATCTATACGCGCATCAGTTATTGAGATTTACATATAAACATTTGTTGCCATATACTCATATGGTATATAGTCTTTATGGCGGTGAAGAAAAGTCTGCGCTTCTAAATATATGTTTGGTGTTTATGGCGCCGCGAGGTATGAGCTGCTAACGTCGTCTCCAATATGGGCGCTATCTAATCAAAAGTGAACAAAAAAGACGCATATGTTCATTTCGTTGTATCTACGTTTATGCATACTAATATATGATAGGAGCCGTTGATAACTGCCAGAAAAACTTGGTAAAAGGAATTAGACTAAGTGCAGCACGCGGGCCGATTTGTTCAGCCATAGGACAGCCGAACGTCCCACCTCAACCCGTCATACCTTAGATACCTACTATTACTAGCTGGCTCTGGGAAAATATTAGCACACGGATCACTCAGTGAAGAGTAAGGGCATGGAAATGTATCTAATAGCTTAACACACACACACGCGCAAGTGTATACGTAAAGACGCAATAGGACGAGGAGGGTGAAAGGTATGTATTAAGGTGTCCATATGGTAAAAAATTATCGTTTCCAATGGAACTCACATTTAATTGTTCTTAACAAAGACAACAAAATGTACAGATTGACGGAGTACATTATTATCGCCAACGTATATTTAAACAAAATATGGCAGATTTACTCGTAAAACGTGGCCGAAAGTATATTTTGCTGTTCTATATCTTATCTCTGCTCTGCAATCTACAAATAAGCTGCCTTATTTTTCAAAAAGCATTAAGAGACATATTTAGCTAACACTGTTTGGAAAATATTGCATTTCATTATTGATTTTTTTATTAGTTGGCAGAAAGTGTTTACGAAGGAAATATTTTGGTGGCGTTCATATGTGTGAGTTAAATGCTTATGAGGTGGGAAATAGTGATTTAATATATTTTCCCATATTTTTCTTTCTACCAAACTGTTTACTGTTCTAGTAGTTTCGACTTTACAGTTAAACTTTTAAGAGGTCCATGCATAATGAATGCATATGATACATGCATATATCATTGTGTCAAAACATTTTCCAACCTTGGTATATTATGATATCGTGCCCATTACCCACTTTATTGTTGTAGTATTAAGTAATATTATCAATATAAAAAAGAAAAAAGTAAGCAAATAAGCAAGTATATTACAAATAAACACATTTATTAAATTGTTCACTGTGTTCTCTTATTCTACTTCTTTAAATAATAGTACACATCAATGTGGACAACTCACTCCCATTTAGTTGGGCATATGTTCGAGCAATTAACATTTAACACGACATTTTCTTACGAAGGACGGTGTCCGCGGTGTTAAATATTAATACACCCACAGAATGTTAAGCTATAATAACTTTTTCTTATTTGTTGAATATGGAGTAACGCCGGTAAGTGCTTGTCATGGGTACGTGGACGATGAGGACACTTAGATCGGAACTCTTATGTTTTAGTATAAATTTGTGGCAAATACACAAGTAGGAAGCGACTCGTTGCATTGTTTAGTATTGACACCGACTCCATATGTTTATGGAGAAGTAGAGAAGATTGGGACGACTAGGAGAATGTTAAAAATTGTTTTATGACATGTTTCGGATAATTATTGGTGGCGTTTGCATTGCAGCCATTCGGGTTCATGCCGTTGTTGTTTGAACTTTGGCGTCACATTTGCGACCTCCTCGTTGATGAGTATGTATGGTATTGTGTGTGAGTACATTGGGATTGTTCACAAGTGTATCCATATGAACATCAATTATCGTGGAAAGTGTGCACGTATGGCCACATGGGGCAGTTATTAATGTTACTTTATCGGCTATCACAGATCTCTTCGTACTTGCAATTTTCTCTTTATTTAAAAACCAATGTTTTTGCATGCACATTTCCACAAATTTCCACTAATATCGGTTGGGACAAAAATTTAGTTAGCAACATATTAAAATAATTTCATATCGCGTGTCAACGATTCGTCAGATGACATGTCTTTTGTTTAATATTAATATCCTTTCTCAAGTATGACGCTTCGCAAAACGCGCTCACTTAGGACTTAAACGATTCGTCTCACTATTTCATCATGGCGCTCATGATTCACCTTAAAAAAAGTGTGGCGTTCATTCATTGTCATAAATAATATTAATTTTTTCAATTGAATTACAGGAAACACTTGTAATGTGCCGGCAGGCGTAACAAGGCCGCAGCTGGATGTTTCCAGTGCGTGACTACTAAGCAATTGATCATGTGTTCAAATTTTCTTTCTAAAAGCAATCGCCTCCACTAGCAAAGTCTTGATTACATTTCTGTCATGAAAAGTTTCACACAATAATTTACAATTTCTTAGCTTGGCGTTAGGACGCACATCGCAAGTACGAGTGGAAGCTCGGCCACACATTTAGCAAAGGTGGTAAGCTTATGACCCTATTATTATTGCACAAACAAAAATGCGCATATAAACAAATGAATATAATTCCGTAAATGTGAAAGATAGATTCTATAAAGTCACTTAATACGAATTTATTACTAATTTTCATACTGTTGTATGTAATGTATGTATGTAGAGTATTTTTAGTAGAATGTATTACTCGACAAGTCCAAGTAGGTGCGCTGAGTCGGTTATGTAGTACACTTTGAAAGCTTTGAACAGATGAGTGTGCAATGCTGATGTAAATATATTCATATTTACATATATTTATAAAGATGAATATATATATAGGTATATGAATGTGTATGTATATATATAAATGTGTAAGTGATTGTGCATTTGGTCAGAGTACCAGACTGTGTGCTGCATCAACACCGAAGTGTACAAAACAAATTGACTTGAAAATTGAATTAAATTGATTTCACTGCTCGCCAACTAATAAAGAAACAACACCAATGGGGCAATCACACCAGACTGGAATTGTGACTCGGCCTTTAATAGTAATTGTACTGCAGAGCGGCGTCGCTACATAAAATTGATCCGTATGTTTAATGGAACTTCTTTTACTCTTCGTTTTTGTTTCGTTTTTTCTGGTATGTACTAATGCTTGGATGTAAATCTTTGTTCTGTCCTAGTACAATAATGGCATTTACGGATAAAGGGGTGGGACGGGGGAGACGGTAATTGGAAAAGTGCGGCAGCCTCGCACAACTTTTGCTTGCACAATTGTAGTGACTGGTTTTAGTTGGGGGTAAGAAGAAACCAATAAAGAAAGAACTGTTGGTGAACTATTTAAATTGCATTCGAAGAAATTGCATTCTTCCATTCAATTAAATTATTATCTTCTTGTTTGATTTTATAAATATATTTATGCCTCAAGTTGAACACATATTAGTAACTGCGATTAAATGTTTGTAATATCCCTACATATCTATCAAAAAATGTACTATACAGACAAACAGATGGACAGACAGACAGACAGATGGACAGACATACAGAGAGACTATATTCTTGCAACACGAAATATTACGAAACACCATTCATACTCTACCAATTTACATTTATATTAGACATATTTTTGATCGAAATAAATGCCCCAGCAAAAGATCAATAAGTTTCTCTCTTTTAAAGAAGAGAAAGCTTTTGCGGTTCAGTATAATAAAATGATTAGGTTTCGCTGAAAGTAATTTCAATTTGTATTGAATTCGAACTTGCAACTTTGTCAGATGCCCCTTTCGTGCAGTAAGTATTAAAGTCATTTGACAGGTGCAAAGGTCTACAAGTCCTAAGCTGACGATTAATGGCTAATAGGTGTTAGTAGAATATTTTTTACTTCAGAAATACGCTCGAAGATTTGCCATCGCCTACCAAGAAGTGACTGCTATAGAAAACGCTTTTTGGTATCAGTCGGAATCTTTCGATCCTTTGGTTTAGTTATTTTTACACTTTATTTGATGCTATACAATAATTCAAAATAATTTAAATTTAGTATAGATATGAGTCGAGTTGAATGTTTATTATTCGATACTGAACTGTGTGGTATAAAGCACGAGGACTAGTTCGTATTGGCGACGGTTACCGCAGAACGAGGAAATGATGAAATGTGAGATTTGTTTTACGATATCGAGATTATAAAGCCAAGTACATTGTTTTCTTTAACATAGTTATATTGTGCAAATCAAAGTTAATTTGAAAGGAATGTTCCCCATATTCAAATCAGCGAAAGATTATTTCCAAAATAGCAATATTATGAAAAAAAAACCTAATAAGAATCTTTGAAGCGATATACGTTAACTAAAAACACAAATTAACAAAATCATGTTCCGAAAAGTTTAGTCTAATCCGTTATTCAGATGCACTTACTAAGTAGGGTATATTATTTAAATGCTTCAAACTGATTTTTCCTTAGATTTTTATTACAAAAGATAATATAGGAAGTAACATAGCATTATTGCTGCATTAGTGGTTGGTTGAATTAATTAAGTACAATCTGCACTTTAGAGCTGTCAGACAGCATTGACAACTCTTCATATGCTGTGTATCTTCGAGTTGACTTTAGAATTAGTTGATTTATGAATTATGACAAAACACCAACATCAGCACCAACACTAAACACCCTCCATATGAGCGATTCAACCATCACGAGCGACTAACACTAGAGGGCTGCTTAGCACAAGTAACAAGCAGCAGTAACTGCCGGATATGCTAATAGAGGCACAACAAGTAGAAGAGAACCACGAAATAATTCGTACAGCGGGCAAAGACGGGTAATATAGTGGCCACATAATCGCAAGAGCTGCAGCATATTGGGAAATGGAGAAATAATAAACAAATACGCAGATTTAACACTTCTTGTCAGATGTTGATTGTAGCGTGAAACCCCTTCGCCTGTATGGTACTGTTATGAGTGCCAACTAAGCAAATAAATAGTCAGTCGGACCTTTGGTTATTCGACACTTTTATGTGCAAAGTGAGAATCAAATGAAAAAATATGTATCTCATGACAATTGCTTGCGGCCGCGACCAACGAGAAAAGAAACCAATTTTCAAATACGGAACTTCCACATATACGACTAAGTACATATTTATTACAATAAATGTTAAGCAAGTGCTTTTTGTTTTATTCAGCTAATATTTTTTTATCGCCCGCAGTTCGCATACAATGCTCAAATATGAGTGCCCGCTCCATGTGCTATTTTGCCTCCATCTATTCTATTTATGACATAACCGTTGTCTTTAGGCTCGATTTCGGCTTGATAAGAGTGGGAAATTCATTTGCTTCTTGGTTCCTGTGCTGCAGTTGAGTGGACCAGCGACTGGGCCAGGCTGTGCACTGCTAGCATAGTCAAATTAGTTCAATCATCTTGCTGGACTTGCGCATTTTATTTTATCTTTGGTGCATATCTAACACCATTGCATGCAACCGCGGCAAGCACTGTGGGAATGGTCATTGCAGCAGCAGCCGCTTTAAATGGCTCTACTGGTTGTCGCTTTGGCTTAGGTGCGCTCAAAGAAATTGTGCTGTGCGGAAAAGGGGAAGGGCGCAAAAAGAAAATTTAAATTCGACAGAAAGAGGAAATTAATAAAAATAAATATGCATATAGGTTTCTTATGTATGCGTAAGTGTAAGTGTTCGCTTGAGAACTGAAGTGATCAAGGCAAATTATATTGGGAAGCCGGTAAGACACGCAGCCTTACTCTTACGCTGGGAATATTAGAGCGTCAAGTAGTTTTTGTTGGTGGTTAATAAGGGGTGCGGGTGCACTAGTTTGTGTTAAACCATTCGACACACATGCATTCAGTAAAAAGAAGGCGAGAAAAGTAATTTTTCTTTCCGGGTTGCAGGGTAGTTATCTACTGAAAATTGCCTCTGATAAAGGGCTGAAATCAACCTGGTGGTATATATGATGACAAAGCCAACACCGGTGCTTTATGGCATGCATTCGACGTGGTCTGGCAATTGGAAGAAGTGAATAATAGGAAGTTCTTAATAGCTTCGAAAGAATTCGCTGAGAAAGAGGAAATGGACTATATGAATTAATTCCTATGCAGGCATTTAATTATGATATAAAGTAAGCGAAATATTATTTTAGAATTTTATGCAAAGTTGGGAGAAAAAGCCACCAATATTACATGTTACAATTGGGCCTTATGCCATCTTAAAGGATATAAGGCAGAGAGATTAAAATGTTGGAAAAGAGGAAAAGAATTAATATCCAATCTTTATCAATAAATAAGAAAAACTATGATTACTGGAGTATCGTTTTTTAGGTATTATAGTTCTGAAGAGAAATGTCGTTACCCTGTTGATGGAAATAAGAAAGTATCGATTTAACAACAAACACACGTAAAACTCCTTTGAACTGCTTCTTTAGGTGCAGTGCCAATACAAACTCACTACCTTTTTATCGAAAGAAACTATTATTGCCCAATTTCATCAAATTCCTTTCTTTTGTTTGTTCATATTATGATTTTACATTCATATATAAATATATGAAGTCTGGACTTATTACTTAACCTTGCTCCATGGGAACACCATTTGAGAGATGAACGTTGATACTGCCGCCCGGATAATTTCTTTATAAGTTTTAAGGGAATTCGGATGATAATTACACATCGAAAGGATGTTTAAGGAAGGCTTTCATTAATATAGCTCAATTAACATACAAATGTACATTTAGCGGCAGATAGCAGTTCTTCAAGGCATTCGTGGTGTTTTATATCGAATAATGTAATATAATGGAGCGAGGGTTTTGACAATTATTAAATGGTTGATAATGAAACGCTAAGTTTAATGTTATATTGTTATTAAAACACACTTTGTTATTAAAATCTGCGGAAAAAGTTTAGAAAACGAAACATGAAAAGATTAAAATTTGTTTACGAATGTGTTTAATTAAATTATATACTGATTAAAATAATTCATATTGAAGCGATTCACTACCTGATCAGGTAGATAATTTTTCCGCACTCAGTTACAAGTTACAAGATAATAATGATTTTTTTAATGGTCAGTATAAACCGTTATAAAAAAGGGATAAGAGCAAAGATGTTGTAAATGCATAAATATACACCCCCATATGAATATGCTCAAAAGCACGGAGGTAGATATATACAATGTACGCATAAGTATGTACATACAGATAAAAGTTCACATGTGCTTATGCCAACAATACAGCAGCAAACAAAGACTTAATGAATGCATCCGCTACTAAAGCAATAACAGCAAAACCTATAAAGAACAAATCGACGTGACAGTTACATATGTGCACATCCCTTTTGCTTGGACTATTTTAGTTTTTATACTCTCACAACATGTTGTTTCTTGATTGCTTTCTTTTAATGCCAAATGGAGAGCCAAATAGTGCATTGAATAGTGGAGAGATCGATCCTTCTTCTTACCCGTTTATATATTCATGTTTATTTATTTAAATATGTAGACACTTGTCTGTGATTATTATGACAAAAGCGCGTAAATAAAATAATAACCATTATTTCGGCACATTTCACAAATTTTCCATGTGCCAATGAATTTTCGACTACCTGAAAACGTCTTACTGCCATTGCTTAAGAAATTGAAGGAATAAAATTCTCTCATAATTACATAACAATTACGTTCAAATGTTACTTCACACTCATCGAACATTCAGGTGTCGAAATACTTCGATACAATCAAAAAGGGGTCAACTGTGCACTTGGCCAGCCAACTGAGCTGAGTGTATTGTCTTTTCTTCCGCTAATTTTTCATGGTTTTTGGTGAAAATTGAAACCTTTTATTTATTATATTCACTTCTGCTCATTTTCCTTTATTTACTATTTTACCGTCATCTTTATTATTGTCTTTTATTTGTCTTTTTGTCATTGTTATTATTTGTCTGCGTTGCTGGCTTTGCTTGTGTCCACAGGCTGCTTTCGCCATGGTCACGATGTCTTTTGTTTAGACCTCATGGATATCAACATTGTGCACCGACATCATTACCATTAAATTACCCGAAAGTGGGTAAGTACATATATATGTGAGTATGGAGTTTTCTTTAGATTTTTTACAAAGCGTTTTTATTTAATACTCCCTCCAATGGTTCCTTTGTAGATTTTTTCAATCCACTTTTAATGACAGACTACGTCCCACTCAGGCTAGTATTCTTATGTTTTATGTCGTGTTTAATTTTTATTGTTGGTTCTTGTTTGTTTTTTTTGGTACAACCGGTACAATTCCGGTTTTCCCATCTTGACCTTAAGCTGTTGTCTTCTCAATTACTTTGTTCTTAGTTTGCTGACTTCTACGTTGCGGTTCATTAAGAAACTTGAAACCTTTCGTTTAGCGGTACTATACATATATATAAGTAAATATACATATCCATTTTCGTATACAGTAAACGATGTGCTTTACGTGGGAACCTGCCGTTTTACAGCCTAACTCCACGGTGTTCAAAAACACAACGGATCAATACAATGCGTCGATCAGCGCCCCGTTAATAATACCTTTCGCTAAAACCAACGGTACCGATCGGCATCGTGGAATGGCACAATAACCACCTTGGTGGGGTTCGAGGCCTACCTAAAACCTCTGCCGTGCTATGGGTCTGGCACCCGGTTGCAATGCAACTGCACACTAAACTGTACCGCCCCAGACAGTTCTACCCGCATTCAGGTGTTAAACCACAGCCACCACGATACTCCCCGAAGGGCCTACCGCAATGAGCAGGATGGAGCGACAAGCAACTCCACCGAGCTCCTGCTCCCCGTGGCACCAGATTATAGTCTCCGGTCAAACCTTGTAGCCTAAAGGCTACTACCAGTTGAGTTACCCATTCATCTCGACTGGTGGCATTTGTAGCTTGAACTACAATGCCGCTTAAAGTGTGTGCATAATACATTTAAAGTGATATAAACTCAGTTCAAGCTAAGTAATATAGCACTATTTCTGACATGGCTACGCCTATTTTTTGAGCAAAGTCTATTTCAAATGCATTTTGTGGATTTTAGTCGCCTCTTGCGGCAGGTATGCCTTACCGCGGGTTATTCTTATTCCCCGACCCCCAGGGGGATATTCGTATACAATGATATATATATTTTAAAACTTAAATATATTTGCAATTGTACTTGGTATTTTTGCTAACAGTTTATTAATTCTAATTGCAGCCGCCGTGGTTTCTAGTGTTCGTTGAGCTCAAAGCCTAAACTTGGTAAAATTCTGTAACGCTTCCAACCCCTTACAATGTCTACAAACATATTAGCACAAGGATGAAATAAATAATTAAGTTCATTGCAGAGTGAAAGTGGTGTAATTTGACTTCTCAATTAGCTTTATTAATTATTTATTAGTTCTAATAGTTCAGAACGTTTTTAGCCAGGATATATATAATTTAGAATCCATGAAGAACAAGTGAGGAAGGGCTAAGTTCGGGCGTAACCGAACATTTTATACTCTTGCAATTTGTAAGGATCAAAGGCGGGGCAATACTTTCAGGTGCTGGTAAAATTTTATTAAGTCATGTTGCGGAAGAATTCAACACTCATTATTCGACGAATCCGTGAATGGATTGCAGTCATATTTGGTATCTTATTATTGTATGTTACAGGTCATAGCCTCATGTACATTCATTACTATAGTTTCCTTCGTGTCAACCAAATTAACTAAATCCCATCATGTTTAAGAAAACATATCCACTTAATTTCATTAAAATATTACACATATTGACAATTATAAACGGTTTAAATTCAGCTGGTATGTCGAGAATTCTTATATGGGGTATATTTGGGTTGAGGGAAGTTCTACACTGATCGGGTAGTGTATATTCCATATATATTATTATTATATATGTATATATAAACTAGGGTATATTCCATATTATAAGTTCACTTAATTTTGCTCAACTATCTCACATATTGACCGATGTATGCCGTACAAAGCCAACCGGATATTTGAAATTCTTATATTAGGTATATGGGAGTTACGTGAAGTGTTTACCAGATTTTCCTTCTTTTTGACCAAAGAGCACATTATTATCATATAAATGAGGATGTGAAAAGTTGTATGCCGATTTCGACAAACCCCCCCGCCTGTGGAGGCATATCTTGAAAACTATTTGTACAAACTTTCATTCCATTTCTTAATTGTTGGTTGATTTATAAAATTTAAAGTGAACGAATCAGTGTTATATGAGAAGAAGGCGTGGTTGTCATCCAATTTCTCCAATTTTCACAAAGTGAGATAAATATGCAAATATAACGTCATGTACCGAATTTGGTTGAATCTGGTTAAGGCGTTCTTGAGATATGGGATTTCCCTGGGGGAAAAGTGGGGGGTGCCACGCCCATCACCAAAATATATACGGATTCCTATGTAACCCTTCCGTATCATATTTTCTATAAGATTTATTGTTTCTCACAGGTTCCTTCAGCGAGTTAACGCACTTTTAGTAGTTTTCAATATGACATTTGTATGGAGGTGGACGTGGTTGTTATCCGATTTCACTCATTTTCTCAGTATATGAGGAAATGCTAGAAAAACGAACTTGGAGCAATTTGGATTGATATAGCTTTTCTTTCTAGGTTTCTGATATAAGTATATTAAGAATATTAAGGGGGGGCCATTCCCACTTTTACAAAAATTTTTGCCCATAGATGCCCCGCACTACTAGAATCTCACTTATCAAAGAAAGCGCTTATATCTTAATTTGTTGCTTAGTTATAGCATTTTATCAGTTTTGGATTAATGGCATTTTGTGGGTGTGGCATATGTTCAATTATGCTCATCTGCAATACCAACCGATCAAAATTTTTACTCATGTTATCTCTTGCGCAGACGTACGGACGGGTGAACAGACTGTCACTCGGATTTCAACTCGTCTTTTCATCCTGATCATTTATATATAAGGTTATTACCGAATGACATAATACTAATCGAAGTATTAGCTTTTAATTTTCTTGAGATATCTTCTGTGGAGATATATGCGATATAAGTTCAACTACAGTGATAAAATTTAATATATTGTGTATATGAGGAAAAAGTCAAGCAGAGGGACATAAATCATTATATTAGGGGTATGGGGTATATATATATTATATATGTATGGGGGAAGTACATATTCATGGTATAGGATATTTTTCAGAAGTAAAATTTTTCATATGGGAATAGCGGATAAACCAGCTGTTAATATGAACTCATTCGTTTAATATATTTATTTTATATACTGTAGTAAATTACCATCCAAAGACTTACACCGGAATAATGTTTAAGAAGCAAAATTAACCGTTTTTTCTAGAAATAGTTATTATTTGGTGAGGCTTGCATTGCTTGGTCCATACTTCTAAAAACTGAGTATGAAAGCAATAGACAGTAATATAGTTAGCGCCGCAAGCATATGATTCTCGACTTTTTGGTTACCCACGTCAATAGCAAATGTCTAACTGCAAAATGGATTCAGTAGGTCACGACTTACTTGGACTTGTTGGACTTTAACGTTGGACCGGTTTTTGGCGAAGTAAGATCAACTATACCCCAAATTCTGCATAAGCACTAAATGTCATAAAACGTGTGATCTAAGAAAGCAAAAATATTGAAAATTAAAATTTGCTGTGTTTTAACCAAAACATTGTACAAGTTTTACACCTCTAAAAATACCCTTTATATACGTACGCGCTGGCAATAATTCTGAACCAGTATTTCTGTTCGTTGGGATGGGGCAGTCGTACTTGAGTCCAGTTCGTTGAGTAAAAGTGAATTGCAAATCTTGCAGATTTTAATTCCTTTCCAATGGAATATTTACTGCTTTTCTATTTCTGATTCTTTAGATGATTACTGCTGCGTATATATGTGTGTGAGTATGTGCGGATGTGTAGAAGTTTGCCTCTAACGCACGAGGATATTTAGGGTGGTAATTTTAACGATGCCAAGAGGGCCAGGTCGATGTAGCTGTACAACCTTAAAGGCTTTCGGCCATCAAGTGCCAGTAACTGTATGTACTGTGTGCTATGAGCGCCTCCTACGCCTGCCGTTTTACGTCGAATTTGCTTGGCATCCGGCTTATCGGACTCCCTGTCGTTGTACTCTCCAAACTGCACCCAAAACTTGTTATGCACTTTTAATTTCTTTTTTTTTTGTAAAATTTTCAAGAAATTTTCACGAGTATTTTGAAATTAAAAATTCGCAAGTATATGCAAAATCATGTGCTCCCCATTATGTGTGCTGTGATTGCTGCAGTCGAATTGAAGTGAGCCTAAAATTTCAACCCTTTCAACATTCGGTTGATGCAGGGATTGAGCATAAGAAAGTTGGGTAGGAGATGATGATTTTGGCTGCGAACTGAATGCGCGGCGCAACTAAGATGCTGCTGGTGCATTAATATATTCCGAAAAGTGAATGTGCTCGCCTTTGGTCTAAACATAAAGATGAAATATGGGTGCGTAAAGCAGAAATTAACGTTAGTGGAAGCGCATCTCCGGGAGTTGGCTGTTTCAAAGAAGCATATTTATGGTCTTATTTCGATGCATTTTTCAATCTTTCTGATATCCTTCCAGTTTTCGCTCAATGATATTTTTGGTAAACAGTAAAGTATGCCTAAGGCGCCTGCCTTTTAAAACTTTTTTGTTTTTCAAAATTACAAAATATCCCGCAGTTGCAAATGCATTTATGCAGAACCCCTTTTGCTCCTCACGTATAATATATGTTTATATGGATGCTGCAGTCTTAAAAGATGTTCACACTGCTATGGAAAACAGTATGAAATATCCCAATAAACGAAGTTACTCGCGATTATTAATTTTGTTTTACAGATTTTTGGAAACTCTTTGTAAATAATAACGTGATCAAGGAAAATTGGAAGCATTTATACTAATAATTTTGTTTACTTTTTGTTACATTAAGTGCTGAAATTACTAAGAATAAATGTGTTATTATAATTATATAGAGTTGCCTAATGGGTTGTGTAAATTACAAATATGTGGCGCTAGCAATCAGGACAATTTTTCCGACCGACATTTTTTTATCTTTATTTGGTTATTAATTTATAGTAAATTAAGTACCCAATTCGTAGTTTATTGGCAGATATTATAAGGCAAAATTATTTTGTTTACGCTCCTTATCTCTCTCTTTCTCTCTAATAAGCTCTAAATTAAGACAATAAGAACATTGAATTACACATTTATATATTTCCATAAAACCTGTCAGCTCTGTTTTGCCAAAACACTTACTTTTCGCAGTATTGTGAATTTAAGACAACTTTTATGAAAGGTCTTACCCGCGACCAATATGCCCTACCGAAATTGGAGCATTCTGATTAGTTGATCACCAAGTTTACGAGTTCTGTTAATTTCTGAAGATATTTTAAACGTAATTCAAAGAATACAAAGAGGAATAGTAGAATGCCATTTGTATGTGAGAGATCATAAATAATATTTTACAATAACCAATATCTTACCCCTTCACTTCTTATCTTAGTATATCTTAATATTAACGGATTCTTCCAAGCATTACCTCAAAAAATATTTTTACTATTCCAACGGTGCTACTTATATCTTTAAAGTTGGTGTAATAATATTTAAATATTTTATTGCCGTAAATCTCATTGGCTACGAAAGATAAGTGCTTACATTAGTTTACCAATAGAAAACTGAAGACAAAGTTTGACCAACAAATTAGAGTGAATTAAAGTAATATTCAAAATGTGAAAATGCATGAAAGACTCGTCGATGTGCAACATCATAAGAGCTTTTCAAAATTGTAAAGATACTCTTCTTCGTCATTGTATAATTTCTCAGTCCTTGATGTAGAGTGTCTAAAAACTAAAATGTCCGCATAGCAATAGGTAAATAAGAGAGAGCAACCCATGAAGTGCAGTGTGTCGCCCAACTTCCCGAAGTTAGTATTATGATAATTTCAAAGGCGTAAAGTTGAGTTACAAATATTTAACGACCAACCGAACCGCCAGTTGACATTTCAATAACTTGATGCTTTCGGACGCAGTTGCACTTCAACGCCGCAGATACAGACCGCCTCGTTGCGGATTCAAATTGCGGAAAAATAGAAATTAAATTGACATTAAATGTGGTAAAAATAGTGACACATGAGGGGTAAGGGCATGTACTTTGCTATTTCGCTATCTCGAAAAATCGAAAAATGAGATGAGAAGAAATGGAAAAGAAAGTGCTGAAAACATTCCGCTGAAAACCTTTTGAAATCAAGGATGAGTCGCATTCGGTTTCACTTACATAGATGGCAACAACAATAATAATTTGCATTCGTGAAAGAAATGAGTTGCATGCTTCAAAGAGCTTCTACGCTTCGCGACTCAGCACTAAGTTATCCGTTACTATTGTTTATAAGTAAGATGCGGTTAGAAGCAGTGGGCAGGCTGTAAATATGCATAATGAATTTACCTTTAGAAATTCTAAACATTGAATTTGAACTCAATACAACTCGTCAGCGCAAATACTAGCAGTAAAACCTCTCCACTGTGGTCGCATATCTGCATAGTCTTCTTGCCTAAAATTATGCAGTGATCTCCTTCTATTCTTCTATTGAAATATTTCCAAAGAAATAAATATATTTGCAAACATTCTCGTGTAATTAAAAATCTTCTAATGTTCTTCTGTCCATCTGCATCTCTTATTTTATCCTTGCTTGCCTCACTTCTTTTGCATGGTACAGATATGCATATCACTGGCAACGTTGCTCTAACTTTGCCTACTATGTTTTTGGTCTTGTTTGTGCGCCTGCAAATAGACTAAGGTTTTATTCATAAATCTGCAAATAAAAATGAAGAAAATTTGCTCAGAAAAGCTGCGATTTATTTCAAAACGAGAGCGGCACGGCATCTATCCACAAAATCTTGCTGCCAACATCGCCAACATCATACTCTCGGCAACAAATTGGGATGGTGTTGGGTATGCGCATTCCTTGCAATTTGCACTCGCTCTGTGAAGACTAAAACGAAGGAATTACCAAACAATATTGATGTATCAGCCTGCCGACTGCACCTTGTACAAGCCCGTTCAAATTGTGGATACGTGGATGGGGCGGAATAACAAACTAAAAGAGTGCAACAGTCTAAGGAGTCATTTGAAATGGGGTTTAAGGTGTACGGATACGCTGGATGGCTGTGTGGGAGGAAGAATTGAATTGTGTGCACTGCACTTGTCAAAGCTTAATTGAAGGCAAGAATTTGTGTACTCTTCAAGTGACTTGGCAAGAGCTGGGGTTGGTCGGGCAGCGACGGAGAGCACTAGGCTTGCAGACTGATTTGCTGACTTGCCGACTCCCTCATATATATATATATATATACGGCAAAAGAAAGAAATTATCTGTGCAAATGAAAATGCAAATGTGCAAATGCACAAATAAGAATGTTTTCCCATTGAAAACCGTCAAATAAACAAATAAAGAGGCGGCAGGAAGACGCAGAGATGGTCTTGCAGGAAGTCGTTGAATGGTAGGCGAACGAAAAGATTATTTGAACGCAGTGCAGTGACTTGCGACATGTAGCAGACAAATACATACATACATCGTATTTAGATGCATAAGCGCATAGATATCATATATATGTAAGGACTGGCTTTCCAAAGATATAGGACAGAGATAGTACCCATGAAGGCACTCTTTTAACCCAGTATGTTAACACATTTCACATATTTTTGTATTAAATATCATCTTTAAGACTACTATTAAGAATCCGTTAGATATATATATTTCTTGAGCTTAAGTCAATATACATAGAAATAAAAAATGGTTAGGTACAGCATTTATAATACAAAAACGTCTGGATCGATTTTGCTGATCTCTGATTTATTGAATTTGCCTCAATGAATAGCAAAATAACCATTGAAATATAGGAACTTTGGATTCCCTTACCAAAAAATACAAATGCAAATAGTAGAATAGAAATGTAGAAAAAAGGGAAAAGTTCTAACAATTATCAAATCGACTGGTCTCAAGTAATCTTTTGTTAGAGTACAAAGTTCGGGAAGTCAGCTAATAACATGGAAATATTTGAATAATAAGTCAATAAATTTCCATTTTAAATATCGGGCAGTTACATTTTTGTTATTGCTATAAAATGAAATAAGTTTAAGAATAAATGTATTTCCAGCAAGTAAAGATTCCAAAAGAGTTTATAGAAAACACTTCTGATGAAATGAACTAAATTACGATTTGCTATAAGCCAATTTCTACATAAAAATATCGATAACAGCATCGATTGACTTTCGTACTTTATCCAATATCAATAATTTGTTTCCCGTAACTATGGAAAGGATTTTTGTCAACCATTGTTCAGTGAAAAGTTTCTAGTTAGTTGATGCTGGGGCTTTTAGTTATATATAAATATATATATATATATCTGTATTGCTGCTATGAGTAACTTCTTTATTTATCTAACTAAGACTATCAGAAAACCTCTAGAATTTTTATCATTTGAATGCAGATTCCGGTGTATGCAGTTAAGCGGACAATTGAAGGACGAAATAGAAGAGAAAGCGTTTCCACTGTAAGCACTTGAACACATAATCATGCATGCATATAGATGTACCTCCTGTCTTTACAATAGCATTTGGATAAGCACCTGTAGTCACATCCAGAATAAATAAACTTTTGTTCAGATTTGAAAAGAAGATAGAACGAGACGCGAAAGGATTGACGAACCGTTTCTGTCTTTTGGGGCAAGAACACAAATGCCTTCTTCTTCTTAGAAGGAAACAGTTATTACATCGGCACCACACAACTGCACTCGAAGGTGCGCATGAATAACTAAGGACTTGCATTTCTCATTTGGTTAAACATCATTATTTATAACTAGGAGTCTCGGAGGCTAGGAACCACAAACTCAAGCAACGGGCAGCATGCTTCATTAAGAATCGCACCACATTTCCGCAATCTAAGGCTGTACAGCAGCGAGTCTCTGGTTTTATCTCTAGTTAGAGTTGCCATCAAAAGACGAAAATGCAGCATTAATAATAATGCACTTGTTTATGCGCTTAAAGCGCTTGCGCATTCTTAGACGCCTAAGAGTAGCTTTCGCCTTCACAGACAATGAATTTTATTTATTTATGCATTTATGCGCATAACACAACAGTGCGTTAATGAGCCCACTGGGAGAGGTGCACCGAGGTTGGATGATATTAATGTAGGCAGTATTTATGAACCACAGCAATCGTAGATAAACATTTTCAGTTTTCTGAAAGTATAGTGTTCAAATTAGAGTCGAATCTACATAATTTCTTGCAAAAGCACCAACACCACCTACACCTCCGGAATTGGTTGGAATTGGTAAACCTTAAAGAAGCCAAAAAATCGGCGAATCATCTTTAAGCAAGTTGCTGGTGATGTAGGCATCTTATTTGGTACATGTAAAGCAATATTTTTTTATCCTTAACATAGATAAGAAGGGCCGATGTTATTGAATGTCGTAATTGTTAAAGGTTGTAAAATTTCAGGGGTCACAACTCGCGATGGATATGTGTATGGTTCGGCTCAATGAAAGTTTATAAAATGCGATGACTACGAAAATCACACCCTTTCGATCGAATCCCAAGATTTTAGGACAAGGTCTTAAGATTAATAATGCCTCACTTTCAGCTATATCTTTCCAGCAAAACATTTCTTTGAGCTCTGCAAATAGGACAGTTCGAGCCCTCTTGCAATTTTGCCGTTATCATTCATTTGTTATACGGTGCATAGTATTGATTGTGAGTTCACGCAGTACTCATTTTAAACAGAGAATCTTCAAGAACGATATGTCGAATATATTCCTTTGATATCTTTAGAATGTTAGCTATTTGATCAACTTATTTTATGGTTATTCAAAATCATTTTGTCAATTTTTTTGATGATTTCGTAAGTAACAGCCTCTTTTGACCCTCCACTGGGTTTAGGATCCCTGGTGTTCCTATAGTCTGTACGAAATTTTGCAGACCACTTACAAATGGTTGCTGCGCTTCACGAACCAGTTCTATGATAGTTGCGGAATTTTTACACGTCTTTTGAAAGTTGGGTCTAACTACATATCATATGGATGCAATTCTAGTGGCATCCTTCAAAGAACTTTTAATTTTAAATAGAAAATAAGATGCCAACGATTTATACAATTTCTTAAATATTATACTTTTGATATATTTAATTGGTGTTGGCAATTAATGAAGCTTTTTGAAATTACTTCTGGAAATTTTTTATTTGCTTGTGTTCCATGTGGCTATCAGATACAGGAAACATCAGATTTAGCATAAACTTATATCCTGTATGTATACTAAAAGGTGCCATACATTTGGCAGGGTACTAAGAACAAAAGAATTAACTGATTGGTAATTTTTCATTGAACGAAACACATATAAAAACAATATTTCTTCATTAAATTAAGTTAATTCTTCGGCTTAGCTTATTCATCATCGTACAAGCTGGAAAGCAAAAAACTACGACGCTTTGCATCTGCCGGTGCTGTTAGAAACCTACGTCAAAATAAAATACTAGCAACAAACCAAAAAACTCAGAATTATTACAATCCCTTACTACTTTCCCGATATGTATGTGTGTATTTTGTGGAACCGATTGTTGGTGTGGATGGAGAAGTTAAGTTGAAGGGGTGGTGAAGTGGGTGGGTGAGGGCGTTGATGAGATGCACCATGCAGCGGTTGGCTTCAGAAGGTAGGAACACGGTGCGTATTGAAGTAGTTTGTACGTATGTATATAGCCAGGGTAACTGTGGGTCAGCAACTTGGTGAGGGGAACTTATAGTTAACGACGCGCATTGCACTTTTCACAACCTTCATATTGTGTAGGCTTTCCGCAAATACCTTCATTCAGACATAGTAACCATTTCAGGTGACCGTTACGATCTCCCTGCAACGTGGGGTTATAACTTTTGGTCCTTGGTGCAAATGTTGAGTTTGGCATAAGTCAACTTGTAGAATTTCTACTTTGCACATTAATTAATTAAAAATAGAAAAATGCAGGTGAAAAAAAATTGTGAATACATACACACATACAAACATGTATAGCAGTATATATCTATGTGGAAGGGAAAGATTTATGGCAGCAAGCAGAGAGAATGAAAAAAAACGAGAATGAAAAGTTTCGAAGTAGTTGAGAACTGGTTTGGTCAAAGGATTATACTGAGTATGAGGTTTGCTTAGGTATATAATGCCGGCCACTGGGTGGAACGAAGCTTTGCGAAGACATTTCAAAGGTACGTATGTTCACCAAGAATGGTGGCAAAATGAACGAAAGACGAAAGCTTATAGTATGATTGTTGGGGAGTCAGGGAAACGCAACAAACTCTGTCATGCCGACTTTGTTGCAACAGTAGGAAGAGGAGTTGACCAGTGGAAAGGCAGCAAGCCGAGTGGCGGATGTGTATTTCAGTAAGTGAGCATTGAACGATTGAGCTTGCGTTGGGTAGTACTCCAGAGTTGAAGACAGATGCTGTCGACTCTGCTTTGAGCATGAAATGCATTGAATACGTGTATAATAAAATAAGCAGCAAACAAAACGAGCAAATGAATAAAGAGTAATAAAGGAAACGAAGTAAATGAAGAACCAGCAGTGGAAAATTGGAAATGAAGCGACGAGTGGAGCGCCCTGCGCACAGGAACTGCAGTGCGTTGGCGTTGCCGCCTACAGCTGCTTTTGTAATTTTATCTGCACCCTCTGCGCGTTTTGCGTATCGCCAATATTTATTTTGGGGTTTTAAATGTGGTTCTCGAAAGGCCATAAGGACGTGGTACGGTAGCACTGGCATTTTAATATGATACGTTTATAATAACAATTAGACACAACTTTTTGAAAAATGTGTTTTTTTTTTGTAAATGCTTCAAACCTTTCTTTAGTTATGTTAATACGTTTCTTTAGCTTACCAATATAAATAATAATAATAAATGAAAATTCAAAAATATTAAATAATTAGTTCGTATTAGAATTTTAATTTAAGTGGTAATATTATCGTAAGGAACTAAGCTAGGAAATTTTTGAATTTTTAATTTTGAATTTTGAATTTTGAATTTTTAAATTTTTAGTAATATATGTACAGCCCATAAACTACTTGACCACCTCCCATTTAACTGTAATATGTTGCAAGTATTTTTAATAAAAGGGTCTTGTGCACTAAGCGCAAGATCCCGAATTTTCTTATTAGATTGGAATAACATTATTTCGTCCAAGTTGAATCAAATTTTTGTTTATGGCTCTAAAATAAATCAAACCACAATGCAAAGTAATTTTCCTTCTTATAGAGGTTAAATTCATTGCCAAATATATTGTCAATACTATATTATATTAGATACCTCCTTACATCTTAGAGGTTTTCCCTGAGTCTTGTTTATACCTCCGAAAAATGCACATACTACTAAGATTGCAAAAATTTGCACTTAATAAAATTGCTATATCAAAACACATTATACATATATGATATATTGCTATATCAAACACATACATTTTCAACTTAAGAAACATATGGTAACGTGAAAAGTGCGACCCTGTTTTCCTTGTTCAAATCAGCCAACCAAAATTCGAATTCACTAGTTCTATGAAATGTAGGTATATTCTAAAAATGACGTCGGTTCAATGGCGGCTCTAACACTTCAGCCATTTTGATGATCTCCTCCAGCATCTGTGCAGCGTTTACACTTCGCATATCTATCATGCATATGTACGGAACTCTTGAGACTTCTACAAAAACAAATCTGAAAAAAAATGCATAAAACATTCACGATTCCTCATGATTTTATTATATCTTCAATGCTAATCTGTCAACAAAATCATATCGAAACTGACACCACCTATCCAAGGATTTTCGGTGTTATCATTCTCAACATTTTTCGCAAACATTTTGCAATTTACATTAAAAAGCTGGTCTTCTGGTACATTTATGATTTGTATTGTTACAATTCGTTCATAATTAACCTCAAAGTAAGAGGAACCATTATTAGTCTTATACACGGAATGTTTGGTGTTAATTTGCTTCATAGGTATTGAACGCGACTGCGGAAAATATTCGATATTTACCCAAGAATTTGATTTGCATGATATCCATAGACGTCCTTTACGTTTATCTAGAGGAAGACTGTCAATAACTTTTTTTAAAACGCGTTCTCTTCTTTGCAATTCCCGAGCATCTTCAATGGGATCAACATTAAAGCCCGCGATTCGATTAACCTTCAGGAATACACATGGATTACGACCACTGTAACCATAATGATCATTCGCACGACATTTGCCGAAATCGCGACGTGTACCAAGTTTTTCTAGAAAGCTATTTATATTGGTAACAATCAGTTTGACGTCCTTCTCCTGGTATGCATGCCAAGATATACGGTTAAGATAATACGATTCATAACTGGGGTAGTAAACTAACGAAGGTTGTAATTTCGATACACGCGGACCATCCTCTGGTAACGTAAGTTCATATATAGTAAAGCAAATGTAAAATAAAACTGCTAGTCCCATATAAAATAATACGTAGAACAATATTATTTTTATCCAATAGATCACTCCCGCCATAAACAGTTTAACTCTGACTGTTTTACTATGCGATCGTACATCTTGTTTGTTTATTGTTTCTTTCCTGTTTTCCTTGTTATCCTTTTTAGGTTTCTTGGGACGCCGAGGAGATTGTTCTTTTGATTCACTGAACAGTGCTAAAGAGTTTTCAGCATTTTCGCGTCGAAACCGTTTAACTAAAACATATGCTCCAGATGTCTCAAACATAACTTCTTTATTTAAAAAATATTGAAGAAAATTTGAGGGGTTGCCTTGTGCTAAAAGGTATTTACTTTGTTCAAAGTGAATTGTCATATAGAAGAAAAAGAAAATATTTGTAAAAAACAATTTTTTTATTTCTATAAATGTACTTCCATCGTAGCTTAAAGCGATGATATTATTATATTTAGTTGAGAAACAAATTAAAGCTTTTTAGTTCTCTTAATTTTTATTGATTTATTTTCTAACTTTTCTAACTTCAGATTCGATGAATCAAAGTTCAGTTCAAAATTATGTCACTGAGGCCCAACAAATATTTGTGGCTTTTGAGAGGCGGAACCATCTCTTCTATTATTCTTGTATTTTACTTTTTACAAAGTATGTTAAAGTGGCCATTATTGTCATACAAAAGACCACCAGAAATCGGTGCGGTTGTGATTTTTTCAAAAAGTCAACTAGCAATCACCATTTTTTATATTTTTATCGCTGAAAACAAAATATGAAAAATTTAACCACAAACGGTCCTACTAGTATTTTCAAATATATATGATTTATTGCATTGATGCTTTAGAAATTATTATTATTTTCAATCCCTTTAACACTTATGGGAGATAATTAGAACGTTTCGTTTAGAAATTCGGCCATTTCCGATTATCATAAAAACATAAATATTTCTTTGTTAATTAAAATAAGCTGAAGTAAGATCATCTATACTCGCAAGAAAGGGCACCCTTGTCCCAATTGCATCGGATTGGGAACGAGCTGGGCTCCGTTGTCCTCTTGTGCTCTAGCGACGGATCTTTGATATCTCGTGATCTCAGCAAGCCCAGATCAATAACTAAGTCCTGTGCAAATCCTGCACATGCGGCAAGGCTAAAAATTTTATCATATGCGAATGGCTAATTTTATACGCAGGAAGGCGAGTTGGAAACATCTAGGCACTTTCTTTTACACTATCCAGTTTGTGCAAGACTGAATTTGAAATATCTCAGTAGTCATATCTTCGGCGAGCCAGTTGAATTGGCCGATATTGATATTACACGCCTCAATTTTGATTTATGATCAGTACTTAGGAGTTTTAGACATCACAAAGAACCGGAGTTATTAGTGGTCCACGTGGGATCCTTAGTGGCCTTTGTCGTAAGGATCGCCCTTTTAATCTAAAATAACCAAACCAAAGACCGTCTACAACGGGGACCAAATTCCTTACGTAAACTTTTCGGCTATTACAATATCGACGCATCTCTCCATTAATTGACCACATCTGATATAAATAAATTTTGTCCTTCATTTTCGGACCCATAACTAAATAATCCGATTAATGAAAATTGCAGAGTTTTCATAATTCTGTACCAGTAATTTTTATATATTTCTGATCACCATAGCGGTTTATTGTTGCGAAAGAGCTGAAAGCAAACCATTAAATGTGTGGTAGATATTGCCTGATAAGGCGAACTATATATTTGTTTCACTGTCTATAGAAGTATATAAGTATGTATGTGTGTGAGTATATACTTAAGCTCCTGGTACATTAAATTGTTTTTAGTTTCGAATTCCGCTTTTGTGTTTCTTGATTTTACGCCTGTCAAACAATGCGCAGTCTAACGTTTTCGAATTGTGATACAGCACTTGAAATAATTACAATTGCCTGCCGCTCTAGTGATGGTTGTAAGCCAACGAAAAGTGCATAATGTTACAAATAAATTAAAATCCGACTTTGCGAGGTTGCCCACGAATCAGTAGCAGCGGAAAGTGGCATTTTGCAAGAGAGCGACGAATACAAATATTATAGATTGCGGTGCATGCGCTTGGCGTTTTCATAGACGCATGTAGGCAGCTTATGAGTCGCCAAGTGGTAAGCGGTAGGCGGTTGTTGTTTGCCATACTTATTACAGCCTCACAGAGCTCACATGCTCTTGGCAGAGCGTAGATAATGCGCTCTTATTACCAAAGATTAGGAAGAACGCAACAAAAAATCGCAAAATTCACAAAAATTGCGAGAAATATGCCTAGCAAGCGGAAATGTGTGCACACTATACGATATTTCCCGCTGCACCAACGACGATGCTGCTGACGACTGTACTTATGCGGAAGCGAACTGCGGAAAGGAACTGGGGAGGGGAGACGAAAATCATTGTACTGAATAAGTGCAGCGTGTCTTTCTAATTGAAAAGTTGGAAGCAGCCGTTGCTGCTGCATCGAATTGTATCTCGTGAAACGCAAATTCCGTGGTGGGCGCACCACTTTGTATTCTTATATAGTGCTTGGGATGCGTACGCCAACATATATGGGCAACTGAAAGCAATTGCAATTTACGCCCAACATACGTTTGCTTTGTTGCATCGGCCAATTTCAATTGGAGCCAAATCCTCGAAGCCACCCATACTGGTTGGAGCATTTGAAATTTGGTTTTCACTTTTTACTCATTGCTTTTCATAGGATAGGATGAGGATGCAAGGGTAATAAATATCTACTTTTGTGCTTATTCGTTCGACCGGTATTAGCGAGTGCCGGTCGCTCCGCGGACCACAACCTTTAGACTGTTGACTTAAACGTATGTATGTGTTTTGCTTCTCTTGTTGTGGCAGAAGCGGCTGCATTACCAGCAAGAATGCAAGGAAAATGAAAAAGAAAATTCTGAATTGCATTCAACACAAACAAAACCGCCACGGAAAGTTCATTATTTGCAATTTCGAAAGCTCATCCAGAGGCCTATGAGTGGCAGGATGGCGCGATCGACTCACAAATTATTATGCTGCGGCATAGGCCATCATATGCAACCAAAAGCAGTTTGGCTAAGCGACGCTGAGTAGAACCGTTCAGAATAGATGGCAGCATCGGCCATTTTTCGACTGGCGTTGCACTTTTAGCTCTGATTGCGCCAGGCCTCAGCAAACTTTGTCCGATTGTCGTCCTACTCAAAATCTGTGCGTCCAAGCTATGTGCAAGTCTAGGCTTGCAATGTAGTGCATTGCAACTGCCTGTGTGTGTGTGCAATATGCACTTGGAGCACTCACACTTTGCCCACTGCGAGACATAAACTGCATATGCATGTTTATTTAGCTGTCGTGCGAATGTAAATGCAATTGCAAACCCAAAGTAAATATTTGTAATTCCAGTAAGTATTTGTGTATGTTTTATTTTGCCAAGCTTTCTTGCACTTCCTCACGCCCATCAATGGCGTGCAGTGGAATCGTGAGACAGGATGCATGAGGTATGTAAAATCCAACTACATAGAATGCATTTTCGGCATTGTTTATGCGCTTCTCCAGCTCTTCGGCTAACGATGCACTCCCTAACCCGAATGCCATTTTGCGAGTATGTACTCATGCTAAATTTGGTGGTAAGAGTTACATTGTGTGCACACTACTCATGCATTTCACTTTTACTACAGCTGTGTACACTCCGCAGTGAATGTAGTGCTCCCGAACTGGTTGGGACCGGGTTCGAAATAGTGAAGTAAAATTATGATCTAGCGAATGTTTACAATTGTTTAAAACTGTAATCACAACTAGTACAACTAGTACCACATATTAAAGTAGTTTAAGTTCACTTAAATTAATTATGGCAACTCGAGTAGTCATGACTAATTTATTCGAAACTTGACGTTATGATTTATTAAGGCTAATACATTGAAATAAGAAACCTCAAATTACGTTGATAAAGCTCACGTTCAGAGTTGTACTATGAATCAAAGTATTTCCCTTCACTTAAGTCTTATCAACATATTGTTACAGATATCTTTTTTTTTGATTCTGAGACAGATTTGAGTAACAGATAACTTCATAAGCCCATATTTTTAGTCTATATTGTTATATTTTGTTCTTGAATTATTACCAGAAAAGGTGCTGTCACTAATTTGTCGAAATTAAATTTGAACTGGAATGAAACTAACCAAATTGTTCTTGAAATTGTTGCAGAATTTAGAACCAGAACTTCATTGGGTTGCTTAGAGTTATACCTGCAATGTGCAGGGTCTGCAGTATGTCAAGGTAGGTATTTTTGGTGTTTTGATTTCCACCCAAAGACGAATTTGCTTTATCTTAGGCCGTCTTTAGGCCGTCATTAATACCTTACTTTAGATGCCAGCTACTGCATCAACATATTAAATTAGCGGACATTAAAAACCGATATTAACGTAGGTACCAGCCGCTCCCGTCAACCCATTCATTCCAAATTGATTCCCAGCAAATGGCTTTGAGGAATCGAATAGAAGAAAAGGTTTGTACACCGCCCTTTCCCTTCATACAACGAAAAATGTGTATTTGAATGCATGTGCATATTTTCTCATAACATTGCCTGAATATAAAATGCATAAATTCAGTCATGAATACACTGCTGCGTTCAAAATCCGTGCATCGTTCAACAAGTCGTTGTACCTTGATTTCATTTTTCTAGGAAGTTGTCGCGCTCGTACGAGATTAACTGCATTAACTCACCGTCAGTGTGTCTGCTGAAGCTTTTCTCTTTGTATTTGAAATCATACATTACGATTACTCGAAGTTAATAAGTATGAATTGCATGGTCAAATATACCATGCAAATGTATATATTCTATATTCTATATATACTTGAACATATTTCTATACATCCACATTTTATATCAGAATAGTCTAAAAGTATCACTTGCATGATATTAACAAAAATGAAGAATTTTTTTAGTACGAAAAGGTTGAAGCCAAACTAACAATTCTAAATAAATAATGTGAACATTTGATATTTACTGAAAAATTGGATTTTACTATTTTATGAAATGGTAACAACCAAAAATTTGATTACAAAATTGGTTTTAAAAAACGGCCTTTGAGAGTACATTTATGAAAAATAATGGTTCTCGAAAATTTTGTTTTTAGTATTAGTAAATCAAAAAATAAAATAAAAATCCAATATTTCCCATTGTATTGGGGGATATAATGGTACTAAATATAGGTGACACTATCGATAGCACAATGCTTCACTATCACAATCATCGTTGCAGCGCAGTGGGGTCTACGTGACAGACACAGGCTCAAATTTATTTATTTCCATAGAACTTCACCTCAGCAGCATTTGCAGAAATAATTTGCAGATTGGTTATATTTTTATGAAAACAACGCACTGCCGTAACAATTACCTTTCGATATTCGAGGTTTAACGAGAATTTTATTCATTATTTTTCAAAAATTATTTTATTAAGATATTCGTTGCTGTCTAAAAATCGTAGCAAAGTTTCCATTCCATTTTGACATTATTAATGTCAGCTTTCTCTAGGCAAAAAAATTACCAGCGTCAGCATCGATAGTATCTAAAACTATAGGCAGCTTTCAATAGTGTCGATAGATTGATACTTCTATGAGATCTCACTATTATTATTCACTCATTCATTATTATTGTATTCACACTTGTTTACCAAACGTAATGTCAAGCGTAAGAAAATGGTTGCCTGTATACTTTCCTAGTGTTGAAAGTGGAGTCGTGAAAATTCATATATGTATTTATTAATGCAAACGTTCATCCTTCAGGAAAGTAATTGCAAAAATGTCTGCAAGTATTTATTTTAACACCTTTCAATGGGTTTATGCCAGAAGCGTACAATGCAACAGCGGGAGCGAGATTTTCAGCTGCATTCAGAACCCACAGAAAATAAGTAACCCAGAAACGACAAGCTGAGCAATTGTTTGTCCAACTCTAAACCACACATTCAAAATCACAACAGAAGTCATTTGTTAAAATTCGGTTAGGAAAATTATTACAATGAAAATTTTTATGAAAATTTAGAAAAACTGATGGAGGACCTCGGATTCGCACTTATCCTCAAAGCAGATAGATTCTTTGGCAATCAAAGCGTCCCCTTTCGCTATTGTAATTTCTTACCGCGATTGAAGCGTAACCCCTTACATCTGGACAAGCGGTAAGTAACAAGAACAATAGAAATGTCAATGGAAAAGTAAAAGTAACAATGCACCAAATGAAGACAAGCACAATTTGCGTACGAAAAATCTTTGTTGTGGAATGCGATCTCCTCAGAATTGCTTCCTGACCGTCAGCTTGTAGAAGAGTGAAAACACTTGAGATAATTTTGAAATTTTTATTAACGGAGAACTGTGAGGCGCACTTCTCTTCTATTGCAGCTCTCAAAAGTGCATCATGCTTATCATTCACATAAACATTTTTGTACCTAAATTTCGCACATGTGTGACAAAAGTGCGTAAAATCCATCCGTTGTCAGTGCAATTCCCTTGAACTCTTTTTGCGTCTAATGCTGGCAGGATTTTGTCGATTCGAACGGACGTACAAAAACAAAAATTTCAATTATTGGAAGCAATAGGGGCATACTTTTTTGTCTTGCATTACTATTTTATTGACAGATTTTTTGCCCTATTGTTGACATCGTCGCCTTACAAAAATAAACCTGTTCCTAAACTTTGTATATACAATGGCTTTTGCATACTTATTAGGGTGTACCACACATTTCTTTTACATAAATTAGCCAAAATACAAACAATTTGATTTATTCAAAATGGAATGCAAATGTATATATGAAGTATTTATTTTGCTAAAGGTCGGCTTACTATATAGATATATACATATATATAGATACATAATAAGAGAACAAATTAAACACTAAACTGCTAAATGTCAGATATGTCATTTTCTCAAGCAATAATTTTTTTGGCAATGAAAAACCTACCTTAATATACATAAATACATACATACATTAAACAATATTGAAAAATATTAGCTAAAAACGATCAACGGACATTACTAATACAAAATGCAAATTTTTATATATTACGAAACTTTACATGACTAATGGTGACACAATGGTGTAACCACTGTTCATATAATTGCAACGCATTCATAAAACCTTCCTACACCACCAATTGCTTTTCGCACACTTTCATATGCGACAGCAGTGGACCTCTAATTCATTTAAAATTTTTCGTAAATCAGTGTAGCATACATACACTTGTTTTTCTTTTCATTTCAACCTTACAGGTAGCCTCCATTTAATCTATCCCTATTTGGCTAAGCCTAATCCTCTCTATTCACTTATGTGTTCATCTTTCAGAAAAACAATATTACCTCACACGTGCATACTTTCCTTTAACGCGACACCGCTTTGCATATTTTCGCAAATTTAAATTAAATTTCAATTATTTTTGGTGCAAAAATGTTAAGTCTTGAGCTACGCTGTCATCCATCACAGTAGTAATAAAACTAAAATTTAACAAAAACAAATTCTAAAATAAAATAAATTATTTAGAATAGTTGGAGGGATTGTTGGAAAGATCTTTGCTGACTTCTTTTTCTGACATAACTGAAACATATTATGAAATTTTGTTGATCTTGTTTGAGTTAATATATGTATACTATACTTCAGCTCCACAATTTGATATAAATCTTGCAATAAAATATTCTTAAAGGAAACATTTTGTTTCATCTAATATGTTGAAATCTGATAAACAAAATGTCTCTCATTTTAGAGATAGAGATAAGAGATAAGATAATCCTGCAAGAAAGGCAGGACTAAACTTACTTCTCCTCACTATTATCCTCTCTCTTTCTGCTTTTTAAAAAAATTAAATATATTGCTTTTGAAATACCTATAAACTCTTACTCATTCACATATTTTTAATTAATTTTAGTCTCTCCTCGTAACTGTCCCTGCATCCTCTTGTCTTTTTCTGATTTGTCATTTGACCACCAATTGGTGGCAAAGTCTTAAAGTCGTTCCTCTCTCGAGCTGTCATTTGCCAAACAAAAATTACGAAATGGGATTGTAGGCCTTATAGCTTTTTGTTGGCCTGCAGCAAATGTTTGATAATAAATTGTAAATTTTGTATAAGTATTGCAGCAACAAGAGCATTGATTAAAAACACCATGCAATTTTTCATTTGCCGGTTTCATTTTCTTCCTTAGTCTTCCTACTTTTCCATTACTGTCCCTATTTCTTTACATTCAAATATTTGTACGCAAACTGTGCATTGTCGCTTTGTTTTTGTAGCAATATATTTCGTTTTGCTTGATCATTACTAGAAAAAGTTGTTGGAAAAGCGCTTTTGAGCGCCTTAAATGCTTTTCCCCCCTAAATTTAACGCAATGAAACTAAGATTGTGAGAGTATGTCTAACAGTTTTTACTTAATTAAAAAAAAAGGTAATTGATTACAAATATATATATTTATATATTTTGTAGAAGTGTTCAAATCAAATGCCTAAAGTAGTATTTACTTATTCCAATAGAAAGTTGCGTTTACTTACATACATATATACAACCATGTACACATGCAGATATCACACGCATGCACACATGTACATATGTATTAAATACCCTTTTGACAATTCAATCTCAATTAGCGATGAAAATAGGTGCTTACACACCAGTAACTGTTCCTTTATATTGAAAATTTCTATTAGCAAACAACAATATAAATGCTTATTGCGAATATGCGTCAGCAGGCAACGTGCTTCCTTACACACTTCCGCACAAACCATATATATGCACAGTTAACCCACAGCGTGTTACGTAGGCCTTAAGTATTCACACCTGAATGAGCACCGCCCGCTGCATTTCCGACGATAAATTAGACAACAGTGGAATTTGTGGTACATATCCGATATACTGGTGGCACTTATTACAGCACCAAACATCACAAGCATCACAAGCATCAAAGACAGCATATGACGGTGTCAAAATTATAATGCTCCTTTATTTGTGCGCTGGTTGCGAAATCAATACAAACATAGCATAAACAATTGTATCTTCACCGAGGTGCCTATTGTGCGAGCAACGAAGGCAGGCACTCAATCGGGCTCCTTGGCAAGAGGTTAAAGATGCACTTCCATCAATTGGATCAGATGTTAAAAATCACATTTAAACGATTTGGCAGACAATAGATGTGCTGCAGTGCCAGCACGCGGTAGCAAGTAGAAAGACAGCCGGCGGAGCGCAGCCACACTTGAATGTGTATGTAACATGTATGGATGTAGTAGTAGGAAATAGGGTATGTAGTTCTGCAAATTCTTGTGTGTATGCGTCGTGAGGACATGTGATATGTCTACTTTTGCACATTGCCAGTGAACAAATAGACAATGGGGCACATTATGATTATGGTTTATAGGGAGAAGGCATTTGGCAAGCGTAGTCAAAATGTGGCATGTGGCATTTGCGTCTTAAGTAAAGACACACGTTTCAGTGGGTGATCGACCGGTAGACTAAGCGCTGAAGATCCAATGTACTTGAGTTAAGTTTGATATATGCGGGCATCCTTCATATCGATTTCAATGCTGCGCATTTATTCTATTACTGCAATTTTCAATTCGCTGCACCGCCAAGTTACTGCGATTGCACCTTTAATGAAAACGATGAAATCCAGGTCCATGAAACGTGTGGCAGAGGAATTGTGGCAGCTTAGAACCAACTTGCGTTCAGAAGGAATCGAATTAGGCGCGTGCGAGTGTTAGCAATATTCATATATTCAAGCATGCATTGTCAGATTGCCCCAAGATACTTATTATTATGCTCTAGTGAAATATTATAGCTGTTTAAAGTCCAATTGCTGAATCAATGAGCATTAATTCCAATCTGTAGAGGTCTTTCAGCATACGTAGGCACATTTGTACATTCGATTTGTATATGTGATATGCTTCTATATGATTTATATATGTATATGGCGTTTTCTCATATTTCTTTGCTATTTTCAAGTACTTATAGTACATATACACCAAAGCTTACATAAATATGTATGCATACTGTATGTGACTATACATGCGTTTGTTGCATAAAACAAACTTAACCATAGACTTATAATGAGTTGATGCCATCACAGGATGTAACTCACTCTTGTACAAATGTGTACATATGTATGGGAGGATGTTCCATTTTGTGTGCGTTAGTAGCTACATACTTATTTCTTCGTCTAAACGTATGAGACATGCTTTTGCTTTCCGGCCTGTGTGTGCGCTTTTCGTTTCAAAGTAACTGAAATGTTAACATTTACAATCACCATCAGATAAGTGAATGTCTGTGCTTTGTACCGGCAAATGATCGCCATTCCTGGTGAGGTCCTTCTTTCCGCTAACATAAACATCTACCTGTTGACTTCTATGTTTTTAACGATGATGACCAAGTGCATATGTGCTGCTATATGTGTATGTATGTGTGTTTGAGCGAGTACATGCTGTTAAAAGTGCTTTAAGAGTCTTGTTGTTACCAAGATAAGATGTATTTAGGGGAAACTTATTATGGCCATTGCTTCCTTTGACAATGTTGCAATTTCCGTGATACTAAAGTTATATCCTTTGGTTAGTTTGTTCTACTTTCCTTTCGGAAATTCATACAAAGTAAAAGAAACTGCCTTGAGATTAATTTACAAGTGTTTAAAAGTTTCTGCATTTAAAGTGTAGACATGTTCAAAGCAAGTGGATATGTAGGTGGAGTATGAAAATCTGAAGATCTAAACTATGTGTATATATATATTCTAACTTTATTAATTTTGACCTATGTTAACAAGCTTTATGATGCAGCAGATTAATTTGTCGGTTACATTTTAGGCTCTTATCTAATAGCTTGTATTCTTTAAGAAATTTTTATGTATTTTAATGTAGAAAAGTCACTTTTAATTAATCCAATTTTTAGGAATGTTTGCAACAAACTTCATCTTGTAAAATAAAGTTAAAAAATACATACATACATATTTAGGAATTCGCACTTTAATATGTAGATGCAAAAGGCCATAATAAAAATGAGCTTTAGATTTTTACAAAATCTATACAAAGATTTTTAATTTATGGATTAAATTATATAATAATAAATATATAAGTAATATAATACATATAAATTACATTTACATCAACAAACAAGAAGCATACATATACATTTGTACATAAACCAGATTCATACATATGTACATAAATCGAACTGTAATTCGTACTTCAATATGTCGATGGAAGAAGTCATAATTTTATTATTTCAGTATTCCAAATGCTCTTTACATTTTTAGAAAATACTTATAACATGGGCCTTTAAGTTGTAGAATATATGTCTGTATATATATGTACATAGATCGCAAATCGGAGTAAAGTTCGAAATTAATTAAGATGTAGAGACACCAAAAAAAAGCAACGCAGAACTAACTAAGGCTTTATGCAAAGACAAATGATACAAGCTGATTTGTTAAATAAATATAATTTTTCATTTTCCAATCAACAAAATAATTAAGTATTAATTTAATTAAGTTTCCAGCATTGGCCTTATCACTACAGAATTTGAAAATGCTTCTGTTAAAACACTCATCATTTGTGGGCTTTTCTTATTGGTCGGCGTACATGAATCCAATTGGAAATGACTCTCCCGTACTATATCATTTTTGTTGGCACAAGAAACTAGCGAATAAGAAAATGTAAGAAAGTATATAAGAAGTCAAATAATAACAAAATCTACAGAAACCACCACCATTATACTTTAGAATCTATATTTGTATAGACTATGTGTGAAAGCCAGCCCACCGTACTCTGCGGCGTCCCAAGAAAACTCACACCAACGTCGCGTTGTGCGTCGAAGTCGACTGCGACTTCTCCTCGTACGTATGAACGTTAGCAGCGCTGTTAACTTAGGCCGTTAGCAAAGTAGCGCGAACCAGATATCTTACAGGAAACACATAGGCAAACAATTACTTACAAGATATTATGTACAATAGTATCAGTAATGTAGTAAACGTATCTAAGGTTAAATAGTATGAAGAGCTGGGAGAAACTTGAATAATAGAGCGAAAGCTACGGCGAATTCAATATGATATAAACTCTTTGTTGCAGACGACTTTGGAATTACCTTCACTCTTGCTATGGCACTCCTTCATTATCGTGTTGACTCTTTCTACCTGCCGTTTATGCAACTATCGATATTTAATTGTGACACCATGTAGTAGTTCTTAGATTTGTTTCCTGACGCTACACATTCTTTGCAGTAAATGTTATTCCTTAAGGTGACGTTTCTGTTAACGGCGGCGCAGACAGACTTCAAGGAAATGACAAGGCGAAGACAAGTCTTCCACTCAGTAACTGTTGGGATGTCTTGTGAGCGACATATTCTCGCGGGAAAGTCATTATTTGATAATATTTTCGTCATGTGGCATTGTTTATAGTTACGTAATGGAAAGAGAGGCGTTTACGCGAGGTGATTTGTGGAATGTGGTTTACGCCTCGTTGTTGTTATTGAAGGCGGGTGTGATACGTTAGAGGCGAGATATGTTTATGCTCTTTGACAATCGTGTGGTTTTAATTTTTTTTTGTTAATAAATAAATTTCTCATTGAAACAAATATGGGTAGTTCTGATTGTGGATTATATCAATGTATGAACATTCGTAGGCTAAGCGTAAATATATGTTCTTTCAGAGCGGAGATGTGGTCGCTTCATAAGAAGTTTCGGAGTGTTTATTTAACTGTTCAATAAATACAATATTGACATTGCAAATTTATCCTAATAGTAAATAATAAATTTAACTATTTTAAACATTAATATCCATACTGATCGTAATTGGTCTATCCTGTTCAACTCCGGTTAACAATGTATTAGCATTGGCAAAGTTTTTATATAGCGATTGTAACCATATTTAATTTCATCTCTTTGGATCAACAGCAATTCAAAAATATATAAATATATTTTAAATATTTCACATTTGCTAATATATTTTTCTTTTATTATTATTACATATACGACCTTCCGACATTATATGAAATAGTAAGGTGCGCACGTATACATATGTTCGTATCTTAAACTTTAACATAAATAAAGAAAACTGGAATTAAATAACACAAAAATTAAATTTGTTTATATTTAATGTTAGCTTCCAGCTTGCCAACCGCAGCAAAATACCCAACAGGCACCAGTCCTACTCTTACTCAGCGCAACAAAGGAGAAATGCGTACATTAATGTCGGCAGCTGCATTTTAATTCATTGGGACTGCCATAGACTTATGAGCTCAACAAGAACATGCTTACATACATGAATGTGAATAGATGTGCAAACATGTGCATAGAAATTCCAGTCAAAGTCTGCTAAGTAACAAGCTATTGGCTATAGGTGACAGAACATATCGCACAGAACCTCTATATGTGAACAATTGGGAGGGAGGATAATGTGTTAAAGAAAAATGAAGGATACCGGATTGAAGGTAATAACTTTTGTGCAAGGGTGCGTGGAGGTTGTAAAATTGGGAAACGCTCACATCAATATGTGTGGCGAGGGAGAATATAAAGATGAAGGAAGAATAAAAAGTAAAAAATTTTAACAACAAACATAAGTACCTACTAAGCAGTATTGTTGCAACACACGATTGCTTTGAAGATTTAACTGAAAGGGGATGAAAACATAATCGCAAAATTTTGGCAAATTAAACAGCAATATAGGAAGATGACTTAGGCGCACAGTGGAGCAAAATAGTAATTAATGAGTACATATTTAATATGTAGAATGACATGATATTGTGAATTAATAATAGTCCAAAAAGCAAGATTTAGGCTTATCTTTCAAGGTTGCGGTTAGTGGAAACACCGCATAAAAACTTAAGGGTTTAAGGATATTTTTAATATTTACATATGCTCATTTAGTCTAATCTAGCTAAGAAAAATGTAGGTTTAACTGTGTGTATATTTAGACAAACTTTAAGCCTTTCAAGCAGTTTTCCGTTGGGATTTAAACAATTTCTAAAAATATATACAAGCGTTAAAATTTCGTGCCGTCTATGTTAAGTTCAGGTTGACTAAACAGCTGTTTATCGGCCGGAATTTGAATTATATTTAATTCATTTCAATAAACACAATTATAAAAAAATATTAGTATAACCTCTCCTTTAACCAAATACTATGGTATTTTATTATATTAGGTCTAGTAAAGTAAGAATAATTCCCTTATTTTTCCATTAGAGGGCTTTGGAAATCTGTATTCGTCTTGCATAAGTGCATCGGGTTACGTTATATGGCGTTAGAAATATAAGATTTCGTATTAAAAAAATTTGTCAGACAGTTTAGGGATTTCTTGACTAAGTATTGTTTGAGCACGCGTCAAAAATGGATACCAGCAATGAAAAAATCCTAAAACTCTATTCTAGTAGACAGTTTTTCTTCGACAATTTTTGGTTCTGATACTGTAATAGCCAATCACGCGCAATTTTGGATTCGTCGATTTCGGTCCGCTGATTTTGATGTCAAAGATGCATCACGCTCTGGAAAGCCAATTGTCGAAAATATTGGCAAAGTAATGGAAATCATCGAGTCCGACCGTCATGTAAGCACTGTTTCGATTGCCCGAAAACCCGTTTAAAACAATTTAAATAGGGCTGGGTACAAAAAAAGAAGCTCGACAAATGAGTGCCACACGAGTAACGTGAAAAAATCTCACCAACAGAATTTCCATCTGCAAATTGCTGCTGAATCGCCACCGATCCGATCGATCCATCTCTGAAGCGTATGACGACGAAAAGTGGGTGGACGTTGTCGAATAACGGTGAATCGGCGCAAACGGTGGCCAAGCCAGGATTGATGGAGAGGAAGGTTTTACTATGTATTTGGTGGTATTGGCAGGGGATCATCTACTATGATCTGCTCCCCTAAGGTCAAACTCTTAATTCGGATCTGTACTGCCAACAATTGGACCATATGAAGAAGTCGCTTTGGCCGATAGGAGAGAAATTGTATTCGATCAGGACAACGTCAGGCCACATAATTGGTTGGGAAGTCGTAAATCGCTATATCAGGTATATTTGGGCTAGGGGAAGGTCTGGACTGTTTGTATTACTCAATCATACTAGAGAACATATTTCCGCCCAATTTTATGAATACAACTCACACACTAACCGACATATTGGGCATAAACTTTGCTAGAATAACGAAAATCATCATTATACGTAGTATATGGAAGCTGGGATAATTCGTAGAACGATTTCGTATTTTCGGCATTAAACTATGGTATATCCAATATTGTGCGTTCCCTTAATTTTGCTAAGATATCTAATATAGTGTCCTATATATACCGTATAAAACCAACCGGATGCTTGAAAGTCTTATTTTATGTATATTAGGCTAGGAGTGGTATTAATAAGATAATAAGATTTACCGATATTTTCGGTATAAAGTCAGCCATAGGCACAGATGTCGTTATATTGGGTATATGGGGACTTGGAAAGCTATGGGCCGATTTCGCATGAGATGGCATATCTTGAAGGCACCATTTGTAAAAAGTTTCACTTCAATATTTTAATTGGTGCTTGATTTATATACTTTAAAGTGAAAGAATGCGATGAAATTTAAATTTGTGTTATATGGAAAGTAGGCATGGTTGGTATCCAATTTTGTAAAGTAGCCCATTTTTACAAAGTAACATAAGAATGTAAATTTGATGTCATGTACGAAACTTGGCTGAAATCGCTATAGCGGTTCCTGAGATATGAAAATTCTTCCAAAATTTTACACGGATTTCTATGCGTTCATTCCTTGCCATCACTACCGTTAGATTTAATGTTTCTGAGGTATTTCTTCAGTGAGTTAACGTACTTTTAGTGGTTTTTAACATAACCTTTATATAAGAGGAGGGCGTGGTTATTATCCGATTTCACTTATTTTACCATATACTACCTGAATGAGGAGGTGCCAGAAAGACTTTTTTTGAGCAAGTTTGATTGATATAGCTTTCGCGGTTTGTGAGTTTGTGATATATATATATATATACACATCTATTACGATTAGTTTTACGCCTTACAAACAACGGTTGGTCGGTGAACAAAACTAATATACTCTGTTGCAACATGTTGCGAGAGTATAAAAAAAATATGGTTAACCTACATAAAAGTACTGTTTCAAAGCTAAAAGTAATAATGTGTGTTAAGCAACGTAAAATATAATAATGGTTGGTGCATCCTACAAATTATACACATATTTAATAATCAATTTGGTTTCTGAATTTAAATTAAAACCTCTAGCATTGTACAAATAAATCAAGCAGTCTAGTCCAATTTTTAGATGTTTTGTCATAATAAAATTACATTAAACAGCTAATATTAAAAGGGATAAATATGATGAAAACTACATAATAAAACAATAATCACAAAAAAAAGTATTTAAAAATTATTTTCATAAAAATTTAATTTAAAAATTTAAATGCAACATTGGTATCACAAACTGTACTTATATAGATGTACACACATATGTATATGCACGTGGTGAATGCAGATGAATGTTTCTAACTGTACTCAAACATAGGCACTCAGCAGGCTGGGCAAGCACCCCTCAAGCTTTGAACGTACCAGCTGCGTTTTCAAAACGATGAAAGAAGCTCGATCGCCGTTTCATTATTAGACAATAACAAAATAAATGAAAACCTACGAATAGAGACCAAATGAAGAACTAGAATAAATTGAGAAGGAGAGATCACAGTGACTCGTGCCATAACGAAATTATCCTGTATTGCATTGACTAAATGAAAACATCGCCTCGCCTTTATATTCAACGGCACACATATTTATGTACATATGTAATTAAGTACTCGTAATTTTTGTATGCGAATAGAACATTAAATTTCACGAGTGCGAGTATGAGTTTAAGGGTGGTTATTACTTATCATGCCGTGTCGCATTATCAAAGAAAGTCATACCATATCCTTATAGCAAGAATATATGTATGCACATACAGGCACAAAAGATACACAATTTCTGCCTGCTTTCATCGTTGACGATCATTGCCGATACTTCCTGAACCGCAGCGCCTGTCGCTTGGCGCATTGTGCACTATTGGAGATCACCATGGGGTGAGTTCTAGATTGTTGTTGGGTTCTTATCTTGCAGAAAACGGCATTCACCCCTCGGCAATACGACTTCCAAAACAAAGAAAAAATCCATGTACATATACATACATTCGAACGTATTTACGAGAAATTAAAAAATGATGATAAAGGACATCTGGAAAGCTTCGCTATAACAGCATTACAAGGCAAAAGAGGCAGATGTCTTTCGTTTGCATTGGTGTTGCTTAATATTCAATGAGTGTAGAATGGGGAAGCGACTGCGCGTGCGTGGCTTTCGTTGCAAAGTGGGTTTACTGAGTACTAAGTAGTTATAAAGGTCTAAAATGCTGCATATGCAAACTTGCTTTTATGCTCTCCTAATTATGCTATATGGCTTTTTATCTAAATTTTTATTTAAAATCAATTTTAATCGAAATTTTCATTATAAATAGGGATCACTATGCGATAATTTCGCTGTTTTGCCGTAAAACATAGGGAATACAACCTTTATTAGAGAAGAATATTAGATAATTCAGCGTATTTTTCTTATTTTAGTCTTTTTATTTAAATTTTATTTAGTAGTACATTCAAATTAAGACATCTAATTTAATATTTATTCAAATTTCATCAAAAATATATATTGAGTGTTTTTTTTTATTAACGATCCTTGTTTCTGTAAACTCTCCACAAAGGATTTTCTATATTCGTTGTTGAAGTTGATCATACGAACGGCAATGAATAGAATTATATTATATTTGATATTTCTGCAGTGGTTGTAAATTAATCTATTCGAATACGCTTCATTTATATAAAACATATGCAATGAATTAATTAAAATATTTAATGAAAAATCTTACGAGCATAAAAAAATAAAAATAATGTTTTAGTAAAAATTTAAATAAAAAACTAAGTAATTTTTAATTTCAGAAGTGCACTCTTTTATTTACGCCATTACATCTTTACCGGTGAAACATTATAAATTGATATTAGCATGATTCTATTAGAGATTCCATTATTAGATTCCATGAAATATGGCACCTATTATAACATTTAGAGCTAACTTACAAAGTTAGTAATTTGATAGAGTACTTTATCTTATAATGATAAAATGAAAGGGTAGATAAAGAATACGTATTCTACTGAATTATATAATGTCGATATAGTGAGTTTCATTGCATAAACAATATTAAAAATCAATGTTTTTCCGTTGTTGTTATTTTAGAACTTGTAGCAATCGCAGCACGGATATCACTTTGTACTTTGGTAAATTATATATTGTTATAACAGGGATCATGCGATTTCGTTTAGTTAAGGGTGCGAACTTGCGTACAGTTAAGGCTAAATGTAGAATACTATTATCTGTTAATTTTTTTTACTATGAATCCAGGACAAAGATTAGATAATACATGTTAGTAATGTAAATTCCCTTTAGATGGTTGCTATTAAGCTATATATGTATATACGTATTTATATATTCAGAAAAGACATTTGGTTAATTTATAATAATTTTATGTTGGAAATACTACTAAATGTGTTAATAATTATACAAACCCTAACTAAAATAAAGGCACTAGCTCACATTTCCTTACTATTTATTCAATTTTCGCTTGCTTAACTACACTTATTCTCCACTTAACACCTACGACATTCTGAGATTCAACCAAGTAGTCCTTCCAACGAGTTCCGTAAAATATCCTCTTCTGTCCTATTATTCTTGTTTATGGCTTCTATATGAATAGCCTTAACGGCGCAAACAATTCAAGAAAACTTTCTCAACAAGTTTTCAACTTCAAGACAATCTACTTAAGACCGACGTCTACCCCAACTTCGGTTGTCACACAAAGGAATTCCATGGTTCGAAGGTAAACACAAGAAAAGCGCAAAAGTAGATACGAAATTTTAAGAACTCACCGCTTATGACTAAAGAATATAAGAATGATTGGGGATGATTTCCTTATGTCGTACGCGTTGCTGTCTGCGTACTCTACGTCTTCAATTCGGACACCACGGAACTTCAATGCGATCGAAAGTGTGCGCTCGACGACGCCTACTGAGTAGCAGTGCAAAAGCCAATTTAGCACTTCAATTTGAACTGTAAGCAAAGTGTTAACAAAAATGTCAAATAACACGCACATCAATGAAACAAACAAGAATGTTGGGTTCATTTCTCCATTACTTGTTCTAATGGTTTCATTTTTTTTAAGTTTGTTTCTTTTAGAATTTTGTGGATAATTTACGCAAAATATAATGGTTTATAGTGGTATAAAATGGTGAATACTGCGATTTGATTTCGCTCACTCACCACAAATTGTGGTTACGATTTTAGTTGTTTGAGGTCAGGCATTCCCAAAGGATTTTTTAAATTTCAATTTGTTTGTTTTTCCTTTACTAAATATTTTCGCGTCGACAGCTTATTGAATGGGCGAGTTATGAACATCTTGAGTGGTTAAATAGTTAAATTTCCTTTCATAATTACTCGATATGAAGAAATCTAATGTACATATTTGCGCTGATAAATTTAAAAAATAACTTAAATGACGACGCACTTTAAGCTAATTTCTTGTATAAACAAATACGCTTTGTATACGTATAAATATTATATACATACATATTCATGTATAAAGCCATGTTTGTATATTTGTAGCCCCAAGTAGGGCTACCTGAGAAAGGCTTTCTACAGCTTTGTGTTGTCAATGTTTTACAAACTATTTCAGTTCATTTTATGCTTGATTTAATGGCCTAATAGTTTATATTTTTTTTTTAGCGTCAAGAATTTTGTTTTTATCGCTGTGGTGTAAGTTTCTTATACTTACATTCTTTCTATGGTATCCTTTGGTGCAGCATCCTTTTCTCCGTCCACACAATTTGTTTAATTTTACTTGTGTGCAAGTCACAACAATTTGCCTAAAGTCGCTTGTACCTCCAAAGCATAGGTGAACATGTAAGTATGCATATGCATAGACATTTGCACGTATATACTCGTAGTTGTGCATGTTGCGTTCTGTTTTGCAAATCAGGGCCTTTTGCTTACTCATTTCCCCGTTCATGTTTGTGTCCTCCTTTTACTGCGAAAGTTTTAATTAAGAAAACCTTCAAGTGATTTATTGATTATCCTGATTATTGTGATGTACACAAAAATAGCACAGCTACATACTTGTATTCCTTAAGACACATATATGCATATACATGTGTGTAAACATGTATGTTCATATAAGTGCATTAAATTTACCTAAGCTGTGTATGTAATTTTAAGGAATTTTGCAAAACAATATCGCTTGTCATTAAAGAAAAATAAATAAAACTATAAATATGTACAACTACAACGCGAAGGAATACCTTCAAACACAAGTGCTTAGTAGGCACAAACAAGGAAAACTAACATTTTTAGTTCATAATGGTACTATTATTTTCTAAAATTTTTCGATTTAATATATATTACAAATGTAGATGGATATTGAACTCGAACAATCGTCTACTGCCAGTCTATAAACAAATTTTTCAGAAATATTCAAATAAAGAATTGCAATAGGCATTATAATGCTGATTGGTAATACATGTACATGTACATATATATTATTTATAATAGATCCGAAAAATTCTAGCACCAAGTAAGGAGGAGGTAAGTTTGTGTGTAACGGAATTTAAATTTTTACACTCACAAATTTAAAAAGTGAGGATTTAATAATATACTTTTCTTTAATTTTATATAGTCGAAAGTCATGTAAAGTTCGTAGTCTTCTCTTTTAATAGCGATATTCACATCGACTGTTAATTCCGAAGTCGATAGGCGATGATTTCATTTTGCTTTTTGTACAATCAGCGAACTGCCATATTAAGGAACAACCAAGTAACAGGAAAGCTTAACAATTCTGCTAGTTGGCAATGATGCAGAATTTACTAGTCTATCGGAACAAACATAGTTCCAACTCATATGGAAGAAGAACGATAGTGAATACGATTTTTTCCAACAAAATCGATTATTTAATATTTTTTCAGCATTTATTTAAAGCAAATGCAATGGATTTAATAATTGTTGGTGAATGATAAACTTTGGACTACTATTTAATAATATTCTTGAAAGGAAAATAGTTTAATAGTTAGAAGTTCTTTTTAATTTTCACAAATCTTATCCATGAAAACAAGGTAACAATTTATCAAGAAAAGGCTTGTAAGAGACTCAATTGTTTAACAATATTTTTATATGGAAAGACATCATCACACACATCACATCACACTTAAAAGTCAGCACACAAATTCAAAAAAAATATAACGTTCCACACCAATTCATAAGTTAGTTTTTTTATTGATTTCTTTTTGCCTTTATGAAGAATTTTTAGCATCTCTTCTACTTTCTTACACACAACAAATTGCGATTACTTCAAATACATAGATTTGTATGTATTCCTCCTCCATTTTATGAAATCACATTACAAAGCTACCGAAAAAATTCAAGTGTGAGACAAAATTTGATTGGTGGAGAAAGAATAAACTGGAAGAAAATACAGTAAACTTAAGCATACGCGTACACGCATGAATGCATACTTGTACGTATGCAAGTATATGCAATGACTACGCAACAATGAATGGGGATAGGAACGAGCCAATGATAAGAGACGAAGAATGATAGAAAAACAAAGTTTCGTTGATTTCAGTGCCTACAAGCTTCTAATGTACAAGTTTACTTATGTGCATATGTATTTGTTCGACTTATTGTATCTGTGTATGGGGAAATAGGCAAACACCTAAGATATAACAATGCTTGGAGGAAACAATCGTATGTCGTCCGATGTTTACCTACAGTAACGCCCCCAGAAGGTAGTGCTCTTTCAAAAGTAAACTCCTCATGCAGAACTAGTGCCCTCACACACTCAGCCAGAACGACCTCCATTGCAAGTAGAAGCCCACTAAAAAAAATTGGTTATGGATTGTTTGTATGAAAAAAAGTTCGGAAAATGGGGTGCTCCAAAATTGGATTCAAACACCGGCATCGTTAAAAAGATTAAAATTTTAAATAAAAATTAAAATCAAAATGTCCACCACTTCCGGTAATTTGCTGATTCAGAAGCAGCAAAAGAGTTGTTCATGGTATAAAAGTATTTGGCCTGGATGCTCAATAGCGGTAAAGAACCGAAAAGAGTTTGCGGTACTATTTATTATTCATATATTAGTATTTAGTTTTTATACAGGTTTGCTAGTGTGTGTCAACGGTTATAGTCCATGTATCTACACAAATTACATTTCCATATATATATATACGTATATGTGTATATAAATATATAGTTTTCCATAACACAATAAGTAAGTTAATAAACATATATACATATGTAGTTTAATTAATGGAGCAAACGCACAGACGGACACGCTTAAGTAAGCACCACATCAGCATTTGCTGCCATAAAGGTGAAGCTGATGGCGGATGGTATTGGAGAAGCAAAAAGTACTCATTTTACGTACAACCACCTGTGAGACGCGAAATTATTGGAATGTGCCGTCAATTTGAAATCAAAATGCTTTATCTAAACAACACTGGCTAGAATCTCTATGCGCGGGTAAACTAACGTTGCAGGTGATCGCAAGCCAATAATGACTGTGCAGTCCGATATATCACGACCACGCACCATGACACAATATCATTGGTATGCCTATAGCCGCTAACACGCTGACTAGATTGTTATTACAATTAGCCCTTGCTTTGATGTCCATTTGATTGACCGCTTGCTGAGGATTGCTGAACACACCTCCAAAGCTGAAAACAGCATTTTGTTTGTGGCACATGACAAAGATTTGTGGCAGAGTGCTAGTTGTGGTAGCTGTCGTTAGTATTGTTGCATTTTAGTTGGTAAAGGTGGGATGAAAGACTTTATTTGGTCGAATGAAGGGGTCTGCATACGTGCCCATCTGCGGAAGTATGTAGTTGCACTTGCGCTGGCATACCGGAAGTGTTGCATATGCGCCAACAATAGAGCGGAACTACTCTTGAAAGACTTAACTGTTTAGTTTTTTATAGTTTGGTTGTGGAAACTGTAGTTGCAGTGCATTATGATGTGGATGTTAGTTTTGTATGTACTAATATTCCACTGGTAATAATAAGACGAATATTTTTATTAACGAAAAATTATTCTGTATGCCCGGATATGAATAGTCGATAAGCATTAATAGTCTGCCAAAACTTTGCGACCGTTGTTTGCAGCAGTCCAGCAGAATAATAAGGGATGCCTAATGTATCAGTATAGTGATATATGCAGAATAAAAATGTTCGAGTTTATTTTGAGTTAGTAGGTACTTGAAACATTGTAATTGGTGCTAACAAGCTTAAGCGTGTCCGTCTTTTAGTTGATGATAATGCAAATAATAATATTTTATAAAATCATCAAATTTGTAGGCAAACTTGTTTTCTTAAGCGTTCTAAACTACAACATAAAATAATACCAACATATATATATTTAAACTAAAATGCAACGCAATATTTTTGGGAGTAAACAGATCAGTTTTATACCTCCAAAATCGTATTATTCGGAAAAAATAACTTCTTAACACACCATGAACCCTTGAAATATAAATATATGAGTGAATACACCAAGTCATAAATAAAACCCATGAAAATAAAAAAATCATCATCAGAAACATTTTGATGCGTATACAAAATGGGTGATCACGTTGATTATTCTTATATAGCGGTTATAGTCCTAAACTACTAAAACAATTTCATTGCCTAACAAAGAGAGTTGCATTGGTTGCAAATAGGTGACACATTTTTATATGACATTCCACGTATACTGCCCATGTGATGATATTTTAAATTTTACAACATACATACACATTTCATGTCTCACAAATTTCTTCCTTAATATAAAGAAAAAATTTGCTAGATTCAAATCAATTAAGACAATCGCTATTCTTATATTTTATATAAAGCCATTTTGAATTCTTTAACTTACATATTGGCCTTTTTAACAAATAGACCTGATAGACATACATTTCACAAGGATCAGTTCAAGAAATACGTAGAATTATTCGATAAATACAGTACCCTTGATATAGCAAGCCTTAGTACCCAAAATTAAAGACTCTCCTAAGTCCTAAACTCCTATTCTATATTCTCTTACTATCCTCTCCGAAAAATATTGACAGGCTAACTAGGTTAGAAAAGAAGAGAAATTCGATTCCTAAAAATATCTGAAACCGATCTGACCTCCAATAAAAATATTCAGACAAAGATATAATGAATATACTCCCAAAAAAATAAATACTGAAAACAAGTAATATTAATAAAGCTTGGTAAACACACTTAGTGGGGATCGATATATGTTTTTGTGAATTAACTTTAACTCAACTTTAACATGGATATTTCTGATAAGTGAAAACATTTTAGATGACGGTATATGGAAATTTCTGGTCCTTCAGTTATCATGTAATGGATCTTATTGTAAGAAAGTTTAGATGCCTTAATGGTGCTATGTAAGTATACAAAGGGACCATAACTTCACATATCACAAGTTGACTTTCGCCGCAAATTTCTCTTTATAAGTTTGGACAGACGAACCAACATATGTTGTACTAAATTTTTATAACAATTTACTATCTTATATTTGGTTCAGCATGAACTAAACTCTTCCTTACCTTTTTCCATTGACTTTAATGTTGATGAACGTTAAGTAAATAACGAACATACAAATTTGAATGTGTTCGTGAATCGGGCGCTGGTTGGTTCTTACCTAACCCATTGCTCACGCTGATTCGCCAATGACCAAAGTAGTCGGAGCTTAAGTTCAATTTAGCTAAATAATTCCCGGCACTCATGCATGCGAAGTAGGTTTAATAGTATATCTGGAACTTACGTTTTACTTTGTGCTATAGCTACTGTTTTCATGCTTTAGCAACTGATGATACACTTGTACTAGCACAGCTATCTAACGGATACATGGCCGATCTCAATTTGAAATAAATTATACTTGATTGCCATGTGCTGCTGTTGCCATCAAAGTTGTTAATGTTTTTGCTTTATAGTTTTCATGTTCCACATATACATATGCTTTATATACAAATATAATCACATATAAAAATATATGCGCGAATAAATATGTATGTTCCAAATTGTCAGCTCCACTTTCTACAAGTAATTTACCGACTTAATTTATGAATTGCTCGGAATAATACGATCGCGGAACCACATGCGGGAATGTAAGGCTACAGATGGATGCCCAACCCGCCAGTTGTATTTGTAAAAACAAAGAATCGAACGGGAGCCGCGTGGTCATCATGTTTAGAACAAATAGAAATCTAAATGCTCACCCAGGCGTGCAACTTGGAGATCGTCAACGAGACAATTTCAACGATCGCAGTTGTTGATTACTTTTTTGCGCATTTACATTTAGGTCTCGCTTAATAAGTGAGAACGTACTTAGATAAATTAGTACACACATATGCATTCATATATACATAAGGGTATGGAACACATTCTGTAGAAAATGGCTGCCATTTCATAATAGGTTTTATTTTTGTGTTGTTGTTGTTCACTTAAAAATATATAAACATTTATAAATTCATAGCTATGTAAATATTTACACATGTAAATGTATATAAGTAGTGAGACAACACCCTTAATGGCTTGTATTCAGTTTAAGCACTGAATAGTAAAATTAATAAAAAACAAATTTTCCGAAATAAACATTATTATGTAAGTAAGAGCGAATATAAAAAATGCTTCTTAATTTGTTCACCCACCGCTTAAAAATTCTTAAGGAGCCTTAAAATAATCGAGATACATAGATCACATTACTATATCAAAATAATCGTTTAAAAATTATATAAAGGGCATTGATCGCCCACTTCACCTAAAATTATATGACTTATAAAGTACTGACCGTTTTGCAATCTTAGTTCAAACCGGTAATTGTGAACAGCGGACCACACGATTTGATTGATTATTGGATATTGTACTAAATAATTATTTGTTGTTTTTATGGAATTATAATTTAATTTTGCTTATAAATATTAAAAAAATACTAGATTTCAAGAGCCATGTAGATGTCCGTATCATTATTTTACACTTATTTTTACCCGAAGGTGGATTTAGCTGATTTTACCTCGTTGCCGACGAAATTTTATTTGCATACACATTATTTATTTACATACAAATATGTATATATTTTAGATGTAAAGTTTCACAAGTGCATTAGTTCGTTACAAATACGAGAAATGCATGTATTTGTTCTCACTTACTGTGGTACTGGAAAATTTACAAAACAAAACCTTAATTATTCTTGCTCTACAGCTCTACCCCGTACACAATACCGCGAATATCGTACACAAGTTGGACATATACGTTAAATATATGTATGTATGTATATGCATATATACTTTTTATGTGTTGAAACTTCTTAACAAAAATAGCCAACTTTATTAAGGACTTGAGGTTTCAACTCAGACAAACACTCGTTTTTTTAGTTTTTATTTATTTTTCTATCTTCTACTCTGTTTAAATACAATTTTTACTTCAGCCTTGCTGGCATTTTTACTAATTCTAAGATATTAAAAGCAAAATAGTGTTCCTTTCGTACTTCAGGTTCGCCGGTTAATGTCTATGTATGTATGTGTAGTAGATGAATGTGAACTTGTCCTAGGCAAAAATGCTTCTCACACATGCGTAAGTTTATTTAGGTATGAGCTTCACGGATGTAAACATAACTTAAAATAACAACAAAAGCAACTATGGTGCAATGCAATAGTTGGAAATTGTAAAACAAGTAAAGTGCAACGAGTTCAGGGTGTTGGAAAATGGCAACGGATGCGGTTGTTGTTTCTATCCGACTGTAAGCACCTACAAAAGTCGCATCATTTAAGCGGAATGGTTGTGAGCAACGCTAAGAAGGAAAACATTACAAGTAGTTGCAATTATTTTCAGCTTAAATGACAAAACGCAAGGAAATCCACGTCACAAGTCTTTGCTCCAAGTGCTCGCTGCTCTCCGCCATCGGTCCTCTTTAAGTTTACTAAGTGTATGTATACTTGCAGCTTTCATTGTGTTCTGAACCTGGTAGGATATGCAGTTATGTATTTATGTGTATACATATGCATTGGAATACTCATAACATGTTTTCATAACAACCTTACTATTTTCGAACAATTTTTCTTATTGCCTACTTGTGGATGCATGTATGAATAAATTGTATATGTATGAGTGCATGTATGTGGCTACTTTTGCGCTTTTCGCTGCACATGACCAACAATGTAAGCAACGCTGCTAAACTGCGATGCAAAGTTACTTAGCCGTGTTAGTAGATATGTTTGTGCATTAACCCTTATATTAAACCAGCAATAAAAAGGTGATGAAAGAAATGGTAAAAAGTAGTAACCACGACATCGGCTCGAAATTGGCAAATGATGAAATCCATAGAAGGTTAGAAAAAAAAAACTAAAACGAAATTTGTTCCAACATTTGCCAACTTTTTTGATTAAAAAATTATTGTATTTTAATTATATCGAACGTTTATTGGTTTTTAATAAAGCAAAATCTTAGTTCTAGGCCGTTTTTGTTCCAATTTGAAAAATGTAACATATAATTTTATGAAAAACATTTATAACGAATATATATGGTAATATATGATAAATCAAGTATAAGTGGATAATAGATAGATATTCTGGAATATAATATTAAAAGTAAACGATTTTTCCTTTTAGAATTACATGTATGCAAGTGAAATTTTAATTAGTTTTATGATATTTTTAAGACAAGATTCATGTTTTTCGATATTGAAAATAAATTATAAAATTTGAAAGTGATTACTTAAAGGTTAAGAATCATGTTGTGCAAATGTAAATATGTAAATATATACATACATATACCGTTACGCGGGGTTCAAGAAAAAAGTTTAATCTTTGCTTTGCCATTTTGCCGGTTTTCTTACATTATTGCTAGCATCCTTGATATTATATGCATACGTTGCCTGCCCCTTAAGGTTGCAACCAAAGTGCCTACTTTTCATTATTATTACTTTGTTCTTATTTTTTTCCATTGGCCTAAGTAAGTGGACTTTAGGCTACTTGTGGAAAATTTTAAATGAAGGCCGACTTGCTCACATGAACTTACATGCTTTCGAACTTATATAACCATATATAATATATGTATATACGTGTATATATATAATACATATGTATGGGCAAACATTTGAACACCATCTATTGAAGTTTCTATGATCAGGAAAACTTATTCAATGTTGATTAACAGTAAAAAGTTCATGAAGAAAAAAAAAACGAAAGTTATGCATGTACTAGAGATCTGCACCAATAATCTCCTAGTATGTTGAAAACCACTCGAAAACTTGAATTTAAATCTGGTATTGTAAACTAAACATCTTTTCTCTTCGTAATAATCCCAAATGTTTTTCATATCATCATTTTCAAATAGTAACTTTTATTTTACACTTAATAATATTATTTGCATTTTTTTGTAATCCTAATATCTTGATTGAAGATTAATATTTGAACAGGACTTAGAAGTATTTAGTGGCATAACGTTTAATAAACGGAGTAATGCCACGTAGAAAACTAAAATACTTTTACAGCTGTCACATAAGTCACCGTTCTTTTGTTTTTTTTTTTTCAAAAAGTAACTAAAGTTTTAATGTACTTACCAAAATGTTAGCGGCTTTCTCATTGGATAACTTCTCGATATGGTGTAACCTGAAATTATTTAGAAAAGTACGAGAGAATGTGTGATTAGAAATTTATGTCGGTATATACGCATTTAAAATAATTCGGTTTTGTCAAATTTTATAGAATAAGTTGTTAGATATCACTATAATTTCTTTCTTTTCATACATTCACATCGCGGAGAAGATTTTTGTTTACACTGTAGCAATTGTTCCCTAGGGTTTTGCAATTGAGTGTGTTTTCTCAGTCGCCAGAACTCTTATTCATTTAAACCGAAACGAAAACGCCCCTTTCGAGTAATCTACAGCTTTCTACAGTTTAAGTGGTAACGGAAACATATGTTTACTGCCAGTTTCAAAATTCGTTAGACTTTACTGATAAGAAAATAACACAAGATGCACAACCATTGAAGATTTAAAATGAGTCAGTTCGTAAAACACCTACAATTTCAATAATGATCTATAAAGTATAAATCAAAAACACACAACCATAACATTAAATAAATAAATAAATAAATAAATAATAAAAACAAATATATATATATATAAATTATGAAAGATTAAAAATAGGAAAAATGCGAATGTAAAAAACTGTGATTTTGTATATCATTAAAATTATTGAAGGGGAAGTTCTCTGTTCTACAGAAATATACTTTATATTCTTTAGAGGAGTTTTAATACAAATTTTATAGTCTATTCCTATTGATTAATAATACAATTTAAGATATTATTATTATTAGTAATATTGATAGCATATTTCAATAATAATATTATACATGGATTAATCAATAATTCTTAATGTCATGATACCAATGAATAATTGAAAACTGTGATATTTACAATAATTATAACACACAAAGATTATAATTACGGTTAATTTAATTTATTTTTTATTGAAACTGTGTTTATGTTATGTTATGTTGTTATGAAATAATCCAATGAATTAATCGAACTTGTACAATTTTGAATGGTTGGTCTCTTGTTCTTAATTTCTAGAAATATACTGGTATTAAAGTTTTTCAAATTTTAGATGTAATTTAGATTACATAATCATTATACATTTAAAAATAATGAATATTGTTTTTATATTTTTGAAAAACAACATGTGAAATGTTTCAAAGTAAAGATATAATAATTAGTTAAAATTTTGGAAACATAGAAAACAATTTTGAAAATATAACAAAAAATCGAAATAATATAAGATTATTTTTTCGAAATCAAATAAAACAAGGAACAAAATGTAGGCAAATAACCTACTTAAAGCTGTCAAAGTCCCAATAAAGATACAAAAAACTGTCGAGATAAATTTTAACGAACAACAGAGAATGGAAGAATTATTGTTAAATACATTTTAATCATGGCAATTTAAATTAAATCCGAACTTAGTATATTCTATTACCAAAAATATAAAAGAGTAAAAGAAATTATAAAATTAAAAAATATATATTTTGTTATTATAGGATATTTAACAAAATTACCATTTGCTGGAATCGGAAAAGGGAGCAAAGGATACCGTGTGACATTACAGACTTGAGCATTACCACAAATAAAGTTGTAAGTATTTTCAGCAAATGAAAATCTTTAACGAGGCCTTTAGTCAACATATTATCTAAAAACTAATGTCGACTCAACATATTTTGTGTCAATCGTTATTTCTCTTGTGATATGTTCTGGCTAAATATCATAAATATTCGCTTAAGAATGTATTTTCGTATATTGATTTTTTTTCATTTAAATATTTATTATATTTTATAGATTTTTATTCTTTAAAAACATTTTGTTTGTGTGATTTGCACCAATACTTTCTTTCGATATTTTACCCTTAGAGTTTTACAAAACGAAGAAGCGTGGTTCCGCGTTGCTGCCATCGAACGCTCAAACGCTCAAGCGCCTCAGCACTCAATCGCTGCAGCAGCTAAAGCGCGAGCAGCATTCTCGGCGGCGATTGCGATCGTGTTTGAGCCACAGCCAAGGCCACAATCTGGACGAAAGTCATAGGCCGAATCAGCACTGGTGCAAATTCATTTAGCCAGACCATCTATATGCTGGCGTAGTTGGCTTAGTTGACGTCGTTGATACGTCGTTGATACGCCGCCATATCATTAGTTCCGTTTATTGTTGCTGAAGTTCTGACAGTACCGCCTAGCGTCAGCGCCCACAACTCATGCAGATCGCGCACTCACACACACCTACGCGCCCGTTTGAGATATGTGCTGTGGTTTACACATACGGTTGGGTACTTTTTTTACAACAAACATATATGTATATTGTTTGCTTTGCTGCTGACGGAGAACCCTTCACACAATAACACAGTGGCAGCATTACAAATCCTTACAGTACTTCACGGTTCAGTTTGACTTTCTGCGTTTCGCTGCACCGAATAGCTTTTCACTCCTCTTCTTTACCGATTACAGCTACCGATTTTTTGTATTTACTTCTGCTGTTGTTTCTTTATTTATTGACGTTTTAATTTGTTATTCACAACAGAGCGACGCACCCAAATAAAAACACTGAGATACACCACAAGAGTGGCAATGCAAATGATCGCCGCCAATTTTCGTTGTCGTAGGCAGTTTGACCGACGATGGCGAGAGGAAGGTGCGTGAAACCGATAGCACAACACGGTGTCGCTTGTGTTGTTAATAGGGTGAGGTTGGAAACTAAAATGAACGGAAGTTAATTGCGCTCCGGGGGTAAACAAGGGAAACGACGATACTACAACTGCGATGCAAGCGTAACAGCAACATATGCGCCGAAGAGTATGCAACCGAAAATAACACGCACGTGTAAAACTAATGCAATTGACTAACAATTTATCCCAGAGGTATGCAATGAATTTTGTCCATCCGCTTTTCGAACATACAAATTATAGAAACTGTAAGTATAATAATGACAAAGCGTCGGCAACGTGACAACTACATTTTTAGATATTCCAGCGCCCGCACTGCAGCACCGGTTAGAGCATTATTACAGGGCGTAGAGGAGTCTAATTAAATGCAGCTTTATTCGGAGGTTAAACGGCATTTCTGATATTGACTTCGTTTCAATTACTTTTCGTAACACAACTTAAATATTTAAAACATATCAATGCGATTCTGTCACTGGCTTATTTTTCATTAACACACATTTCTATGCACTTACTGGTGATCAATTTATTGCCTTGGTGATTTGTAATTTCTTTTATTTACTTTTTATGCAATACTTACATTCGAAATGTTCACGCTCATCTATATTTAGAAAAATTGAGGTGTGATTTTATGCGTATTTTAGGAGTTTTCAACATACCACATTGGGTACTTAATATTTTACTCTAGATTGAAGAAAAAAATATGTTTAGTTTGAACAAAGCAATATTTCAAATAACCTGCAGTATTAAATAAATTTTTTCTCAGCTGTAAACACACACCCATGTGATTATGTTCATAAATTCAGTTAAAATTCATATTCTTAGAAATATTAAAGTCATGCATCACTACTTAGATCTAAAATTAATTTTTGTTAAAACAAAATATAATTTATTTATATTTCAATTTGCAATACTTAATGTCATTTGGTTTACAAAAATAACTAACTCAATATTGCCGAAAAAAATGTATCTAACATTTCAAGTTGCTTGAAATTCCATTGATCAAAACTTCAAATGTTTGCAAATACCCTGAAAATAAATTTCATTCTAAGAAAAGTAATTTCTTATTTATTTTTATTATTAAAATTTTTTTTTTTTAATTCATATAATTTTTATATTATTACTCAATTTATTAATTGTCTGTTAAAACACCAGGAATATGCCATAAAATCACATTTTACTAGTTTCCATTAACTTTTCAGTGATAATTTACGAGTTACATTATTTCTGTTCAAATAAGAACATAATTTCATCTAGCTATTTACCAAACACTACACACATTTAAGACAACAATTTTCTCATTGTTAAACTTAAGAACTCATTTAATTAATGTAGTACAACTTTTATACGTTTTTGCGCGGTTAGAATTCTCACTAAGCTTCAATTATAATGTAGAAGAGAACTAAATTATTTAATTTTATTGGAAAATTAATTTATTCCGAAATTATTTAATTAATATTTGATTTCAATGAAATTTGGTTTACTCTTTGCCCGATCGATTTTTGTCTTCAAATTCGTTTCAAACATTTTACTCAACAAAAACTCGAGAACAAACACCCGTTGAAGACGACGTACAAGTGTACGCTTAGCGTTCGCCTGCCCCAAGACGAATGTCTCACAAGAAGAACATGCCAAGTCCTTTTATATTATAATTTACACAAAATTATTTTATAACGAAACACCGCCGAAGGAGTTGCACTGCTATACTGAACTCTCAGGCAACCAGACAGTCAGCCAGCCAGTTAGCAAGCGCTCAGCATCGTTGAAGACAGTCACTGGTACACATATATTCATATTTTTGCTTAGGTATACTTGAACCAACAGTGCCCACTCTTCCAAAAGATGGAAGAAGTGGTGAGCGCTCAATATACCCGGCTGCTTAACCGGCCGACCAGATTGGATCGCACCCACCCGCGCACTTCTCAACACACTCACTCAGCATCTCCAATGCGATGAGGCGAGCGACTCATAACAAATTCCTCATTTTCTATAATGTATAAAATATCCCTTGTTGCTGTATATTCTCTGCAGCGTTACGAACGAAAATGTGAAAACGAAAAAGAAGAAGAAGAGCAAGACTAAGTCCAAGCAGAAGCAAACGTGAAGCTGGTGCAAAAGAATAGCTGTAGGAAATGGCCAAGCAACTATAGTTGAATAGATGAATACGAAAATAAATTAAGTATAATGTAGTATAATAGAGAAGATCGTATATGGTTAGGTGGTGGGGCTTTGCGACCAACCAACCGACCGACCGACCGAATGTCCGAGCAGGTCGACTGTAGACGACGAGCAACATCCGAGTGAGTATATTAAAGTATATAGTTAGTAACCGGCCAAGCAAATTTCCGTCCATTCGTTCGTTTGTCCTATCTTCACTTTAACCCTACTTATTTCGTACATATATACATCAAGGAATACTTCGAGTTATCCCCTTTAGTCCTTTATTCTAACATAACACCCACAAATTTCACTTATACTCATTCAACTTGTATGTGTGTGTGCAAGAGTTGAATTCCTTAATGCAGCGCTGCTATATATTATAATATATATATGTATATGTACAATATTTATATATAATAAAATTATGTATGAAAAAACCCTGCGCTCGCCTGACAGCTTGGTGGAGCCTTTTATCTAAAATACCGACTTGCCTCAACACACTAGGCAGTGTATGTATATATGCATGAGCAAAAAGAGCCGAGAGCGTACATTTGTTTATTACACAAACCAGTTGCAGATAGCGAGTACTTGAGGCGCTGAAATTGGGCGCAGAAGTCAAGACGATATAAGAAGATAAACAGCCAACCAACTACTGCCTTGAGAGTTTATGGCCGTCTCTAGGTGAGTAAAGGCGCATTTTTCTATGAGTCCGCTGGTGTTGACTCTATCCTGTGTATATAGGCCATTCATTTTATTGTGGACCATATAGCTAAAGAGCAGCACTTCTACGCAATGTCAGGAGCTGTGTATGCTCTGTACTTAGGAGCACTCAGATTCTTGGCGCGGCTAAGAACTGGCAGAGTTTGCCACTCCACGAGTTAGCGTCTTGGCTGTTGGCTTGCAGAACAGTGACAGAGCACTGCCATTAACGGATTTTTCTTGATCAAAATAAAATTCTGAGCGGCCAATTTTCACGCTAATTCGCTAGAATTACTTTGTTTACACATGGGAATGCGCGCTTATTCGCGATGTTCTGCGAGATGTCAAACCTCTTTCTTTGTATTTCTTGATTATTGATGTAGACTTTTCGAAATTTTATCAACCTTTCAAACATTGTTCCGCATATGTCAAAACGTCTGTTTTAAATGGCTTTAATTTTATTTTTCGAGGATAATAGTTTTTGTTGTCAGTTTGCGGCCACAAAGCACCTCACAGTTTTGTTTATATTAATTTACTTTAATTTTGGATGAATTTGTAAATAAATCAGAATTCGTTTAAACGTTTTCTATTTGCATTTTTCAAATATCATTGCTATATTTAAAATATTATTATTACGGTATGATTTTTGGTGAATGAAAATTTTCGATTTGGCTACACACACACTATAGCATGGGAGACTAGAAACGAACTAAATTACTGAATTTGTTGTGACAGTCAAAGACTCTATGCCGCACAAAATCAAATGAACCCAAGTATCATTACGGCGAGTTGTGCCTCAAAAAGTAGGAAGAAGCAGCAGCTCTACCGCACACAGAAAATGCAACGGCGAGAAGGAGTGTTGAGTACTTGAGAAATAAGGATAAGCAAAGCTGAAAGCATCGCAAGCGTACATAGCCCCCGCCCCCCTCCACCCACTTTTCGAAAATTTTGGAAGTGTAATAAAAGCGGAGAAGCTGCAGTCCTCTTCGTACGAGTTAGTTACACTTTCTTCTAGTTCAACCGCATAGATGAGCACAAGCGCATGTGACAGAAGGAGTCAGCGACGTTCGTCGGAACATAAAACGCACAACTACACACGCGACGGTTATCTTATATTATAATATATTTTAAACATATTATTTAGACATGTAATAGTATTGGCCACGCAAGAGAGACTTACCATCATCATTTGGCAGAAGCGAACGCACATATAAAATATGAAAGCTATACCAAGTAACGAGATAAGTCCATACATACACAAATGAGCTACAGAGCTATGCACACATATATTCCGTACAAATTTCTGCTTATGTTAGTGTGCCGCTCATTCCGTATTTGATTCGGCTTGGTGAATGATAAAAAAGAAGATGCAAAGTGAGGTGGTAAGTAGACGAGCGGACACGGGTGCACACGTAGACAAGGCACTACACATTTAACGATACACTACAAGTATTGTTCGCGCAGATAGCCTAAGATAAACTAGAAGAAGCATACACGTCGCCGTGGCGTATACGCAACCCCTGCGGAGGGCGATGCTGGTGGTCCTGGTGCTTGTGCTTCTGCGTGCTGCCGGAGATGCGCTAACACACACACACACACACAGACATTTTAGTCGGGAAGTATCTCATCTCTTCACGCGTGTGTGTGCCAAAGAAGAACAACACTAAGGTAAACTCACTCAGGATAATGCTGCGATTGAGACGGCATCCGAAATCTAAACAGTGAGTGCTCTCGGCTAAACAAAGTGGTGAAAGAGCTGCCGCAGCATGTTGACTTCCGTTCTACCGAACTAAATTGAGTTGAGTAGAGTTAAGTTGCTTACAGATAATTGAGAAGAAGAGAGGTTGCTGGCGTTGTGTATGTGTATGTGTGTGCCAAATGTCGCCGTTAATGCTTTCGCACAAGTACGGACAGTCTGCGTAGAGTGTGTATGGTGGGCACAAAAAGTTACTCAAAGCACAGCTTTGTCGTTTGCGGGGAGTGAACGATGTGGGCAAGAAACGTCGCCGTAGTAGGCGTAGGTAAATGAAAGGAGTTGTTCGTAGCAAGCTTGAAGTATTACTCTAAACTTACCCTGGTTGATAGTGTTTCGTTGATACCTCGGCGTTATCAGCTAATACACACTTTTGCATTTTTGACAAACACTAGTTTTTGACTGTAACACAGAAATTATTGCACTACACAATCGTTCACCTTGTCGTACGGAGTTAAGTTTTTTAATTTGTAACTTTATTTCGTTGTTGGACTTGAATTTTCAAAAATGTTTGTCTAAAATTTCTTCAGGACGTGGGCTTGAATGTGAATTTTACGCAAATTTTTTAATTTTCGAAGACTTGCTTTTATAAAAACTTTGTATATTTTGTTTTTAGTTCATATTTATTTATTTAATTTTTTCAATGTACTTAGTTAATTTTAATTAGCCGGTTAATGTGTGTTAAAGAGGACAACAACAGAAAAACGAAATTGAAAAACGCGAAAAATTAAAAAAATTGTACGACGACGTTGATGTGAAGCTTTGTACTAAATCGAAAAAATCATTTAGCCCGGTTGTTTGGTGGCTCGTATAGTCCGCGACGACGCCATCGAAGTCGCGCGCGAACCAAAAACAAAAAAAAAAACGATATTTGAATCATATACACGGACACAACGGGCTCACATACACAACGGGCTCACAAAGTCCATTATTTGTGTAGATGCGCTTGTGTGTGCGGATATGTGAAACTGGTTGTATATCGGAAAGGCATAGAACAGGACCGCGGTGGAATGGATTGAAGGCGGGCTGACGGAAAACGGCGAAAAGCACAAAAAAGTGGCAGAAAGTCGATCGAAAAAGTCGCGCATTCGCCGCGTGAGTGGAGTTGGCTTTCTATGTACTGCGATTGCAATGTGTGAAAGCGGGGTGGCAGGGCTGTCAGGGTTAGCGGTAGCATTGTTTAGTGCGGCATGACGAAGATACTAAGATTGATGCTGAGCCTGGTGGCATCACTACCATTTGCTACTCTTCACTCTCACAATCTAAACACATTCTAGACGCGGTTGGGGGGGTTGGCAAATGCTCTAACGATGAAATATGCGCGCGCATCAGAGAGTGAGTACCCGAAATGAACTAAATATTTTTTACTTGTAACTACGTGTTTGAGAGCATCAGGAGGGTCGAGTTGTGGTGTGGTTTAAAACTCTCTCAATTAGTTACATAAATGTGTTTATATATGTACTGGTGCATTTCTCGTAACCTTTCACATTCTTCGCCTGACACCTGTCACCCTTTGTACGAATTTCCACTATAGAGAGAGCCAAGCTAAGCGAGTGCAAACTCAATTTCTACTCTGGTCTGGTCGATTTACCGCACAGCGGTTGGTTTGAGCTAGATTCACCCCCAACGGCTGTTGATGCATATACCCAACGTATTTTTTTCGTTCAGTTATGAACATTTCAATTTTGGCCTGCTGATGTTAATGGAGGAATTCTTAGACCAAAGCGAATAAAATGTGTTGCCTCATTTCCCTATGTAGCAAATCAGTTTCTACTTTTTATTTAGTGGTGGCTCATTTCCAGTACGTTAATGGCAAGATTTACTACTCTGTTTTTCAAGATAAAGCAGCTGAGAACTCGTTCGGTTACAAACTTGTGGATGCGTTAATCCTTACCTCGATATAATAACATGCTTAGATAAGTGCCTTGTCGGTGAAGAACACGGGTAGCAAGCGAATACCCCTTTTTATTTCCTTAGATATTTTAAGGAGAACAAATTCGTTTGCTGAGGAGTTGTGATATTTTTTGCTTTAACTTTGGTTTGACACAATTTCGCAATGCACGTGACTTCTAGAAAGAGAATATGTAATAAAATCTAAGCTAAGTTTCTTATATTTTCTGGAACTTGAAAAAAGCAGACTCAAAATCTTTATAACAGGATAAATTAGGAAAGCATTTAAATACTGGGGGTAGAAATTAAAAAAATAAAAAACAAACTTTTTTTTCATATCGAAAGAAAGCATTTAAAATGGTTTTATTGAATACTTGAAATGATTTATATTCACTATAATGTGTTTCGGGAAATAACTTTTTACTTTTATAGTGTAGTAATAAAAAATATCTTATAGATATTTTTGGAGAAGTTTTAGTCGGTTGCAACAATATAAGTATTATTTAAAAGTAGATCACTTAGTAAAAACTTCTAATTAAAAACATACATACAAACATACATGTGTAAATATTATTGGTCACATAGAAATCATTAAGCATAACAATATTTCATAAGCCTTTGTCGAACATCTTGGATTCAAGTGCTTATTAAACGTTTTTTTTTAGAAATAAAACATTTAATTTATTTACAGTTTCGAATTTTATTTGTTGGATTTTAATGAAATATTAGTTGACGTTCGTTTCTCAAATTTAAATGACTGAATCATGTGCAATATTCTTAAAATTCACATGAAAATATTTTTTCTTTTATTTCAAAAAATTTGGGGACTCAGTAAATTATCTCGAAAGTAATTGATATAATATACAGAAGACAAGTGAAATATTTTATTTCCCCTTATAAAGATTATTTTATCCTAGAAGCATATTTATATATCCTAGAAGTATATATTAATATATATTCGCATTTGAATGCTGGACATTCTATATATTTTTTTAAATATATATTTATATATATATGTTTATTTGCCTAATTAGATGCTTAGAATATCAAGTATTCAAATACGAACTTAAAAATGAAATATAAATTAAATGTATATACAATTTTATTTTTTTGTAAAATTCGTTCACCTACAGGACGGTTCACAGATGTTATTTATCCATAATTTGTATTAATTTTTTTAGATGGGCTCTCAGTATCGTCAAGCGCATGTAGTTAGCCACCGAAAAGTGGCATTCGCTGTAATTTTGTTGTTGTTGTTTATAGTTGTTAACGTTGCGCCTGCTGATCTGTTCATACAACGACAGTGGCAACAAACCCGTGTGATTATTGTGTTTGCTCTTGATGAACATTTGTGATCAGTCGTCGCCGCCGCGGCACATCCCTCACATAAATATCGATAGAATTTTTACTTTGAAGGAGTACTAAATTCGCAATTGATAACACATTTCTTGATATATATATATATATATTTTTTATTTAATTGATGAATTAAAAAACTAACACTTAAATTGATTTACGTTTGATTGGTTTTTGAAGCGTTCTTTCGAGGTCAGAATGCAATTTGATAAGTAAACACAGCGAACACAGGCTCAATGAAGGGCGACTACAACGGCGACGGCGACGACGACAGTAACGGCGACGTTGGCGATACGATTTGCAAACCTTTGATGCCTGTGATTGAGTTGCCGCGGATTGTTCAGGAAGGAAAATCAGCTTAGGAAACACCAATGTAATCGCAGTGTAATGTTGGCATATGTGATTTAAACTACCGTATTTTATATTTGTCTTTTATCAGTTTAATGATTAGAAGTACCTAATAAAAAAAAAAAAAAAAATTTATTTCTCCAGTTAAAATGCTTTGCTTTCATAGGTTGAAAAAAAAATTGCGATGTCTCCTATTATCAATGTATGCTCTTTCATCGAATATATTTTTAGGTTACTTTTTTAGACTACGTTTTTACTGCTATGGTTTAGGTTTTTTATGAAAAATTTTATGTCTCCTTTAAATAATTTTCAAAGCTGGCGTTGACACCATATCACCGCATCAGAGTCGCACAATTAAGGTGGTTGGGCACACCACTCTTTCATATGGCATTGCTCACTTTTACCGCTCATTCATGTTTTGTTTACACACACGCATATAATATGTAAATCTATACATATATATATATATATTTATGCAATTAATTATTAAACATTATTTTTATATGTATTCGTCGTTGGCACCTTTGTATGTATATACGCGCACCAACACTCACAGAAACACACGTACAGGCTATGCAGCCGCAGCATTAGAATTCGGCAGCAACAACACTTCAATTTGTATGTATATGATGCAATTTATTTTATATATATTATATATATATACATATATTTATGTATATATTATATTATATATATAGAAAATAATATAAGAAGCGGCTCCGTAGTGCTTTCTTCGCTGGCCGCTTGCATTCAGTCAGTGGCTGTGTGGCGGCTGTTGCTGATGGTACCGCCCAGGACGCGCGAGTTCAGCACACTTTTACTTTATGATTTTTAATATTTTTTATTAAATTATATATATTTGTATTTATTATATGCATGTTTATATATTCGATTTTTGATATTACAATTTAATGCTGCTGAGTTTGGTTAGTTTCTAGTCGCACAACGGTCGATTGGTGTTTGGCAATTGCATTAGATTGCGTGGCAAGGCGCCCGTGCGCTATAGAGATACCCGACCGTTGCGTTTGTGTGTTTTACCGAGAATATAAAAAAGCAATGTTGTACTCAAAAGACGTCTAAAAGCCGTATGCCAACTGATTCCGGGACGATGGATGCGTTCGGCGGCGCATTCATCGTCGTCATCATTGGCATCGTGGTAGTCAGCGACGTTGCCGCTACCATCCCCATCTATAGCGTCCCGCTCACGCCGCAATCGCCATCGCTAACATCGTTGTCCTCATCGTTGTTGTAGTGATGCCATCTAGCTTTATGCATGTTGTTGGTTTCTCCGGTTATTATTGCTGTATTCGCGCATTATTTATTTTTGTTGGACATTACGCGCGCGAAAATTCCCCCACCTGATTCAGGCAAAACCTCAACTCACTGCGCTGCTGCTGCCAAACGCACTATATGCATTGTACTTAAGTAAAGTTGCAGCCTCAGTATGCTTGCTATTTTCATCTTCCAGCTTTCCCCCATAACCTCCCCCTGCTGTATGTGGGCGCATACAAGAAACCATTATATACCACTCTCGAAGCAAGCATAGAAACATGCACTCGCAAAGGAGAGCACGCCAGAAAAAAATTGCAACGCGCCTGTATGCAAGTGTGGCATGCAGCATATAAAATCACATATGTACATAGATACGTGTTGCTAACATACAGTATATATATAGGTAAGTATGTGAGGAACTGGACATGAACACAGCCTGCCCAAACTTTATGTGCGTGCAATCTAATGCGCATTCTAACCATCACCCTCCTATCATTGCTTTTGGTAGGTATTTCCATATAGCTAGCCTATATAGCAGGACTTTATCGGCGAGTGCGCTTTTTCAAATGAAGGCAAAATTATTGAATCCTCTCCAAACGTTAGTTTCTAACGGTAAATAGGAAATTGGTTGGCCAGTAATAAAGTGCAACGAAAATTATAAGCGGAATTTTTGGAGTTCGCATTGGTCATCGAATAATATATATAAATTCGTCAAATACAAACTAACATACTCCTTAATAACTAACAAATATTCTAAATAACTATGGAAGGTGCAGCAGGTCAAAATATCCATATTACAATAATTGTTAACTTAAGTATCATTGTAGATCCTTTTAGATCATTGTAGATGTTACTTCCAACGGATTATCATCCCAAATGAAAGATCGAAGCATGATTATGCGATTCGTGGCATATACGGTAGAAATATAATTAGTGAAATGAGGATCCTATGTGCTCTAATATTAAAAAATATATAACTCTTTGTTTGCTCTTGCTCGCAAGCGCATCGAAATAACAACACTAAGGATGTTTGTAGCGTAACGTCAGCTTCGTTTGGTGCTGATACTGAAAGTTGTCCCTCCATAATGGATCAAATGCTGGCAATAGAACGTCTATTGAATATGTTTTCTAGTCGGCTTGCATCAAATGCCTTTCAGTCTGACTCCCTCTAGCGTCGAATAGTTGTAACTGCAATGCAATATGAGTAGCAATATGTGTATACATTTAGGCGCCAAAGCAAATTTGTGAGTGCTATGGCAAACTCATTCCGGATGCAAATACGAATGAAACTGCAGTCACTGCATCTGCTGTTGCACGCGTTGCTACCCCAAAATGTGTACTCTACATACAAATTCTAAGTTTCACGTCGAAAAGAGACAAAATGCATCGAAAGTGTACGCAAAAGTGCAAAAATAGATGATTGTATATATGTGCGAGTGTAAATGACAGCACACAAACTGCGAAGGAAGGCTCTAATACCATCGCATAGCTACATGTACACTATTGCAATCTAGTTGTAATGCACATTATGTGTGTGCCGCATAGAGTAGCATCCAATTTGTGTACTTGTGTGCGGAAAATGCACTTCTGCTAAATGCAGCTCCGTTCATTTTACATTTACCAGCTTCCTACGCCCAAACTAGTAGCTAGTCGGCTATAGTTACATATGTGTTTGCTTTTCATTGCACACTTCCTAGCGAGTATTCTCCTAGCTTTCCATTCGCTCTTCGCTACTTTTCTAGGTATGTCAGTATCTAAGCCACCGTATAGTTAACATGCCTTTGTAAGCTCCCTCTATATACAACGATTCCATACTTCACTATGTTTCACTTTAGTTGAACTTCCCCAACGCCACTGTAGCGGAGAAATATCCTTTGTTGCTCTGCGCATGCTCACTCACTCTGAGTCGATTGTCATTTATGTACAATTCGCTACTTACTTGCATAGAAAAACGAAATAAATACAGCAGCTACAACTAACTACAACATGATGGGATACGAATGTATATATGTATCCAGCTTATCATAGATGTATGTATGCATGTATACATGTGAGTTCTGTTGTTCTGATATTCACTTTGAACGCTTTGAGCACTTCAGCTTACACGCGTTTGAGGTGCGAACGCACTTCTTATGATTGAATTCTAATTGGTCTTGCTCATCAATTGGTCTAACATACTTTTAGCCCCATGAAGTAGAAAACTGAAAGTATTTAAATACGTAATTTGTTGTAATTTCGTTTCATTTTATTTTCCTGCTAACTCATTTCTTATAAACCATTCAGTTGTTAAAGCATTAAGATTAAGGCTTTTGAGGTTAACAAAGATAGATTTTTTTGACGATCTCTTTCAATTATTTATTCAAGTTTACTTTTTTAATTGTTTTTTAATTGTATTTGTAAATTAAAACTGGACATCTCCAACGGTCCCATAATATGTAATAAACCTGTAAACAGGAATGCCGAACAGCTGTGATATTTTGAAATTTTTTAAACCACTTATTAGGCGATTAAACCACTTCTGACATGAAAACATGCACATAATATTCAAAAGACTCATTTTCCTGACGGCTATTACCGTTTTACTATGTTGCGTGGAAACTAGTTTAGAAATAGTTGATCCTCAACACTTATCCATTTAAGTTATATGTGTGAAGGTATATTCAGGTATGCTTAATGCTTATTTATTCCTAGATTAATGTTATTTTGTTGCCTATAACTTTCTCACCAAGTATCTCCTAGTGAGCTTTAGGTGGTTGGAATATGAGTAATAGTCATGGTAATAGTTATTCATTAGCTCTTCCTCCTTGAATTTTTTTTACCGTACGTCTATAAATACAAATACCTGTATATGTTTGGATTTTACTAGTATATTAAGAAGATCGTTTTATAAACCTCAAACTTTAAAAATGAAAATTCAAATAAGTGTAATATATCTTTAATTTTTGGAATAGTTGCCGGTTGCTCAAAGATCATCTCAACATTTTTTTGAAAACAGTACTAAGTACTATCTTTAAAATAAACTCAATGCCTTTAGGTTTATAACCCAGAACCAAGAGTTATCTCTTTTTAACTATTTTATAGTGCTTTCCTTATGTCTCTCTCTTTCTAATAATTTTTCTAGATTTTGGTTTTAGATGTGAAAACTGGTATCGATTATATACACATATGATTCGGGTTCCAAGCGACATCAAGGGCGCAATCCGAATACGCGCGGAATATGCCGACTTAAGAAAGGCAAGAAAGTTTGTTAAGCATCAATATCTAAAACTGCTTAGCTTAAAGAAAGGAGAACAAATGCTGATATTAAGAATTACGCTTATAAGCCATGTTCTTTTGAATATTACTTATTACTAGAAGCTAGTATAATTTTTTAATGCTGAAAAATGGGTCTGAGTTTAAGAGAAGCTTAAAACTTTAAAATATTTCTTAAGAAGAAATATCAATATTTATTATTACATATATATTTTGTAATATAGGGTGGCGTTAGAACATGGTTTAATGTCCCAATTTTCCCAATCCCAATTATCGATCAACATGAAAAAGTTCTTTCTAATATCCCTGAGGTTATTTCTGTAATAACAAAACTTCCCGCAAAAGTTTTTCATAATTTTATATTTTTTTCAACCCATCATCCATTGACTGATAATGACGCATTCAGTGTCCTAAAGTGATCTTTAAATTATATTGAGGTTTTTTTTGTGTGATCACTTGATTTTGAGGATAAATATATTTGGATAAATACATTTGGGGCTAGTTTCTTCAACGCTGAACAAAATTTTCTCCCTAAACAGTCGCCATATAATAAACCAGCTGACAAATTCAAATTTATAATACAATGTACTCAATACTAACTTTTAGGAATTAATTATATTTCGGTTATAAATATTATAAATCAATGCATAGTGCATATGTATGTATTTATATACTCACCCTGAACTGAGAATACATAAAAATATCATATCGTATTTTTTTATTGATATGCTCCTGCTGTATATTTCGAGTGGCCCATGCCTTTTTATTTCGTAGTGTGTAGTGGTTGTGGACTAATCCCCAGCGCTGAGATCTCGTTTTTCTTCGAATTCGTTTCAATTAATATTTTCGTAAAATTATGATTTTTTTCCATAAAAAATTTTTCCTTTTTGGTTAAAAATTACGTTTTAGTAATAAGATTTGCTTCTTTTTTAATTTTTGTTGATTTTGTGTTACTTTTGATTCAGGTAATTTCGTAGTTTGCAAAAATCGACGCCAAAAGTGTTAACGTCTGAATTTATTGAATTTTGCTTTGTAAACAGGTCTAAAATTCATGTATAATATTCATATTGGCCAAAAGTATTTGACGAAATGACGAACGTGACGATTAATCAAAATTTTAACAAATGTAAAATGGCCGGTAAAGATTCCTTTTTTGTAAAAAATTCAGACGTGTTGTGAGATTTCTATTTACGGTGACGTGACGTGGCAGGGAAATCAAATTCGATGAATCGGACTCGAACTCTCCTCACCGACGCTGTTTGGTTATTCTTCTGTTTTCTATTTTTATCGATTTTATCTATCTTTTATTCCGGTTTATATATGTATGTATGTAGCTGCTTTAGCTAATGGCTTGCTGGCTTGTTGGCTTGTTGGCTGGTTTGGTTTGTTGCTTTTTTGAGTTTAATTAGTTGTTGCTGCGTACAACTTAGAGTTGAGAACACAAAATTGTCTTTTGTTAATTATTTGATGCTTCAGTTAAATGGTAACTGATTTTGCAGATGTTAATTGTAGTTTAGTTTTATTGCTGATGTTGCCGCCTACTATTGATATTCTGATTCTGTTATGGGTGTTGGTATTTTGTATTTGTTGTTGTTGCTGCTGCTGTATTTATCATTGCTATTGCATAATAACATTAAGAATTTCAAAGAAAATACTATTGAAATTGTATATTGATTCTTTACGGCTGTCACATGTTTGCCTTTCGGTGCGCTGGCGTTCAGGAGGGCGTGGCCAAATTTAAGTGAATTATTTTGACTGAAGATGTCGGCCCTTTGAAATTTGCCGTTAGCAATTGATTTTTTGGCCTTAGTGAAATAAAGCTGTGAGAACACATATTTCAATATATAAAATTTCCAATGAAAATGGGAAATTTTACGAACCACACGTGTGCAGGCCGAAGGTAAGATGTGGATGTAACGAAGGCTGGATAGGCAGGGAGAGAATATTTCAGTAATTGCCGCTTTCCAATTTACTAAACATTCCGGAAACAAAATCAAATTTAAGCATATGTTGGGAGTTAAAAGAACTTTTGAACTTCTATGTTTCCACTAACACAAATGTGTTGCTAAATCTTCAATTCAACGTCAAAGAAGAAGAAAGAAAAGTCTAATATCTCACTCTGTTTGTATATAATTGTCTTGTTTTTTCTTACACTCTTCAGACCACTTTCGTTGAACACTGAATCACTCGTACTGCTTAATTTTCGAAGGAAGACCTATCACATGAAGACAGACAACGCCAGGCAGCAACGATAACTTTAAGTCATTTTGCGCTTTTTTGCGCATCTTTCAAAACTGTTATATTGGGACTCTCTTTCATCGGTCGCTTCGCATCGATTACAAAATCACTTTATTGAATCCATGATGTTCACTTTTATATTCATCTTAAACCTCACCTCATCAGTTCTTGCTCTTTCTTTTATTCTATTTACAGTTTGTAGGTCGAGTTTTTGTCTTTTGTGTTTCTTAGCTGCTTAGCTGCTTGATATTTCACTATTTACTACACAGTTTACATTTCACAGACGGCGTTAATACATAAATTTTTTAGCATCTCTAATGAAGTCCGCTTGGAATAGTTGTTCATGTCACTATTGTGGCTATAGTTGTAGTTGTAGTTTAGGTCTTCTAAAACTAAAGAAAATTGCTTTGGCTGCTAGATATTCGGCTGGATTTTTTGTCAAGAAAAGTTGAACTTTTGAATTTGTATTTGGAAAAGAATTTTTTAGAAGACTGCCACAGCCGTTCGCTGAAAAACGCCGCGCCTGCTTCGCGTTTAGCAGTTTTCTGTTGCAACGACATTCAAAATGTTGACGACGTCGACAACGACAACGGACAGCAAAACGACAACAAGACCGGCAGCTAAGTTGGCTTCAGCGCCATCAAGCGCCGGCTGCGAACAACACAGCGAAATCGGCCAAATTGGTGGCTGATACCGCGGATGTGCTGCTTGCCGCGATGCTGCGATTCTGCGATTCTGCGGTTCTGCGATACTGCGGTGCAACAATAGTAGGGAGTGCTATTGAAAAAAATCTTTACCCTGTGAGGATTTTGATAATAATGATTACGTTGGCGGTGACGAAGTTTGCATTGCGATTATTATATTCTTTTATGCGCAGCAATCGGTGTTGGATATATCAATGCTAACGGCAACAGCAATAACTGCTATGTGCGCTGTGGTAGTCGCGATAGCCGCTGTAACTAATGATCTAAATCCCACTGCCCAAATATGAGCACAGACGACTACAATAACTACAACAACGCGCCACACTGGCCATTTGAAGCGCGGCAACCGCGCAAAATAACGTGACTGCCACAAACCCCACACAAGTTGATATCATGTAAATGCGTTTGCGAACCCACTTAATTTTCCAAATACACATGTATACATATATACACGTATACTTGTTTTTGTGTATGGGGTTAAGAGTACGCATGCACATGCACACGGCTAAGCAAACAAATATTGAAATGCATGTGCTGCATCGCGGACTGACATCACTGGCCATTGCAAATTCGGATGTATCGCAAATACAAACACAGTTGTGCAGCAATAGAGTGAACTGCCCCACCTTCTCCGTTCCCACATTTCCCATGCTGCTGCCAGGCTGAATGGGCATCAAACTCGCGGATCGATCTGCCTACGCCTATATCGCCTAAAATGCTGCAACACTCATTGACGTCCGCTCAATCACTTTTCCCTGCCAACGCCGTGCAGTGCAACGCTACGCAGCTGCAGCGCTGGCTTACACAGCCTCACGCACACACAAATGGGTGCATGTGAATGCGAGCACTATGATTTGCTAACGCACTGGTCGCGCGCAATTCCGCGCTTCATTCCATTTTTCACTTGAATTCATTAGTGCGCCTACATTCCGGCCAGCGCTACCCAACCGAGGGCTTTGCGCCACTCAATACCAAATACGACCTGCTGTTAGGCCCATTGATGTCATTTCGGAACTTTCATCCATGGCACTATTTCCTAGCTTCGGCAGGAGTTACTCGGGACCGTTTCACTTTTGATAGCACTGCTGCTGGGGCGCTGGAGCGCTGGGCCGCTGGGATACTCACCATTCGGCACCATTCTACGCCGAAAATTTTTACCAAGTCTAAACAATTGCCATCCTCATCCCAGCATGGCAGTGCAACTACAATTACTCCCAAGCACACGCATGCCCCCTCTCTGCTCTGCTGCGCTTTTGCTCTGCTCACACTATGCCATTTTTGTCGCCGTTCCTGCTTCGTTTGGCCCGTGGAAAATGTGGCAAATGTGGCACAGGCACATACAACAAATTTGCTGTTTCGCGATCCCTTACCAGCGAAGTCCCTTACCTGACTGGCCAGCGAAAAGCCTATACTCCACATCGCCACCTCCGCGAGCAAGCCGCAATTTTTTTGAGTTCACTTCAGTGCATAATTTGCATTGCTCCCCTGGCTAAACAGAACTACACACGTAAGCGCTGAGGCAGTGTCGTTTGCATTTTTCACTTTTTTCTAATTCAGTTTTGTTATTGTTTGCCACGTGAACATATTCTCCCACACACATATGCACATATGCATACATTCGCGCATTCCACATACTCGTACACACTTATATAAAATTTACTCTCTCATAGTCCACGTAGTCATATACTTACATACAAAGTCGTTTGCATGGAAATAATGCAACAACAGTCGGAAGCATTTCTTTTACTCGAGTGTTGAGCCATTTTATGTTTGAGAAATAAATCAAAACAAGTCATCAGCGCTGCTGACCAACCAACCCTTCCAATTGGCATTTGAATGGTCATCGTTGTTTTTCAATTCATCTGCTCTTTTTGTTCTCCCCTTATTTCTATAAATTCCATTTAATTGTTTATTATTCTCGCGAAAACAAACGGGGGGGTTCGTTGCTTCCGATTCTTAACCACTGTCTAAGCGAAGACGAGATTGCAGCTTTATCCAAATTCTTCATGGTAATAATACGCAATTCGATTTATAAGAATGAGTGGGTCGTGGAACAAAAATTTTATCGCGGCAAAATAGAAAAGAGTATATAAATTAAATTCACAAATTCATTAAATTCATAAATAAAAAGACAGATGTCGGCATTTTTCAAACATCCCAATGGAATCTTAATTTGACATTTTTATTTCCTTCCAAGAACAATACACAAAATGTTCAGAATATATTCAAAAATCAATTTTTGTTAATTGTTGTGAATTCGTGTTTTTTTGTTTTTATCAAACAGTTTTATATACACATTCCAAAACATGACTAATGACGATGATCTTGAGGATACTACTTTTTAATACTCGTACATACAGAATACAAAGCTTCTTACCATTTGTAAAGAAAAGTATCTTATTAATTTATATTTTTTAACATGAGATCAGGAAACTCCTGCGCGACTTATGCGGAAGGTGCAACATATAATATACTATAGCTTCCAAATCACCAATTTCCGCTGACCGTTTTACTACCGCACCGATGTCGCCAAATGGTAGTATTCGTCATTACATTATGATGCTTTTTTATGCACGGAATGGAAAATTAAGCTGCATTTAACGACAGATACAGGTTTATGTATATATAAATGTTCGGGATGATGACATGAATTTATTTATAGATTTTTGTCCATCCATACATCGTCCGATCATATGATTACTTCATTAAAAATTTAGATATTTTGAAATAACTTGACACATGTTGGTTAGCAAGCAAAGAAGATTTGTGTTACATATGGGTGGAATCGGACCACTGCCACGCCCACAAAACTACATTATCTGAAAAAATATATGGTGTATAACTCAGTCACCAATAAAAGTACAATTACAGGGTCAGTCAGAATTAAAAACAGTTACATTTAATTTAAAGGTAAAAGGTTAACATGTTTAATAAGTTTACTGAAAATGCCTCATAAACCACTAGCTATGCCAACCAAACTCGGATGGGTATTTCAAACAGCTAATTTAAAACAGCTATAACTCCCTAATAAAAAACGGTCAGAAATGTTTAAGTTAAGGGTCCATGACCCTGGAGGTAGAATAAGGGTGGAAACTCTCACTTTTAGATGAAGTTTTATATATCTTAAACTATTTAACCTATTTAAACCGAATTTGATTCATAATAAATACTTTCGTTAGGTCCTTCTAACTCAGTTTAAAAATTGATGAAATTGAACTACAACCACTAGATCCTTGAGTTCCATCGGTTTATTTGCTTGGACAGTAGATAGCTCCAAAACTAATCAGTGAATATCGATGAAATGCTATACTTAACACATTATGTTTTGATGCCAAAAATAAATGAAATCGGTCCTATGCTTCTTTAGCCAATGTAATGAGTTTATGTCATATATTTTGCGATTCCTCCCATACTAAAAGGTGAATAAAACAAATCTATAATATTTACGTTGACTTCAAAGTGGTTAGTTTGAATATTAAGCACAATATCTTAAGTTAAGCTCGTCATAAGTTTGTGCGAATTGCGAGAGATCTAATTTTCGTATATGCCTGTAATTAGCCTTTTGCATTAAATTTTTTATCAAACTTTGTAATGTTCAAATATCATCACTAATTATATAAATTGTTCAATATATAATGGTGAAAAGTGATATTGAACATTACAATTTGACTTTTGACCTTTCTACCTTGCATTTTTTCCACAGTACGAAACGGAAAATAGCAAAATTCCCACCCCATCGAGTTTCTTCAGGCGATCAATGATCATTCTTCATGCTATTCCATTAAGATATTGGTAGTTGCATATAATATCAAATATACGTGTAGAAGATCCGAATCCGTAATACCTTGTCCAAATTTGTTGTATTCCTTTAAACTTGTGACCACGCATTTTGAAAAAAAATGTATATGTATCAATATTATTTAATATTTTCGACCAATATTTTGAAGACCAAATTATTTTTACCCACAGTTCCAAAGCCTTAAGTTTAACCCAAAATGCAGGGTTGCAGAGAATGTCGCTAGTTTTTTCAACACTATATCTGTTCTCTTATCTCTTATTTTGACTAATATGTATTGGCACATGATTTAGATATTGCAAAATGAGTTTGAGGAATAAAAAGTTGGGTGACGGGCTTCAGAGATATAATTTTTTAGGTGAAAGGACAAGGGGGACCAACCTTTTATTGTGTTATATAGCCTTGGGTTTTGTGAGTTCAAGTAGCTCATATTGAGTGGTTCCATCGGTAATTTGCAATAGGTACATACCAAAAATAAAAAGGAATGTCCCAGGTAAGTTTCATTAAAACATCTACATTATTACACGACAGACAGGACAATAGAAACATCTAAATATCCGTTATTCTGCAGGCGGTAATCACCATTATCAACGCTAATATTCAAAAACGTTGCTCTTAGAGAACAAACTCCGCTCGGAAGCTGGTTAAAACTTCTAAGGCTTCGACAAGTGTCTATCAAAGATATATATAAATTGATTCATTATTATATTGGCATTTAGCCCCTTTTCAAATGAGTTAGAATACCCAATATGAGTTAGAATGACGAGGCAGCATTTAAAGCCCATATAAAAGGTGGCAAATCTGTAAAGTATCGGTAGCACTGGACATTTTATCGACGCCAAAACATTCAAATCCATCTAGATTTTCATAGAATGAGATCCTGAGAGAATGAGAATTATCCCTGAAGACAAATAATCCCTTCTAAAACTAAACTACTTAAACTGCTACAGCTTTAGCAGTTTCCCGGAGAACATATACTTATTTACATATACATTTATGCTTTTTTACCGAAACACATATAAACTTTCCAACCATCTCAGCCATTTCTCTACCGTGATGACCTCTATCATAGTACTGGGTAAGAGAAAAATGCATTTCGCATACAAAATATTCATGCACCTATCACAGCGAACTTTTGTTTTGTGATTTATGTAATTTTTGTACATTATGAGTATGTATTTATGTATGCATATATGTGCGATATATGCTATTGCTTTGTGAGTCGCATTTTGTTTCAAGCAACAAACACGCATTGCGACGCGCGCCATGCTGCTTTGTTAGTTTCATGCGACGAGTTGTTGGTTTTCGGGCGCAACAACACCCGTTGACTAAAAAGATGGGAGGAAATCCCAAGCGCTGAGGCGGGGGCTAACATAAAAGCCGCGACTTTCAGCGGCAACTGCTAACCCGCATTTGGAAAGAAATTTCACTGCAGTACGTATATCCGCACAGAGATGGCGGCTGCGGAAATGTATAGATATGGTCTTCAAGCACAGCAAATGTGGTAAAATGCATCTGTCGTTTTCGCTTTTTTCGCCATTCGTTGCACTTTATCACGCACACGCCAGTGCTGATGTACGCGGTTAGTGCATATGCAGAGCACCAACAAAACCGACGTACGCTGCAGGGCATATGTTTTGGCGTGTGAGTGTGTGCGTAAGCAGCATACATTAAAAATGTGCGCTTGCGTTTGAAAAAGGATGCAAAAAATACAAAAATGCTCCGCCTACTGAACGGTTTGGGTGAAATCTACAACAATGCTTGCCGTCCCGACATCCCACCTGCGAGCCTACACTCTGAACTAAGTGCTATGCAAATTCACTTTTTGTGCTGCACTCGCGATGTGGGCAAATGCAGCTGCCGTTGCAGCAGCAGCCACCAGCGATTACCGCATCGACAAATTCGCAACCCAAACAAAAAAGACAACGAAAAATTCTATGATACGACTACAGCAACGGCAATTACAAAAAACACAAAAACATAAGCACTTGCTGTGCTGTGTGGCAGCGGTGGTCAGCGATGGCGCAGTTAGTAGCGAATGTGCATCGTGTTGCATTATATCATCATTGTGCATCATCGTGATGATCATCAGCTCCTCCATCGATACATTCGCGCATCCGAATCTCCGACACCCCCCAAACAGGCTGAAGGAACGGCAAATTCGAACACAACTACAACAGCGGAGCTCCCTAGAGCGGCTTTCTAACCCATTCTGGGTTCCACACACTTTGCAAAGGCTCGTTTGCAAAGGCAGAATAAATGGGCAGGTAGCAAGGGTGGACTACGCGTTTAATAGTATTCCTGTGTTATTGTTGTTAGACATTTTGTTGGCACCGCAGTCGCCGCTTATCTACGATATGTATTTGCTACATTCATATGATGAGGTAAACGTGTTTGGAACTTAACATATAAAAAGAAAAGTTTTATCACATACAGAGGCAAATGTCAATATAAATGTTTGAAAGCGCTGAGAACAACCAAATAGTAATATCGATAATACTGTTCGTACAATTTGATGCAGAAAGCCGTTCGCTCCACTGTCATTTGTTAGGTATTTTGATGTGTGACACCAACGTCACCTGACGCTTCCAAAATTAAATTAATTTCAATTACTTTAGTTGATTGTTAATGCTGTAGCATTATTGCTTTCGGGTAATCGACTGTCGGCAGTTTTCTATACTGCATTGATCTTTGGAATCTATTATCAATATATCTATATCAATATAAGTCTAATATCAATATATCTATATCAAATACTATCAATACATTTTTTTAAATTGAAAAAAAGAATTCACTTACGTAATTATATAATCCTATAATCATATCACATAATTCTTTAGAATTATTAATTTCTTTCACTTCCTCATTTGCCTTTCTTTTTAAACAAAACATTCATTAGCGGCAAGGCACTACATTGCTTCCGAACTGGTGTAATGGGGAAAAGCGACGTAAGTTAGCTGACGATGTAAGTTCGGAGGGGGAAAAATAAATTTTTTTGTTGTTATTATTATATTCTGACAACATTTTGCACAGAGTATAATGTTTATTCCACCTAGATAGATATGTATGTAGTTACATATGTACACATATCGCAATGATCAGGATGACCGGATGAATTGGTTTCCGAATGTCCGTTCGTCTGTTTGTTCAAATGAAAATTTAAGTATGTTGAGGAAACTTGATATACATTTTCTTATCTAGAGGATGTTTTGTATTGAATATTGGCAGAATCGAACCATTGCAACGCCCGCAAATCGACATTTTTCGAAAATGTATAAGGTGTTATAACTCAGTAACCAATTAAGCTACTAAACTCTAATTTGATACATGGTTCTCAGTGGAAGGGTGTCATGTGTATGTGGTTTAAAATATTTTAATCGCGGAAACCACTGAATGAAAATGGAGATATCGGATGATAACCACGACCACTTCCCATGTAACTGTTCTGTTCGACCATTGACCCATCGGGTTGCCCAGACCACTTTTAGGAGGATCTTGAACTAAATTCGGTTCATAATATTTTTATTATGACCAATCCTTTCCACTTCCTTTAAAATGGTATTTTAAAGTCGGTCTTTTTTTTACTTTAGTATAGAAGTTTTAAATATTAAGGAAGGTACGATATGAATATGAGACTATTCGACCTTTCGATTGACTTTATATCAGGTTAATGTTAATTATACAGGCTAATGGATGAGGTGTATTAAAGAATTTATGTCGCTGATTATATGTTTTTGAGCCGAATGTGATTCGTGTGATGTGATCATCTTCATTCATATGGGTTAAGAAGCGAGATATCTCAAGAGAGTAAAATGCGCTTAGTATTATATAATACAATTCAAACCCGAAATTCGGACATCGGTTCATATTTTCTTTCCGATGAATGAAAATTGGTTAAAAATTTCTCTCAATAACGGATGTTTAAAATCGAATCATTATAACGAAAATCTACCACATTCGCAGCACACAGAGACCTTAGAAGGCTGGACCGATTTAAATAATATTTAGGATTGGTATCAAATAAAAACAGGATAGAATGTTGTCAGCTGTTGGAAGTTTTAACTCAAAAAATTGACCAAATGAAGAAACACTACAAATTGAACAGGCCTAAGAAAACTTATAATTGAAAGTATCCTTGAGGAGAATTGAAATCTGATTAAAAGTTTTATTTCTATAAAATCGATAAATTTAAATAATTTATAGACATCAAATAATCAATGGGCTTCAAACTAAACATATTTGAGAAAGATATATCTGTTAAAGATATATTTGGTAAGTGTTATCACCTGTTTTAAAAATTTAATTTAAACAAATTAATAAAATAACTTTAGTATTATATTATTGTAGATAACGAACATGGGTATTACACGCTCTGGAATATGCCACTTATTTGTCTCTCTCTTTTGTATGACGTTCGGTTTAGGCATTTTTGTCACAATATCAAATGAAAGAAATTTAAATAAAAAATAATAATTTCGGATTATTCCTGTCTCACTGTATCCCATATTTAAGATCACAATCAGCAATTTTTCAATTCCGGCATGTTTCAATTCTACTCTAGTTAAATGTACGAGGTGTGTTCAGAAAATAACGGGTATCTTCTTCGACTGTGTTCTTCGACTTTAATGGCATAGTGTATCATGAATTCTTGCCTCAAGGTCAAACGGTCATTAAGGACTACTATCTTTCAACTAGCAAGACGATACTGTAACGGTGCCCCAGCCTCCATATTTGCCAGACATGGTTCCGTGTGACTTTTTCGTATTTCCAAAAATAAAGAGAAGCTTAAAGGGCCATAGTTTTACAAGTATAGATGACATTGAAAGTGCATCGCTGAAAGAGCTAAAGGCTATCCCAAAAATCGACTTTGAGAAGTGTTTCGACAATTGGAAGGAACGCTGGTATAAATGCATAATATCGAATGGAGATGTAGACGAATGAATAAATATTTTTGTAAAAGACGAAAATTCCCGTTATTTTTTGAACACACCTCGTATAATAAAATATATTGAGTATGCATGGTTTGTCTGTTACCAGAATAACTTCTGAAACGAGAATAGAGTACAGTCTATGACTGAGTTATCAGTTTAGCTCAGCACCTTACCATTTTTAATTTTAAGAAGTAAAAAAATTGTATTTGCTTCCTACTCAAATCAAAAATGAATATGCTAAGTGCTAAGCTATATGCTAAGTGTAAATAATTGGTCGAATCGAATCCGTATTAGAAATAATTTAACCACAAGCAAAGAAGCATGGCGCCATCAAAATTTAGTGGTTTGGAAAGTTGCATACTAAAAGTGCATTCGTTTAAGAATCAGACTGATATTAAACTTTATTTGAGTGCGCTGTAATAAGTTCAGCGCCAACAAACTTTTAACAGTTTTGGGTATGAGAGCTAGTATTTAACCGTCTTACCAACAAGCGGTGTTTTAAAATTAAAAGTTTTGTTTTGCCCAACACTAAAGAAGGTACTTAGTAATTTCGAAAATCGTCTAGCAATCGTGCACACACAGTTGGTGCATTCTCATGTCAATCGTAGGTACGTATGATTCCGAAAGCTACACTGGCTAACAAATATTCGATTTTTAGATTGTATTTTAATATGTACATATATAATATGTATTATATACATATATATATACATGTATATATAACATATATAATAATACATATACAACTGTATTAGCACTAACGAACATTTTCCATATTTCAGAAACGGTAACATGCTAAAAACCAAAGAATATCATACAATAAACAATGTTTCCCAATGAATTTGAAGACATAACTATTAAAATTTTGATAATTTGATCGTTATATAATATTATTGATGAATGTGGTTTTGGATATTTTCCATCATAGCGAAGGAGAGAGCTGAGGCAATCTATGAGAGGCTCTTTTCATTCCGTAAAGCTGGAGCATTAATTTTCTTAATTTTCGAAAAAAATTTCTATTTCGTTCTCTCAAGCAGTTACCAAAAGTCCACTTTGGCTTGCAATACCAAACTACCTTAAATCAACCTCAGTTTCTAATCAAGTTAACGTTTGTACAATTCGTCTCTTTTTACTGTACTGCCTCCCTGTCTTTAACCCCGCTGGATCTGATCTGCTTGTGAGTTCCAATACAATACAATATATAATACAGTCTACTTAGCGCTTTTAAAAATAATTATTTACTTATGATTTCATTACATATTTTATAAAATTATTTGTTATAATTGTTTAAAATGTTTATGTCTAATTTTTAACCGACTAATACAAAATTTTCACTCACTTCCAGCGTTCTTTTGCAAGTAAAGAGTACAAAAATGATGTTAACCAATGTTATATTTAGGTTAATTTTTATTCCCACTGCTTGGTTGAACTTTGTTTTGCTTACCCAAAATGTGTTTTTCTAATATTTTCACCTTAGTTACGACTTATTGTTTGTTTTAACATCGATTTTGTGATTTCGAAAAATGCAACTGCAGTCAAAGTTGCATTTACCATATAACAGCAAAAACCCCTTATTTAACGTCATTTTTATCTTGATATGTACGTACATATGTCCCTATAAAAGAAGACGAGCTAGGAGACTTGTGAGCGCATGTTAACTGATTACTATATGCATGTCTTCGCATTTGTGGTGTTGCGATTAGAAGAAACAAGAGATGTAAGTAACAGTTCGTGGGTCCTTAAAAGGTAAAAAAGGAAAAGAAACAAAAAAGAACCATATATGTCTATGTCCATAGTCCAAAATTATAGAAAGGTCTAAACTTTGAAATTAAAGAATAGAATTAATGATATCTGGTGTTTGAGTAAATCACAAAAATATGAAAATGAAAAAATCCCTCAAATCTCAAATCTCGCAGGTTTTAAGGAAACTTACAATTTAATTAAAATAAACAATACTTTACAATTTTACGAATAAACATTTTTTAAATCTACCACATACTCACTATCGTTTAATTTGAAACAAATTATATGCTTATTAATTATCTGGTGCGAAACTTGCAATTTTAGAGAGAAGTTTGGAGGATGAAGATTCTTCAGATTAGTTTCCCGCACGCAAAAGCGACGTCCACCAATCTCCTGCTTCGTCTGAGAAGAAAAACCGTCGAAACTGACGTCAACATGATCCAAGAGCCGTTGCTGAGGGGTAACGGTGTCTCTACTAAGGACTAAGAACCATACACTGCTGACGGCCAACAGTACAGGTAGAATTAGAGCTTGTGTGCTGGCCCGAAACGAACTAAATATTTTTCTCTTATCTAATTTCAGCAACGAGGACTTCGTGACTACTAGGAGAGAAGGCGACGCCGGAGAACCCTGGATTGCCTCCGGCTATATGCCGGACGACGATGAGGTGGAGCCACCTCCAACGCTGCTTAAAAGGGCTCTTTCGGAAACCTGGCAAAGGAAAGCCAACGTCATTATTGGCTCGGACGCGAACTAAGGACAGAGATCGAACGTCGATTAGGCACTATATAAATGGAGCATTACTCTATGTAAGTATGATATTAGAAAGGCGAAAAGGTCTTCTTAAAGAGGTTAAAGCTTATTCTCGCAAAGAATCCAACCCCTTTGAAAAGAAACCACTCCAACCCCCTTTTGCTTTAAGAAATTGGCTGGTGACTGCACTTTGAGTAGTAAGTCGTCACTAAAGCCATTCGTCGACGCCCACTTCCACGAAACCAATCCATGGAAAAAATACTCCTTGGAGAGCTACGAGAAGACAATCCAGACCTTTTCAGACCTTCTGGACGAACACCAGAAGCGCGATCTAATCTAGGCACTGAACTCATTTAAACTATTTAAGTACCCGGGACTTGATTGCATCATACCTTCAAAACTTAAGCGGGTGGTAATGTGATGATGATGGTGGTATTTCTGCAATAATCATGCAAGCAAGAACAGTCTGGGTGAACTACGTTCCGATGGCTTGGAGACAGATTAGGGCGGCGTTCATTCCAAAGGGCGGTACAACTCTCACATCACTGCCACGTACTTCAGGCTCATCAGTCTCTCCTCGTTTCTATTTACAACATAGGATCTATATGGATCTGTACATGAGATGCCGAATTTCAAGAACAAGGCTGTTAAGGGCTAAGCACATCTACAGCAAAGGCAGGACGGTCGACACTTATGCACTCATGTATAAAGATTATGCGGCGGTATGCTTGATGAGTTTGAGGTCGAGTTAAACCTCAAGCACATCATACACTGTCTTCTTTGCAACAAAACTATCATGGAGAAGTGGTCACTGATATTCGTCACTGAAAGTGGTCACAATGAAGTCTGAACTCCAGTATTTTCTTTCATTTTTTTATATCAAGTAGGCTTTAAATTTAAAAATCAGCAAGTCTACATTAACAATATATTAAAAAAAAAAAACAATGACTAGGCCGGGTTTTGGTCAATCTTAATACATATGTATAACCATAAATGTACTCGCCATTAAATTCTCGATAATTTTTAAGTTAAATTTGATTATTGATCTATTGATAAGAGTCTCAAGTAACATAGTGACAATAAAGGCCTGGATAAAAGTAAATATAATTAGCATAGACATAGACAACCACACTACTGATTTATTTCTTACAACTGTTCAAGATTGTTGTAAGCAAACACATTCCTGAAAAGTCGCTGTAGTTACGATTCTGGCTTTGGTAAGTTTTAACAAAGTGACAAAATGTCGCCACCATAGTACAAAACCCTTAAATTCCAATGCATTTAACGATAGCAAAGTGGGGTGTTGAAAGTTGCCACATTAAATGACACCATCATTTGCAAACGAGTAATCACGCTTCACCATAGTATGCGCGAATATGTAAAGTGCGCGATGTATTTATATATCATATATAACGGAAGGTATGTATTATGTATACAAACCCCGAAGGAGAGCGTAAATGTTTGTGTGCTAGTAGATGACTTCTATTAAACCATTCCTTTTATTCAATATGTCGTTTAAATCTGAAGGCTATTCAAACTAATATTTTAGTATTGGACATAATCTTTATTTCTTCTTTTCAAACGGAGCATTTATTGTATATTTGTATATTTATACTGATAATATTTGTCCAAGTTCAATAAAATCCGTCATCATCTATCTTTAATTCTACCAAGTTTTGTTTTAATTCTCAGGTTATCAGGCAGGTTATCTGTCAAAATGGCAATACCCAATTTGTTACTAAACAAAAATCATTATTATGTTAAAATCTCTCTTCTTTAAAAAAGACGTAAAACATGGCTGTTCATGGTACGCTGTTCTAAGCCAAGGGGTTCATAAACTACTATTTGGCGCGAAAGGAAGAATTTCTTAACCAAAGAAAGAAACGAAACGAATAAGCCTATGTGTAAGAGGACATGCAAGTGCAAGGTGCCAGTGTAACAGCTGGGATAAGAATAACCCGCGGTAAGACTGTCGTAAAAGGGGACTAAAATCCATAAAATGCACTGCATTTGAAATAGACTTTGCGCTAAAATAGGCTTAGCCATGTCAGAAATAGTGCTATATTACTTATCTTGAACTGAGTTTATATCACTTTAAATGTATTATGCACACACTTTAAGCGGCATTGTAGTTCAAGCTACAAATGCCACCAGTCGAGATGAATTTGTAACTCAACTGGTAGTAGCCTTTAGGCTACAAGGTCTGACCGGAGACTATAATCTGGTGCCACGGGGAGCAGGAGCTCGGTGGAGTTGCTTGTCGCTCCAACCTGCTCATTGCGGTAAGCCCTTCGGGGAGTATCGTGGTGGCTGTGGTTTAATACCTGAATGCGGGTAGAGCTGTTGGGCGGTACAGCTCAGTGTGGAGTTGCATTGCAACCGGATGTCGGACCCAAAGTACGCCAGGGTTTTAAATAGGCCTCGAGCCCTACCAAGGTGGTCATTGGTAAATGTATACATTTCCACAATCCCGATCGGTACCGTTGGTTTTAGCAAAAAGCTATTACTGACGAGGCGCTGATCAATGCATTATATTGATTCGTTGTGTTTTTGAACACCGTGGAGTTAGGCTGTACAAACGGCAGGTACCCACGTAAAGTGCATCGTTCAATGTAAAAGCTGGCATAGTTCGTTCGATTTGCTACTCTCTAACGCTTGACGAATCGAAGACAGCTTATAATATACATAATTAAGTTCATGTTTTCTCTGCTGGAAAAGTAATTTGTCCATAAATGCATGTTTATATAATAATGTATGTACACACACGTGTATGTCAGTAGATTGACGCACTCTTCGTTAAATTAAAATTAGTAAAGAGAGCCTAAAGCCTTAATTGTTTTGGTCATTCGGGTGAGTAAGGAAAAACATGAGAAAATGCAAATAATGTTCACTTATTGTACATACAATAAATAAGAAACGCTTATTGAAGGAGCGGCCGCAGTGGTGTGGCATTGAAGTATCTCAGGAGACATCATAAACTAGTCACACATGGCAATAACAATAGTGTAAATAGCGTAAGAGTGGCCAAAGATAATAAGGACAATGAAATTGTTTTAATTAAAGTAGTGCTGCGACTAAAGGATATGGGTGACTTGGTGACTTGTTTGCTAGTGCCAGCGAGACTACGCCTAGTGTTTAGCCGACTTAACTAGTGGTAAATACTCGTAACAACGCCAAAAAAGTATGTGTGCGTGCGTGTTAGTGTACAGTAAAGGTGTATTAAGTAAACGAAACGTTGCCACGAATAATACGTGCGTGTGGCCTGTTGCGGCTTGACAAGTGCCTCCAAGGCGCGCAGACGTCTTCACATTGTCACCAGCGCGGCGACGATAGAGATAATAAAATCCTTATAGTAAATGACTTGACTTGAAATATTTGCGTATCGCTCGTTCGGTATAACTATATTAAAATGCTGGCGCCATAAAACAGGACAACTTTGTTAAAGCATATGGGTGCATGGGTGTGTGTGTACTCGCAAATTCCTTTGTCTTCTTGTCGTTGTCAAGTTTAGGTGCGGTTGACAAAAAGTCAAATATAAAAGCTACACGTTTGAAATTTGCCGAGAACGTACTGTTTCATGCCAGATGCTTGGTATGATGGTCTCCTCGGGGATACGTTTTTAGTGAAGTCTCATTGCGAAAATTGTAGCGTGTCTTTTTATTACATTTCCTTTTTTTGTTTTGTTTGTTTAGCATGGCTAGATTGGGATTTAGATGGAAAGTTCTTAAGTCATCTTCTATAATTTCGTTCACTTCAAAACTGCGAAAATAGGTGCGACTTTTACACACTAAGTTTCCACATAAATTAAGCTGACAACACGTAAGTTTACCATAATAATAATTACATATCAGTGAAAGTACAGAAGATTGTTTTCCAAATAAGAAATAAAATATGTCAATTATATTTACGTCTAACATATTAATATTTAAAAAACCTTATTTGCATAGAAGATTTTTAGAAGCATTTAATTTCATAATTTGTTGTCTAAGAAGAAAATACTTCTAATTGAATGAAATATTACACAATGCTGAGATAATATTAATAAAGTTTGGGGAAGATACCACAGTATTCAATGAAGTATATTTACGAGCAGTTTTTTTTTTTCAAAATTGTACTTAAAAGCTTGTGTCGTATGATTTTAGTTCACATTAATTCTTAAGAATCATTTGCCTATAAAATAACAAGTAAGAAAGGGTTCGTGTGCAGACGATCATTAGTTATATAATTTGTGTTTCGACCGGATATTGTGTACATTTCAATAATTTTAAAATTAATTAATTTTACTTTAAGGGGACGTTAAGAACCCATGATTGTTATGACCACATATGTAAAAACTGAGTTTTTTTGCTTAATTGAGGATTGTGTTGTGGTACTTATACATTTTATTAGTAATAATACTGTGTACACATGGCAAGGGTCCAACGGTTGTCAAGAAATACGTTTACCAAGCATCAAGGTGTCTAATTTTCATGTTAACGCTTGCTCGGACAAACGTACCGGCTGATAGACATCAATTATTTTTATGGTTATTCTTTTACAAATTATATCCTATATAATACGGCTAGTGTTACCATGATTGTCTTTACCGAGCTTTGTTTTCGGCTAGAGGACTAAAAATCTAGTTCTTTTCAAAATTCTGAATGTCCTGAATGTCCTGAATGTGTTTTCTTTCATGATATTTTAATTATTTTCTTCGATAAATGCTATGATAAAGAGTTTAAGAAAATTCAGAGCATTTCATGGAATACCGATAGTCTTATTTTGATAAACATAGAATTGGCTTTGACATTTTTGTCAGTCAATAAGTGTTGCTCAGCATCTGCAACACTTACAAGTTGATGTCATTTACATTGCGTTACCTACCTTGTCATCGGTCATAGTCATCCGACAGATATGTTTACCTGACTGCATTGATTTGCAAAGGTCAAGACAAAACGCAAATTTATTTTATCTTTTCTACGAAAGAAGAAATTTATGAATTTGAAATGAGACATATCTGTAGACAATAGATAACTGTTTAAATGAAACAGGTGCACAACGCTAGAAAAAATCAGTTCCTTGCATAAGTAAGAGTAATTAAAATTGGACTGCTGGAAGTTAAAACAAAATTAAATTGAAAATCAGTTTAATTAATTGAAAATTTTGAAGATTAAATTTGTTTAAATAATCGATAATCGATGTATAAACTCAAAAGATCACTGTTATTAAAATTTTAAGTGTCTTTTTAATATTAATTGCCACGTAGTTGTCTAAACTATTTTGCCATTCGAATGCCCACTGTTATAGAAATTATATATGTATGTATATTCCCAATTAAGTAACCAGAAGGCACTAGCAACATCTGACCTTGTGCCGACAAGTCTAATTGCTGCTTACTTGTGTATGGAGGTCCCGAGCAGAAATCTTATTAATTATCAGAGGTTTGTGTTAGGAATAGTACTTTGTAAATTGTTTAAATTGTTGGAGTAGAATAGATAGAAATTAAGATATATCCAGGTATCTGTGGTCTATTGAGCCATCCACCCTTCCCAGTATCTCATTCAACCACAGCACTCTAATAAATTTTAGGATTTTATTTGGTATAAGATACACACTACTCAGATTTATTGATTCGGTGGTTTTACTCCTTTTTTTAGTGAGTGCTCCGCTTTAAAGAGCAGCCGCTATGTAGCAAAAGCGATAATATTCTGCCACCGGTATTGTTACTTTTTGCTTAGAAGGGCTGGTTGATTGTAACTCACTCTCGATGATAATATTTAAATTGTCAAATGCATTTATAAGATTCCTAACTGAAATACCGCTGAAACATTTTTTTGTTGTCTGCTATGCTCAATGGAAAACAAACAGCTCAAAATTAGATGCAATGCCCATTAACCGAGAATTGTAACAACACACAAAAAAAAGCCCGATTAAATTTTGAATTATGAGGTTAAAATTAAATAAATGTTACATAAAAATTTAAGTTAATTAAAATGATATCAGTCTCCCCAATTTACGAATTAACTTTTGGGGGCATATAATCATATACATACAAATTTCACCAATACACATATGATCCAAATACAGGTGAGAGTAACGGATAATGCAAACGAATGAGTTTAGTGTCAATGGCTTTATACAAACGCCGCACACCGCCCCCTTCTGTCCATCGTTCGTCCTCATAATGCTACTTATTCCTGACCTACACGAAAGCGGAAGAATAATCACAGCAGAAACTACAACAACAATGGTGACAATGACAGGAGCGTCAAGTGCAAGCAAACATACATCGCAATGACCCCATTCTGATGTAGTACAACAGCCGTGGCGGTAGAACGACAATGATGTTTGTTAAGTGAGGGTAAGGGTGGCACTAGCCACCAGCCCCTCTCCGCTATCATTAATAAACCTAAGTAGCAACTTTCCGCATTCGAGAGTACTATTATACATATTAATTTGTATATAAACAGGTGTGTATATATGTAATAACATGTTAATGTGTGCATGTCCGGCTGTGGCGGAGCCAATGCCATTTCCCAAGGTCAAACCATAATCGTTGATAATGAAAATTATTTCCCTCTTTTTCCTCATAGTTTGTATTTTTTCATTATGGTCTTTTATTTTGTGTTTCACGAGCATTATTTTCACTTTTTCGCATTTTTTTTGCACTTTTTTCTGTAATTTTTCGCCAGTCCGCGTCCGGTTTGTGAATATGTGACGCGCCTTTTTCCATTTTCACATTTTTTCGTTTTCGTTGTAAGCTTTTTTTCTGTGGCCGTTGCTATAATGTTTATTATTGCCAAAATAAAACAATAACAGCTACAGCAGAAAAAGAAACAACTACAACGACGGCGTCAATATCAGCTGCTGTGGCCGGGGCAACAATTATGCGCCACATGTGAAAAAATGACGAAATGAATAAGGCCAACAACACAGTGTCGATAAACAGAAAACAGAAAACAGAGAAACAAAAACAACAACCGGCTGCTGTGATTACTACTCGTTGATGGCACCAGTGAACTTTCATTGCCCCACACCACCATCGCAGGAGCATGTGTTTGGGATGGGCGTGTATTTGCATCAGCATTTAGACAGGGGTAAGTTACAGTGTTGAGGCCTGAAATTATGCAACATAATTAAAAATCAATGACATACATTTAAAAACTTAAACCTGATTTTGATATTACGACTGTCACACGATGAAGGGCAGAACGCACGATTGAAGGACAGCGGATGAGTTCGTATACCGCTGGTGGTCAGAAGGCTGGTGAGCGTCGGTGAAGAATTAAGGAACACAAAAAAACCAAAAGCGCCTGAAATTAAAGTAAAGCCAACAAAAAGATCAACAAAAAGGTGACAATAAAATTAAGAAGAAAATGAATAAGGCAAAAGCTGGAATACACCCAAAAAGAGAGACGAAAATATCACACCGAAGCGGACTAAAGAGCTGCAGCAATGTTATTGCGGTGGCGACTGCGATTGCTCCGTTTTTGTTGATAAAGCACGCAATAAAGACGCGGCAGCAATACTACCATTGACTTGGATTCAATCCACATCGCCGTATGTGCTTGCTGTGCAAATATATTTACATGAAGCATGTATTCGTAGTTTCGCCAAATTTCGATTTCAGCAGTGGCTCACTTTGTCCCGTTACTTGACAGGTTAAACGCTCCGCTGCCCAACCGCTCGGCTGCACGGCTTCTGAGCTCCTGGTACGTATATTTATATATGTGCATATGTTGCACGCCACTCCGTACGCTGTTGAAATGAATTTTCGGTAATTTATTGCAATAAAAAATTAAACACTTTCCGTTTTTGTTTGGTGTCGTGCTTTCGTGCGAAGTCAACTTGCCTGTTAACTGGTCCAGTGTCGGGGAATACCTTTCATTAATGCACACTTTCCCTTTATCGACCACGTCAACAGAGGACCAATTATGCAAGATGGCTGAAGAGCGGGTATGAATGATCAGCGGTAGCGGCCTGACGCAATTCCGCGAGAACCACGTACGACCAAGTGCTGCATAGCAAAAAATTGTTTTTCTGCACTTCTTTTTCGAAACTTTTTGACGTTCTTTTTATTTCGGCATCCGCTAGCAAATGTGGTATGTACTTACATCGTGCCACATGTGGAAATTATGCGGATTTCAGTACCTTTGGGTTTTTCGGCTTGGAATGATTATAACGCCAGTACAACTCATTATGCCCAAATAAAAGGTACGATTATCTGTTGGCCAAATGTTTGGAAGGCGAAAAATCGCTTCAACGAAGTAAATGCACCACTGTGATGCCGTTGCAAATGCGGCGGTGCATCAAAGTGGCATAACGCTCTTCGTAGGTGGCAATTATGCTTGTGGCGTCGCCGAATGCGGATAAGATATAAAGTATGGACGCGGTCCTTGCATTGCTACCGCGAGTAATAACACAAACATAAATATGTGTGAATAAAAATATTTGCTGGTGGCGAATGAATTTAAAATTGCGCAACAATTTGCACTTTCGATTTGTCAGGAAACGGTATGTGATGAGCGAAAAGCTGTAAATGATTTCATAATAAATTGATTAATCATCAACATAAGTGAATTTATATTCTGTTGTATAACACAATTTAGCTCTATTCACCGAATACAAACTTCACCTAATACCCTACTGAAGCAATTAAAGCCACTTACTTACTATGCTTTCCTGAAAGCGAGAAATACTTTCAAAATTTAGCAACGATTGTTATCTTGAGAGGACTATAATATGTAAATGAATATATATACAGAATAAGTTAGGTTATGTAAAAATGTTGACTCTAGCGATGAGGACCACGAAGGATACTTGGGCAGCAGGATGTCAAGATGTCAAGATCTACTTGGTGTGAATCATGAAGACAGTCATAAATCGAAAAAGAGCTTTGATCCTGTCACAAACTTTTTGAAGCGGCTAATATCAATTGAACTTAATCCGCTGATTCGCCGAGGGTATGTCTGCTGAGATGTTTCAATTTCAGTCTTACAAAAACTGGTCAGTGGAGACCCTCGCCTTCTTCCTAACAAAATTAGCAATTCATGTTCGCATGAGGTATATGTATAAGAAGTGTATTACTATTTCGTTAAAAACTTATTATTATGAAGAGGGTTTGGGTTCATGAAACTTATAAAAGTATATCCATTATGTGAGTAGGATATATATAAAATTGGTGCTGAAGTCACTTCTGCTTATCTATAAATAAGTCTCAAAGAATCTTGAGTAGTGTATATCTTTGGGCATGGCGCATATTTTAAAATCTGCGAAGCTTATATTTTACAAAAATTACAGAAATATTAACTAAACTACAAAATATATAATACTCATATAATAATTTTCATATCTATTAATATCCTAACTCCGCTCCAACGAAGAGTTTAGAAAAAATAAAAAAATTCGATTAGTTTTTTTAATATTTTTCCATAGTGAGAACTACTACTACACCCTTTGGTACATATTATTTAATATATAATTGTATGAATAGTTTTTGTTACAATGACCAAAACTTTATTAACTTATTCATATATTCAGTGTGGATAAGTTTATAAAGATTTGTATCTTAACGATGACAGTTTCAACTCGAAACTCGTATTGGACTTACTTGACTTCCATAAAGTTGTAAACGTGTTTTGCCTCAAGAAACAATAAATTTACCCGAAAATTTCAGTGGAAATGAACCACTAAAACTCAAAAATTGTATCAGACACATGCAAACAAACAGTGCACGCATATGTATGCAATTAATGAAAGTGTACCAAGTCTTCTATGCCAAGAATGAAGTATGCAACCTTCGTTAATATTGTTATAATATCCACTTAGTTTGTTATCAACGCTTTTCGATCTTTTTCAGCACAAGCAACTGTAAGCAACTGTATGTATTTTAAGGAGATATAAATGATGATAAGCTTAATGCTCGTATGCGCTTTCTTCTTCGTGAGTGATTAAGCGCCCTATGCCTCACTGCCGGTCAAATTGCGGTCTGGCCAAATATCTATGGTAGTTGGTCACACGACGATAATTAACCGACATTAAATTCATAAACGGCAGCTTTTGCTTGGATTTTCCCTGTATTTGTTAGCATTTTCTTTTGTCTCTTGTCTTTTCATGCCTTATCAGCTTGCGAAGGTACATATGCGTAACTACAACTCATATCAGTGGTAATCAGCACCTGCGTGCATTATCCTTCATGTGTCCTTAAAGCCGCACACACTCAGCTACTGAGTTCGAACCATCCGAAATGTTACAAGCAAACGCCGAAACTTATCCTACGAGTGCATGCCATCGTCGCTCTTTAATATGACCTTCTTGGTCGGATTTGCCTTGCTTCTGACACCATCAATATAGCATACAATGTTACTTTAAGCAAACACATACATATGTATGTTACATAGTTAAGGTATGTGCTGAAACTCGCACTGAGTTGAGCGTTTCTCTTGCTGACTATCGCTTAAGGCGCGTTAGGGACATTTGGCTTCCATAAGGAATTAAACAAAGGTGCTTATGCTCAAGCAAAAGTATGTCCCGATGCCTTCTCATTTAGTAAGAATGCTTACATATATACCCAATTTACATATGAATATAAAACTAAATGTTTGCTTGCTCGTGACTTACTGTTTCTATTTGGGGGAGTTTATAGGCATAATAAAAAATTTTACCGATAAAAGCACGAGAGTCTAATAATCACGAAGATCGAATTTTCATCAGTTTTACTATCTGACTGTTTATTGGAGCTCTAATGTTGGTAATACATTACTAATATATGGTTTTATGGATAATTTTAACTTAAATTAGCAGAGTACAAACAACTATTTCAATAAATTGTCTAAAAGTTGTATATCATGTTATTAAAGGATTCGTATGAAGAAATGAGCCTTTCCTTAATTTCAGTAGTCCTTAAATTGAATTCCTCGAAATAAAATTTAACATACTTTTAGAAAACTGGTTATTTCATTTATTGTCTGAAATCTACAAGATTAAGGGCATAATAAAAGACGTCAACATAAGAATATTTTTAAAGCATAGAGTTTATAAATTGTGGACTACTTGGTTGAATTGGGAAGATTACAATAGATTGAAAACAAGTAAGAAAAGCTAAGTTCGGGTGCGAGAGCAATGTGCAAGGATCAAAGGCGGGGAAATAATTTCAGGTGCTGGCATAACTTTATATTAAAAAAAAAAAATGTTGCGGAAGAATTCAGCATTCATTATTCGAAAAAATTGTCATCTTTTTTTTAATTATATTACAGGTCATAGACTAATGTACTTTCATTGTTATATTTTGCTTCATGTCAGAGATATTTATGTTAAAATCTACCAAATTAACGCAAAAGTGATATATGCGATATAAACTCAACCAAAGTGGCTTAATTGAAAATATTAAATACATGAGGAAAAAGTCAACCAGAGAAAAGAAAATCTTTATATTAGGAATAAGCGGCTTAGACCACGTCTAGACCGATTTCTTTCATATTTAGCGCGAAATCACATTGTGTTTAAAAAAACACAACATTCATCATCATAACATTGATTATCACATCATCATAATTTCGTTAAAATATCACACATATTGACCAACATAAACGGTTTGAAGTCAGATGAAAAGTCGAGAATTCTTATGTCGGTGATTTTTGGGTTAGAGGAAGATCTGCATTGACCACATTAACTCTTTTCATTATTCAAGTATATTAGGGAACATGTTTTCACGCAATTTTGTGAAGGTAAGTGAAGGGAGTTGGGATAATTCGAAGACCAATTTCACAAATTTTCGGTAGTAAACTATGGTATATCCGATATTACACGTACACTTAATTTTGCCAAGATATCTTACATATTGACCGAAATGTATGGTATAAAGTCTATCCAGAGGTTGAAAATCCGTATATTAGATGCATGGGGGGCCAGGGGATGTGCTTACCCGATCTTAACTATTTTAAGGACATGGAAACACTGTTATCCGAAAGAGACGCTCTCTAAATTTCAAAGAGATAACTCATATATTGACCGTTATATATGGTATAAAGTTTACAGGAAGTTTGAAAATCCTAGCATTAGGTATATGGGGGCTATTGGAAGTATTTACCCGATTTCCTCCATTGACACCAGGAAAAGATATTCCTTAAACTTCATTACGATGTCTTATACATTTATCGATGTGTGATGTATAAAGTTAAAAATAGACAGTGGGTCCTTACATTGGGTATCTGGGGCTACGAAAAATTATATGTCAATTTCGACCGATTTTACACATAAGATGGCATATTTTGAAGGCACTATTTGAACAAAGTTCTATTCCAATATCTTAATTGGTGCTGGATTTATATAATTTAAAGTGAAAGAATCAGATGAAATTAAAAATATTTTTATATGGGAAGAAAGAGTGGTTGCTATTCGATTTTGTTCCACCTATGTTCACAATGTGATATAAGGATGGAAATGTAATGTTGCGAAACACGAGATATGGAAATTCACCTAAAAGTGAGCGGTGCCACACCCTCTCTCAAAATTTAACACGGTTTAATATGCATCCCTTTGGTACCATATTTATAGTGAGATTTAATGTTTCTAATGTGTTTCTTCGGCGAGTCAACGCACTTTATGTAGTTTTCAACATAACCTTTGTATGGGAGGTGGGCGTGGTAATTATCCGCTTTCACTTATTTGCCTAATATATTAGGAAATGCTAGACAAACTTGTTACACACAAGCAAGTTTGATTGATATAGCTTTAGTAGTTTGTGAGATATGTACATTAAAGATATTGGAATTTTTACAATTTTGTTGTACAATTACTAAACCACTTTTACAGTTTTACCTCAGATGCCTCTCCCTGCTACTATTATCTGTACCAAATTTTACACCTCAATTGAAAGTTTAGTTATGGCACTTTATAGGTTTTCAATTAACGACATTTTGTGGGCGTAGCTGTACTCCGATTACGCCCACCTGCAATACCAACCTCCTCTGAGTACCAGGGAACGTGTGTACCAAATTTTATTAAGATATCTCAAATTTTACTCAAGTTATCACTTGCACGGACAGACGGACGGACCGACAGTCACTCGGATTTCAATTCTTCTCGTCATCCTGTTCTTTTATATATATAATTCTATATCTACCTCGATTAGTTTTAGGTGTTACAAATATCGTTAGGTGAACAAAACTAATATACTCTGTTGCAACATGTTGCGAGAGTATAAAGATAGATATGAAGATTGATGTTTTTAATACCCGACGTTATAAATACTATAACTATAAGAAAATTTTTTGTAAAATTTGTTGTTAGATTAGTTTTAATTGTAAACTAGGCTTAATCCGTAATAACAATAAACAATAATTTGATGGGCTTATTATCAGTTTTATAATATTACCCAGATAAACTTTTTACTTTGTTATAAACATAAATAACTTTTTGTTATAGAATGAGCTATTTTTATAAAAATGTTTTAGCCAAATAGAAAATGCTGCTCGTACATGCATGTATGTGTGTGTAGAGTAGAAAATTGAAAGAAAATGAGGGGGATGTTAAGTGTCATTTGCATGCCTAACCTGCCGGAAACTCATCAAACTGGACATTTGCACGCCAAATACAATAGAACTCTTGACTTACTTACACATGAACTTATATAGAGTATAGAAAATGATTATGTAGGTAGATGCGTTTATATTTATGCTTTCTTTACCAGCACGTCCATCGCTCATTAGACGGATTTTGGGAATATTGTAATTTTATTTCTTAAGCAAATTAGTAAAGGATTTATGGATGCGCAACATAAATTTGCTTACTGTTTGCCATATACAAATAAGTATGTGTGTAAGTAGTTGAGCCGCAGGTGATTTAGGCTAAATTTATGGACCAAGAAATTATAGCTGGTCAAGCCCATGCCCATATTTAAGATTATTTGGGCGTGTGTATATATAGAAGTAACGTTGGTGTAGCTAATTGGCCAAGCCTATTCTTATATACGGCACTCTTTGTATACATGTGCGCTTATGTATATCTTATGTGTAATTGTTTTCAACAGATTTTTGAACAACTGCGTCAAGTAAGCTGCGGGTTTGAAACGGAGGCAATGAAATTCGTACTGTAGTTTGTTTATATGTGCCCTAGTAATAAGGTCAGAGTGTCCGAAATTATATTTCGGTGACCAGTTACATCCTATGGCGTAGTAGAAAAAGCAGGAAAAACTGGTTCAGTTTCGATAAGTTATTTGTAAAATTGGTGATGTGTAGAACACTAAAGAACTGTAAGATACTTAGATGTCAATAACGCGATATAAGATATTTTCTAATGAGGTCTCGACTTGATTTGTAATTGGACGAATCATTCTACAAAGTTATATACAAATTAAATGTATCAATTGTTAAACAGTGTTAGTTTGAACAGAACAACAACATCTGGTACTCTTCCTATTTGGTATTAGCAACTTTTAATTACAAAAGGGCTAATCTTAAGCCTTAGTGGGTAAAAATATAATTCTTTTTCAGAAATATAAATTTTCTTCTAAATTTTCTAATACTTAATGATTATAACCACCTATTAAGCCTCAATGCTCTTCCCTTCTTATATTTATCTACTCAGTTAGCTCCAATATCTAGTATATTTGAACATCTCATCGATTATCTCAATTTCTTATTATATTTACAGGCACGCCCAGTCAGTGAAGCTTGAATAGCCGTTCATTATTATCGGTCAGTAATAGACTCCAAAATTAAAAGTCAATCCATTGACAAAGAAACATTCTGTTTTCTCACATCTCTACATATGTACTCAAGTAAATGTGAATGTGCACAAATAACGGTAAGGGAAGCAAGGGAGATCAGTGGCAAAAAACAGAACGGATTTGCTTAAAACATGTTTGAATATCAATGAATGGGAATATTAGGAATGTCCAGCGGCGTTGGTCAACGGGTGGTGGATATGAAATTTCCTACTTTAAGTTTTCTTCCGATTGCTGCTGAGCGTCGCTCATTACGTGTAAATTAGTTCTACTCTTACCACTAATTTCGTAGGCTCATTTGAATTTCTACTTTCCAGGTATTATTTTCTACAAAACCCGCTCGCAAAAAACAAAAAGCCTTCAAGATTGACGGCTGCTGACCGTTGTCTACAAATTGAAAGTAAGAATGAGTTATTTATTTAAAAAACAGCCCATAAGAGCTGCAGAACGTGTACTGTTTCGTGAAGCAGTAAAAGTGGTGTGGTGCGGTTGGCAGCTGGAGAAACGAAGGATGAAATTTGAAGGTTGGTGTTAAGCAGATTGAACAAACGGAAACGCACCCTGTCCAACTTAGTCTCAGTCTGCTCAAAGGCCAACAGAACTTGTGCTTTTTATGCACCAAAGTAAAAAAAAAATATTAAAAAAATGAAAAACAAAAACTACGTAATATCTTAAAAAGAAAGGGGGAGATTTAACAACCCTTCTAATGAACGTTGCACTTTGTTTGTTATTGATGCTCAGCCGGCATCCTTCTATTGCAAATGATGATAAGAAATGTCAATGAAATATTGTTCGGTTTTTTACTAATAAACACTGTTTGCTAACTAAATATAATATTTATGAGATTTTTTGGAGATAACAGCAAACCACATTACTATACAGTATAATTATAAACACATTTGTTATAAAATTAGATTATTTAAATTCTGCAATATACTAGCGACGTTGTAACAAAAAATAATAATTTTAAAAATGTCTATGTACACCAAAGATTTCCCAAAAACTAAACATTGCGTTTTAGAAAACATATCCACTTAATTTCATTAAAATATCACACATATTGATCAACATAAACGGTTTAAAGTCAGATGGAAAGTCGAGAATTCATATATCGCACATTTTTGGGATAGAGGAAGATCTGCATTGATCACATTAACTCTTCTCAATATTCAAGTATATTAGGGAATATGTTTTCACGCAATTTTGTGAAGGTAAGTGAAGAGAGCTGGGATAATTCGTAGACCGATTTCACACATTGTCGGTAGTAAACTATGGTATATCCGATATTACACGTACACTTAATTTTGCTAAGATATCTTATATATTGACCGAAATCTATGGTATAAAGTTTACCCAGAGGTTGAAAATCCGCATATTAGGTACATGGAGGCCAGGAGAAGTGCTTACCCGATTTTAACTATTTTAAGCACATGGACACACTGTTATCGGAAAGAGTCGCTCTCTAAATTTCAAAGAGATAACCCATATATTGACCATTATGGTAAAAAGTCTACCAGAAGGTTGAAAGTCTGTATATTAGGTATATGGGGCTATAGGGGAAGTATTTATGAAGTAAATATGTATGGAATATAAGAAGATAATACTCCAATTTCATTACAATATCTTACAGAGTTCCCGATATTTTCGATAAAAAGTCAGATAGAGTCACTGAGGTCTTAATATTGGGTATTGGTGGCTTGAAAAGTTATTATCCGATTTCGCCTATTTTTACACATGAGATGATATATCTTAAAAGCACTTTTTGCACGAAGTTTGATTTTCATATCTTAATTGCTGCTCGATTTATCTACTTGAAAGTGAAAGGATCAGATGAAACTTAAAATTGTGTTATATGAGAAGTAGGCGTGGTTTTTATCCAATTTCGTCCTTTTTCACAGCGTGACACAAAAATGCACGAACGTCATATACGAATGTCATATACCAATTTTTGTTAAAATCGGTTAAGGGGTTCTTGAGATATGGGATTTCTCCTAAAAGTGGGCGGTGCCACGCCCATCATCAAAACTTTACACGGACTCCTACGAAACCCTTCCGTATCATATTTGCGGCAAGATTTAATGTTTCTAACGTATTTCTTCAGCGAGTTATCGCACTTTTAGTTGTTTTCAACATAACCTTTGTGTGGGAGGTGGGTGTGGTTATTATCGGATTTTACTAATTTTCTTAGCATATGAAGAGATGCTAGAAAACTTAGTCGGTGCAAGTTTGATTAATATAGCTTAAGCGGTTTCCAAGTTATATATTAAACTTATTGTGGGCAGGGCCATACCCACTTTTTCAAAAATTTTTTCCCACAGATACCCCACCCTGCTAGGATCTTCTATACCAAATAATACGTTTATACCTTAATTTTCTGCATAGTTATAGCACATTATCTGTTTTCGATTAATGGCATTTTGTGGGCGTGGTAGATGTCCAATTACCCCATCTGCAATTTTAACCGTCTTACGGTGACAGAGAACACGTGTAAAAAGTTTCATCAAAATATCTTAATTTTTACTGAAGTTATCGCTTGTACGGGCGGACGGACGAACGGACAGACAGTCACTCGTATTTCAACTCGTCTTTTCATCCTGATCATTTATATATTTATATATGTCTATATCTAACTCGTTTAGTTCTAGGTATTTCAAACAACCGTTGGGTGAACAAAAGTAATATGCTCTGTAGCAACATGTTGCGAGAGTCAAAAATTTATCCTACAAAAATTATTCTTAAAACGTCTACATTTAATTCCCACATTGTAATAATTAGTATTTCTTCTTAATTTAAATGCATGAAAATATAAAAAATGTTTTCGTTTACCATTGTGTCTTCATCTCAAAAATTACTTTGCTGAAACTTTTCAGGCAGGCGGTAACATTTCAAAAATATGTCTGAAAGAAATTCTTCTTAAACATGTTTAATTTGATTTCTTTACAAAAATGTCAAATTTTTCTTCTCAAAAATATTTTAAACTGTAAGCCTTCTATAACAAAATAACGAATAAACTGAAGTCTAAGTCTATAGTTATATAATATAACTATATTATAATACTTTTTTTACTTCGCTGATTATATTGATATAAAGTTTTTAAATAGAAGAAATTCTTCTCCATAATCTTTTTGGCTTAAATTTTTTAAAGATGTCACAACTTTCTAGAAAATTTATTTAAATCAGTTCAGCGGGGAAAAGTGATATATTTAATTAAATTAACCTAAGTTTCAATTTCAATTATAACATCATTCATTTACATAAGTATGCATGTACACATAAGGAGCTATGTTGTAATATACATATATAGTATATTAACTTTATCCTCTCTATTCAGATATTCAAGACAGCTTAAGTCGACAAATTAATATATTTCATGCTGCGAAAGGTTTTCGGTAAACAATATCCGTATTTTGATGTTCGGAAAGTTCATTAGGAATACCCTTAATCGCGTACTAATTTAATGTGTTGTCGCTCAAAGTCCAATTACCAAAAACAATTAACTGAAATTGCGCCACTTCTCCGACCGGCAATCAAAAAGATTACATTAAATTAAAAACAATGGTCAAAGCAATAATAATGAAAATATTGCTTTAACCGATTAAGAAAATAAATAACTTTGTCATCATCTATTTTGTATTTCCATATACAAAACAAGTGGCTCAGTAGAAGCATTGGTAGATTAATAACTGGTCAGTACAATAAAAGAATATACATATATATTTCCACGCAATGTAAAGTTCTAAGCAAAGACATAAAATCTTGTTGCGCCTAAATGACTAAAACAACTCGAACTGAATAAAAGTTATAAAAATAATGGAAGTGGCTAAGGGGTAAGTTCGGGTGCAGTTGAAGATACTTTAGATATGCTTGCAATTTTTATTATGTTAGACGAATGGTAATATTTTACTGGTGTGTCCCTTCACTAACTGATATGATTTAAAGCCTGCCGGAGGACGAAAATTGTTGTGATGGTTATGGCAGGGAAATGTCAATACCATTTTAATCCGTGTTTGGCACGGCACAATGTTTTATTCATGGAAATACGTTTACACGTAGCAACTCATTGCGAATATATGGGAATTAGGGGATTACTTGACCGATTTCCAATTTTTGGATCAAAGTGGATCTACGTCATGTATACGTTTCTAAATTGACAGTGGGCGTGGTGGCGAAACCGATTGATTGCGCCGATTTTAAAACTGTGTCTGGTGTAAATCGGCAAAATAGTTTATAAGATATGAAAGTTGTACTAATTCTCATTTTCTTAAATGTCAAATTTAAAGTTTTTGACGTTATTCGTTAGAAAGTTTTAATAGCTTTGTGCATAACCGCTATATTGGTATTATATATAGTTATTAGTCGACAGTGGTTATTTATACACTGTAACATTTCTGACAGTCCTAATACAGTCCTTACTTTGAAAGAAGTTTTATGTTATCAGTAACACCGCTCAAGCTCATTTATATATGTAGGTATCTAGTATTATATGTATGTATTGTATCTATATATTAAATTTTTCTACAAGTTTAAATGTAAAGTTGATGGATTTTATGAAAAGAATTTTCATATCCAAAATTCCCTAGGAGGTTTACAGCGCTTCCTACTTCTGAGTGGCGGCCACTGTACACAAAACTTTTAATTTGCTACCGAATTCATGTCTCGTGTTGTAGTAATTTAGTCATTTTTAAAAAATTTTACTCAATTCTTCCCTAGCATTCTAAATCATAGTGGTAAGGGGTGATTGGGTGATACTAGGAGCAATTTCGAGGAATTATGAATTAGTCACACCTTTAAACTTATGGGTGTATTTCCCGAGTTTTTCTTCCAAATAATGTAAAACAAAATTATTCAATACGCCCCTATGCTTCTTGCTTTGTATGAGTTTCAATGTAAATTTTATATATTCAAACATTACATAAATATCTTCGCTTCGAGATTTATTTGCTTTTTTAGAGACTAGCTAAATATGTTAAAACGATTTCCAGGAAAATGCTTCCTAAACAACAGATTTGTATAGTTTAATTTGCAATTAGTTTAAATTGTGTAAGAATAATTACATTCACAACATTAGTGGAAAAAACTACTGAGTTGAAAGTTTTGACAAATTTCGACAAATATAAATGATCATATTTATCTATTTTGAAAGTGATTAGCATCAATATTTTTTTTATATATCCATATATACCATATATTATATGTTTGCCACACACACTCACACATATGTACATATGTAATTATGTACGCACTTCAAAGCTCGTTGACACTAGAACAATAGGCATTACGCGGTGGTGGCGATAATTACTTCTTTAACAAAAGCATTCGAGTAAAAGTTTGTAAAGGCGTTCACGCATGCAATATATTAATAACACCCGCAATTAGCGGAAAGAATCCACATTGGCACACTTTGCTAATCCATAGCCAACCCTAGCCACCTAGCTGTTTAATATTGATAAGCATAAATACACATATGTACATATGTATGCTTCTATGTAGATAAAAGTGAGCCATGTTAGTCCTCACAGCCGAAGAGTTCTTTTACCTTCAGTGCGTTGCCCACAGAACTTTACGCTATTAATAAAAAATCAATAATTACGCATCTTAAAATTGTGACACAAACTTCACTTGCTTTTCGAAGTAAAAATTGTTTGACGCACAGCGCTTGGCAAGCGCAGGACAGGTTAATGGCTCCGCAATATAACGGCCAGCGCTATATAGCGTTGCACGTGCAAACAAGTAAGCTAGGCCTGAGTCATGTAAAGTGATAATAAAACACGTGTCATAATTCTGATAAAATCCATACATATTACTTACATATGTGTACACGAAATAAGGAAGTGTTCCCGAATGCGTTCTTTGGAGAAATAAATACGGTCAATTGCAGAGGTACAAAACGCTATTATTAATCTAAACATTAATCGAAAAATCTTGACATGTAGAATATGTAGAATATGAATGTAGAATAAATGTAGAAAAGACTTTTCACTCAATATAGACAGTGGTTACATATTCTTCAATATATTAATATTACCAATATTATATCATTTCGCATTCTTTATGAATTTATAACATACTTTAGGGCCGAAATTCATTATGCTTAGAGTAGGACGTCATTTTGCTTTCGTAGATTATAATCCTTTGAAATATGCATTGAAATTTAACTAGAACTAGAGGAACGATAGTAATTTCATGATTTATGTAGTTCTTTCCTCAAATCAGATGTTTACATCTATTAAGTTTTACGTGAAACCGATTGAGTTCAAATATGAAAAGATAGAGGTGCATTGTCATAGAAATTGATTATACCAGACAGTTGAAAAGTTGGAATTGTTTTAAAGCAAACGCAATATTTTGGTAAATTTCACTTTTATTGTTCAATATAGTAGCCATCAGGGACGCTACACAGGTTATATCGATTTTCCATTTTTCTTGATTATCTTCTCTTGATTATGCAATTTTGCTATTGTTTTTATTGATTTATTGTTCCATTCATTGCCTTAATAGATAGATTAGATAAGTAAAATCTTCTTCAAATGGGACCGTTTTTCTTCGATTTTCGTTTTCCAACTGATCAATAAACTGATTTGAATATTCCACCTTTTAGATTCGGTTCGTCGTGTGCAGTTCACTGGATGACTGGATGACTCTGGATTGGACTCCGAAGTAAAATAACGGAGTCGTGTTTCATCCATTGTCACATTTTGAAGCAAAGGATTCGGTTTTATTTATATTGAACAACTTCAAGTCAAACACAACGCAGAATCCATGTCAATGAATTGGTAGCTTTGATAGGTTTTTGATCGAATGTAGTTCGCTCGGCATATACTTTGCACAGAGCTTTCGCATACCATACACACATTCCTTGGATATCCTTAGGGGGACAGTAATTTCGATTAAATTCAGTTTACGATCATACTTAATAATTTTGCCCAGCTTTTTATGAATTTGTCCATAGCAGCCAAATTTGGACGTCAACTGGGGGCATCGACTTCGGTGCCCATACGGCCAGTACAAAATCTAAAAAATCACCTTCATTACCAATCTTCATTATAAATTACTTCACAACAAATCACCTCGTTATTCAATGAAACGGTAAATGGGTTACAATCATATTTGGAATCTTTTGAACTTATATAATGCTCGAGGACATATTTCCACGCAATTTTATAAAGATAACTAAAAATTTAGCCGATATGTTTGGCATAACACCCTCTAGAATAACGATAACCATTATTTGTAATGTATGGAGACTGGGGTAGTTCGTGGATTGATTTCATACAATTTCACTACCAAACTATATTATATATTGAAAACCCTTATATTAGATATATAAGATATCTAAGGAAAGTATTTATCTGATTTAATCAACTTTTGGCATGACGATACATTGTTATCAGGAAAAGATGCTCTATGAATTTCATTAATACATCTCACAGATTGACCCATATTCTCGATAAAAATTAAGCCATAGGCACTGAGGTCTACATCTCAGAACTCTGAGGACTTGAAAAGTTGTAGTGAGATTCCGACGTGATTTTTAGACGTGAGATGGATTGAATTTGAAATGTTGTTGTATGAGAAGTAGGTGTGGTCATAATACCGACTTCGCCCATTTTCACAATATAACAGGCAAATGTAAGGATATTATACTCCAAATTTTGTTGAAATCGGTTTCACACTGTATGAGGAGATGTTAGAAATATTTGCACTCAGCAAGCAATAACAACCCCTCGGAATGCTACCGAACACGGGTACCAAGTTTCATCAAATTGTCTAAATTTTTACACAAGTTGTCACAGACAGACGGACAGGCGAACAGACGGACAGACATCCGGAATTTAACTCATTTCGATATACATATAATACTCTACATCTCTCTCGATTACTTTTAGGCGATACAAACAATCGTTAGGTGAACAAAAGTATTATACTATGTGGCAACACGTTGCGAGAGAGATAAAAAATACAATTCAATGGCTAGATAAAGCCACCATGAAAATTTGTTCAAGTCCACGTCCACATCCATTTAAAAGAAAACTTAGGGACTATATTTCAAAGAAACTTAGTTTTTTCATAATTTCTGTAAAATATTTTAATGGATCCCGCTCTTCTTCTTCTTCTTGTACAAAAGATTCGCCCGAAGCTGCAAAATTATTTCCATTAATAAAAGACGTTAATCAATGAAATGGTAATAAATATTGTATATTTACATTTGGGTGCAGTATGCAATATTTTGCTCTTTGTAGCTCTCCACTGGTTGCCATTGGAACGAAGGATTTTAATAGCATAATTTGCGCCAATTTCTTTATGGTTTTCTATTGAAGTAGGTTTGTTTTCAGTTTTCAGTTGCGTTATGCCACCAAGTCATTAGTTGTTACACGGTTGAGCATATTTTTATGCGATGTCTATGTTTTGGCAATAAAAATTTTGTTTGACTTTTATGCACTATAAGTAAAAAAGATAATATTTGCAACACTTTTACTTGCTTTTCCTCAATTTGAGTTTAAGGATTATGGCTTTATATAAGTAGGTATTTAGGGCATACTAAGTCTAATACCTAGTAAAGAGAAATTGATTATTTTTGCATTAAATTCAAGATCTTATTTAGCATAGTTAGAATGATCCGATTTAGGTCAAATACGAAAGGATTTATTGGATAACTTGTGGCCATTTTGAAGGTAATTTCATAGTGCTACTCTCTTAGAAACCCTCGTCCTTATTAGCAAAAACTGAGGTAGTTGATTTTCATAGGCTTCTCTTAAGACGAATTTTTCACATTTTTTCAGCAAAATCATACGCCATACATAGAAATAGGCAATCACTTGGTGTCAGGTCCAAACTATACGGTGAACCTCCCAACCAAGCTTCAGGAGCTTCTGGTGAGCCACTATCCATGTGTGTGGTCCGGCGTTAACCTGATGGAACACGTTTCCTCATCTATTGGCCAAAGCTGATCACTTCTGGGCGGTCGCTTCCCTCAGACGATACAATTGTTGACAGTATATGTCCGAATGAAGAGTTTGGTCGTAGGGGAGCAGCTCACAATAAGAAAATGTCCTGCAAATCCTACCGAACATATAGAAAAAGCTTTCTCACCTTCAATCCTGGCTGGGCCACCGTTTGCGCTGGTTCACCGCGGTTCAACCAAGACCGGTTTTGTTTGACATTGTTGTAAGTGACCCACTTTTCATCACCATCCGCTTCAGAAATGGATCGATTTTGTTGCGATTCAGATGGAAATCACTACTTACGGATGGAAATTCGGTTCATGAGGTTTTATACGCTGCTCGTGTGGCAGCCATTCATCGAGCTTCTTTATGTGTCCAGTCCTATTTAAATTGTTTTAAACGGCTTTTCGGGCAATCGAAATAGTCCTTACATGACCGTCGGACTTGACACTTCCATTATTTGATCAAAATTTTCGATAATTGGTCTTCCAGAGCGTGGTGCATCTTTAACATCAAAATTACCAGCACGGAATCGAAGAAACAAAAATTTCGTCTGATTGGCTGTTATAGCACCATAAACTCTGGTATATCCTATATTATACGTTCATTTAATTTTGCAAAGATATCATACATATTGACCGATATATATCGTATAAAGCCAATCGGAAGTTTGAAATTCTTATATTAGGTATATGAGGGTTAGGGGTAGCATTTATCCGATTTTATTAATTTTTGGCATCACGACATATTATTATCAGCAAGCGATGCTGTCTGACTTCCATTGATATACTTTACAGACTGATCGATATAAATGGTATGACGTCAATCGGAATAACGGGATAATCGGATGACGGGAGATAAGGGAAGTATTTACCCGATTTTATCCATTTTAAGCATAATGATACACCGTTATCAGCACGATATGCTCTCAGAATTCCAAAGAGATAACTCATATATCGACTGGTATATACGGTATAAATTTAACCCGAAGTTCGAATATCTTTATATGAGGTATGTGAGCGCTATGGGAAGTATTTACCCGATTTTACCCATTTTTGACACCAGGGCACAATTTTATTACGTAAATATTTATTCTGAATGTCAATAAAATATCATACAGATTATCGATTCCTTTGAAACCTTTAAGAACCATCTTGGCTGTGAAATTTAATACTCCCGACAATTTTCTTTAGCGAGTTAAAGCTCTTTTAGTAGTTTTGGGAGGGGGTCGTGGTTATTATCCAATTCATTCATTTATCCAGTGTATGAGGAGTGGTAGAAACATTTGCTCTGAGCAAGTTTGGTTGATGGAGCTTCAAAGGTTTGGGAGATATGTACATTGAACCTATTAATGGCGGGAGCATGACCACTTTTTAAAACGAACATATGTCTCTCTCTACTGTGATTTCCTATCCCAAGTTCTACTTTCATATCTTTATTGGGAGATTAGTTACGGCAATTTGAAGGTTTTCATTTAACGGCATTTTGTGGGTGTGGGCGAGCAAGCGATAGCTTGAGTAAAAATTAAGATATCTCACGTGTTCTTGGTACCAAAGAAAGTTGGTATTGATAACGGGCGTAATCGGAATACTGCCACGACCACAAAATGCCGTAAATCGAAAACATATAATGTGCGTTAAAAAATGTGACTACGCATCTGTGCGTTTAAAAAATTTTTAAGCGGGCATTGCCTCGCACCCTAAAAGGTTTAATGTACATGTGAAAACTACTACGTATAAATACGTTAAAAGTATTAAATTTCACAGCCTAGATGGGCCTTAATCCTTCTTCAAAGGAATCAGCGTAGAAATTGGACAATGGGTGTGGCACCGCTCGTGTAAAATATATTAAAGGTTAGTTGGCTTTAATATTTCCTTGTGTCAAAAATGGGTAAACTCCGTTTAGCTTTATACCGTATATATCGGTAAATATTTTAAATATCCTAGCAAATTAAATAAACGAATAATAAATATCGGTCCGATCGGAATAAACCGGTCTATGAATTACCGAGCTCCCATATATTATAAATAATGATTTTCGTTATTCTAGCAGACTTTGTGCCGAATATTCCAGTCAGTGTGTGTGTTATCTTCATAAAATTGCGTGGAAACATATTCCTGAATTTAATACCAAAGATTAATGCAATCAGTCCAGGCCTTCCCGTAGGCCGACTTTCTATTTTAGAGAAATTTAGTGGATATGTTTTTTTAAACATAATGTGGTTTAACGCTGGTTATGAGTGAAATCGGTCTAGACCTTGGTATAAACCTCATATCCCTAATATAATGATTTCATTTTCTCAGGATAACTTTTTCCTCATATACCCGGTATATTAAATTTAGACACTTTGGTTGAGTTCATAAAACATGTGTCTCATTTGAATTGGGTTGATTTTAATATAAATATTTCGGACACGAAGCAATGAATTCTTACGTAAAATTTTTTAATATGTAGTTTTGCCAACACCTGAAATTGCATTCACATTGAGAGAGCATAAAATTTTAGATTACACCCGGACGAGGAGCAACAAGTTCATATTCCCAGATAAGATGTCTTTTGTTAGTACTGGCTTCCAAAAACTGGAAGAAGTATTTATAGTGCAGAATCTCATTTTTAAAGCTACCAAAGTCAAATTGGTCAAAATAATAATTTTACTGATGTCCAAGTTTTCTAAATTTATATAATTAGTTAATTGAAATAGAAAAGTGGTTAGGTTTTAATCAAGAACTAAAATTTGAAAAGCATTATTGATAATCAAATTATTCATCAAATTAATCACCTTATGTTGCCAATTGTGTGAGAATCAACATTATTGATTCTCATAACAATATTATTGACCTATCTCATATTTTCCATAGGAACGGAGTTAAAGATATTGGATATATGGTAGCTATGGGAATATACCTATGTTTCGATTTCATTAATTTTTGCTAAGAAACCATACTGTGCTAAACAAATTATTATTTATATTATAATTATCTCTAATTGTAATGAGATATTAAGTCCACCAGAAGAACGGAATTACTAAATTTGATATAAGAATCTGGAAAAGGTATAGACATATTACCTTTCAAATCCCATTATGTTAAGCAAAATATTTTCACACAATTTCCTCTATTGTGGTACCAGTTTAAAGTATATTAAATAAAAAATTTATTACAAATTTCACCAACGTATAACAAAGGTTAAGACAAGCTTAAGTCAATTACGGCAATTTTTTGATCAGGGTAACTATATGACAGGGGCACTATTTGTCCTAAGCTCTACTTTTAAATCGTTGTTAATGTTTGATTTCTCTACTAAAAAGGAAAATGAATTGTTTACATTGAAAACGAGTTTACGTGAGTGTGTCAGTATTTTTTTAAATGCCTTGTAAAATTTTTTTAAATTAGTTAGTTTTTAGGCGCGACAATTAGTTTGTCTTTTAGTGCGAAAGTGGCGAAGTTTTGCTATTTCAAAACTATAAATTTTTTCTAACTAGTTCACGTTTTCCTGCAGGGTCGCATTCATATGGTACATCGATGAAAGCTTCTCAAAGAGAAAATTTTAACTCAGTTTCTTATAATAAATTATATATATATATGTATAACAATGTAATACTGTGTTCTTTTAGGCTTAAAAGAAATAAAGTGAAACTCAGTTTTAAATTCAAATATTTTATATTGACTGTTTTAGGCAATTAAATCGTGGATTTATTTATATTCGTACATAAAGGACGGAAGAACACAAAATAATTCATGCGGAGGATAAGCATTGTATCAGATACTACCAATAGCAAATGCACTGTATTCTGCGTCTGTGAATGAATACATACGCACAAGCATTTGATGCATTCGTTGAATGCACTTGACAATTCGCAGTCAATGGCTAATATCGCAATTTATTTTAATTAAAAACAAAACATAGAAAGAACTGCATCCAGGCACTTGAGAGTTGATTTCCTCTTTTGAGCTTTACGCAATGCATTGCAGCTGCCCCAACGAAAAAAGTGAAAAAGTTTTGAATTTGTAAATACAAATACTACACTGCGTAGAAAAAAATTAAAATCAAACATTTTTGTTCCTTTGTTCTAGCTTTTTTCTGCAATTGCTCTTACATAAAATGTACTCATATGTACTATTTTCAATTTGGAAGCCGATTCTGGTCGATTCTGGCCGATTCTAACGCAGATTAAAGGTGTCTGTTGGCTGAGGGTAGATGAGGTTGATGCACTTAAAGTGCAAAGCAAAAACACAGAAGGATATCATGAGCGCCACTGTCTGCGCTTGCACAACACAAGGTAAGGAGGTGTGGACGAAAGAATCCATAAACAAGTGTGTACCCACTCTATTCGTGCAAACAAGGTGGACCCATGGACTCATGCGTTTGCAGCCAAGTGTTGGCCAAGCTCACGAAATGCATTTTCACTTTGGAAGAAGCGTGAGAGCAAACAAATACACACACAAACGCTCATGCTCATTCTTACGTATACACACAAGCAAGCGAGGATTAATGGACAAATTCCGATTGCCGTAAATTGCATCCCGACTGCGGATTTGCACCACCCAAAGCTGCTGAGGAACAATAACAACAACAATAATAGTTAATATAAAAAGTGAAAGAGAAACGGGGCAGGAGGCAAAACATCAGCAAAAACGCACAAATATGTATGCGCACACATTCACATATGTATATACAAGCTCAGATACTAAAAATAAGTTAACCAAATGGCGAAAACGGCGAATGCAATTTACTTCTATTGCTCCGTTGCTCTTGACTCCCATTTGTTGTTGCTGCTGCATCTACAACCGCTACTACCATAACTGCCGCTGCACTATAACGCGTTGACCACGGCTCTACGGCTGTACAGTTGTACGGCTGTGAATCGTGCCTCTTTTTGAGCCAGAGTTTGAGCGTTTTTGATTAAAAATTCACAGCCCCTAGTTTCCCGAATGAACGGTAGGCCTTTGACAAGGATGCGGGACCTCTCCTATATATGTGTCGCATTTTACTCGCGGATTTACTCTTACATGTTGTGTGTACACACACATACAACACGGTCGTCATAGTGTATATGTTGCATACAACGAAAACGTTAGCTCTACTGCAACTGCAGCAGATACTTTGCTCTGCAATGACGCTGCAATCGGCCATCAATTGCTGATCCATTTCCAGTGTAAGGGACTGTTTTCTAACCGATAGAGAGAGGGTAAGGAATATAACTTGCAACTTGTTCCTCTTTGATTTTCTTTTTTTGGAAATTTATTGGTTTTGTTGCTATCTTAGAATTTCCACATTGTTGCCATTTATATTTTATGTATATTTTTAGGTAATGTAGAATATCTAATTAAGTATAAAATATAAAAGTAAAAAGTATAGGAAATATTTCAGTTCACCTCTTTGCTACGATTTATATCTTAACATTACATTTAGTACACTCTAAATTACAAATTTTTTTCGAAACAAGGCAGTGTTTTCCACAAGTACAATACTTTAGTTTTATTTGGTCTTAAGGCAAATATAACTACCATGAGCATTAGTATGATTATTCGCATTATTTATCTAGATACTTGACAAAGGAAACCCAATCACGGAGCTCAGGCGTTTGTTACAAGTAACAAATATTATCTCTCGCAGAAGTGCACATATGTATATGCAGTGTATGTTATTATTGATTTGAAATCAAGTGTTTATTCATATTTAATTGCGTCATTAGTACTGTCAGATATGACAAGTAGAGTGCTACCGATCTGTCATACTGTCAAATTCAAGAATTCCGAAAAGAAAAAAAAAATTTTAAAAATCATAAATGCCTTATCTTAAATCTATGAAATATTTTGTAATATTATGCACAGTCAGATACATGGTGAATCGATTCCTAAATTAAGATATCTCACAATACTTATCGCAATAATGATTTCTTGAACTACGTTTGGCTTACAATTTGTAACATTTTCAGTTTTATATTGTTTCGATTCATATTTACGATTGGTGGAAACTTCAACACTAAAATAAATATTTACGGAATACTTTCCTTTGAAACCCATTTCGCATAAGTTGTATTCTTGTTTGAGTTAGGACCCACTTAAATCTTGATTGAGGTTCTAAAATAAAATGAAGCTAAACATTTCTCTATTAAAGAGATATATATAGAGTAGTTTGGAAGTTTTTAAATCAAATTTTTAAGTTCGAGTGCAATCGATTGTGTTCATTCAAATAATTTCTGCTTGAGTCAGCCTGATTAAAGTAAATGTTCGTACTCAACATATTAGTTTTTTTGTGGCGAATAACGTTATTTTAAGAGAAATGTTTCCGTTTAGTTTTATTGAAGTATCTCTTTCACTAATCAATATTTAGCGTTTAAAGTCGACTAGAGGACAACAATAATTACAATGGTTGTAAGGGGAATAGAGAAGTTCTAATCCGATTTCACTATATTTGACGACAAATTACACTATGTTTTCTAAGACATGGTCATTTCATTCTATTTCGATACCCCGCATATTTACCGGTAAATGCGATATGAAGTAAAACGGAAGGGCGAAAATCATTTTATATGCCTTATGGGGGTTAGAAAGTCTGGACCGATTGACTCCAAACTACAGTCCACCCAACTACGTACTTCAGAGAAATTTTAGGGATAGAGGTTAAATCTAATACTACGTTTATCCTCCTCGGTCCTCATGTCCAGCCTACTGGACACATTTTAAGTGTCCGTAGCAATGTTTTTAAAATACTTTTTCCATAAACGATTATTTAACCAGCCAGCTGGACATATTATTTGTATTAAAAACCAAGATGTTTTTCTCTATTCTGGCAATACTGTAAAATAAAGCACAATAAGTGTGGCCAGCTGATTGTAAAACAGGTTTTGTGAAGTGCAGGTGCAAATATACTTAAATTTTAAAATCAGTGAACCGTAAAAACTCGAAGGTATGCTTAGTTATGTTGTTACAATTATAATTAAAAAATTAGTGAATACATTTTGCGAATAAGTCTATTCTAATACAGTTTTTTCTGCCTTTTTTTCAAGCGTCCCGGTCGCTTCACATTTGTAATATATTAGTACAATGGCAAGTAAATTTTCAGAGCAGGAGATTTTAGACCTGCTCGTGAATAGCGATATTGAGGATATGTCGGATGATGAAGAGGACTTGGAGGGAGAATATGATAGCGTCTTAGAATAACGAATAGCGACAACAACTTTAGAGGAAGAGGAGGAAGAGGAATCTGTCATACCCGAAGTTCCACCACAAGCACAGACCAGACGTTCAAAATGGGTGTAAAAAAATCTAGTGAATTCTCGTGAATGCTCGAACGATGATGAATAGGACGTTGAAGGTAGACATGTGGACACCATTTAATTATTTTAGTTTAGTTGCAGACAAGAACAATATGTATGCTCTTCAAAATAACACCACTTTAAACTCAACTCCTTCCGAATACAAAAAGCTTGCAGGCGCTCATATTGTCGCGAGGTGTATGAAACTTCCGAGGACACGCATGTATTATCGTCCTCAAATAAAAGTCCCAATTGTTACAAAAATTCCCAGAGATCGATTTTTTAAGTTAAGGAATAACATGCACTTTGTTAACAATATGTCTGTTACCGACGAGGAGAAAAAAGATAAGCTTTTGAGAGTTCGACCAGTGCTAGATGTTTTATTGAAAAGGTGTAAATTGATTCCTAAGCCAACGAAATGCAGCATCGACGAGCAAATGATTCCTTTTTCAGGAAGAACCAGTTTGAAGCAATACGTCAAAGGCAAACCAAATCCAGTAGGATTGAAAAACTTTGTTTTAGCGTCCCCTAATGGTTTGATACTCGACTTTGTTATACACCAAGGAGCAAACACTTGGCCCGATGGAAAGACAAATAAGCAATTGAGGATTGGTGGCACTGTTGTATAGAAACTTGCTACAGATCTCAGTGAAGGTAGTGAGGTTTTCATTGACCGCTACTTTACCTCCATAAATATTCTGGAGCATTAGATAGATAAAGGGGTATTTGCGAAAGGTACGATTCAACTAAACGGAGTGCCTAAGGAACTTGCCTCAAAGCTCTCAAGCGATAAACCATTACTGAAAAAAGGAAGAGGATGCTACGAAGAAGTTCTTAGAGAAGATGGGAAAATGTGTGCAGTCAAGTGGATGGATAGCCGTTCCGTATTAATAGTCTCAACATCGGCTGGATCACTTCCTCTACATTCCGCTAGGCGATGAGATAAAGTGCATAAAAGGTATGTTACTGTTGATGGTCCAAGTGCGATTACACGCTACAATCATTGCATGGGAGGAGTAGATTTAGCGGACAGATACATATCCTACTACAGGATTTTTATTCGCACCAAAACGTGGCCTTTGAAGGTATTTTGGCATTTCGTCGATGTTGCGGCGTGCAACTCATGGGTAATGTACAAAAAAGATAAATATGCTTGCGGTGAAAACAAAAAAATAACGGACCTGCTCGACTTTAAATTTTATATTGCTGAATGTTTAACTGCCGATGCAGCACCACAAAAGAGGACAGAATCTCCTTCAGAGATAGAAGATGAACCCTGTATGTAAATTGAAGATGTATCATTTTCTACGAAATTATAAATATTTATTTTGATAATGTTTGTTCCTTAATGAATTTAAAAATATGTAATTTGACGATTTATCGTTTGTCTAATGCAATTTGAAGTAAAAATATATAATTTATATTCTTGTATAATAATGTGTTTTATTTAAGTTAGTTACAAGTGTCCAGCCAGCTGCACCTGTAATATCTTAGAGTCCTGTCATCCTTTATGTCCTTGAACAAACTTTTCCTTCAAATGAAAGTATGGAAAGCTTAAAAAAAGTATTTTTAATAACTTTTAGCTCTTAGGTTGCGCTCAGGACTGAGGAGGTTATAGTCTTTTATTACGGAGAAGATTTTCTGCGCTCTCTTGCACTCTTCTCATCTTTCTGTACAAAGTCATTTGGAATGCCCTGCCACTCCCGTCGTAGTCACCGATAAAGCTCATCCAAATTTCTGGAGATAGTTTATAATTGCCAAAAGTTCATAGCTCGAAGGACATGTAATACTGGAAAACATATACAATTCCAACATAATACCCACTATATAAAAATCCAATCAAGAATTTTTTTGTAAAAATGTAAAATTGTGAAAATTGCGATAAATTCGTACAGGCGTACAAGAAATGTGGAACTCTATTCCTTTACAAAAGTGTCAAATAGATGGTTTAGCTTACAGTATGAAACTGTGCTATTCCTTAAATTCTTAATCAGGTTTGAATTATTACAGAATTATTTTATCTCTTCTATTATAAGTATTAAAGATATTGACAGGCGGCAAGATAAGCACTTGATACTTAACAAAAATTAATAGCAAAAGTAAATAACGGCTTACAAAGAAAACACACACAACAAGTTTTCAAGTTTAAATTAATATTATAAGAAAGTAATGAAGCGCACTAAATTTATGTTCACGTAATAATTTATTCAGATAACAAAAGATGAGGTGTACGATTAGAATGCAGCTAAGTATTGTATTTGAACATATAATTATCACACCCACTAAAAGCATAAAGATGTCTCCATTGCGCTATTTTGTATTACGTTGCAACATAGGCGTAATAATTCTATACCAATGACCAAAATTACTTCCTCATTTGTTGCATTCAACAAATAAAAGAATGAACTTTATACAACGTCTTTAAATGTGATTTTAGAAAATATGTACACAAATGCAACAACAAACAAGTAAGGAAGGACTAAAATCGCGTGTAACCGACATTTTTATACTCTCGCAATTTACAAGTATCAAGGGCAGGGAAATACCTTCTGGTGTTGGCAAAACTTTATATTAAAATTTTTGCACAAGAATTGAACTTTTATTATTCGAAGAAATCGGGAATGGATAACAATCATATTTAGGATTATATTAATTAATCTTTTAGTCATATACTCACAAATTCAGTCTAACTAAGACAAATCATATTTATGATATATTCATGATATTTTTTATTACCGAATGGCATAATACTATTCGAAATATTCTCATATAATTTTTTTTTTAGACATCTTGCGTTGAGATATATGCGATACGAAGGATACAAAGTTTTCATGGGGTTTAGACCAAGTTCTAGGCCGATTTCATTCACATCAGCTCTAAACCACAATATGGTTAAGAAAACACTTAATTTCATTAAAATATCACACGTATTGAAGTATATAAACGGTTTAAAGTCACCTGGAAAGTGGGAAATCACTATATTGGGGTTAAGGGAATCTCTGAGCAGATAACATTTATTTATTTTTTGACATTAAATTAAAGTATGCTCGAGAATATATTTTGACTCGATATTATTAAGATAACTCAAATTTTTACTGAAGTTTTCGACATAGAGTCTACTAGATGTAGGATAACTATTACATACAGCATATGTGGACTAGGATAATTTGTAGATCGACTTTACTAATTTTCGCCATCAAACTGTAGTATATCGAACATTATACATTCACTTAATTTTGCTAAGATATCTCACATATTGAACGATATATATGGTATAAAGCCAACCGGAAATTACAATAGAATTCATTCGTTTTTGGGATCACGACATATCAGGAAAAGATGTTTTATGTGTGAGATTTTAGCAGCTTTCAACATTTTCAACGGCATTTTGTGGGCGAGGCAATATTCCGATTCCGCCCATTTGTAATACCAACCTCCTCAGAGTGCCAAGGAGCACGTGTACATATATATATACAGTGACTCACACTTAAAACCGGACAATATAAAATTTACCATCGTACTGCATTTCCAATGGATATAAAAACTACATAGAAAAAAATTCTATCATTTTCCATATTTGTATTTAACCCCCATTTATTATATGTAAAAAAGTTTCAATTTTTTTTGTTTTTTTGTATAACAACATAAACGCAACATTTCACCTTTATTAATACTTTCTATATGCTCACACTGAAAACCGGACACCAACTTATGTACATCACAATTTATTTATTATGCTTTCCACCAGGTTTTTACAATATTCTGGATCGGTTCTTTCCCATTCTTCGAATAAAAATTTTTTTAGGTCTTGAAGATTTTGGGGAGGGCTGGGCCGCTCTCATTTTTAAATTTGCCCATAAATGTTCAATAACATTCAAGTCGGGCGACTGAGGTGGAGTTTCAATGACTTTTGGGCAATTATATAGCGGCCAGTTTCGTTCTATCCAAGATTTGTGTTTTGGATCATTATCCTGGTAAAATGAAAAAGTATCACTAATTCCCAATTTTTGAGTGCTGGCTGGTAAATTGTCTTTTAGAATGTCAATATATTTCGTAGCACTAATAAGCCATCAATAACGTGAATAGTGCCGACACCACCTGCAGACATGCAACCCCATATGGTAACAGATGCACTGTGTTTTACACTTTTTTTGTGACATTGGCGTCGTATTCTTTGTTTGGCTTTCGCCATACACAACGCTTTCCATCCGAACCAAACAGATTAACTTTTGATTCGTCCGTAAATAATTCCTTTAAAAAATAATATTACTAAAAAAGTCTGATAGATAACCTTGATATATAAACCAACCGAAGACTAATACGAACCATCTTTCTCAATATTTTGCTTTGCAAATTCAACCCGTTGCTTTTGATTTTTTTCGCTTATAAAAGGATTCGCCTGACAGCACGACCGTTAAGATTGTTGACTCTGAATAAACGCCGGATGGTTTCGGCACTAACGTTCACTTGTTTTACTTCTTTGAGCTGTTTTTGGAGTTCAAAAGCAAATTAGTGGTGGTTTTCAGATAATTCTTTTAAGAGCCAACGTTCATCCCGACGTGATAACTTGCGCCTATTGGACTGATCTTTTTTTTTTAGTAACGCTGCCTTCTTTTTTGTATTTTTGAACAATATCGAAGATTGTAGATTTGCTTTTATAGACAATATTGGTAATATGTCCAAAGACCCTTGGCGTGATTATTGATAACGATTTGCCGTTCTTCGACTGTACTTTGTTTTTTGAAGTCATGATGCTCGTTTTATGCACTTTCAATCTAAACTGGCAACATGACGACCAAAACTTCCATATTTGCTTACACATTCCGCTAATTTTACCGTTAATTTTGGCTGTCCGGCTTTGAGTATCAGCATGAAAAAACTATGCGTAAAAACTAATTGCTTTTTTGTTGTTGTTTGTGAATTCTATTGAAATTTCTCACTTATGATTTTTTATACACAGGAGACTAGAGGTTAATATAAAATTGAGGAAAAACCAAAAAGCACTACTATTCAGTTTATACATCAATTAAAAGTGCGGTATGATAATAATTTTGACACTGTCCGGGTTTAAGTGTGAGTCACTGTAACTCTATATTTATCTCGATAAGTTTTAGAGGTTACAAACACCGTTAAGTGAACAAAATTATTATACTCTCTTGCCAGATGTTGCGGGAGTATAACAATTGCTTAGGAGAAAGTAAGAGAATAAAATTTCGTACAAATGTGAAGCAAAGGAAACACGTGTAATTGCAAATTGACAATTTGCTTGAAATTATCTTCACTTTGCTTTCTTTGATGAGAATGTTTTATGAGCACGACATACCAATAAAAAAGTTATACAATGCTCGATTTAGTCTTGAACTGCTGAACGATCGTAAAGACATTTTGACCACGATATATTTTATGCTTACAAATAATGTAGCATAAAGTTAAACAAATGTTATTTAGAAATTCATAGAAAATCTTTGAAACAAACTGGGTCATAAATACGGTCGAGGGTCTTTAAAAATAAATAAGTAAACTGCAGGCAAACGAAAATTCGCTAAAGTACAGTGGCAAATTATGTATGATTTAAGGGATGATTTAATTCTGTAAATGTAGGTAAAACAGTAGAGAGCACAGAATAAACTTCATGTACGAATTATTTAGTATTAATACCAATAAGAATTGTATCGAAATATTTATACTCTCGCAACATGTTGCTACAGAGAATATTAGGTTTGTTCACTTAACGATTGTTTGTAACACCTAGAACTAATCGAGTCAGATATAGACATATATATATATAGACATATATAAATATATAAATGACCAGGATGAAAAGACGAGTTGAAATCCGAGTGACTGTCTGTCCGTTCGTCCGTTCGCCCGTCCGTCCGGGCAAGCGACAACTTGAGTAAAAATTAAGATATTTTGATGAAACTTTTTACATGTGTTCTTTGTCAACGTAAGACGGTTGGTATTGCAGATGGGCATAATTGGACATCTGCCACGCCCACAAAATGCCATAAATCGAAAACAGATACACTGCTATAATTAAGCAGCAAATTAAGATATAAACGTGTTATTTGGTAAGGCGGATCCTAGTAGGGTGGGGCATCTGTGGGCAAAAGTTTTTGTAAAAGTGAGTATGGCCCCGCCCCCAATAGGTTTAATATATATATCTCGGAAACCGTTAAAGCTATATCAATTAAGCTCAAAAAATTTTCCGACTAAGTTTTTCTAGCATCTCTTCATATACTAAGAAAATTAGTAAAATCCGATAATAACCACACCCACCTCCCACACAAAGGTTATGTTGAAAACAACTAAAAGTGCGATAACTCGCTGAAGAAATACGTTAGAAACATTAAATCTTGCCGCAAATATGATACGGAAGGGTTTCGTAGGAGTCCGTGTAAAGTTTTGATGATGGGCGTGGCACCGCGCACTTTTAGGAGAAATCCCATATCTCAAGAACCCCTTAACCGATTTTAACAAAAATTGGTATATGGAATTCGTATATGACGTTCGGGCATTTTTACGTCACGATGTGAAAAAGGACGAAATTGGATAAAAACCACGCCTACTTCTCATATAACACAATTTTAAGTTTCATCTGATCTTTTCACTTTCAAGTAGATAAATCGAGCAGCAATTAAGATATGAAAATCAAACTTCGTGCAAAAAGTGCTTTTAAGATATATCATCTCATGTGTAAAAATAGGCGAAATCGGATAATAACTTTTCAAGCCACCAATACCCAATATTAGGACCTCAATGCCTCTATCTGACTTTTTATCGAAAATATAGGGAAATCTGTAAGATATTGTAATGAAATTGGAGGATTATCTTTCATTGATAATACTTCATAAATACTTCCGCTATACCCCCATATACCTAATATACAGACTTTCAACCTTCTGGTAGACTTTTTACCATAATGGTCAATATATGGGTTAACTCTTTGAAATCTAGAGAGCGACTCTTTCCGATAACAGTGTGTCCATGTGCTTAAAATAGTTAAAATCGGGTAAGCACTTCTCCTGGCCTCCATGTACCTAATATGCGGATTTTCAACCTCTGGGTAAACTTTATACCATATATTTCGGTCAATATGTAAGACATCTTAGCAAAATTAAGTGAACGTGTAATATCGCTTATACCATAGTTTACTGCCGAAAATGTGTGAAATCGGTGAACGAATTATCCCAGCTCCCATATACTACATATAATGATTTTCGCTATTCCACCAGACTTCATGCCGAATATGTCGGTCACTGTGTGAGTTACCTCCACAAAATTGCGTGAAAAGATGTTCCCTAAAATACTTGAATAATGAAAAAAGTTAATATGATCAGTGCAGATCTTCCTCTAACCCAAAAATGACCGACATGAGAATTCCCGACTTTTCATCTGATTTCAACCCGTTTATGTTGGTCAATATGTGTGATATTTTGATGAAATTATGATGATGTGATGATGAATGTTATGATGATGAATTATGATATGTTTTTTTAAACACAATGTGATTTCGCGCTAAATATGAAAGAAATCTGTCTCGACATTGTCTAAGCCGCTTATTCCTAATATAACGATTTCTTTTTCTCTGGTTGACTTTTTCCTCATGTATTTAATATATTTATTAAACCTCTTTGGATGAGTTCATATCGCATATACTCGTATCAGTTTTGAGTTAATTTGGTAGATTTTAATACCGATATCTCTGACACGAAGCAAAATTTAGCCGCTTTTGATCCTTGTACATTGCAAGAGTATAAAATGTTCGATTACACCCGAACTTAGCTCTTTCTTACTTGTTTGATATTAATATTGGTATACTCAAAGCTATATTAAATATTACTTTTAATTGACAAGGGAGTTTTTATTGAGCGGAACAACAAAATTCAAAAGTGTGAACTTTACTAATTTTACACTCGAAAGTTTTGAATAAAAGGAGATATGATCACGCCTAACAATAAAAATATTTTCTTCGAAACCGCAAATTTTTTATGAAAACAAGTTCAACAAGTACGAAAGCGCTAAGTTCCGTGCAGGCGAACATTATATACGCTCGCAATTCGTAAGAAGCGAAGGCTTGGAAGTATTTAAAATATCTCACATGTTAACCGATATATACCCATGGTCGAAAATCACTATATTGAGTATATTGGGCCAGAGGAAGTTCTGGACTGACTTAATTTATTTTGGCATTAAACTAAAGGGTGCTCTGGTCTACACAGTTTTATTAAGATAACTGACACAATGTTCATTCCACTTTTCCAACTATATACAAAAATAGAATAATATGATATGACGTAATATTTTCCTAAACAAAATAAATACGTTAAATTAATTTTATTAAAATGTCTCACATAAAGACCATAATATACGGTATAAAGTTAGCGGGAATAACGAAAACATTATATCAGGCATATGGGGACTAAGGCAAGTACTCAATCAATTTTATCAATTTTTAACACCAGACCACATTGTTGTCAGGAAAAGATTCTCACTTTGTATCATTATATTATCTTGCAAAATGACGGATATTTTTAGTATAATGTCAGCCATAGGTTGAGGGCTTCTCATATTCGGTATCTGGGGGCTTGCGAAGCTATAATTCGTTTTTAAACATTTTTAGATGAAAGTTGCAACACCTTAAGAGCGCTATTTTAAAATTAAAATTTTTAATTTAAATTTTCATTAATTTGCACACAGTCTTGATTTATCTATTGTCAATCTATTATCTGTATTATTAAAATTCTGATACGTGGGAAGTTAGTGTGGTTGGAGTCGGATTTCCATTTTCAAACTTTAAGATAAGAGTGTCAAGCGTCCGTTAGCAACGAAATTTCTTTGAAATTGCTCAATTAGGTCATCAACCTGTGTTGTGTTGAGTCTCATTACCTAATTTTCATACTGATTCACATGTAGGAATGCTATACTATCTTTACGGCTAAATTTAATGCTTCTGACGCAGTAGATTTCGATACAAACTTTATGTGGGGAAGTGGTCATAGTTATTATCTGATTTCATTAATTTTCACACTGAATGAAAAAATGCTGGAGGGTGCTATTTTCACTAAGTTTAGTTGATAAAACTTTGGCATTTTGTGAAATATGTATGTTATATATGTACATTAAACCTTTTAGGGAGCGGGGCTACGCCCACTTCTTAAAAAATGTCACGCCTCATATGCCTCTCTCTACCTCTCTCACCCTGATTTGTGACTTAAGCCCTTGACTTTGTAGCCCTTTATATTTTTTCGATTAATGGAATTTTGTAGGCGCTGCAATGATGGTCCGATTTGACTTATCTACAGAATCTACCTCCTCAGAGCGCCAGGAATTACATGTACCAAGGTTCATCATGATTTCTCAAGTTAATGTATCAAGATGAATACATTCTTGCTTTCTTGTATTGCTTTTCAGAGAGTTGACTTTGAACTTTTCGTCACTCCCCAAACCTTTTTGCCCACTTAATTTCATTAAGATACCTCACATGTTGACCTATATGTAGTATAAAGTGAATCAGAGGTTCGAAAATCATTATATTGAATATGTGGGCTCCATTGCTATATGATCGTTTTGATCAATTTTTGAAATCGAATAACTTTGTGCTAATTATAACATTCCTGTCAAATGACATTGCAAAGTCAAACGGAAGAGAAAGATCCTCATATTCAGTATATGGGGGCTGGGTAAGGTGACGCGAGAGCTTAAAATTTTAGATGGGTTTATATCAGGTGCTGAAGTTGTGCTGACGGGATGTGAGCGTAGTTGTTGGCACCCATTTTCAAACTTTACTAAAAGATTGTAATGAAAATAATATGAACTAAATTCACTTGAAAATGATAAAGTAACTTAGTAAATTCGATATTTTCTAGTATTAGGTCTTGCAAAACGAAATTCATTATTTTTCCAATAGATGGCTTAGTAATCTCTATCTGGCGTTTTACAGCTGCCATCGGGTTACGCTATATGCCATTAGAAAGGTAAGATTTCGTACTAATAAAACGTCTCAGACAGTTTATGTTGGAGCATGTTTGAAAGATGAATACTAGCAAAGAAAAAATGCACCATCTTTTACAAGGTTTCTTCGATAAAGGCGAAAACGCAAGCCAGACGGCTGAGAATGTGAATAGTGTTTATGGTCCTGATACTATAACAGCCAATCAGACGACATTTTTGTTTCTTCGATTCCGTGCTGGTAATTTTGATGTTAAAGATGCACCACGCTCTGGAAGACCAGATATCGAAAATGTTTATCAAATAATGGAAGTGTCAAGTCCGGCGGCCATGTAAGGACTATTTCGATTGCCTGAAAAGCCGTTTAACACAATTTAAATAGGACTGGACACATAAAGAAGCTCGATGAATGGCTGCCACACGAGCTAACGCATAAAACCTCATGAACCGGATTTCCATCCGTGAGTAGTGACTTCCATCTGAATCGCAACAAAATCGACCCATCTCTAAAGCGGATGGTGATGAAAAGTGAGTCTCTTACAACAACGTCAATCGCAACCGGTCTTGGTCGACGGCGCAAACAGTAGCCAAGCCAGGATTGACGGTCAGGAAGATTTTGCGATGTTTTCGGTGGGATCGCCAGGAAATCACCTACTTTGGCCTACAAAGGCCAAATTCTTAATTGGAACCTGCGCTCTCAACAATTGTACCGTCTGGGAAAAACAATTGCCCAGGAGAAGCCAGTTTTGGCCAATAGGAGAAGAATTGTTTTCCATCAGGATAAGGCCGGGCCACACATATGGATAGTGCCTTACCAGAAGCTCCTGAAGCTTATTTGGGAGGTTCTTATGCATTCAATTTATACTTTAGATCTGGTTCCTGTCTATGGCGAATAATTTTGTTGGTGAAAAATTCGCCTCAAGAGAAGGCTGTGAAAATCGACTGTCCCAGTTTTTTGCCAACAGGGACGAGAGTTTCCTATGAGGGTGCTGTTATGAAAATGCCTTCAAAATGATAATAGGTTATCGAACAAACCCCTGCATATTTGACCTAAATCGGAGCATTCTAACTATTTATATAACTAACAATTTAATGCAAAAATAATTAATTTCTCTTTACTAGACTTTACACAACCAACTGACACTATTAATTTGGAAAAGAAAGGGAAAGTGATTATGAAATAGAGATAAATTAATATTAATATATATATATATATATATATATGTAATATGTTTATGTATAATATATACATATATATATATACAACATGTATACGTGTTTTTGTGTTTTTTTACTAATTTAATAATACCTCACTTTAATAATATCTCAATATAATAAACACCACCAATTAGAAAATAATACAACAATTCTCCTCCGTTTTTACCGCCCATAATCATAACTCTCAGAATAATGTGAAATTTGAACAAAATTCGAAAATATATACAAAAGACAAGGAAAAAAGACGTAAGTACGGGTCAAAGGCGGAGAAATATTTTCAGGTCCTGGCAAAGTTATATATTAAAAAATTTTACGTAAGAATTTAACATTCATTATTCGGCGAAACCATGAATGGATTACAATCATATTTGGTATCTTATTAACTTATATTACAGTTAATAGACTCATGTACTTTCATTACTATAGTTTCCTTCGTGCCTGAGATATTTATATTAAACTCAACCAAATTAACTTAAATGAGATATATGCTATATTATACCAAAGTGGTTTTATTAAATACCGTCTTCCACAAAACTGAAGGTACAGCGAATTTGGATCTGCGAACTGTATTGCTTTGCACATGTTTTTCATTAAAACGCCAAATAACGAAAATGGTATTATGACTAGTAATAGTATCTTTTTAATTTTTATAAAATTTAAGATTTTGCTAACCGTGATCACAGAGAAGCTTACGTTTTTGTTGACAACTCTTAACTGACGTTCCACAAAAGTTTTGGTACAGCTGATTTAAATGCGCTGTTATTAGTAAAAAGGGAAACCCATAATTCAATACTATTGCTGTAAATTAAATTGCCTTGTACTTACAATTTTGTATTCGCTCTCGTTGAGTTCAGCCCAACTGAATGACAGTGACAAGAGAAAAAGTTTGCGTACAGTAAAAGAAAACCCTTTTGTAAGCTGCAGAAAAATCAGTGATGACCTTGCTATTTACGACAAAAAATAGGTTAATACAGAAACTGTGCGAAGAGTAGTCGTAGAGGATGGATTTTCATCTAGAACGCCCAGAAGAAGCCGGTTGTGAGTTCACAAAAAAAGAAAGGCGTATTACATTCGCAAAAGCATATTTTGTCATGCTTGTGGATTTTAGGGACAAACTTTTATTTTCAGATGAGTCTAAGTTTTGCATTTTCGACGTAAATGAACATAAAAGGGCAAAATGCTCTTAGGATAGGTTTACAAAAAGACTTCTTGTTTCAATATGACAATGACCCTAAGCACACTGCTCACAAAGTTCGAATGTGGTTCTGGTACAATGTTCGTATGTTTCCTACCCCTCCTCAAAGTATTGATTTAAACCCTATTGAGTATCTTTGGTATGAGCTTAAGACTAAAATCGAAAAAAGAAAGATTTCAACCAAGGCGCAGCTTAAGGAGGTTATGTTAGAGGAGTGGAGCAAGATTAGCAAGAAATTTAAGTCAATAATAACAATTAAAGGATATCTTACAAATTACTGAAAAAGGTAAATAGAACGCAATTTCATAACTGGAATTACTATATATTTTCTTTTGGTGTACCTTGACTTTTGTGGTTTCAATATAATGGCTTATCAACATATTGATATCATTTTCTTTTCTTATGCACCGAATTTCGGTTTTGTTTTTACATGGATACAAAGTGTATTTGTTTTTGTTGAAAATACGTTTAGAAAAATACAGATCACACTATTTTCAAAAAATTTCTTGCTGTACCTTCCCTTTTGTGGAAGACTCTATATTAGATATATGAGGAAAAAGTCAACCAGTAAAACGGAAATCATAGGAATAAGGGGCTTAGACCACGGTGTAGACTGATTGATATCCTCCGCTAAGCATTAACACATTAACATAAACGGTTTAAAGTCAGGTCAACGGAAATCACTACATCGAGCTTAAAGTCAGCTTTAAAGTCGGATATCCCTATATCGGGAATATAGCGGCTAGGAAAAGGTCTGGACTGGTTGAATTAACTTTTGCCATTATTCAAGTGCACTGGAGAATATATTACCACGAAATTTTATGAAATATGACATATTCGGCATAATATCTGCTATAATAAATGAAAATCATAATATATAATATTTATATTAGATATTATTTAGGAAATTCTTATATTAAGTATATGGGGGCTAGTGGAATTACTTATCCGATTTCATCCACTTTAGGCACACGGACACACTGTTATCAGGAAGACACTCTCTCTAAATTTCACAGAAGTATCTCAAATATTGACCGATATATATGGTTAAAGTTAACCGGAAGTTCGAAAATCTGTATATGCGGTGTAAAGGCGCTAGGGGAAGTATTTTTCCCATTTTGCTAATTTTCAACACAAAGGCACAATATTATCGGACAAATATTTGTTCTGAATTTCAATAATATATCTAATAGATTTGCAGATATTTTCCGTAAAAAGTCAGCCATAAGCACTTGTTACATTTCGATTTCGACAATTTTTAGACGAGATATGGCATACCATGATAGAATCATGTGGAATTTAAAAGTGTGATATATGGGAAGTAGGCGTGGTTGGATTCTGATCTCGCCCCTTTTCACACGGAAACATAAGGATCAGAATGTAATGTTTCTCGCTAAAATTTAGTAAATTGATTAAGTCGTTCCTGAAATATAGGATTTAAGCTAAAATTGTAAAGCAATTTTTACACCGATTCCTTTGAAGCCCTTAACCGCCATCCTGGCTGTGTTAACGCTCTTGGAGTATTAATTTATTGAGTTATCGGACTTTTAGTAGTTTTCAACATAACCCTTATATGAGGAGGGAGCTTGGTTATTATTTCATTCACACTGTTTCCACACTGTTTCTGGAGGTGCTGAAAGTGGGATTCGTCCTCAGTATGATGCGCCTCCTTACTTCCTTACTGTGCCGTTCCTGTACTGTACTGTACTGTACCCTGTACCAAATTTAAGTTTTATATCTTGTTTTATAAGTTTACGTTTAACGGCATTTTCTGGGTGTGGCAGTAGTCTGCAATACCAGACCCCCTCAGAGTGCCAAGAAACATGTGTACCAAGTTTTATCAAGATATCTCAATTTTTACTCAAGTTATCGCTTGCACGGCAGACGGGCAGACAGACATTAAGAATTCAACTATTCTCGTCGTATGTATCATATATATGTATAAATCAATATCTTTCTCAATTAGTTTTAGGTGTTAAAAACAACCGATAGGTAAACAAAACTATTTTGCTCTGTATGCCATTGAAACTTATTATATTTGTTATGAGGGAAAAAGTCAGTCAGATGCGTAATTCATTATATTAACGATATGGGGTTTAGACGGATTTCATTAATATTCAACAACATAATATTGACCAACATAAAGTGTTTAAAGTCGTACTTCATACGAAAATCATTAATCGTTATTCTTATACAAAGTTGACTATGAAATTGGCTTTAATTCGTCCTTTTTTATATTCTATTGCCAAACATAGCCGTTAGTGTTCGAATATTTTAATGACACTAAGTGAACATATTATCAAAAGCAAAATGTGGTTTGATGCCAAAATTTTACAAAATTGGTTCATTTCCTTAACATACGTTAACGTTATGCACGGATTTATATCCTTAGCCTCAGCCTCAGCCTTTGGTCAGAGCGAGAGGGTATGGTCTCTAAAGTTCGCCACCGACATTTGGAAAGTGTTATGAAAATGTTTATGCCAGCAGTGTCTTCAAGAAACATTAAAGCAATACGTGTTGATTTTTCGAATCTTTGTTATTTAATTACAAGCGAGAAATTGCAAAGTCCAGTGCTCTCTCAATGTGTAAGAATCAAACTACAGTTTGTCTAAGACTTTACGTTAATTTGATTTTGTTAAGGTATCTTTCATACTAACTGATATACATATGTATATGGTATAAAGCTGAATAACGAAAATCATTTTGTTAGGTATGTGAGGAAAAATATGAACCGATTTTATCCATCTGGTACTAACGATCAATGTTACAGAGAAACAACAATGTTATCAGAGAAAAATGTTCACTTAATTTCATTAAGATGTCTCACAAATTGACCGATATTTATGTCGATATCTTTATTAATGTTTGATTAAATTATTATAAATTGAACGAATTCGAACGAATTTAAAATGGAAGGTGGTTGTAGTTCGAATATTATGTATCAATTTGGTCAAGTTTATCTAATAGTCGCTAATACATACGATTTCCAATTTTACCATTGCATATAATGCGTGCTCACTAACGCAGTCATTGCTCCTCTCTTACCGACTGCTGTATTAAAAAGTATTGTTATAAGTTTGCCACTGGTTTCCAAATTTTAAATTACAAAATATAAAACGATTAAAACGATACACTACAAATTGAAGAGGTTTAAAAAAATATATATTTGAAAACATTATTAGGAATGGTTGATATCAATTAACAAATTTTAGTTTAACAAAATTGATAAAGTAAAGCAAATTTACAAATTGTGTGTTGAAGTTTAAGAAGTTTTATGGTTAAAAATATTCTGTCGTATATATGGGCTTTGAAAGTGAGCTTTTGTATGTCACGTGCTTCATATTGTCCCACCCGAAGGAGGGTAAAGAAAAGGTTTTATGTAAAAATTACTTCTCAGTAAATTTTTTCATATCTGCATTACCTATTCTTGTTGGCATTTCCATATTTAAAAAAAAGTTGGTTTTTTTTTCTGGAGTTTATAAGGATACTTAGTGGAAGGTAAGGAAACTTATTTTAGGCCGAATCAATTTATTATCTCTTCAATTGCTTTATTAAATCTATTTGCTAAAATTTACGTTTGACTATTTAAGAAAATTAAAACTATATTTGTTTTCATAACTTTGAATATTTATTGTAAATTTCTTTAGTCGATAAATCATAGCAATTATTGGCAATACAATTTCACTCAATTTGGCTACACTCGTTTAAGTTTTTCTTTAGTGATGTCAATTGCTTCAGAAGTGGCTGCCGGCGTGACCGTGATCATGGCCATAAGCGCCATGATGGTATACTTGAGGATGGTGAGTATGACCGATTTTCTTGACAACTACTTTCGATTTTAATATTTTAGCAATGAAAATTTTATAATAGACTTTGAGAACGTAATGGAAAATACACAATTGAGCAAAAAAACTCGCTATAAATAGTTACTCATTCAGCTTATTGGTATCAGTTATTCATTATCTCTAAGCAGAGTTACTAGCAATAAAATTAACATTCTTCTACGCATTGTTCTACGCTCACCCGCTTTGGTTCAATAAACATAACATAATTCAAAAATGAAAATCTTCTCGTGCATCGTCTTCACCGCTGCTACACTTTTTGGTGTCGCTTCCCTGGCTATGCTCCACATGGCCATGCCTCCAACTACGCCACGGTCGTACAACACACTGATGGCCATCATCATGCCAGATATGGCTAGGGTAGCCACGGCCATTATCTCCAAGGTGCTAGACACGGTTATGATCACTATAATCACCACTACGAACCTTATCACCAACCCAAATACACCTTCGAGTATGGTGTAAAGGACACACACACTGGCGACCATAAGAGCCAATGGGAGCATCGCGGTGGTAATCATGTCAAGGGTAAGACAATTCTAACATAAGTTTTGTCAAATTAATCCTCTCTTCTTCTTTTTTCTAGGTGGCTATACTCTGCAGGAAGCTGGAGGAGATGGTACAACTCGTATTGTAGAGTACACCGCTGGCGATCATTACGGCTTCAAAGCTGTTGTCAAGAAAATCGGTCATGCTCACTATCTTCAATCACGAAGCCAACCACAATGGTGCTCATGGTTACGATCACGGTCACATCGGTAGCTACTATGAAGACAAGGAATGTCACTGAGCTACAGCACTGACGAAGTGTTCACCAGTAAAAGTGGTTAAATTGTATAGCTTCAAAGCCGATTCGACAAAATTGTGAAGCTGCAAGACTCAAAATTGTTTCGAAAACTAATTTTACATATACGTATATTCGTACTTTATGCTTCTTTGGTAGAGGTTAGTCAAAAAATAATACCAATGTACCATTAAGAGCACTCTTTAAGATGTGTCACATTTATTTATTTTGAAGGTTTCAGGGGATAGTGACCATATATTATGCATAAAGGCTGCAAATTTCAGTAGAACCTTGAAATTAATATCGAAGTAATTTATTAAAAGTTTAGCCTCCTTGGAAATGTGGCCCAAGACAACACAAAGATTAAATAGCTGTTGCTCCCTTTGAGATATTATTTTCCTAACAGTACCAAAAAACCATGATTATATTATTTTATTAAACTGGCCTTTTTTCTGAATAATTAAAAAAGTATACTTTAACGTTTTAATAATAATTTTAATAATATTCATTAGCCTGACACTGTCCAAAGGAGTAATAACTATTTTGAGGCCCTTTTAGTGACATCTCTTGGCGATTAGTTGTAAATATAGTTCCCCTTCTGTCGATAAGGTAGTTTCAGATAATTAGGAGGGGTAAAGCACATTTATCCTCCCTGGTAATTAGACACTTCCATTCCAATTGAAAAGCTATACCAACTACTCACCGGAAGGAGGCAAACCCACCACCAACTCATTTTAAAATAAAGTTGCCAACACAAAATACATAGCGGAATTTTGAATGCCGGGTGGTTACTGTAGCAGGCAGAGCGAAACTTTATACAGTTCTAAGCACAATGGATGCTGAAGCAATAATAGAATAACATCATGGCTGCCTTGTGCGAGACACCTACGAGAAGCAAACGAATGTGCATTAGCTCGGACATGCGCACTTCGGCGAATATGAAACTACAATCACAATCAGACTCTATAATCGGCATGGGTGACCGCTTGTCAACTACTAATGTAATGGGGTCACGATGCTCCATGGTTTGGGTAAGACGGCGTGGTGTGGTTTTTGACGGACGGGATAAAATTTTCAACAAGTAATTAATCATTTTTGCGGGTTATTAATGGCTTATTGTTTGCAGAAAGCTTTTGTTTTACTAAATTTGCGATAAAAAAAAACGGCAGACAAGCTTTGACGCTGGCGAAGTCAAAATATAATAAAAAATGAATGGTAAAAAAATTTCATATCATACGCATTTAAAATACATAAATATATGAGCATACATATGTATGTTCTATAAAACAAAACATCATTAGCGATTTTGAGTATACACACACAGCATACGTCTGTGTATATATGTATATATATTTGTATATATATTAAAAGAACGTATTTTTGTCTGATCTCTCGCTTTCACAATTAAGTTTCGGTGTGAGATCGGATAAATAATTTTAAATCAATAAATCTAGGAAATTAGGAAACTCTAGTCTTAAAATTATTTCCCATATATTTGCTTTCGTCGTTAAATTTTCTACAAATAGTAGCAACGTTATTCTACATATATTTTATATAAAGTTCAAGGCAAACACAGAAAATACTGTAATTATCCAAAACAGGTTTCTAGTTGAGTTCAATAACTTATGCATCGTATTTATTTACTGTGTCTTAAGCACATTACTGAGGAAAGGATAAGTCACTTTGTTGAAGCACCATACGACGTGAGAAATTGTTTTTAATTTTTTTTTATTTGCGGCTATTGAATATGTGAGTATCTTCGGTCGATATAAACAATTTTTCTATTTCTTAATTAGTAGTGGTCCTACGTTTGAGAGCTACACTTGTAATTCATGACATCATTTCTTATATTTGGTTCAAACAATTATAAGAAAGCAGAAATTATATTAGTCAACTTCCATATGTATGAGCATTACATATAGTTTGACTTCCAACCCTGGTTTCTCCAAGAAGACAACATTACAATTTCAATAAGGTGAGATTTTATTTAAAGTTTTCTTTCCATCTTCAACAATTTCTTGATTTAATAGTTTTGCATACAACAAATCTTTCCCAACCCTCCCAAAGTTTCCGGCTTTAATTATTAGTCTTTATTCTATGTGTGGAATATGCTCTGGACGAGAAATTGTATTGCACATAAACTTAGGAATTAAAATTTACCACAAATGTTAACGTGTTCTGGTGTAACTATTTTTATTGTATTATTATTTCCAATAATTTATATTTAAAACACAGATATAATCCATTATATTATTATAAACACACCATCCTTGACATCCTTCACATCCTTGAATGTTGCTTTGTCGCAAAAACAAAATACCGTAAGTTATATTATATTATATTTCTCCATTTATCTTACGCACCGTCGTAAGTCAAGAACGCGCAAAAAAATACTAAACTAAGCTACCTTAGTTTGAGATATTCAATCCAATTAGTTCAATCTAAATTCACACTATGTCCGTGCGAATATTTTATGAATTTTTTTTTGATTGGCACACTTTTTGTTGACATAAAATTAAAAAAAGTGTTAACCCCAAGGTAAAACAACAAAATGTTCGGAAGAGTGAAGAAAAGATTCAGATTCGAGAATATTCTGATTTAAAATATATCGCTAGAGTTCATTGCATTTATAAAAGAATTCCCATCTGACGCACCCTTAATTTCTGAACATATATGACCACTGTATATACTCAAAAGCTTTCATTGCCGTAGAGGTAAGTCGGGTTGTTATCATTTTGAAAAAGAACACTTTTTTGGAAAAAAGCGATTTCATTATTCAACATAATTGCCATCGAGAGTAATACAATAATCTTCCAACTTTTCGATAACTTTTTTGGATGTGATTTTTCATTTGTTTCAAAATAGGCTTCACTTTCGGCGATCATCTCTTCATTGGCGTTAAGTTTCTTACCAGCAAACATTATTTTTATATTATTATATTTTCTTGAGATTTTGTTTTTCAAACATTCAAATAACCTTTTAATTTTTCAAGATCAAGAATGTATTCCCCTCCATTCATTGATTGTCTAGTCCATACTCAAAATATAGACTCTATCACTTTGCTAGCCGCCTATTGAATTTTTCCTCACTTTGGATTCGGTTATTCGCTGACAGTCTCCTCGAATGTCTGTTCGTTGGAATCTGTAGTAATATAATGATTTCTCCGATTGAAAAACTCTGAAAACTGTTCGGAGCCATCAATTTCTTGTTCGTTGTCGTCATATTTAATTTATTCCTTCCTTGCGAAACTTACAAGTTGTATGATGCAAAATTCATGTGATTGGTATCAGCTTAAAAGGATTAATTTAGATAAAGTATGATTAAAAAGATGAACACCAAATACTGAGAATAATGAAGTGAGTTTAAAATGAATGTATTTTGTAGCATATATGTTCTTTTATATGAGTTAAGTAACACATTTGCCTTCAAATTATATTACCAAAAAGCACATTATTTTAATGGCTTCGAATAACAATCTTTCAAAAAATTCTTATAAAACCAACGGAGTTGCCTTAAGAATTCCAAGTTCGTCCAATTGTCGGACAACATTAATTCGCACATTAAAAATGGGTGGCTAAGCTGAGATGTAGGCTTTATATATAACATCAGCTATTAATATCAATCAGCGCTCTTATTACTCAGTTACTGATAATTTTAGGCTATCATATACATACATTTCTGCAATTGTTCAAGTAGGGAATCCTTAATTTGACGCTTATAAAGACGCTGGATGTTGTTGAAAGTCACTTAGTTTTGCGCTTATTTGGTCCGTGCTAGTCACGTGCCCATTGAATTCATGACGAATTCTCAAATGGGCCCCTCACTTTATTTTGCCAGCAAACGTTGCATACGCCTCAATTAGAGAATTTTAAAATATTATTCTGTGCTTTAAACACTGCTCGTCGAAAATTCCTTTCCACGCAGTATTACAAGAATCGAAATCTTCTTAAACCGGATCTTCTGCGAGACTTCAATAAACGGAAAAGACTTTGCATATAAATGAACGAGTACAACGTTCGAGCATTTGACTTTCACCCTGTCTATTTACATTTGAAAGGGTAACACATACTGAACATAACTAATGCATATACATACGGGCTGGTTGGCTTCGGCAATCAAATAAGGAATAGCTTCTTCCCAAAGGATAACAACTCGTCGCTGTCGTCTTGCTCCTTGTGGTGAGACAATATTTGTGCTGCATACATTAAGGCAAATATGTAGACATACCGTTAACGACAAAAAGCAATATTCTGTGCTGAACGCAGTATCGCAGCAGCGCCAGAGCAACGAACGATGGCAAACCAAACGGCAATCGAAATCAAGTTTCTGGAATGAGAAAGAAAACTACAACTCAACCCCCAACGTCTGTAAACACTTTTATTTGTTCTTCTTACGAAAAGGATTTAATTTGTGCTTGTCGGAATTTTTATTTTTAATTGAATTCAAGTTCTGGCTCCGGCAAGCAAGGACACATGGCTCGGAGGGAATGAAGGTCAGTTAAAAGACGGACGAACTTTCGGTTGGCAGTAATGCTCACGTGTGTGTGGTTGTGGTATGGTATTCTGTGTTTGTGATATGTTGTGTGTGCTGGAGTCACAAAGGGAAACAAATTTAGTCTATTCTTATTTGATTGTAGAATATTTGCACTTGTTTTTATAAAAGTTTTTATTTCGCAATTTATTGAATTATAAGGTTATAGTTTGTAAAATAAAGGTAATAATCTAATTCTGTCTGTGAAGTCATTGCTTCCATTTGCAGTTTTGTGCAAATATTTAATAATAGTAAGGGCACGGGGATGTTTCAATTTGTCAAAGAGATTTTATTACCGATGTGTATATGGTGCACATAGAAGAATCTGAGGAGGCATTATATCTTCAATGAAATGTTTTACTTCAGCATTTTATATATTTTAAAAGATAAATATTATATCGAGACAATAATTTTGTGTTAGTTTGCTATGAGCACCAGCTCTGTGGAGGTCAAGGTATGTTCTATTGCAAGTCTACAAGTTTTAATAGATCTTCCGAGCAGTTTTTAATGTAAAAAATACATTTACGTTGTGGCTTTCCTACTTGGATAGCAAAAACGCCGGCCATCCTTGCTTCCTTTGCCAAGAACCCTAGTTATGGAAGGGCTTTAGGCCAGTCAAAGATTTAACATTATCCAATGGTTCGTACGTCGTTTTTATCAGAAGCCCTTTATTTTCATACTTTGGCTTATCTATAATTTGAGTCTACGTCTCACCAATTAAAACTAGTATGAAATTAATACAAAAAACTTTATTTTGAGGCTAATGAGTACCAATATGAGCTTTGAATTGCATTCCCTGGGTCCAGACTATTACTCTATTACCATGTCTAAACTGTTTCACGTTGTTCTACTTGATCCTTAGAAGCATATATGACATCCGCCTATTTTTTCTGACTCTTGATGGTTCTTACTATGTAGACTTACTGTAGAGAATCACGTGGGTCAATAGTTACATTCACATATATGACTCTGTAAGCTAAATATATATGGTTAACTATTCCAGTTATGTGTCGTGTGTGAAGTACTAGTATTTGAAGGCCTATATGGGAATTTCTAAGAACACAAAAAAATAGTCAGCTTTATATCGAGAATAATAGGAATAGAGATTATGACAGTTTCATGTCGTTACTTTTTTTGGGGTGCACTTGATTGGAAAATACATTAGTCATGAACAAAAGTTGGGGAACCCTTTGCATGCAATTTTGTAATTTTCATATTTCGTTTCGTTTATAAATTTGCGTGTCGCAATCTTGTCTCTATGATTCTGACAATATAATGAATAGTACATTAAAAACAATCAACCATGATATATGATCCATTTCAAAGTGTGACTTATGGAATTTTCTCTATAGTACTTCTTGGAGAAATATTTGTACGAATAACAGTGTCGCGTGACTAATGTCTATTCAGCTAGCTCTGAATTTTTAACTCTTCGGAAGAGAGGTATAATCCGAAACGCCTTACAAAACTCTAAAACGCATGTAAATGACATTTCCACTTCCACTACAACAATGTCTCTAATAACCCCTTTTTGAACATTTTTCTGGACTAAAATAATTCCACAGCCATAACAAATAAAACTAACAATAAAAGTTTTGTAACTGCTCCAAATCGGCCTCACACTTGCATATATACGATTAATAGAAAGTCATGTGTAAATGCACCATTCTTCCCCCACCTTGTCATAATTGTTACAGCTGCGGTAGACATCTAGACCACCCCATTTTTCCAACCCTTCGAAGCACCAGCATTGTTCTTGCAAATTCAGACATACAGGAATGAATCCAAGTGGCATAAAGTACTTCATTCAAACAAGCAATGAGCACATTCCAATATCCAGTTACTGGACCATCTCCTCATCAGAATATTGGGAACAATTGTGCGGGTATGTGTCTTACATTTATGTGCACAAGTAGCGGGGAAGCTGAGACCGCCATTGAAGGGATACGGCAACCGAGTTACAAAAGGCAACGCCAACCAACTGCACACTTCGTCGTCAGCTCCTCCTAACTGAGTGACATGGCGTATTTAGTTTGCTTTCCATGTCCGAAATGAACCCTCTTGCCATGCTTTAACGGGACACACCAATGAGATCGGTGGCACAATTGCAACGACAAAAGTGGGGTGAGTATGAGTTACCGTTATCATCGGTGAGAAGAAGTGTAGTGTTGATGGCGGAAATGTCACTACATACAGTGCACACAAGCGCTTTTAAACATTAGGAGGCGGGGTAGCTATAGTAAAACTATTTAGTTTTCGAAGAAGTCATACGCTTATGAAACCATTTCAACCCACATTACAGTCAAGGGAGGAAATGTCAGGTTCGTGCAGTGCCACTAAGGGGTAGTAAGAGGGTCGAGCTTTCATCTGCAAAAATTCAGAATCAGTGCAAACAGAAACTCTTCACTAAACCAAATGCATATTTCATTTTAATATTACTATATGAAAAAAAATAAAAATTTATTATAAAAAGAAAATACGTGGACGTATACAAATATTACTTTAGAAATTATATAATCCACTGTTCAAACTCATTGGTATAAATAACTTAATCTAGCGCAATAAAGCTTCCTTTTAAAACACGTTGTTCAAAATTTCTCCAAGACTGATTGAGCTGTTCTGAGCAAAATTGTGAAGCAAATATTCAGAGGCACATACATGTATATTAGCTAAAGCCAGTACTTCACAACTTTTATGTACGTTTGTGGTATATTTGCTTTCATTGGCATTCTATGTTGTGAGCTTTTGGAACGACATCACTTTGTCATTTCATAACGCTGAATTGTAGAGATACAGCCTTGTGCCTCGGCGATTTTTATCGAAGCTACAGAATAACCACTGCTTTCATTAAAACTTCTACTTGGTATGTTTTCCTTTGTTTTATTTATTCAAAATGTTCTATTTATCTTTTTATTTTAAGTTTAGCTATTTTCGTTCGGTTTTTGTTTGCGCCACTCAACTTTTTCTTTGTTCATCAATGTAATTAGTAAAACTTTCCGAAGTCCCTTTTTTCTTTTTCATATATGGCAAACAAAAAGTTTCTTGTTGCAACTACCTCGTACAGGTTAATGAGGTTGGGTACGAAATTGTGGATAACAAAGAGAGCTTCTTCTTTGACTATGTGCTAGATATTGACTGGGGAATAGTTGTTGAGCATGTACATATATGTGTAATTTTATACCCGAGTCAGTCCTGTTTCTCTAAATTAGTATTTATTAGTATTAGGAAAACGATTTTTTAAGGTAAAATATTATTATACACTCACAATCAGTAGTTCAGTAAATAAATAGCTTTATTAGCTAAAAACAGTTATTTTGTGAAATTGCCTTAAACACAACTTCAGGAATAGCAAATCAACAGTTAAAAAATTAGTTCACGTTTTTTATTAAAAAATCGTTTTCTTATAAAAATTTATCACCTTCATACAAATATTAGAGCTTTTGCTGGTCATATTAAATTTACGGTCTCGACAGCTTTAAGAAACAGGTCACCAACAAGAGTAAAAGCTTGACCATAGTCTCATGGTATTTAAATTGTAAGATCATGAACTTATTTTTATTATTTATTTAGGAAATTTTAACGTTATGCATGATAAAAGATAAAAATCCTAAGAAGAGAATAAGAAATGATTCACTATACGCAAAACTTCTTCAGAAGGTTTTCATATTGGCTCTTTCCAAATTCATTTCAAAATGAAAACTATATTTGTATAAGTACTGTGGACTCTCGTTTCACTCAATCCCATTAATAGTCCTTTCTGGAATGTTTTATAATGTTCCTCACTTAATCTCATAATAAAAAATATAATTCAATGTCATTTTTTTTATTGTTATTTTAATAAATAATAAGGAACAACGCGGATTACCTGCTTTGGTATATTAATAAGTATTGCCATGTTCAAAACTTAAAATTACTCTCGAATGAATTACTCCAACAACTTCCCGATTCGATCTAAGTAAGTACACCTAAACATACGAACAATGTACACACAAACACTAATACACACGAATTTGTTAATCATTCGCATTCGCCTTGCAAACTCACGTCAAGACTCACGTTCACCCACGGTATTCAAATCTGTACATATGAACATACATATGTTTTTATGTATACGTGGATATATTTCAGAGGAAAAGGACCAACATTAAATTATATGGGGAAATAAAATAAATTTCTAAAACAAAAATGTAATGTACTTAGAAGAAGAAAAACAAAGCCACCAAAAGCAAGGACCACCGAGTATAACTATAGCACTAGATATTATGAGTGTGTTGGACCACACATATCCTTAAATATCCTCATTTTTGTTGTGTTTGTAAATATGCAAATGAGTAAAGTTTCTAAAACGTGTAGATTATAATTTCAAAAGAGCTAAAAACGAAGCCGATGTTCAAGGCTACCACGACCAACCACCCAAAACAACAAGTATACCAACAACTTGTATACTCTATTACGGGAACTCCAACGATGCCCAAACGCCATGGTGTTACAAGAATCTACATATCCACATTATCCTACTAAGTATGCATATATATAAGTGTATATACTCTCTATAGAAAAGATGACTGTTTTCATTAATTTCTTGTTACGCCACATGCCTCAGCGAAGCTATCGTTCGAAGCGCAAATTCGTAAATATGAGTTGGTGCCCTGTAATGTTTCTTTATGCACAAGCTCGTTTTAGTTTATCGAAACAACCCAGTGGAAATAATAAGCAATAATAAGCAATAAGTACTTTTAACAAGTTATTAAAGAAGCTATGTACTTACTAGTCCAGAACTATAACATGATAGCTAGTAAAAGTATAGCCTCTACAACTTTCTACCACATTTGATACTATTTTACAAATGGAACTTTGTAGCTTCTAAAGTTATTAAAAATATAACAGATTATCGACAGAAGTTCATTTTGCGTCTAAATACACCAGCTTTTACAGCATAGCTTACCGAGAAGCGGCTTCGAAAAAGCGTTTCAATGATTTTACTTCAGATTATTAAGGTGTTTCATTTATGTATAAATCACGCCTAATATTACTGGGTATAAGTGCTATGCACATATAAGTAGGTATGTATGTATGTTTGTGCATTAACGTTATATTCTCTCCCACTCTGTGTGTTTTATTTTAGAGTCTCGTTGTTCAAAGCTTCAGCGCACGAATTCATCTTACGACATCACTGACCTCTACCGTTGGTAATAGAAGCGGCGATTAGGCGACTGCACATGAAGATAATATGGGTGGAGAAGCTGCCATTTGTAAGAGGGTAAGGCTGTGCCAATTTCGAACTGTTGAGATATTATTATGGTGTGCCTTTCCACAGTTTCAGCAACGGAATAGATATTTACATTAAGTTTGATATTTTAATTTAGCAATAAAAACTTTTTAAAAAAATATATATTAAAATTAAAAATTATATGTATGTAAAGATAATTAAAGTAAAATATGTAAAATTGTAAGTTTTCTTTTTAGAGTTTTTAAGTGTTCTGTTATGAGAATACTCTGTATACTTCGTATATTCTAACAACAAACATCAAAACTGAAACTTCCACTGATGAAGAGTCCAACTAAGCGACGGTGCTATAAGATCTCGATGAAAACGTTCTTCAAGCCTCCAAATATTCGGAAGAAATGTATTGAGACTTTGGGAATTATATGTTCTATGTTCTAGGAACGTCTAACTTATCCTCTGACATGAGTATAGTAATATGCCAACTATTTCAGCTTAGTTAAGGAGTTCCTCTTTTCCAACTTGTTCGTTTTTGTTTAAATACAATGAAAATTCAGGATCCTTGCTTATATCTTTACATTACATCTCAACGTACAAAATATTCTCCGTTACTTCCGACTTTCTCAAAAAAGGACATTTTTATTTCTTTTGTAGTAAACGAGGGAAGAATTTGCTCTTGAAATGATAGATTTCAGACTGTGAGAAGAGGAAAATTTCTTAAACTTTTAAACCTTTATAATAATAGCAATGATGTTGTGAGGACCTAATTTATTGTTTTTTTTGCAAACGCTCTCCAAAAACGTAGCGTGGAAAATTGACAAAATCTTCGTGTCTACGAATATTGATTATTGGATATAAAAAAATGTTAATCAGTTTTACTTTTATAAGCGGAGGTGAGGGTATACATTCTTCAGGTTAACGTGTAATGTATGTTTATGAAACAACTCTGAAACAATTCTTTTAAATAATATCTTTTTTTCCATATTCGATATATGGAGACTACGAAAAAATATATTGAGTGAATTGAGATTGAATATGAAAATTACACTTCTCATAACAGAATAATTTAGAATTAAAAGTAATTCATAAAATTTTCCAAAAATCAATCTTTACATTCGAAAGTTAAATCGATGTTAGTTAAGTCTAAAGTTCATCGCGTTTTATGCTTTAGATTTAGCTTTCGATTTGTTTTTAATTAAAGAAAATGGTTACAAAGCCTTAAAATTTCTGGTATCTCGAACATTAGCTAACGACTAGCACTAACCAGAAGATCCGAATATCAACATGAAATTTATTCGCTACAGAATGAAAATCCTCATATTAATATTGGACGAAAATCATCTAAACTTAACAATTTCAATTACAATGCTTTTAATAACAATTTCAGTTCATTTAACCTTTGAGGTGATGTCTCATTTCCTGTAATCAGTTAACAAAACAGATTTCTATAATAAAATTTTTGTACAACAGCCACCCTAATATTCTCAAGTTGTTCTAAACGGCATTGGCCGTTTGGAAGAGGTGACCATGTATATATCTATGTTTATATAATAATAACGTTTTAAATAGTAGAATATTGTTAAGAGTTATTATTTATATACACACATATTTACATCAATATATGTACATACCCATGTGTATGTATGGTACATGAGTTAGTCATTCCAAAAATTGCTTGCTGTTTACTCTTGGATAGGGAAGTCGAGCTCTTTTGAAGGGAATACTCGCTTCATGTCACGATAATGAGGCTATCGAGCTGGAAAAGTAAAAGGCTGCGTGAAATAATGTTCGGTCAAACAGATTCTCAAAATATCTTCAGCAAATAACATTTGATCCAAAATCAATGCAGGCATACGAATTAACTTTCATATTACCTCAAGGTATGTATACTGCGTGCAGAGGGTACCCTTTTAGCACCAGTGAAAAAAAAATTTATTTAATACAAGTGTTGCAGTAACGGATTAACAGTTAATGGCACTTTTAGTGCAGAAGACCGCTTGAGTATTAAGGATGCATTGATTTTTCATTATGACATTTTCCATATGAATTTTAATCACGAATTAAGACTTAATCGCGAATGACTTCACCCCTCTAGTAATCACAATATTACATAGTATAATGTTGCTGTCAGACAATTTTTGTTGTAATGGACACAAAACATTTCCCAAATATCTTTGAAGAATTCTGTTAACACTACTTGACCGCATAAAAATTCTAGTCCATGACGGTTATTTAAAACTGAATGTGGAAGGAACGAGTCATCATCAGAGAGTCAGATTGACTCTATAACTCTTTTCCTACAATATCTACATTAAATAAAGGGATCTTTGTGTTCTACAGCTCATTCCAATCAGGGCTGACGAAAATGTGTCTGACATAAATTCGCTCCGTCGAATTCATAATTGGAAGCAATATCGACACTACTAACGAACTTGTTCCTGACAGAAGATTACATTTAGATGCTCTTACTAATGGTCTGTTTTCTTTTTTAAATTTATATGTACGTAACTACTAGTTATTTAGTTTGCGTTCTTTCACACTACTTTTTTCCAAAAGGTGATTATATTTTCAGCCACATTACAGCATTTTGAAAACGATATCAATACCTCAATTTTCAATATCGAGCAAACCTTTAATAATTGAATCATGCTATAGACATATGTAAATATGTATATGTGCTTATGTGCTTATTTATGTGTGCTTATTTAACATGCTTATTCAGTGCTTATTTATGTGAAATTTTAGACTCTCGAATTTGTTTGCTCAGCAACTTGACACCGAACTCATTGAACAACTCATTGACGACAACATCGTAGGCTTTTCCTTAAGGCGCAAAGCCGGAGGTCACTTAAAGTCTTGATGAGAAGTACACTTAAAGGGTTAACTGTGTATGTTGAGCTGCTAGCCGCTGATTCTCCATCTCCAATTTGTGCTTGGATTGTGCTCGGGCGTTCACTGTAATTGGTAGGGGAGCGGGCAGATTGCCTGGTGTCATTAATTTTTTAGCTTACTTGGAATTTTCAACTTTTAGTATAAACAAATACAAATGGCAGGTCATCAAGGAGTTAAAAAAGCACTCCGTTTTAATTGCAATGCAACACTCAACACACAAAGACACGTGGAAGGGGTTTAATTGGGTACCACACTTCTTATTGGTGGGGTGGCTTTCATGGTTGAGTTCTGGGAATATGGAAAATGCCGCAGTATTAAATAAATTGAGTATAAAAGTAATTAAAGGTCTTTGCATTTAAGCCTCAATGTAGACTGGAACTTGAGATGCGACTTTGTGCGAAATACAAGGCAGCATATGGGTACATCCATACATTTCTGATGGTTCCTGGCGCGGCTTGTGTAGTAGTTTAGTGGGCTGTCGTAAGGTACCCACATGTCGTCTTGATGATTTATTGTATGACATTCCAAGTACGGTTAGAAATTGTTTGAGTATAGTTTTACCTTTTTGTTTGTAGTCAGTTTTGTAAAGTCCGAACCCCTTTGTAGCTGAAATCCTTCTTCTCTTTTTCTTTTTAACTCTTCTAAATGAGGGCTTATGCCTTTATTTGTTTGTATTTAATCAAATGTTTAATTTAGTAATGGATTAGTAATGCACCCATAACGAAATTTAAAGACACGGTCGAAATGGTCCTTCCGCTGTTTGAAGAAATTAGAAATTTATAATGGTGTCTCATAGAATTTTCACAAAATGGCGTCCGTAGTACCAAAGCATATTTGGTTTGTTTTGGTACAGAAATTAGATTCTGGCATTGAATTCTATTGCATGTACGTAACTGTAGTAGTGTAGTAACTATTTCAATTGAAATTCTTGTTGCAAAGAAAGAAAAACATAAGAATGGTGTATGAAGGTCGATATGAAATAGTGTCTATCAAATATATCTATCAAATTTTGATAAAATATTGTATCTATATAAATAAAACAAAGTTAGGTAGTTACACTATTTGTAACTCAAGAACGACTGCTCGACTTTCATGACGTTTGGTGTAATCAAATATAAAAAATAAATGCCAGCAATCGCCAAATTGATTGGTGTCATTCAACACTTTGTTAGATGGTAGAAAAACAAAAAAACAATATAATGATTTTTTTTTGATATTGTAAAAAAGCCATAAATATACTGCTGCTTAAATAAATTTGCATAAAAAGTATCTTTCATACTATGTCTATGACTACTTCTCATTTATCATCCCACAAACTATGTCCCGATGCCGATTCAAGAAATAACTTTTTTTAGTCTAAATCGAAACGCAAACACCATTCAACTGTTCTTCCTATGTATATAAAAATATGTATTCTTAAAAAAGGCTATTTCTACTGCCCTTATTAGTAATTATCCCCCATTTGGGAGTCGGAGAGTTTACTGTTCCCCCTGTTCGCCAAGAGTTATCTGTTTTTTTCTTTTTTTAATAACTTGTAAGTTTAAAGGTCTTTTTGTGTACATCACTATAATAAATGCACGAATTCAGCCAAAGTTTTCTGAATAGTATTCATTATGCTCGTATGCACCACCACAGACAGCGTTCATTATAACTTTGCAATTCGTTGGCCATACGAGAGTTAGTTTGTAGTTTGTTTGAAATGAGTGAACCGCAAAAATATTGAAACCACATTCATATGGTGCAGGTCGGGATTTCAGTGTCCGCGTGGTAAGCCATTGGTCGGTTAGAGAGTTTTCGCAGGAGGCGAGTCACGTCACAATCTACTTCTGTTCGATAGTAAAAATTAACGTCTATAGGTGTGTATACATGTATAGTAGTTTGAAATGTAATTTTTATAGATATCCAACTACAAACTCTACCACTAGCAACTCAAATATGAATCCGGTTTGCCACATGCAATTTCGTTAGCAGCGGTGTTGTTGCAAGCCAAAGCAAAGTGCTTAAACTAAAAGGAAGCATACTTCATGTGGACGTGAATATGAACTGCTAGTTTCAGTAAATCTGAGGTCAGAGAATTATCATAAATTATTAAATTTTCTCTAATATTGAAATTTATTGGCGAAGAGCTACAAATGCACATACGCCTATATATGTATAATATATGTGTAGATAAATACTTGAATACAAAATATTTTAGAGAAACATGGAGCTACATCTGTACTATGGTGTTCTGAAAATGTTTACACCGACTTTTTAGACAAATCTGGCTTAGATCTATATAGAAATAAATAAACAATTCGAAATAAAGACATATAAATATAGAGTGATGTTAGTTCCTTAAGGTATTTTACATATTCTCTTTAGAAGACATCTTCATATAGATATGACAATTTAAGGATTGCGTTACCGTAAACAAACAACATGTGTACAATAAAGTAATTGTCCATGAAACTAACATAGATTGCATTGAAAGTAGTCCAAATGGCAAGCATTACTTTTGCGTAATTGAATGAGGACAGGATGACCACTGAAAGATAGAGTATGCCTATATATACATATATATAGTTAGTGACATAGTATAAAGTATGTCACTAACTTATAAATATATAGAAATCTCAAATAAAACTTTTAAAACATCCAAAAAGTTTAATTAAACACCGATTGAAAATGAAATAAAACATAGCCCCTCGTCATCGTATCATAAGCGTACATCGGAGAGCACTTTGAACAAACTGTTTCTTGCAACCATTTCAAAAAGTAACTAAAAGTTGTTTTGCAAGCTTTTTGGTATGAAATACGGCCACTCTGAAATGAGCTCACAGGAGAAAGGAAATATAATTACCTTAAAAAATTATTTTTCTATCTACACATATTCACACAGCTTGCCGTTATGACTTTAGACAATAACATGAAAAAAAGTCTGGTCCGTGACGGTTACTTAAAGCCGAATGTGGAAGGAACGAGTCATCATCAGAGAGTCAGATTGACTAGACAACTATTATCTATATTATATAATATCATATTATATATGCTCCCTCAGCGTTAGATACAAAAAACGAATATAGCAACGAACAACGAGAGTCAAGAGACGTGAAAGCATGCTCCCTCTTCGCACCAAAGAAATTGTGGAATTTGACAATAGTTTCTAACAAGATAGCGCTTCTTTATTGTGAACTCTGTATTTTGAACTCTGTAAGCATATTTTCCCACAATCTCGAAGGGCTCAAAAAATACATACTTGTGAGCTTTCACTGTGAATTTGTAGTCAAAAGCTAAATGTAGTGAATACAACTATGGTAAGCATGTATGTATCACATCTATGAAAACCTTAACTTTAGTGCGCGTTTAGTTCTAACTTGCGTTTGTAGCCAGTAGAAACTCTCCCATTCTTGTCAGTATACTTACTTCAATGTACAAATATTGTTATTTGGTGCATATATGTAAAACCGCTGTTGGAGAAACTTTTTGTGGTGCCTCTGACACCCAGCCACCCTTTACACACCACGCAACTGTGCACCTTCAGGGTTTAAGAGTGACCACTACACATCCGTCCACCTGATTCGTAGCCTACCTTACGACACCGTATTCATACTCCATCCTTTGCATCAGTGTTGCCACAGTTCATAAATTTTCCCGCAGTATTCAACTTCATCTCACCAAACCTGTAGTAACGAGAATGTTAGAAAGTATTTTATTTATTATTTCGGTTTATTTTTAACGCTTAAGGAACCGTGTTTGTTGCATTCTAAAAATAATAATTATTTTGGAAGTTCAGAAACGGTTCCCATAGCCGAAAGCAGTTCATACAGTTTGGTCATGGTTGTATCGTTGCGTTTGTTTAGCCTCCATTATGCAACTCTCCTATATTTTTAGTTATATGATGTTAACGATTCTGATTAAAATGCAAACTTTTAGAGTTCTGGTTGCATGCAAATCTAAGTATACATATCTACGTAGCTTACGTACTTACATACCATAAACATGTATTATTTACTTACTGCCATTGCACCGCTTTGAGTTCATCAAATGTATAGTTGCTCATGAAATAAATGTTGTTGACAACAGGAAGCCGTCATTCCGCCTAAGTGCCTTTAAAGTTGCCCAATTAGGTGCTCAGACTCTATTTTCACAGGTAATTGAGTAGAAAATTTCCTTTTTAATAATAACTAGCTTTTATATGACTTGGCCCAGGGACATTACGGCTCCATGCTAGTGAATTCATAAAGCTGACAGTTTAGCAAATAGGAGATTTCAACATGTTCATACATAATAACATATTCATATAAATATTTACAAGGGGTAAATTGTATTGTAAGAAATTTGTGGATGTTGAGAAGTAACTCAAGCAATTTTATTATTACCTAATACACGAAGGTTACTTTCATACTATATATGTTTAAATTTATTATTAACGGGAACTTTTAAATTGTAAACCAATTATTCCGATAACATCTAATGATTTCCCTCCAAGGGAAGTTTTCTCAACCCCAGAAATTCAGTTCAAGTTCTTTTAGATTGCTCGATGACAATATGACAAGACGTTTTGATGTTTTGATGTTTTAAACTCACTTAAAATTAAATTGGTTTTTTCTTTCTAGAGGTATCAAAAGGTCGATCAAGAAGTTAACAGGGAACAAGCTAAGTAATTTTGTAGTGCCTGCTATTATATATATATATAGAAATCGTCGATCTGAAACTATTCAGGAAACAAATTTAGGGCTCGATTGTGCACTATTTCTTTTATTGTAGCTGAAAGTGAACGTTCAATCAGTCTCCTATCTCGGATAAGAAATTTTTTGCATTCTACTATGAGTCAAGAATATTTAACTAGCCTTGGCACATTACAGCTGAAGTATAAATTGTTATGATTATATTTCAACTTTGCTTTTACATGTTGATTGTTCATTAAAAAAATTTTTCTCAATGATGTATTGTCACGCTGCCGAAGAAACAGATTCTTCTCCTGATTTCTAATTTCCCTCTGACATATATGAAGAGATAAGAACTCGTAGAACATACACTGGAAGATTCGCATACTCTCTATCAAGGAGAATAAATTAATGATAATCTAATAATTCCTTCAATTTTAATCAAGCAGAAGTTACTCGAATCAACCAGAATGCAAGATGCATTGGTATTTGAAAGAGTTAATTATTGAACTCATTTATACTAAATGTTGAACTTACACGTACATCTTAACCTCAAATCTTCAAAAACTTGAATAACCAGTCTGAACATTCAATTCCGCAATTCAGCGATGATGAAGTCATTTAATAGACATTATATATGTCAGAGTCCACAGCTATAGATCCATACGGTTTCATACCCTTCTTCCTCCTTATACGTTGGCATCCCTAATTGGGACAATACTTCGCAAATGGTCGCGTGCTAGACACGCTCATGTCACACCCAACCCATGTGCATTCTTTTGAATTCCGAAACGGGGAATTGCTGACCTGACAATTGTGACTTTTGGCATTTTAACTTTGACACACAAATGTTATATATATTTGTTTATTTTCAGTTTAAGAACCTCAATAATGACTCTTTTGAAGTGTCATTTATGTTTTAACTGCTTGCGAATCATAACAAATTTAATAAATATATATTTTCATAATATTGGGTTTATTAATTTTATAAGGAGAAATATTGGCAACGCAAGCATATGCGCGCCTAAGTTGAGGTAAATTCCGTTACATTTAAGAACAGTTGCATGAATAGATCATCAGCACTTAGCGTACTTACAAACATTGCTGAGAAACCAGTTTGTTCACTTTTAGTTCTCATGGTCAACATTCATTCAGATGGTAGTAATGTAGGTATGTATTGTATTTAAACGTATCTATGCTATTTTTCCTAAACAATTATACATAGAAAACGCATCCCTATTTGTTGGCAAATTCCTGTACTCTCGGCATAACTGCCCTTTTCTAAACTAAAAGTTCAAGAGGGGTGAATGGGTGATGATCAGCGACGCGGTCGCTCTCCTCCAAAAGAGGATGAAAGTGCCGAAAAAACGAGATTTACATTTGAACATAGCTGATCATAGCAGCTCAAAAAAAAAAACTACGATGCTTTTTAACTGGTTTAGGAGGAAACCAGCAAGATTCGCCAGGGACAGGCTATTGCAGGAATTATAACAAACGGTGATCAGTGTTTTTCTAACCGTGATCGTGTTTAAATGTATTCTTCGCATATATTGCACATTATTACTTTTTCATTAAATCGCAAATATCGTCGCTGAAGTAAGTATTAAAACAACAATATTGACTTTACTAAACAAAGTGTTGGTAAAATTACATATGTATGTGTGGGTGAATATTTATTTTTCCAAGAGAACAATTTATTTGAACCGCCTTCATTGTCCCAAATAGAAAATAATTGAAATGAAAAAAGGGATTCTGTACTTTCTTCTACTTTCGCCCACTTATCCATATATAAATAAATAGAACGTGGAAAAAGGTGTCCGTGAAAATTAAAAATAATTTCTAACGAGCAATCACGTCCAGCAGAAAAAATCTAAAGCGAATACCACGTGACGCAAAGAAAAATCACAGCAGCAAACGCCTCATGCAAAATAATTGAAGCCGAAGAATGGTGTGTGTATGAATATAAATGTATGTGCGTATGAATATGTTGCGAGTATTCTGGGCAAACTGCTAATGCATATGCGCTTCTTTGAATTTGTACATTCAAGTACTTTTTTAATGCAAGCAAATGTACATATTTTACATATACGGGTATTTACAATTTCAATGTGGGGGTAGTGGTAATTCGCGAAATGCATTACAAATTATATTATCGTATTCGTGAAATTTTCAATTTATCGACATGTAGAATAAGCTACAATTTTTTAAAATATATATATATATATACACATATATAAATTTGTTAAGGAATACAATATGTGAAGTACTGAAGAGTTCAATTAAAAATGCCTCAAAAGTAAAACGATTCCAAAAATTCGTTCTCAAGTTTTACATATGTACATATACGATAGCATGAATTGACATTGATAACAGTTCACGAGTATATTGTAGAAGGTGTGCATGGAATCAAACATTTATAACAATTGAGTAATTGATTTACTGTTTTAATTTGCTATTTATAGCAGTGGATTTTAGAGATCTGGGATCTTTTTTTTAAAAATGTTGTATAGTGAAATCGGGAGAACGCAGATCCGAAGATGATGAAACATTAGAGCATTACCTCTGCGAATACCCAGGTTTTAATTAAGACGGCATATCTTCCTCGGCTGCCCAAAATTTCAATCTAAATGAATATGGGAAAATAAAGTGGAGAAACTTAAGAACATTATCAGATACCGCAAATTTTTTAATAGTACTTACTTAAAGCTCACACTGGAACATAACGAGCTTAGCCATGACCTAAATGCGGACCGCTTGAGATCAGGCAATCCATTTCATTCAACCAACCAATTGATTTACGATTGAATAAAACTGGATCCTATGCAAATTGGGAAACTCTTTTGAGGTAATAATTTCAAACCATAGTATTATTATTATGAACAAAACCATAGCACCTAAATCTTATTGTCTACATAGAAAACGATCGTTTAATAAGCTCTAAAGCATGTAGATGAAAACATTTTTTTTGAGGCTTTCCGACATAGGCAAATTGCAATTCGATTAAATAAATATAAAGTCATTTCCAACAAATTCTCATATTCAAATAAAATATTATGATGAATTTTCGAAAAAAACGGTCATTTGAAAAATATTTTCAGAATCGTAATAAATTGGTTTTCAATTCAAACTCTGATCTGCATACCTCTCGTTTTGAAAAAAGATTAGTTAAAAAGCATTGACTTTGAAATCAAAAAAGTTTATCCGTATCAAAATAAAGGACACCAATTAATTTCGACTATTTTTCATGAAAAGTATTGACTTATTGATTGATTTTAGAAAATTTATATTTTATTTAGATTAAGTACAGCTAAGGAGGTCTTCTATAAACTAAATGATTTGTGATTGAGATAGTCCTTTAAGGGCCTGTGATAAAAATTGTGGTTTATTATATTCCTCAATTCTGTTTCAAATGGGAAAAAAGTTAAATTTAGTATTTTTAACAGAAAAAGTAGCTAATGATATTCGTTATTACCTGATAGATTAATAAGGTTAATGAAAACATGTAATTCTTTTCAATCCGTTTGCCATAAAACGCTTTATTCAAAAAGGATTTGATTAGTTTTTATTTTAAATATTTAACAAACTTTTACACAAATACTCGCAGCTTACTTGCATTCGAATATACCTGTGTATGCAGTACTTTAAATTCATATTTATTTTAGTTTTGAAACAAAATTAATTTTTGTACATCCTTGAGGAGTACTGGCTAATGCATTTTCTACCACATAAGCTCTAATTAAAAAAAGTAAAAATGAAATAAGAGCTATCATAATAAAGATTGGCGAGGCTTCAAATGCTTACAATAAGAGCGGTGTAGCAAAAGCAACAAAGTCTAACCAAAATTCTCTTTTTAGAAGGGAGAATTTCAAACAAGAAACCCGAAATAAAAAGAGACATCAACGACAACGGAAGTGGCCCCTCATTGGTCGGCGGCAAACTATAGGTGCATATAAAATGCAATTTTCAACACTTGATGCTCCAACCGAATGCAGTTTTGCACCCCGTCACCCGAGCAAAAAAGCGTAAAAGTGCAAAAAAGGCGGTGGAGGCAAAATAAAAATGCACTTTTGGGTGTGGCACCTTGCATTTGTTTGCATTAGCTATCCTGTACATAAATGCAGTTTTTATGCAGCAAAACAACAAAGCAGGAAAACAAAAAAAACGGAAAGCCGAAAACCAAAAGTGAAAAACTAAGCACCAAAAGCGAGAGAAAGCGAAGGGAAAAACTGAAAACTGCACTAGTTCATGGAAACTGCTGTGTATAGTTATTCAGCTTTTCTCCCATTTTAACATCAAAAGAGTGGCTTTGGTTGGTCCAAATGGTTGGGTGGAGGACAACATTTGAGGCAAAAAAAAAGTAAGATCTCTCAATGGAGTAGCAATAGCAAGGGGTCAGGAGTTTCATGCGAAACGTGACTGGTCTTATAGCTGTTGACCAAAAGGGGAAATAGTTTTAGTGCAAACACTGCAAGCAGATAAAAAGGAATGTCAAGGGGTAGAAGTGAAAGGCACGAAGCTCACGCACACGTGGATTTGTACCCATATTTATAACTCGTGTACCAAAGCATGCGTATATAGACAAATGTATGTATGGATATGTGATTCTATTGTTGTTGCTTTGAATTCGCATTTGAGATCCTAAAAAGTACAAAATTTTCTTGAATAAAAGCGTCACACATGCCCAGCATAGAGTTGTCAGGCCCGGTTAGGTACAGCATAGTTCAAAACGACATAACGCCCTACTCTATTATATGTTATATGTATGTGCCTACGTAAAATTCACACACATTCCCAGAAGACATCTGCATGCATACACTTATGCATATATATGGCCATACTCGTATTTACCGTATCTCACTACACAGAAGCAAGTAATTGTTGTACTTTGTTGCTATAAATTTGGAATATAAACGCACAATAATATTCTTGAGCGCCCAAAAGATTTTGGTAAAAAAGGAGCAAAAAGCGAGATGTAAAACACTAAATCTAATGCGTCAGAAAGAGAGGGAGCATTAGAAATGGGCATGCACAGGGAAACATCAACAGCGCAGCAAAAGGGTAAGCGAGTGCGCTTATGCGATACAGATACACCTAAGCAGAGAGCAAAAACGAGAGAGGACTCATATGAGTAGTAACTCTCCCTAGTATAGGCAGCATTATGTAGTGTGCGTTAAAGTAGACAAAGCACACAGAAGGGCTTAAAAGCAAGGAAGTGTGTAGTATTTGAAGCTTTGCACAGAGTAGCCACTCTTTAAGAAATTTGTTTCTGATGTAAAATAGGAATAATTCATTAATTTATAATATATTTAAGAATAAATCAAGTATTGTAAGAAACGTGTTTTCACAACATCGTTTAAGAAAGCTTTAATGAATTGCCACTTTTACTTTTGCGGGTTAGATTCGAATATAATAAAAAAGAAAAAAACTTATGAAACTTATATACTTATGAAATTGTTTATTAAAACCTTTGAAAAATTATAAGTTATGGGTGGTGGAAATGTTAAATATTTCAATTGCCTTTGATTCCAGTGGTTGACTATCGACTTATACCGTTTCATGTTGAAATCATTTCTCAGTAAGAAGAATAATCAAAAAATATGCTTGTGAAAATATGAAATGAATGAATAGAATGAATGAATAGAAATTGAGTTTAAAAAATATGAAAATGAAAGTCAAAACTTATTCCAAATTACGCTACCGAGAACAGCAAATACGCTATTACTTCTTTAGTTCAGATTATTTTCTATAATATATGTATATCCCACAATATGATTTGGCAACTCTTTAGTTAGCCAAGTTGTATGTATGCATCCTTGTACTGCTATTGCTCAATCTGCATATGCATAATACCAGTTAAATCAGACTCTTACATATGAGTGCATATGTGCGATGCTAGAGTAAAACAACTCTATACACACACATACAACCCTATAAATGTATTGGAGGTCCTCTGTCCTAAAATTACCATACTTCGGTGTTGTCTTATGCAGAAGGTGGCGAAAGGGGGTTAAGTAAGTGCATAGCTTCTATAATCTTATGGGATATATTTGCATATGAATGTATTTAAAAATCCAGAATGGAGACAGAAAGAAAATTATGAGAAATATATTGTAAGTAATTTAGATTTCCAAAATTTCTAAGTAATCTTAGCCCTTATACCGTGTCATGTATATACATAAATGTACTTACATATATAACATCTATAAATGTAACATCCCTAACATATCTAACACTGTATTGGCACTGTACTTTAATTTAACATAAATATATTCTAATATCTCTAACTGTAGCGAAATTATGTAAACGCATACAAACTATTCTATCTCCATCGCAACATCTAAAACACGGCAAACTGTGTTAGTTAATAATCACCAATACAAACCATAAGCTCGGTCGTTGTTGTTGTCTGCTTTGCACCGGAAGTGGCTGTGGTGGCATATATGCTGCATCGGCGCACACATACTTTGCACATATGGAATAAATCCTTCTGTTTGCTCTCGCGTTTTATCCTCTTTTTATGTATTCATTAGAGGAGAAGTGAAGTAGGCGCAAATAGGATGCAATTTGCGCTCACTTTCTACTCAGCCAATGCCAACAACACATATTCAAGAAATTTGCTCTCTTTTAGGGGTAAATTTCTGTTTGTTGCATCTGCTCTTCATTTGTCTCTATTTGATTTGGTTGCTTGCATGAATCCTTTATTCGATGCCTTTGCGCTTGATATATGCTCGTGTCTGTGCGTATGTATACTTATGTGCCATAGACACGGCTTTGAATTTTCTCCCTTAAGTTTCAGTATATAAAGAATTACTTATGATCGTTGTTGGTGGACAAATCTACATGCTTGCAGATATTATTTACATACTTACATGCTTACATTTGTGTACAGATGTATTAAAATTAGCAATACATACATATATATAATATATAAATTTGTATATATATACACCTGGGTATTCTATTATTTGCTTTCGTATAATTTTATATTTACAAGCACATTTCATTAGAAGCTAACGGGGCAAATACTATGCCTTTTTGCAATAATTAAACCATTTCATCTGAACATTCATATGTAATCTTAACTTAGTTATTGATAATATAGACTCTTTTAAGAGCTGCATGTATTTAAATTATGCTAGAAAACAATTATTATTAGAAATAAAGAGAAAGAATTTTCCGCTAAAAATGTGATCATGTTTAAACTAACCTGTTTTGTAATTCAAATGTTATAAAGAATGTATACATATATTTGGCACATATGTATATTCAGGTATCACAAAGAATTAAACGATTATAACTGAATTATAGATTATTACAATCAACTTAATTGGTCTAAAAGCATTCGGACTGAATATTTCGAATCAAGTGCAATTTTTCCCGATTACCAAATTTTACTCTTTGAACGTTACGATACTTTTTAACCGTATTACGCGTATCCTATGTGATTACCACACGATGAGTATTGTGTTCAGACTCTAACCGAGGAAAAGTAACGAATTGTGTAAAAAGTTTTTTGTACAAAAAAAAACCAAAATTTAAAAATTCTGGTTCCTCGTTTGGCTCGACAAATAGGTGCAGTGGATCGGCTTTTCTGATTTCATTTGACATTTCGATAAATAAAGTTATGTATAGTAAATGTACCGTTTTCAACTAATGCATGAATCAGGTATGTAAGCAAATATTTATCAAAGGTCTGGTATTAAGCAGACAAAATCGTTTATAAATCATTTAATCCAATCTATTTTATTTATATAAACAGTTTATGTTAAAACTACAAAAGCTACAAAGCTTATTCTTAAGTTTATGTTATGTAGGCGATATTTTATTACTATTTATTCTCCACTTTGATATTTTCAAAAATAAATAAGTCCCGACGGCTGCTATGAAGTAGTGGTTAGTCGTGCGTCGTAATACTTAGACATAGTCATGACATAGACAATATGGACAATATATGGATGAGGGAAACCATATATATACAAATTTAGCAAAGATGAAAGCGATATTAATAATTTAATTGATATATTACGCATTTTTTAAAATAGAGTTTCTTTTACTTTATTAGAAACTATACCATCATATTTATATATGTGTCTATATATATGTAATAAAGATCTATGTATATAGATGTCTATATCTATATAGATATTTAAAAACCTTTGAATTTTTCCATATATATTATGTTTTTTCTGCAATAAAATGCTATAGAATTAAGGATTTTTTAAGTGGTATATTTGTAGTTTTAGGTATGTTTCAAGTTTTAAGCTCATATTACTTTATACTGCAAAAATTCATAATAATAAAATTATTTCATGGTACGCTCGAAACAATCTTAACTTCCATAATAAGTGTTGTTTCTCCTCCATTACTAGAAAGGAAACATCATATCTTAACACTGCAGAATTTTACCCATCATAACATATATTAAATTCTTCAATGAATTTCTTCTGATCCGAAATTCTTCTGATTCACTCATCATCATATATATTTAAACCGTATGGAGCGAAAATAAAAGGTTTTTATTAAAAATACTCACTGAACTTCACGAATCCTACATCAACCATCATGTGGGCCTTGCTTCTTGGTTCTTGGTTTTAAAGACTCTGTGTCAGAAGCCTATATTCCTTGTTTGCTCGATTCATATCAGTCTTAAAATCTATCGCCTACTGATCCACCTTGTTAGAAAACTAACACTCAATAGAACTAACGACGAGTTACGTTATTTTGGGTGGAATTTTTCAAGGTTAATTACGCTAATGATGAGATCAACTATTAAAATTATAAAAATAATTTCCTTTTGAAAATGTTATGGCTAATGACGTTTCAAACCTTTTCATCTATTGCATACAAAGCAGGAAATTTCCATCTCCGAAACACTAACGTTGATGGAGACCAAAACTGCATTTGATGCAATTGCATAAAAGCAGGGAATGCATGGGAATGGGTACGACTGAGCTGCGCAAAGTGCATCCAAGTGCAGAGAACATTTTCATGTGTCTAACTTGCACCAAACCAAAGCAAACATTTCTTTGTGTTGCTCAACAATGCAAATTCAACAAGTAAGGAAGGGCTAAGTTCGGGTGTAGCCGAACATTTTACAATCTCGCAATGTACAAGGATCAAAGTCGGGGAAATACTTTCAGGTTCTGGCAAAACTTTATATTGAAAAATGTTGCGTAAAAATTCAACACTCATTATTCGGCGAAAGTGTGAACGGATTCTAATCATATTTGGTGTCTTATTAAATTATAGTTTACATATTTATATTTAGGTCATAGACTCAGCGTGTTAACGCACTTTCAGTATTTATCAACATAACCTTTGTATGGGAGGTGGCCATGGTTGTTATCCGATTTCACTAAATTTGCCACTGTATGAGGAGGTAGTAGAAGGATCTGCTTTGAGAAAGTTTAGTTGATAAGAGTGAAAATAGTGTTAAGAGTTTGTGAGATATGTACATTACACCTGTTGGGGGGTGAAGCCACTTTAACAAAATTGTTTACCCACAGATACTCCGACGTACTAGAATTCTTTGTAGAAATAACACGTTTATATCTTAATTTGTTGCTCAGTTATAGTACTTTATAGGTTTTCGATTAACGGTATTTTGTGGGCGTGGCAGATTTCCGATTACGACCATCTGCAATACCGCCCTTCTTATGGTGACAAAGATCACGTGTACCAAGTTTCATCAAGATATTTAATTTTTTACTCAAGTCGTCGCCTGCACGGACGGATTGGGGCCGACAGACAGACAGCTACTAGGAATTCAATTCGTCCCGTCATCCTGACCATTTATATATATATAACTCTATATCTACCTCGATTAGGTTCAGGTGATACAAACAACCGTTAGGTGTACAAAACTAATGTACTCTGTTGCAACGTGTTGCGTGAGTATAAAAACAACATTTGCCATTTATAAAAATTTTGCTGGAAAATTGCCGAAATTGCTGGAACGGCTACTCACATGCGAATAGATTGTTAAGCCTGCGCCTACGGAAATACGCCTACGGAGACACGCCTACGTATATGCTCAACTTTTTACTAAATATGCACATATATTTATGAAATATATAAACACATCATAACGTTACATATTTAGGTACATAGGTGCATTTGCTTCAATACATATGTAAGTATGTACATATTTATGCATGCATGCATTATACATGCATGCATTTGCATTTTGCCTGAGCGATTCACATACTTGAGAGTGCATAGTTTTATATAGAAGTGCAAGAAGATGTGTGTGTGTGCGTGACTATATTTGTTTTAGTGAGGTGTAGGAAGCCACTTTTGCATCTAACAGCAAAACCGCCACAGAACACTGCCAACATTGAAATGCGTTAGTAGCATTCGTCCCTCCTTTGGTTCCTATCCCTACCTTGAAATGTGTGTGCTGCAACTTAAGGTTGTGGGATTGAGGTGGACAGTGCGTACCCAATTGGTAGACACACATACATATATAACACATAGCATTTACATAGTTGGATATATTTCACTCGTCCGAAAACAAGAGAAGGCAGATTTGTCAGTAATCAAGCCACACATATGTAAGTCTAACTTCCCTTCTATTGGAAACTGGAGGCTCACTATCCGACACTCTTAACTCCCACATTAGCCAAACTATTACACAACGTACTATTTAAGAGCGTGCAACTAAACCCTGAAGTATTAACTACTTAAATAATGCAACTCTGATTTTGTTTGATATTTGTTTAAGTAAATAAAATCACTCGGTTACATTAGAGTTAAAATAATTATATTTATATAAACCGTAAATATACTCAAAACTAATAAGTTGGTATTTATCATTCTTTATTTCTTTTTTATTCGAATTCGGTTTAACAGTTATCGGTCCCATTTTCCCCTCAAATACTTTTGATATGAGTGAGTTATACGTACTTTATAATTTTAATCGATTTCTTAATAATAATGAGACATATACCCTTAGCCTTTATTTTGTGTGGTAAAACTATAAGGGCTTCTCGAGTAGTGGGATTCCGATTTTCATATGTACAACCGAATGTCCTAATTAGAACAATGTACTTAATAAAATAGCGTTGTGGTATGTAGTTAAAGTTATCCGACGAGTAGTAACATTTTGCGAGCATGTAAAAGTATATCGAAGGAACGGAACATAAAATAAAAACATCTGTAGACAGCCGAGATTACTAGATTACTGGAGATTTGATCGATCTTAATTTTTAGCACGTGGGTCTTGATGTGATCTAAATGGGGCTCTTTCAAACCGCATTCCATCGATGAGTTACTCAAGAATTTTTTTAGTGAAGACACTCAAATGTTTCTCATTGCCGATGAGCGAACAAATAAGTTTTCCGTTGTTGTTGTATACATATTGTTTCCGTAGTAGAAAATTCATTCAAACATTATAATTAACTATTGAGTAATTCAGTTTGAATTGAAATATGCAAAAATTTATTATAATATAAGAATATTATCTGAAATAACCATATGCATGTGAAGCAACAGCCTATATAGTTGAGGTATTGCTTTGAGTTCAGTGAAGTCGGTTAAAATCGTAGTATTCTAAAAGGAAAAATTGTAGACTTGTATCTCGAAGAGGCTCCCAAAAATATTAGGAAGTTTTCGTTTGAAAAACATTTGAAGAAGCATTAAGATGGCCAGATAGCATTAGTCTGGCTCATATCACCGCTTTATGCTTTGCAAGAATTACTTTAGATGACTTGTAGAATCTTTAGAGCCCTGGACAGTGTTATAACTCGTCTTCCATGTAAAAAGTCTGAGAGCAGATACATATACATTTTTTCTTTATTTCGGGATAGACTTTGCTTGAGAAGAATATCACAAAAGCGTCCGCATAGTAGAGAACTTTATAATTCTTCCAGTCATGATCTGAAGTTGTTGGATGATTAGATTTCATAACTATCAACAAGTTTATCTTGACTCTTTCGAGCGAAGTGGTTTTACCTTTAATATAGGTTTACAATATGAACGAAATGCACATTTCAGGTATATCTTTTCATGAGATGATCGCAATTTTCTCCTGTGCTATGGGCTATGTGACTATGAACTGATCGGCTCCGTCTAGTTTTGGTGAACAACGCTGGTCCAGGTCCCACATATAAGCATTAAAGGAAGAAATTTCTTTCGATCCGTTGGAAAATTTAGTGTCGCGCATTTCTTAAAAGGAAAAATTATTTACTTTAAAACTGTATAAAAATTTAATGAATTAACTTATGTGAAATGAATTGAAAGGTAAATCAAAAACGAAAAGTCACTGAAAGGTTTTGTCTACTCCCAATATATACGAAAATATCGAATCTACTTGTATATTGTATACACGTACGAAAACCACACACGGCATTAAACAAAAGGTATATGCCAGGGTTTGGTAGCATGAGGAACGGTCTATTTGAAAAATTGAAAATGTAAAGAGAACTTATTCTGTGGCTTGAGATACTTTTTCATCTCCGGACTCTGTCGTGCGTAGACTGCAATTCTCACGTTGCACATTCCACCCAGCCTCCCCATCATCATTGTCAACGTCGTTCGTTGCAGGCACTGCTGCTTGTGGCAATACTCCATTTGTTAAGCTCACTTTTTCCATGTTCCGTGTGATGAGAAAAAGCAAGGCTATTCTTTGCACGCTCCGATGAGGTACACCTCTATTTTCGTGCATTTTACCTTAAATGGAAATACAGACGAAGGCACAGCAACTTGAAAAATATGAAATATCCTGGTTGTCAAGTCGCCAGGTTCAATTCTAATCCTTCTGCTCATTTCTTGCCAGTGCAACGCTATGCAAACGGGGCGATGCACACATTTATTACACACTTCCAACAACTTATATGCTTAAATACAAACACAATATAATGGGTTTGTGAAAGTAGGCAACTGGACATGTGGAATCGAAAGGCTCAAAAATGCATTTACGAATGTTGGAATAAATTCTTAATACAAATAGCTGATATTACGGGCTTACCGGATAGTGATCTAACACATTTTAAAGGCAATTAAAATTTTCTCCCGATTTGGACTTCTCGAAGTTTGTACTACAAAATCAGAACTATTTTCTTTACCCCTACATAAGGGGTCTAATGCTTTATTTCTTATTCTATATATAATAACTTTTGTTAAAAGTCTTCTGATATAACTTATATGTTTACTGCACTCCTTGGCGACCGTAAATCTTAAATATAAATATTACTACCCAACTTCCAATATACTCAGTTGAGTGAAATGTAAGCATGTCCTGAATTCTTAATTTGTAGTAATTGTTATTTTGAAACATTTTTGTATAACTAGAAGCTGCATACATGTCTAAACTGGTTGATATTTTATATACAACTTCAAATTTATATAAATAATAAAATTTCCCTATCTCAATTTATAAAATTTGTTCACTCTGTTTCACTTTTGTTCGATCCAAATAGTAAATCCCAGATATAAATTCGCAGGGCAGTCTAACTGCTTAATAACCAAACTCTAAGGGAATAACAATAGAAAATCTAGTAAAGTAGGTTTGACTAGCAAATCCCGGAATTCCACATCCCTTAAATGGGCAGAAATTGTGTGAAAGTAACAGTACATATCTTAGTTTGAGTATTTAGCCTTCTATATAAACATAGATATGAATGTAAAATGACTGCAATAATAATACATATTGCAAAACTGGCAATTGCATTGGGGATGGAGTTTGTCTTCATGACTCACTTTATTGCCTTTCGAAAAAAGATGGTGAGCCATTGAATGAAGTGAAGAGACGATTTCGGGTCTGTATCCACAAACAGCAGTTTGGTTTGAGAATTTCATTAGAGGATGAGCCACCCACCACCCAATGCAGGGAAGAAATGCAATTTGAGCAAAACGATAACAACATGCATCACCAATGCTATATAATTCTGAAATTCAAAATGCCAGTCACTATCTGCATTCGAATCCATCCATCCACTCTTAGCTAGCCCTGCCTCAAATGCACATCCGTCTACTCTGAAGTTGACACTGAGAAACCGGGCGGTGTAATGAAATGTAGGAAAAAGGTTGGGGCATTGTACTAAATTGTTTTTTTCTTTTTTGCTTTAGGTGCTGGTAAATTAAGAAGGAACGAATTGGAAGATCGGGCAAACAACGTTGATCCCTTGCCAATTGAAGCGCCACTGCCATTTACAGCTTTTGAAATGCGACGCACCGCCTTCTGGGCATATGTGCGAAATGAGAATTGGTTTGGTATGTGGGTGGTTGCTACAACGACGTTGCAACTGAGGTCTTCAAAGGTGTACTCAATGCAAATTGCTGTCCTGCAGACACCAGAAGTCCAACAATACTGGAGCCAACCTTCATTGATTATTCAATTGTAGTTGTTGGCGTTATTGTGTAAGTGCTATTGTAGTTGTTGTAATTTTTGTGCATTTATACAGAGCAGTTCTATGGCTATGCCTATGAATTTGCTCCAATGCAGGCAAATAGAAATGACGAAGATGGTACGAGTTGAAGGCGCATGTGAAGTGTTGGAGTAACTTTTATACGGAAATGCATTTTTTCGTCATTTCATTCAAACATGTACATCCATACTATAAAAGTATATCTGTGTAAACGCATGTAGCTGTATACAAAGTTCTCCTTCTGCGAAATCGGATCTGTAATATGTTGCCTTGGAAGTCTCCTATTATGGAGAAAAAATTGCCTGGTGTGTTTTTATACTCTCGCAACATGTTGCAACAGAGTGTCAGAGAGTCACTCAGCTCACTTAACGATTGTTTATAACATCTGAAACTAATCGAGATAGATATAGAGTTATAGAGATGTAAATAATCAGGATGACGAGAAAAAATGAATTCCGAGTGATTGTCTCTGACCAGATTTTTGAATACAAATTTTTGCCACCACCTGAAAATTTTTCTCCTCCTTCGATTCTTGAACTTTGCTATAGTATAAAACGTTCGGTTACACCCGAACTTAACCCTTCCTAACTTGTTTTATATTATATTATGAAAATGGGCGAAATCGAGTATCATCGCATCTACTTCCCATATGTGTATATTGCAATTTTAAATTCCCTCTGATTCTTTCAATTTACGGAATATAAATCAAGCACCAATGAAGAATCGGTATTAAACTTTTCACAAAGAGTGATTTTAGGGCATGCCGTCTAACGTCTAAAAGTTGTCGAAATCGGAATATAAAATTTCAAGCCCACAGATAGCGGATATGTGGGCCCAGTGCCCATACCCCCATATACCTTATATAAAGATTTTCAAAATTTCGGTTGAATTTATCCGGAGATATCCGCCAATGTGTTAGATATCTTATTGAAATTCAAGAAGCGCTTTTTTGTGAAAATGGTGTACTTTTGTACCAAAAATGGATAAAATTTGGGCAATATTTTGTAGGTAGATGGGCCTAGGGGAAGTGCTTGCCCGATTTTATTCCAACACGGATAACTCATGTATTGACCGAAATATATGATATAAAGTCTAACGGGATGTTGAAAATCCTTACAGTGGGTACATGGGCTATAGGGATTTTAGAAGTATATACCCGATTTTCCCCATTTTTGACACAAGAGCACATTATTATTATGGAAGAATAATACTTCAATGTCATTACGATATCTCATATATTTACCGTTACATATGGTATAAAGTCCACCGGAAGGTTGAATATCCTTATATTAGATATATGGGCCTAGGGAAGTGTTTACTCGATTTTCCCATTTTTGACACAAGAGCACTCTATTCCACAACGTGGAAAGATAACCCTCGAATTTTATTACGATATCTTACAGATTTAACAGTATTTTCGTTATAAAGTCAGACATAGGTATTGTAGTCGTTTTATTGGGTACATGGGAGCTTAAATGCTTTATGCCAATTTCAACTATTTTACGCATGAAATGGCATATCTTGACGGCCCTACTTTTACAAAATTTATTTACAATATCTTAAATAGTGGTTGATTTAGATACTTTAAAGTGAAAGCATCAGATTAGATTTGAAACCTATTTAGATGAAAATATAATGTCATGTGCCAAATTTGGTTGAAATTGGTTAAGGCTTTCTTGAGACATGGGAATTCACCTAAAAGTGGGCAGTGCCAAGCCCATCGTCTAAATTTTACACTGATTCCTATGCAGTCCTCCCGCACCATATTTGCCATAAAACTTGTGAGATTTGCTTTGAGGGTTTGTGAGATATGAACATTATCTCTGTTGGGTGGGGGGGTTTGATTTCGAACATTTGTTACCCACTGATGCCCATGCCGACTACGATACTCTGTACCAAATTACACGTTTCTATCTTAATTTATTGCTTAGTTATAGCACTTTATAAGTTTTCGATTAACGGATAACGGATCGACGGACGGACAGCAGTCAACCGGAGATCAACTTTTATGTGTTATAAGCAACCGTTAGGTGAAGAAAACTAATACACGCTGTTGCAACATGTTGAGAGAGTATAAAAAGGAGTGTAAAAAGAATAGATACAACTAAAATACAAATATAGCTATATATATACATACAGTTTTCAAAGCCTTATATTTAAATAAAAAATAAGAGTTTTCTAAAAAAAGAAACTTGGTTTTTACAAACCATTCGCTTTTAGTAACCATTGAGCTATCTCTCTATGTGTGGTGGAGTCAATAAAGACGAAGGGTTCAGCAAAATTTTAGTAGCACGCAAATTCCACAATCATTTAAGAAACTTAAAATATTAAGTGCCAAGCACAAAGATTCACGCCTAGAACTATAGTTATACCAGAGGCTAACAGAGCCCATGCAGGGATGAAGTATGTAATCTGAAAAGGACTTTGATATGAAGGTATTCATGTATATACATATGCACACATATGTCTATACTCACACCGGTGTATTGGGTTTTTTGTAACGCATCACCAACAATGCAATTGACGATGCATTTTTAGCGAGTTTCAAATTGAAAATAAAAACGCGAAATTCATATTCAACTTCCACCTAACCCAGGGCCCTGTCTAACCCATAAAACAAAAGGAAAGTGGAAAATTTAAAAGGTGGCTAAGAAGGGCGAGCTTGAAAAGTGCGAATGCTCGGCAATGAATTTGCTTAAGGAAAGTAAGAGCAATCAATTTCACTTATTATGCTTTCGCATTGTGCTTGGACATGCATTCACATACTAATATACACACATATATACTAGACATGCATACAAACATATACCTACATATTTTTACATATTAAAAAAAAAATGTCGTTGATAAGTAATATTTGAAACTAGTGTATACCCAAAAGCTGGTAGTCTTTTACGATATTCAAAGTTTTGCGATTTACAACATGGCTGTGTAGCAATAATACACATAAATCTAGTATGTATCCAACACATATGCAATGTTCGTGCTTTGCGTGCTTTCTAGTCGCATGGAAAGCCATTTCAAATAGAAAAAAACTCTTCACTCTTATCCACCTCTTTTTATTTTGTTTCCTTATGTTTTGAGTGTTCGCTGTCGGTGGAGAATGTATTTTCGAAAAGTGGATTTTAGGCTCCCACACCAGAAACAATAGTAACGGCAGCTGTCCTATTGCTATTGCATCCCGTATCCAAGAGCACACATCAGCGCCACATAGAGAGCACAAACAACAAACACACATCGACTAAGCATCTGCCATGAACGTAAAATGCATTTTTGCTTTGATTGGTGCCTAGATCTACGCAATAGCGTTGGTCATAACCGGTCGCCATGATGGAAATTTGCATGCAGCTGTAGCTCGAGATGAGTTTTTCTATAGCTTTTGACCATTAGTTTTGTTTGTTGTTATTGCAGAATGCAATGTGCAGCAAAAAATGCAATCCATTCAAATGTGCAACACAAAGAACGATGGAAGGATTATATTCAATGTATACGAGTTATATACACGTACCACATACACATATACCTATGTATGTATAGGCATGTACACGTACTATAAACGGGAATAGGTTCTCTGGCAGTTGCATGCATAGAAAGGACTTTATGAACAGCCTTTCATTCCACATCCAGATCTAATACATATTTTAGTTATGCTTAATGCGTAGGAGGAGCATTGGTGAGACAGAAGCTCAAATATTCGTATTGTCGGTATCTGACTGCTTAAAGTTATATTTAACCTTAAATTTCTTCTAAAAAAAATATTATACCGGTTGTCGACCGAAGCAAACAAATTTTTCCAGTAACGGTCACTTCTCAAGGGATAATTACCTATTATCAGAATGTTATTAAGATATTAGTAGTAACAGAATCTCGTTCAAATATTTGGATTCCGTAAGAGCCCAACAGCTATAAAATTATATCGCATAAACGTGTATCATGAGTTTTCATATAAATTTGTTAAAATATCAGTAATGACAGGATTACTTATAACTTTCCACGCTTTGTTTGACAGTTTGTTTCATACTTTGACATCGAAACGAAGAAAACATAGGCCATGTCAGAATGAACGCTTTGCTTTCCGTGCTTTCCTTTCTCTGATATTTATTATTTCGTGCCTTGTCATTTTCATCTCAACAGATTCGGTAAATAACATATATAACTGAAAAATAGTAGAATGATAGAAAAGAAATAAGTAATAAAAAAGGCGACAGCTGCTTACCTACGCATAAAAAGAAAAGAGTTGCGCAACATTTTGCTTCGCTTCTCCTTGTTTCGGCTTGAAAACTTTTTATGTGAACGAACTTATACAAAAGCATAAATCGATCTTATCTGTCAAAGCAAAAGTCTGAAGAAAAGCGAAGCCAGAGTTGTACGTGAATCAGCCATAAGGGTTCGTACAATATAGTAACATGAAAACTTCAGTTCTGGACCTCTACTATCCACTGTTGAATTTACAAAACAAATGCTAGAATGGATACTCTCTTACTCGTATACCAAATGCAAATTATTGATACTAAAAGTTGGTGGAATAATTTGTCTGAAACGGAAATGTTACTTGCAATTTGTAGCGAATAAATTGGCGTAGTTAGATATAAAAAACCAAATGTATCTTTCCAATAAACAAAAAAAAAAAAAAATTAAGTAAGGAAAGGTTAAGTTCAGGTCCAACCGAACATTTTATACTCTCCCCATTTATCTTCTCTTATTAGGATAACTCAAAATTTTACCCATATATTCCCCATAAAGCCCACGAGAATATCGAAAATCATATATCATTTAAGAGGTAGGTAATTCGGGAATGAAACTCATATTTTCGCTAACAAACTTAGCATATCCAAGGTTATACGTTCCCTTAATTTTGCTAAGATATCTTACAGAGTGTATAAATACGTTAAAACAATCGGAAGTTTGAAAATCCTAATATTATTATGGGGGCTAGGAGAAGTAATAACCCGAATTAATCTATTTTTTGTCACCAGGGCTCACTATTGTCAGGAATAAATTCCCGCTGTTTTTCATTAAGATATTTTTCAGATTGACCGATATTTTCGGTAAAAAGTCATTTAAAGGAACAGAGTTTCATTACCATATCTTCATTGGTGCTTGCCTTGTATATCGTGAAATGAAAGAATCAAATGGAATTTAAAATTGTATTATGTGGAAAATTGGCGTGATTTTAATCCGACATCTGTGACATAAAGATGTCAGAATGATGTTTTGCTACAAATTTGTCGAGTCGTTCTTGAGATATACGTGTTCATATACATCCCTTCCGTACCATATTTAATATAAAATTTAATGCTTCTGACGGTTTTCTTTAGCGAGTGATTGCATTTTTATTATTGGTTATTATTCGATCTTATCCATTCTCATGCTCTATGATATATATCCACATAAAATCTATTAGGGGCGATGCATCCACAAGTTAAAGTGATTACATATATATTAATTAATAATATTATAGTAAAATGTTAAAGCTATTTCCAAATAGTTTGCTAACTGTAACCATGCAAGTTTCTTTATAAAAATGCTCCAGGTCTATGCAAAGCCTTTTTAATGTTTGTATATACAAATATGTATATGCAAATTTGAATACATTTCATTATCCCCAATCATCAATAAAATACTTAAATCTGCATCTTTCCGAAACCTAAACTTGATTCTTCGAAACTTAAGCTGAGCGATTACTTTTAAAGAAAAATTTTCTTATTATAAATTAAGGTTTGCCTCGCTCTACTACAAAAATCACCAGCTCTCGCAAAAAATTTTATTTATATTTGCAAAAATGAACATAGCTATTCGGTTTATCTTGCCCAAAAATTCTTTACTCTCTTGGAAAACTGATAACTCTATTGTCACAGCATACATTCCAAGAGATTTTACAGCTACATATAACCTCACATTCGTACAAGTTCCTTTTCGGATTCTTGTCTTTATACATAAACTATGTATGTATGTATTGTAAATACCACTGAAATAGTTGGTGATAATTTGTATACAAAGAATATATTTAAGTTTAAAAGGAAATATATAATAATCACATACACTTTTGGAAATTCTAATTAAAATAAGAAATGATAACGAGGTAGTGCCATGCAATCCCATTTATGTATATTTATAGCAGCCGAACTGTTTTTTTTAAATAATTTTTAAATAATTAATAAACGTTTTTTATAACGCAATATTTTTCAAAAGAACGCATATTATTTGGAATACCGGAAAGAGAAGTAATATCCCTAGCACATGTATTATCACCTCACCAATAGTCGTAGTAGTGACTTTTATAAAATAAAAAACTATTTCGTATTTCTTGGATTGCAAACATAGGAAGTTAGTTATGTAATCATGCAACTGTTAATCACAAATAAAAAATTCGTCGGAACCTAATAAAAGCGCATTCTAGAACTAATGATAATCAACCGAAGGCGAAATTCTTCAAAATAAAAGCTTCCTAACAGTTGAACATTGCTTTTTAATAAAATTTTTCGGGACATATACTCACACATATCAAAAAATTCTTAACTCCATCTCTACACGTGCATATGAACTTACACAGCCATACCTTCTCCTTGCGTGATATTCTAAAGTAAACTCTCAGGGAGGAGAGATGAGTTTTATTTGAATAAGAATAAATTGCTTGTAAAATAAGGGAGACTAAATTAACTTTTGTTTGGGCTTTATATTATCGAGGGCGTCGTCGTAATTATTCTGACGCTGTCTTATTATAATAATTTACATCCCACACATGAATAAATTTATGCGCAGATACTTAAATGTGTCCATGCTCACACCTTGGCATATACACAGATATATTTGAAGGTATATGTGTGCACATTTCACAACACATTTCATAATTTCGTTCGACTTGGTGAATAATAATAAAAATAAGAATTAAGCAACAATATATATGCAAGTATTGAAATAGCGTTAGAAAAAATTTAAGAATAAATGGATATTATAGCTTTATTTTGGGTATCCAACAAATTATGTATATTCTTCCCATCCCATGCAAATTTCGTTGGGATAAATCAATGAGAGAAAACTGCATACAAAAGGGCTTATTTGCCTAGAAATCCACTTAATTCAATTGACCTGAAAATCAAATATTCTTACTTTACGTAGATAAACTAGACAAATTTTTGCTCACATTGAAAAGTATGGTTGAGTCACATCAATATTTACATAAAAAGGGCGGAACCGGGATGAAACATGCTGATGCCGTTATAAGGCACTTAATGCTCATCGTTCCATATTAGGTTTTATTCTCCCACTGCCTAAGGGTCCATAAATAATTGGCCACTACACCCTACGGGTAACCTTATTCGATATTCCCTGCGTTAACGTTCCTCATCGTGTCTTAGAACGACTTCGATATTAATCGATCTTCGACTAAATCAGATATACCAAGAAAAGTTTAAACTTTTTGTGCTGTAGATATAGTTTTAAAGTCGACAAAAGAGTGACTATTGATCAGCTTTTTCTAGTCTTTGTAACAATTTGTAAATACTTTTCCAATAATAATCCAATCTCATGTAATTTGCTAGGTAGAAACTTATTCAATATTAAAAAATGCTTATGTTAAAATAGAGCACAATCAAAAAACAATAAATTACAAACATATTTTGCATACGACCTGATATATGCACTTCATCCATATTTCCTCAGCCATTAGCACGTCGGCTCTGATGGAGTAGGTTTTATTCAATTGAGTTGTCATGTGCGAGTGAAACAATGTCAATTCTATCATCTTGCACTGTGTTGCGATCTTGCTTTAACTTTATTTAAGCGATTCCGATCTCCTCCTTAGAAATGTTTACAGGTCTTGACATTTCTTTAGAGCGGCGTATACTTTTTTATTGTTTTAGAATGTTGACTTCTTTCTCCCCCTCTTACCTTAATTTTATGTAGTCCTCTTTATACACGCATTCGTTCTCTTTGCGGCGGTATTGGAAAAGCTCTCAGGACTGTGTATAAGTACTCTCGGGCAGTCCTTTCATACATTAAATGTACATGAATTTAAATTTTTTACAGATTCTACTAAAAAATTTAAGAAATAAGACTTTCTCTTTTATCTTTTCAGATGCAGTTAACGAATGTTTTAGCTGGCTCAATATTTATTTTAAAAAATAGACGCACTAGTCGTAGCTTAGTAAGCTTGTACTAAACAATCTTTTGGCAACTCAATATTTTATTATTAAGTTTATATTGCTTAGTAGTTGTAAATTGTTATACTTAATTTTTTTTGGAAATGGTAGTTGCGCTTTAATTAAATAATCGAAATAAAACGAAGCTTTGGAACAAGACTTTTTTTGCTTTTAGTACATCCTTTTTGCAGAGATTTCCCAGAAAAAAATTGTGAACTATCTCGCTTCGAGAAGAAAAAAGGTAGGTAACAAATATGTAAGTTACAATCACAAAAATTATTTGTTCGGTAACAGAATATGTCAGTATATACTTTCAAATATAACAATTAGTTAATTACATACAAATATAACTTAACCTAACATTCAGATTTAAAAGACAAATAATTTTATATTACTATTAATTAAAATACGCAGACTTAGAAGCATGGCGCTTTCTCAGTTCACTACTAGAAAATGTACACTCTAAGAAATATACAAAAAGTCTGACCAATATTGAATAATCGTTTTCTGGTGGCCAAATTAATTCTAACAGTTATATATAAAGCTTCAGAATTGTTCTAGATCGACTCTGATAAAAAATAATATATATTTTCATAACGAAATCAGCATTCATATTATGTGGCATTATCAGCTCATTAAGCAAAGATTTGCAACAATTTAAAACTACTCTCTTTGACAGTTCTCCGATTATTTACGATGCTAAGATTCAAAGTGTATAGATTTTTGGCGAATTCACTTTCAAGTTATATATACTATTTAATATTTTAATGAAATCTTCTTTTGATGTAACAACAAATAGTACATTTAGAATCATGTTGAATAGCTTTGAATAGCTGGCGAAAGTATAGAATTGTGAGGTGAAATGCAAACAATCTTATGTTATTTACCAATACCTATTTTTTAAAAAGTGAAATAGTTACAGTGAATGTGAATGCTCCAAAGGGCAACACAGAAAATTGCAAAATATGCGTGATATTCAGGCAAAATGGTAAAAAAGTTTTAGAAACAGAAATTTCGACCTAAACGATTGAGGTACATTGAGTTTATAAATATTTCCCACTGATTGATTCATATTTCTTATCAATTTTAATTTCAACTATCCTTATTGTTCATTGTACCACATGAGTTTAAAAGTTTTTGGCTTAACTATTTGGCACAACCGTGATATCGACGTCCAGTCTATCCAATATCCAATAGTGAAACCCAAAAATCCTTTAGATCGATATTCAAATAACGCGGCAGTCATCGTGCGCAAAGACTTTTCATTTGTAAATGTATATAATGTTAACTAACTCAATAAAAATTTCACGAATTTTCACAATGCTTTTTGGATTTCCTGTCTCTTTTGGCCTTCATGAACGAGGTGAATCATTACTTGACCATTGAATATGATAGAGCAGATTCGCCGAAACACTTATCAAGACATTGCTTTGCACTAACCATTTCAGACCATATAACATTATATATTTCCATTTCAAATAGTCTTTCTGAAGAATTACCAAGAATTACTAGAATTAAGAAGAAGAATTTTATTGTTCAGATTTGTATCATTAAACAATGAAAGCGCCCTTTGTAAAAATAAAAATCAGTTAAATTATATAAAGAAATAAGTTCAAGCCTATTTTCAGGATCCCTTTTCTGTAGAAAAGCATTAAGGTAAACTACATAAAATGAAGGCGATCCATCAATCTCAAATCAGAAAATATCCTGAATAATTGAATAGTATTACTCAAAACATTAATCATCAAACCAGAGTACCGTTAAATGGACAAAACACATGCCCTTAGAAATGTTGGACTTTTGTTGGACATTGAAGTGATTTGGAAAATATTAATACGAAATACATACAGATATACAAATTATCGTAAAAGTAAAGGAACGTTTCGAAATTTGGTTTATGCGAACGCTGTCTCGTTCTCATAACTTCCAGAACGACCTCTCAAACGTTTTCCAGTCACCTAATATTTATTTTACTTTTTTAACCTTTCTAGTGACCTACTTTTGTGGCCCCCTGCGGTTCAAACGACAAATCTGTTAACAATCGTTAGCAAAAGAGAAATGTCCAACTTAACTTTGTATTTAACAGTATTTAACCCGTTGTTTTCACTTATGTTGGCTGTCATCAATTCTAAATTTAAGTGTTATGTGAATTATATATGGTATTATATAATATAATATGGCTTAATGTGATATAATATTGAATTGTAAGTAATACTCCATAGAATAAAATAAAACCAAATCTTGTAAAGGAATTCGAGTTTGTATACTCGTGCATTCATTAGGGGATGAGGCATAGCAGTTAACTACCACTGGCGACATCTGTTGTAAAACAGCAACACTAAGTCAAGTTCTAAAAGTTCTTAGTTCTTCTAAAACACTTATTCAAAAGCTATCTAATCGTGGTGAGTCACATCGAACCCACCATGACGCAATTTTGCATGTTTGCCGTTTAGAAACTTTAGGCATAAACAAATAATGTTTTGTTTACGTCAAATAAAAGAAAGCAAAAATTCGTAGCAAAATGCAGTGGCGATAATTTTATTTTGACGGCGAAAGCATACACATACATATGCTTCGAACATATGAGTTGATAATGTTGACGTAGGGATAACGAAAATTCATTGAAAGTTTTTTACTTTTGCTTAAAGGAATTTCAGCTAAGATTGTCACACTAATTCCTAAGTAATAAGAAAGGCCAGAATCCATTTAAGAATATATAGATTGTTATTTAATTCTACCCATCTGTATATGATATAAAAATTCCAAAATTTTCCTCTGTATGTGGAATATTAAATATTTAAATGTTTTCGAATCCAAATTAAATATGCATTATCATATAATTTGAAATTGCATTTGATTGTGCGAATTAATCTTACTCACGAACACTTAAGAATAGCTTCATCGAGATTAGGTATTAATATGCGTACATTTTTATACTATCGCAAAATGTTGCAACAGAGTATATTAGTCTCCAAACGGTTAGAATTATATATACCAAAATGATCAGGTTGACGAGATAAATTGAATTCCGGATGCATGTTTGTCTATCCGCATGTCCGTATGTCCGTCTGTCCGTCCGTACAAGCGATAACTTGAGTAAAAACTGAGATATCTTGATGAAACTTTTTACACGAATTTCTCGGCACTATAGGAAGGTTGGAATTGCAGCCACATTATTGCCGCACCCACAAAATGCCGTTAAGCGAAAACACATAAAAGGCTTTAATTAAGCAACATATTAAGATGCAAAACTGCAATTTGGTACAAGTCTTTCTAGCACCTCCTCCTAGAGTATGAAATTTTATTAATCATTAAATTTCACAGTTAAGATGGTATGGGAGGGCTGAATGGGAATCAGTCTAAAAACTGGACCTGGACTGGCCTTGCACCGCCCACTCTTATGTTAAGTTTTATATGCCAAGAACTACTTCAGCAATGTCAACAAAATAATATATCACAATATAATATAACCCTGACATCCTTATGATACTGGGTGAAAATGGTCGATATCGGTCTTTAACCAATTCTCCTTTCCATATAGCGCAATTTTAAATTCTATCTTACATCTTCATTTTACAGTATATAATTCAAGCACCGATTAAGACATCGGAATAGAATATTTACATAAATAGTGCCCTTCAGGTATGCCATTTCCTGCAAAAAAATTATGTAAATATGAAAATATCTTCTCAAGCCCCCTATACCGAATACGTTGACCTAAGTGCCTATGGTTGATTTATGGATGGAAAATGACGGTCAATCTGTGAGATATATTAATAAAATTCGGGAAACGTCTTTCTCTAAAAATGGTGTCTTTATACGACATATGGATATTTCGCATGGCCCCATAACATATTGGTTTTCAAACATCCAAGTAGGTTTATACTGTATTTATCAATCAATATGGCAGATATCGTAGCAAAATTAAGTGAATGACAATCTTTGATACTCTATAGTTTCGTGGCGAAAATGGGCGAAACCGGTCCACGAATAATTATTACCCCACCATTAGAATTTTCGTTACTCTAGTGGACTTTATGTCGAATAAATTGGTAAAATTGTCAATTATCTCATAATAAGATAACATAAATTGCGAGAGTATGAAATGTTAGGTTGCACCGGAACGTAGCACTTTCTTACTTGGTGGAATAAAAATTAATGCTGACACATTATTCCACCATATTTAAAGGATCCAGCGGTAGTCGAGTGGTGCTCGTAGCTTTGTTATTACTTGCTGCAATAACATAAAATTGATTTATATGTCATGAAAAAATAGGATTTAATAAGATGTAGTTAAATAAAAGTTCTTACTTATTGTCCAGTTGAAGGAAAATCTTTATATTCGTGATAGAAAGGCTAGGCGAAAATCTTTTTCTAGTAATAAATTATAGTATGCTCCCATAAGTATAACGTCACATATAACTTCTTGTCAGAAGTTCTTGTTGTCAGAACACTACTCAAGCTTCGACAATTTATAATAGGTTTGGCGGTGTTTAGGAATACGGACTTTGTTAATTAATTCTTCCTCGTATATGAATCTATGCGACGAAAATATAAATTTTCTTTAAAAAAAATTTGTAAAACATCTCTAAGTTAATCGAATTTACCTATTAATTTAACTGCATAAAGTCTTTCATGTACTATGTCTTAGAAATCACAATAATGTGGGATCGTTTATTTAAAAGAAAGAAGTAGATTTTAAAATCAACCCTCTATCTGAAAATGTTGTATTAGTACAAACGAAGATGAATTGTAAAGCTTCCAAGCTTGTACTTTCCAAGTTTTCGAATTTACTCAGGTTAATACCTTTAAGCCACCGCAGCTTATAGCAGGTGATTTTGTTTTTAGTAGGACCTGCAAAGGCTATCTCAGTGATATTCATTGTAGATGAAGGAAATTGTTATGTTTTTGTTTATATATTAAGCTTACTGCAACCTCTCAAGTTGCTTAACAATGAAAATATTAAAACTATCAACAACAAAGAAAACTTATCGGCACAAATTATTACGGTACGGGTTATTCCAAGGGAAAGTTATTACCGTAGTCGTTAATATGCTTAGTGGCAAAGAAAATCAACATATAAAGAACGTTAAGATGTTACTGATTTCATTTATCGCTCGATTAACGGTTGATAGTACTTGTAAAAATAGAAAATTTAACATTGAATAAAACAGTATGACTTAAAAAAGGTACAAGGATAAGCATTAAAATTCACTTTGTCCAGAAGGAGAGGTCAACAACTCTCGCAACATGTTGTAACAGAGCATAATAGTTTTGTTCACCTAACGGTTGATGGTAACAACTAAAACTAATCAAGGTAGATATAGAGTTATATATATTTAAATGATCAGGATAACGAGACTAGTTGAATTCCGCGTGACTTTCCGTCCGTCCGCCCATCGGTTTGTTGATGCAAGCAATAACGTAAGTAAAAATTCAGATATCTAAATAAAACTTAGCAGACCTATTCCCTGGCACTCTGAGGACGGCACGGCAGTAATCAGCACAAAATGTCGTTAAACGAAAACCTATAAACTGCTATAACTAAGCTCACAATTAAGACATAAAACTCCAGTAAATTCGGTGAATTCGGTGAATAGTGAATCATAATAGAGAGGGGCATCTGTTGGTTGAAAATTTGTAGAAGGTAGTGGTTGGCTCTGCCCCTAATAGGTTTAATGTATATATCTTCCAAAATACTAAAACTCCATCCATTAAACTTACTGAGGACAAATCCTTTCAGCACCTCCACAAACAGTGTGAAATTAAGTGCAATCGGATTATAACCACGCTCATCTCACATACAAAGTTTATGTTGAAAACTGCTAAAAGTCCTTTAACACGCTGAGAAACTGCCTCAGAAGCATTAAATTTTACAGCTAAGATAGTACCAAAGAGCTGCATAGGAATCCGTGTAAAATTTGGACAATGGGAAATGCACCACCCTTTTTTAGGTGAAATCTCATATCTCAAGGACTACTATACCCCTTTCAACCAAATTTGATGCGTGACATGATATTTGGAACCTTATGTTACAATGTGAAATTGAGGAGATCGGAATCCAACCACGTCTACCTCCCATATATCATAATTTTAAATTCCAAATGATTCTTTCACTTTACGATATATAAATCAATTATCAAGGACGATATCGGAATAAAACCATGAACATGAAGACCTACCGTCTTTAGGTATGCCATCTTACACCTAAAAATTGTGAAATGCGGATTATAATTGTCAAGCCCCAGATACTGAATTTGTGGACCCAGTGCCAGTTGCTGACTTTTTACCAAAAATACCGATCAATCTCTGTGATATATTATTAAAATTCAGAACAAATCTTTGCTTAATAATATTGTGCCTTAGTGCGATATAATACTTCCCCAAGGGTCCATACACCTCATATAAAAATTTTCGAACTTCTGGTTAACTTTTAACGTATGCATCGGCCGATATGTGAGTTACCTCAATAAAATTAAGTTATGCTTATAATTAAGTTGTGCTTAAAATGGACAAAATCTATTAAAATACTTGAATACTTCCCCTGGCTACCACATACCTAATGTAAGGATTTTCAAACTTCTAGTTGACTTTATACCATATATAAGGGTCAATATATAAGATATCTTAGCAAAATTAAGTGAACGTACAATATTGGATATACCATAGTTTAATTCCGAAAATGTGTGAAATCGGTCTACAAATTATCTCAGCTACAAATAATGTTTTTCGTTATTCTAGCTTCTAGACTTTGTGCAAAAATTTTGGGCAGTATATGACACACCTTCACAAAATTGCATAGAAGCATATTCTCTAGTATACTTGTGTAATGCTAAAAGTTACTGCAATCAGTCCCAAACCTTCCCCTAACTCCAGTATAACCGATATAGGAATTTACAAATTTAAAGCTAGTGATTTCCGACATTCCATCTGACTTAAAACCGTTTGTGTTGGACAATGTGTGTAATATTTAAAGGAAATTAAGTGGACACACTATGTTAAACATAATGTGATTTATCGCTGAATATGAATGAAGTCGATTTAGACCTTGGTCTCAACACCATATCCCTAATAAAATTATTTCGAATTCTCTGGTTGACCTTTTCCTAATATACTCAAAATATTAATTTTAGCCCTTTTGGCTAACTTTATATTACATATATCATTTAGGTTATTTGGGTTGATTTTAATATAATATAAATATTTCGGACACTAAGCAAAATGTGCTAATGAATGATTCTTGAACTTATAAAATAAGATAAGATACCAAATATGATTATAACCCAATCACAATTTTATCGAATGAATTTTATAATTAATATTGAATTCTTACACAACAATTTTTAATACAAAGTTCTACCAACATCTGGAAATATGCCCCCGGCTTTGATTTTTGTAAATTGCGAGAGTATAAAATATTCGGTTACATCCGTTTTAAACCTGGTAGGTTTTGTAATGAAAAAACGTTTAAAAAATTAAAGAGTTTCGGTAAAAATAAGATGAATAAAATAAACAAAAGTTAATAGATTCGACTCCTAAAAGCTCATCCTAAAAAGAAGCTCCTAAACGCGACCGAGAGCATTTGTTGGACTAAACCAATTATGCAAAAAAGGTAGGTAATTTTGGGAATGACGAAAATGTTTACATCCTTCTCTCTCAAAGTAAACATTTGAGGCAACAACTTCCCCTCACAGATGGACGGACATAATACAAATGACAGAAAATTCGAATTTTTAATATTATTATGTTCTTAGACTATGTCCTTCGAGTTTAATGGCATAATGCATTATGAATTCTTGTCTCAAGGTCGAACGGTCAATAAGGAGTACTGCCTACAACGCCGTTTGCGTGAAGCAATCCGAAAAAACGCCCGTATTTGCGGAAAACCAATTCAAGACTTTTGCTCACTTTTGTTCAACTCTGCTCACACTTCGTTGATTGTTCGTGAATTCCTGGCCAAAGACAATACTGTGACGATGCCCCAGCCTCCATATTCGCTAGACCTGGCTCCGTGTAACTTTTTCCTATTTCAAAAAATAAAGAGAACCTTGAAGGGCCGTCGTGAAGAGCTAAAGGCTATCCCAAAAACAGAGTTTGAGAAGGGTTTCGACGATTGGAAGAAGCGCTTTCAGGCATAAGTGCATAATATCGAATGGAGATTATTTTGAAGGAGAATTATTAATGACAACATTAATGAAGACGAATGAGTAAACATTTTTTTCCAAAAAACGAAAACCACACCACATATGAATAAAAACAGAAATTTCTTATTCGAAGACAAAAAATAATTATTTCGGTCTTTAAACTCGACAATTGAAGTTTCGCTTTTTTATATGAATTTTCATATTGGTAAATTTCTTGTAATCGTAAAATTATCGATATTTATTGTTCATTTATATTCAACTGATGTTCGGGAGTCAATGAAAATAATATTTACAAAACTAAAGAAATCAATCTCTACTAATCAGCTAACTATCTCCTTTTCATAGAAGCAACTAGTATTTTTTACGTACGAATGTCTACAAGGTGTCGGGTACAAAAATATACCAGTGTCATACTACGAGTAGTTGAAAAAAGTTACATGTCTATCTAATTTAATTAATTTTATAAGGAGCAATTTTAATTTTTATTTCGTTCAGGTCTACCGTGTTTTTATCCACAGATTACTGATTCCCTACCTACCGAAAACCGTTTTCTTTCATGAAAATAGATTTTTTAACAATTTTGTTTTAATCGAAAGCTTTTCTTTTCTCTTTTAGTTCAATTCTCTTTTAGTCAAGAGCCTCCAAGAATAGTATTTTGTTTGACTAGCTTGATGTTTCACTACAGGCTTTATACATTACATTTGTAAGCATATGTGCATTTAACTTGTAATATATTCGAAAATTATTGATTCCGTCAAGCAATGGCAATAATTTTAAGGACAGGATTGTTACAGCAATATAACCAGTTATAAATAAATTGACGCTCTTCGGGAGCAAATTTTTAGAATGAAAGAAAAGCTTTTACTGAATCGCCGATGACAAGCAGCTGCCTGTCAACATTCTCAAAGCGACAAAATAATAACAATTTATCAAAATTAAGTAAAGAAATTCAAATTCAAATTCCAAAAAGAACAATGGAGGAATTACTACAAATTCCATAAAAAAGTATGTGTAAGGCGCCATTATTGTTCAACTCACGAAAGGTAGTAGAAACATATGCACAAACATATAAAATATCGGTGGCGAACAATAAAAATAATAGTGCAGGGATAAAACAACAGAGAGCACCGAATGATCAGAACAAAAGGAAACAGACATCTCTGCAACTGCAGACTAATGGAAAAAGGAGATGCTACCAAATGTGATAAGTATGTATGCATGTGTATATGAAAATTCGGCAAAGGATAATGTGTAGAAATTTTAAATTCATTTTGCATTCTTCCATAAAAAACAACACATTTTCAAACGTACCGGGCATTAAAAGGTAAAGGACAATGGATGTTGCTTATCGTTGTGGTAATGGTGGAGGGAAAGAATTGAAAGGGTTGCAAATGCTGGTTACCGTTACCATTGCTTTGCTGTTGTCGCTGAATCACTCGTACTTCGATAAACAATGGGTTGGGTTTGAGTTTGAGATATTTGTATTTTGTGAATTGGTCGACTGACTTCGCAGAGGCTGGTAAAGCGGTAATGAAATTGAATGGGATGGGACCGGTTGAGCTCGGACGCCTTACCTTACATCGGATTGGTTTGAGTTTTGTTCAGGATTGTTAAGCATGGGATGTAGAATGCGTAAGTGAGGCTGTTCCTTAGCTTTCTTGCTCTAAAATGGGGTATCCTTTTTTCACAATATGATTTCAGTGAATTTTAATTTTTCGTCTGTGGTGGTAGTTTTTATTACTTCTATTTTTATGGTTTGTATTTATTGTTGTAGTCGACATTTGGAACAATAAGAAAACTACGTTGAATTAATTTGAAAATCATGGCTGCCTTCCAGGGCTTTTGCATTAAGTATCCGAGAATAAGGGTATTTTGTTCTATTGTAGTCCGGTCATGATTACGCTAAGAGTTAGGTTGATGAAGGTTTCGTTAGTCACACACTCTATCTCACAAATAGATTTTGTAAATGTTTGCGCACATGTGCATGAATATGGTAATTTTGGTATTTATTATATGCTCTATGCCTTCTGCAATGGTATCCCCAATTTAGTTTCTATTCAGCAGCTTTCGACCTTTTATTACGGTGTTTTTTGTTTGTATTTGGAAACGTTATTTTAAGTACGTGTGAATGCTTGAATGAGACGCGGTGATACTCTTGATAGAAGTCTGTAGAGCGTTTCCCTCTCCCCATCTAGTTCTAAACTCTTTCCACCCCGACTCTTGAGCTGGCATTTATATACATATGTATGCACATATGTATGCATGCATGCATGTTTAATTCTGTCTTTATATCTCTACGAGTACATTTGTTCAGAGGCATACATTTTCTATGGAGTCTGTTGATGATTGGCAGCAGAGTAGGTAGTATAAAATGGCGTCTGTAATTTGTTTAGACTTTCATCCTTTTTGGCATTCGTTTCGCTGCTACTGATCCTTTCTGTTTCAGTTCACTTTCATTTACCAAGCCGTCATTAATATTGCCTGCAAGTATAATATGAGTATGTGCAAGCCACGTGTACAGATTTGGAAATGTTTATATATAAATGTGTGTATGTAAGTTATTTATACATACCAAAATGTCTAATTTATGTTTCTTAATTTTGCAAAAACCAAAATTAACAAATGTGCTTTCTCACAAAATGTATTAAATGGTTTTAATAATTTCATGTAAGAGCAAAAACTGCTTTGAGTCAATAAAGTTTTTCAAATTTTAAAATTGTTTGTTAGTTGAATTTTAAGTATATTAAGTATCTTCGAAATTTGAACGGTGAACATAGCCTAGATTAATTATGCATCAGACCGAAAGTATGCAAACTGATCTACAGATATTTGAATAACTTTTATTAAAATCTGTTGAATATTAGATTCTCCTAAAAATTCTAAGCTATAAATTTTTCTACAAACTGTGCCTTGTAGTTTGGTTACCAAATTCAAAATTACTTTTAAGATATTATTATGTAAAGGGCTTCCCTTAATGCAGAAGAGTTTCCCAAGAAGAAACAGAAAGCACAAGACACAAGAGACAGTAATTAATTTCTAGAATTAAATAATTTTCTTGTAATTAGTTAAAACTTCAGTAAAGTGATAAAGACTTAATTCTACATATAATATGTAAATATAATATTCTGAGAGATTCTGTAAATATATTTGTTAGCCTTCATAATGAGATAGTTGAAATCTCAAATTTTGTTCCTCCACGTTCCCAAACTCCTAAACTCTTATCCATTGTTTCTCCGGATGCTGAGAGCAACGTTAAGAGACGAATTTTGGTTCCTCATCCGGTACTAGAATAAAATTTATATTTGGGTGAAGAATAAAACCAAAACTTAAAAAAAATATGTAAAATTGTATGCTTTCAGTATTTTTATGTCTAACAAATTTTTTATTCCTAAGGGCGATATTGAAAATTATTTAATTCCTTCACTATGACATATGTTTTTTTATTCCCACTCATATAGAAGTCGTGGCATTATTAAGTTCAACTTTTCAGTTATTTTAACAAAAATTTTTTTTATTTGGTTTTTGGCAGATGATTTTGTTCAAGTTTTTTGTTAAATTTCTCCCTTTAAGTAGTTTGGAATCATTTTTCAAATTTATTTAATTGAAATATTAATTTCGCCTTACATTTTTGTCATCGAAATCGTCGCTTATTTCTTTTTAGACATGGACCGTACTTACGATCCTCCCCTTCAATTATGTGAGACAAGCCCAATTAGTTCCTCTTCAACCTTTGCTAGCCTGAAGCTTGTGACAAACTCTATCGAACGATCACCCTTGCTTATAAATAAGCGAATACCTCGTGTTCTGAGTTTTTCGTTTTAGCCACATAACCTCTTAGCTCTGCCAGAGGAAGTACCAGTTTTTGATCTGAAAATTGTTACACACTTATGGCACTTGTAAAAGCACTAGCAATGTGCAAGGATGCATTTTCAATTTTTTTCCGCAACAATTTTACATAAAAATTTTGTATCATCATAAAATTGTGCTTCTGATAGTAGTATCCATGAATATTTATTACTTTTGCCGTTTTAATTCTTAAATGTTCCTCAAAAGAAACAGGAAAAATCAATATACTTTTTGGAATCATATATTGTTTGTCCATTTATGCTTATTCGCATATATTCATACATAAAGAATAGTTTGCATGTATTGTTGCAACCAACAAACATTTACAACCAACATTTATCATTAAAAAAAATTTAAGCTGCATCTTTCTATCAATGCATATATTTATAGACACATATATGTACACCCCATCATATAGAAATATAAATAAGTACACAAGTTTTCCACATGTCCACATTTAAGTGAAGGGGAAGTCGTAGACAGGATTGTCTGGCTGCCCGTCATTTGTGGCTCCCACAGCAAAACTCACAACTTCAATAGACACAGCCAATTGCATGGTGGAAAGAGGTGAAAAAGTCACATGTGCATAATTTTTAACTTATAGCAAACTCCTAATTTAAAGCTGAGAGACCAACAGTGGCATCAGTGCTTGCAAAGTATCTAGCACTCATCACAACATGCATTTACATAAGTATGTGCACAATATATACAATATGGATGTAATAATGTTATTTCTTTCCAACCTGATAGTGAACTTTTTTATAAAATCTCCGATGAAGATGGAGATGTGATATTGGTATAATATAAGGAGCGGGGGATAATAAAAAACTAATATACACTCGAATTTTTATATAAAGTATATATATGCACATATACACTAATATAATTAAATACTTTTACGTATACATTTTGTACGTAAACATTTGTTTCATCGTAGACTAACTTGCCTATGCACATTACTGAGTATATTCTCAAACTCACCACTGGAGTTCTGCTGCATTCATATATACATTCATACATACATATATGCATATGTAATATATATTAATGTAAGCAACGAAATTTTCAAACAACACATACTGCTTACTCGTAAACTTATTTTATTTTATTTTCTAGGTTAACTCTTTTTGCACAAATCCACCCAACCTTACCACCTATTCTCATTCTTTTCACAACAATCACCCTTTTTTCCTACGCTCCATCTTTGCTGACAAAGCCAGCGCGCCAACATGGCCAATCCGAAAGAAGCAACAGTAGGTGGAGCTAAAAAAAAAGCCAAAAAATCCCAATGGAGAAAAATGAGAGCGAAAAATCAACAAAATCTCGTCGACTGCATGAATTCACATTCAAAAGTACAGAAAAAGTTGTCAAGGGAGATATCTCACTTTTTTCGACGTTTTTCTATACTCATACAAATACAAAATTCTATATACTCGTATACCACGTAAACGCAATTGGAAAGGCACGAAAGGAGTAGAACAACATATATACTACCGAATCGCAGTGGCGACCACATCACCACTGTGGCATTGGTAAGCCAGCAGACAAAAACAACAATAACAATTGAATATACTACCATCCAAACATGTGAACAGCAAATGCAAATTAAAAAAACCGCACAGTGTTGCAAAATGGGAAATCGTTTACGAACTTGTTTACATATCTATATACTTTATAGTATACCCAAAGATGAATAGGAATTGAATTTTTTTCTTTAAGGTGTACAGTTTGTCAATTAATTGCTTGCAAAATGAAAAGCAATATGAAAATTTAGTTTTGGGCTTATTTTTTGATAATAGAAATAAATGTTTTTTAGTTTTAGTTTTAGTTTTCTTTTTTCATAGTACTATAGGTGAATGAATATTAAATCTATTTAAGGCACAAACAGTTCAAAAGGTAAAACAAAAACTTTAAAAACAACAAAATATGCATTAACTTAAATATTGTGCTCTCAATTAATTCTTAGCAAAATTCAAACATATTTTTTATATGAAGCTATAACTATGTAACAAAAGCTAAATTTAACTTATATTTAGTATGTCGGCCCTCTACATTGCTGCAATCACGTAAACGACGTATCATTCAGTGAATTAAGTTTTGAAGATTATAAACTAGGGGTATTCTGTTCCACTATCCACTGAATAGCCCTGATTAAAGTATTTTTATTTGTCGAGTTTCTTTTAGTTACTCTTGTTTTCAAAAACACACAAGTTTTCAAAGGGGTTAAAGTCAGGGCTCTGGGCAGGCGTGTCGATAACTTTACTGTAATTGCACAACAAAGATTCAAATAAATGAAAACTTAATAGCGTTTCTGGTCAATTCATTTTTAAAATATATATATGTATATTATTTTTTTTACATCATTAAAAAAACAGCTCTCCAACACCTTCAGAAGAGGCACACTCCCAAACCTTTACAGAAAGCTTGACAAACTTTACTACGGTGTATAATAACACCGTACAGCTTTGTTGTAAAACTGTATTGGGTTTTCTCCAAACCCAGCTTGGTCCATCGTGGTTATACATCAGCAAATCATAATTTTAGTTTCCTCACAAATTACAATATCATCCCAATGTTCTGGTGGCTTGTTGACATGAACAATCGAAAAGTTCATACGCCTTTCAATATTCAGTGTGAAGAGCAAATATTTTTTCATGGATATTTTCGATGAGTGTTTATGGTTTTTGGAACCTTTTTGACGGTCTCATGGAACACTCCCTTCCTACAATCATCTTCCAAAGCAGATACCAATTGTCTCAAACTTTTTTTTGGGATTAATGTAAATCTTTTTAAATATTTTTAATTGGTCGCATCTATTAAGCTTCGATGGTCTGCCTCCTTAGTGCTTTAATTCTAAGCTAATTTGTTTTTCAACGCATTATATTACAATTTGCTCTTAGTTTAATTTCGTACATTTCAGATAATTTATCATGGTCAAGGTCATGTTCCTTTGTGGTAGTTGAAATAAACCAACTGAATACGATTTTACCCAATTCGCTTCCCAAACATTTTAGAAATATAAGTAATTGATTATGAGCACTGCGCAGAAAGAGCAAATTGAAATGAACAAATTGTCCATTCGTAAGAAAAACGTGCAAGTTTTATCATGTTGTCGAAGAAAAGTCCGTTATGTTGTTCCGTTAGCTCGTTCTTCTCGCTTTTCCTCTTGTACTAACATTTTGCAAATAATTAATTGATAAGCTGTATATGAGTGTATAAAAAATATTTAATATTAAATAAAATTTTCTAATATGCCTTTTACGGGCGACGGTTATTCTAGTAACTCGTGCTACGTGAAACAAAATGAAAACAGGATAGTAATCTACATAAGTCGTGCCTTTCTAGTTTTCATAAATTTTTCGCAAAATGGCGGACTTGTAACAAAAGATGAAAAATAACACCAAAATTCTTCGTAGTTTCTTAAATAATGTTACTGTGAAACTACAGTTAAAATTTCAAGTGGATACGAGCGATAGTCTCCAAATGGCAATTTTGCCCGATTTGAAAAAGACAGTTACGAAAAACACGCGTTTAAAAGTTTTACGCGCTAAAGCTGACTGACCCAAACGATCGACACTACAGCGGGTTGGACAGGGAATTTTTGTTTCACTATGATGACAATTAAATAATGCTTTGAGGGCATTAAAGTGTACTTTAAGCAAAAAAAAAAAACAATTTAAGTTTTTGAAAATCCTATATTATTCTAATCTCTTAAGGCTATTATGGACATTAATTTTGAATATATTTCAGGGTATCATTCTTATATAGTTGGTAATATTCAAAGAAAAAAATACTTCCTAGATACACAAACATTTAGATGTAAGTAATGACCTCATTCAATATTCAGGCACCGTCATAATTGCATCTGCCCTTTTAACCGTTGATTTTTTTTTAACCAAAATATGCTTTCACTTTCCTTTCCTTCCCATTTTTCCTTCACATTTTAAAAATATTCTTATGTGACGAAAAATTATTTTCATAATTTTTCCAATTTTTTCAAAGCTATTAGTGTTTGCAAAAATTAATGTCAATCAACTTCAAATAATCCCACAGTATTCCCTTTCTCTTATAAAAATTTCGAAACGGACCTATTTACACGTATCTGAGCATGAGGTGCACACGTACGCTTTTGTATAATTACCAATAGCCTAGGGTGCACATGGGTGAGTATATATCTATCATACACGCCCTAATGGCACAAATGCATATTTGTGAGTTAGATAAACTCCATTTTGGTTATCCAACTTACACCACTTATCAGGAACAATTCGAAGTAGACATGTACATATATATGTACATACATCCTACTTTCTTTCATTCTCTTTATATTATCTAACAATAAGATATTCTTTTCGGTTACTGTACATCGTTTGGCAATCAGCGATCGTGAATTTCATCTTCATACTGAGCAATTTACTTAGACCGGAAACTTGCTTACACATATACACTTAGGTATTTACCTACATAGATATCTAAATAATATATACCATTATTTACAATTGTCACTTTCAGAAGCTTAGTACAGTTTTAAATGGGTGATTTAGCTGATGAATTACATTAATTTATTTAATACTCTCGCAACATGGTGTAACATTGGTGTAACTCCCAAAACTAATCGGGATAGATATAGAGTTACATATTTCGAAATTATCGGTATTTTGATACTACTCGATTTCATGATGTCAGTCTAAGCGTCTGTCCGTCCGTCTATCCTTGCAAGGGATATCTTAAGTACAAATTTGGATTTCTTCACTCATCCTCACAGTCTTCTGATAAGTTTAATATCTCACAAACTACAAAAGACATATCAACTACACTAAGTGAAAGTACTACGGTTATAGTTTGGAAATACTAAATCGGACACCATTTCACATTCCATCAGATTACTTCACCTCAAAATAGATGAATAAAGCATCAATGAAGATTTTGGAATAAAACATAAGTCATCTAATTTGTGGCAAATTTCTTCTAAAAATGGCCGCCATTTTTTCTAGCACCCTAGATACCGAATACGAGGGCCTCTAAACCTTTGCCTGACTTCTGGTACTAACAAGGGATCAAATTGATAGACTTTGTGCCGAATATATCGGTTAATAAGAGAAATATTTTAAAGATATTGAATGAAATTTCATTTTAGCCACGTGATTCTTGCGATAAAAATTTATGTAGTTGGTTTATGCGTTCCCATAACCCATCTATACTCAAATTGAATATTTCCGTCCTTCTGGTTGATTTTAGTCGACTTATAATTTTATTTAATAAGGAATGTCGAATTCGTACAGAATTCGTATGATCCTTGCAAATTACGATATTATATAACATATTCTGTTAAATTGCGTACTTAGCCCTTCCTTACTTGTTATTTTTAAACTAATGCATTCCTCGCATCTCCTTTACTGTAGAATAAGTGCAGATTAATAAGTAGTGCAGAATAATTGTCTTATTCATAACGTATATATATGCATTATATATCTTTCTGTGTGAACAAATACTTTCTCCTATATTGATAACACTTCTTCTACATAATCACAGAAAGGATTTTAAGGATGCTAACGCGCAGGTCTCTGTGGGCAGTGAGGAATACCGCAGATGGCAAAGATGCTGACAACTTACCGTTAATGGTTGAAGATATATGTATGTTATTCAAAGAAGTTCTGAGCATTTTCATATTGGAAAATAGATATGTCGTCGTTTTTCATGACAGCGAATAAACATATGCTCGCAAGAGTAAATAAATTGTGCTTCGCTGAGAGAACTGAAAATGACAAGTGCTGAGATCAACAAGGAGCGATGTTAGAAGGAGGAAAGGGAGTCTTAGGATGCAATGTTAAAAAGTGATTTAAAAAAAGTGCCTTAACATACAAGAAGATGAAACTTAAATCTATCGGTTGCCCCATCGCGTTGGGGATGTTTAAATTTTTTAAATAAAATTAATTTTTTAAAAATAGACGGTTGCAGGCCCATATTCTAACATTTTAAAAAATTAGGTTTAAGCGGGTCCTCTGGAGACTTTTGCATTTGCATAAGAATGGCTGTCGTCTAACTTTAATCTCATAAAACATGCATAATGCCACAAATACATATATAGATGTTTTTAGAGTCACCTAAGTTATTTCTTGGAGAAATAGTTGTCAAACCATCTGTCAAAGTAAACACGTGCATTTAATACTTCTGCTCAGAATACTTTGGCAATTATGCAATGAATTACACAGAACCAACGTTTATAAATCGTGATGATTTATTTCCAAATAAGACAAATTTACAGAACGCAATTGGACCGACAGGATTTCTTTCATAAAAGGCTAATCATATACCCAAAATTCTATTACAACAATAAATGCCATAAAATCAAATAAAATACAAAATATTCATTTTTCTGTGTAGAATCTGAAGGGATATATTTAACAACAAACATTAGGAAACCTTTTCCATTACTGGGATGTAAGAATATCCTACGGAATAAGAACGGTTTATCTTACGGCTGTAAGAAATTCGTATTTTGTTGTACGTGTGAGCAACTTCGCTTTCTCTCTCATTAATTTTTATACTCTCGCAACATGTTGCAACTGAGTCTAGTTGCACTCGAGACGAGAAGAGTTGAATTCCGGATATTTGTTTGTCCGCCTGTCTGCCTGATGTCTGTCCGTGCAAGAGATAACTGGAGTAAAAATTCAGGTATCTTGTTAAATTTGGTACACATGTTCCCTGGAATTCAGAGGAGGTCGTATTGTAGATGGGCGTCATCGGATTACTGTCACGCCCACAAGCTACCGTTGAACGAAAACCTATAACTGCTATAACTAAGCTCGCAATTAAGATATAAGACTGGAATTTCATAGATGGAAGCACAGTCGGTAGGGGCATCTACGGGTTAAAAGATCGTACAGAAGGGTACATAGGAGTCAGAGTAAAAATTGGAAAATGGGTGTTGCACCGCCCACATTTCTGAGAATATCTCAGGAACGGCCTTACCAATTTCAATTGTACTTTGTGTATACCACTACTCTGACATCTTTATGTTATAGTGTGGAAAAGGGCGAAATCTGATTACAACCGCGCCTACTTTCCATATATCAGAATATTAAATTCCTTTTGATCTTTTTACTTTACAGTATATAAGACAAGCACTAATGTAACCATTGGAATAACACTTTACACAAATAGTACATTAAGGGTATGCAATATCCGAAAATGAAGGTCAGTCTTTGAGATATATTTTTGGAATCAGACGAAAATTGGTAAAATAGGGTCAATAATTCCCTTTGCTTCCATATATCTAAGTTTAATGTGATTTAGCGCTGAATATGAATGAAATCGGTCTACACCTAGATCTAAGCCCCATGCCTCTAATATAATGATTTACGTCCTCCTGGTTGATTTTTTCCTCATATACTCAATTTGTGAAAGTCCGCCTGTTACGTTGAGTTTATATCGCATATATCTCAATAGAAGGTGAAAGGAATATTTCGATTAGCATTATGTCTTTTGATAATAAAAATTGTTGCTCTTTTAGGTTCCCACAGTACTAATATCAAGAATATAGATGGTTTGTCTTAGTTTGATTGACTTTATGAGTATATGACCTAAACTAAAAGTTAATATGATACAAAATATGATTGTTATCCACTGACAACTTCGTCAAGTGATGGGTGTTGAATTATTAAGCAGCATTATTTATTATAAAGTTTTACCCACACCTGAAAGCATTTCCCCGCTTTTGGTCCTTAAAAATTTTGAGAGTATTAAATGTTCGGTTACGTCAGAACTTAGCCCTTCCTCACTTATTAATTAAATTTTTTGCATTCTCTTACATTATATAAGAAAGTATGGAAATTAAGAAATATGGAATCTTGTCTGATATTACCTGCACCAATAAGGAAGATTTCTTTTAAGTGTTTCTTAATAAGATAATGGTTTGATTGAGAACAAATAATTAAAAATTTGAATTTACTTACCAAAACTTACCAGTTTCGTCAAAATATTCACGTGCTTGCCAATCTTAATCATTTTACTTTGTGAGAGAAGGAACGAGCAGAAAGTGTGCAAAATATGGTGGTGTATGAATATATCATCATCTTATTTTCCCTAGAATAGCATAATAGAATAGCATAGGTGTAGAGAAATAATTTTGTAAGTGTATTTGAGAAAGAAAGGCAGCATCTTCTTGCTGGGAAACAAATAATGTTAATATGACTTTCATATATACATTTAAAATACTTAAAGTGTAATACGTATTCAAAATATACCACCTCCAGTATGTAGATATTTTTAAAATATACATATATATGTATACTAATACAGTAAATTGTATGGAATGTACAATAAATAAGGCAATTTGAGAATCTGTACGTAGCAATTCACATCACATAACTACAGAAATATATACACAAGCACTTGCATACCTGTATATATATTATATACTTAAACAGATCACAGAACCGACGGAAGCAAAAAAAGCCAGAGAAAAACTAGCAAATTACCATAACATATATAAAAAGAAGTAAGGATGGAATAAGTTCGGGTACTGCTGCCAAATAGATACTCTAGCGATTTATAAGAATCAAATACTTGTAAAATATTTAATATCAAATTTTTCATAAAGACATCTTGCTAAGTAAAATGTGACGATATCCGAAATATCTATTATAAAATCAACATGACAAACAACTATTCATATATTTATCATAATATTGCTAGTATGTATATAGTAAGTATGGATCGATATCCGAATTACATTATTCCAAGAGACTATAGCTGATATCTACTGTATTAATCCAAAAAAATTGATGTAAATCAATATTCTAGGTATGTGGGTTCTAGAAGCGGTGGTCGGCATATTCGGGAAGATATGGGGCGAAAAGAAGGTGTGGACCTATTCCGACAATATTTGTGTGAGAGTTACTTTTCTCAGAACTCCATTTCCTCAAAGTCTTTATTCGATATATTTAAGGATGCATGAACTATCCAATGCAAAGTAAATTATGATGGTCAAATCTGTCATGGTCAATGGTCAGATGGTCAAATATGATGGCGTTACATTGAAATTGGGTTTGGTTGTAGTCCAATTTAAGCCATTTCCAAAATGGGCCAAGTGGATCAAATGGGAATAGTTTCCCAAAGTTTATAGCGGCTTTTCGTGGATATGGCTATGATTCGAGTTCGTCTATACGCAAAATCGACAGAATGCCCAGGAATCACTTGTTTCTTAAATTATTGTTTGTTCTGATGATTTCTATATACATATGTACATAACCCTATATATAAATATCTCGATTAATTTAAGGTATTAAAAACAACCGTTAGATGAACAAAACGATTATACTCTGTGGAACATGTTACGAGAGTATAAAAATAAAAAAATTTGTTGGTTTGTAAGCAATACATTTGAATCAGAAACAGTCATACAAAAGTACTAACCATCCAACAAATTTCCTGAACCCTTGTGGATATAATAAAATCAACAAAATAGAAAACGCAGTGACAGCTACAACGACAATGGAAAATAATGGGTGTTTGCCCGCAGGACCTTTGGTTGCTACCAACACTGAAACATATACACATATGCACATATACACATATACACATATACCTCTATATGAACATGCATATATAATATGTATATATACACATGTATATCCTCATATAGCAAATAATACGTAAATACAATTATTTGTTTGCGTGTATGTAAATAATGTATGTACATATGTACATATTACAAACATGAACACAACCAAAATTGTTACATATAATGTATGCACACGTATGCACTTGGGTAGAAAGGACTTCGTATTCTAATATGTTTTTATTTTCATATATTTCACCATCACAAATATTTCATTTTGTAGAAAAAACAAAATTTTAAATTAATTTTGCGAAAATTATTAACGCAAACTGCGCAAAAACCATGTCTTTAGCTGTTCAGGTTGTAATGAAAGGGTGTGAGGCGGGCGCTGGAGAATAACGACGCCATTTTGTTTTAGATTCATACAATTTTGTACATACATGTGTGTTGATTGTTGGCTGTGAGGAAATAATAAATCATTGGGGGTGAAGTTCAACTGTCTGAAAATCCTCCCAAGAGGGAACCGAAATGCTTGTTATTAATTTCCTGATCATTATAAATGGAAATGCTCTCGTTGCACACAATAGCTTTCAGGAATGGTACGGAAAACTCTTTGGAAAGCACTTACTTTTCATAAATATATATTGATATAGAGCCTGCTTTCCCGTTTATAATCACATCGGACAATAAAATTTCTCTCTGTAAAAGCCTATATACTTTTTATTGTACTAAATGCTGTCTGAAATACAATAACATCGATAAGATCATTCAACCTATATATAATAAATATGTTTATAATATATATACATATGCTACTTCTTACGCAGAGTTATTGCTAAAATTTTAAGTGGTAAGGAATCGAAAGTGGCCATATATTTAAATTATTTTCAAAAATTTTGTGAAACCTTTTATGCCAAGTAAAATTGCTTAACATGGATAAATTTATGTTTCAATCCCAACTGCAGACCAAAATCAAAACCTTTTATGCCAAGTAAAATTGCTTAACATGGATAAATTTATGTTTCAATCCCAACTGCAGACCAAAATCAAAAACATCTTTTGACAACAGCCTTAACATAGCTTTTGGAAACTTCCCGCTCTCATTCAAAGGCGGCTGAAAACGATCAGATCCTCCTTCAATTACAACCAATACGCAAGCCACAAATATGTATGTACTTGTAACACATGATGAATGATGATGATGATGATGAAAAGGTAATATAAAAACGATTAAGTATTTCTAGACTTTAGTTCAAACTTATAATAAGAGACGAAGATATAATCCATTTCCCTAATTTTCAGTACAAAGCCGTCCTATATATAGGGCTATGTCTCTCACCGGTAATATCTATCTCATGGGAGTTATTTCCAGATAAAACTTAACGGACGATCGAAATAAATGATATTTGTTTTTTTTTATACAACATTTATTAATAGTGATCTATGCTAATTCCATTCAGGTATTTTATTTTTGTTAGAAATATCAGGGGTAATGTTAACCGGACAACGAAAATTATGTTTGCAATAGTATCACATTGATAGGAATGGTCATGGATTGATAATAGAATATCATTTAAATTTCGTATCGATGCGGCAGCTCATCGCCAGAACTGGTGAAGTTTAATATCTTGAGTTGATATATTTAATGAAGTTACGGAAATGGAAATCGAAATTTGTAGCTATAATTTTTTAATAATAGCCAAATTTAGTTCTATAAAATTAACTTTCACTTTTTGTTGAACTGTTTTTGTATGTGTAGTAGGTGCGTTTGTAGTATTGTATTACCCGATTAGCATTATGAAATAGAGCGTTATGAAATATTGCCATCTAATTTTGCCGAGATAGCTTTATGAGAAGTTTATAGGATATAAAAAAAGACTAACAACAGCGTTTTCTTTTCTCACAAAAATGTTGCATTTATTCTGCTCTATGCTTGAGCTGTCAAATTTGCGTGTTATTTTTTCGGGTTTGTTTGTTCTTTTCTCAAAATGCAAGATTCTAACCCGGAAAAAGTGCAACATTTTCTACCCTTTTCAAAACGTAGAAGTAGGAGTTGCCCTGAGAATTGGGGAGATGACACCAATACATTTGAAGAAACACCCACATATTCATCGTTTTTGATAGATATTTTTTTAAATCAAGTTTTTCTACTAAATATAATGAATCGGTCAGTTTTGTTAAGCTCTTAAGCTTAAGTTAAGGGATGTTAGTTCTTGGAAGAGATTCCCTACCTAGAATGAGAAGATCGTAGAAGACGTTGTAAACCCTTAGTCAGAGTCAGAGGTAAAAGAAAAAGTGTTATTAAATCAGTAGAATAATTTCATCATATTCGTAAATTACAGTTTTTTATTTTTACTAGCAATTATTTGTTCGTCTTTTCCATATAAATAATTTTTCTATATGAACGAAAACAATCGAACAGCTGATCTACGATAGGGTGACATTTTTTTTTTGTTCTTTTGTTTTGTAAGAAGTGCAACATTTGACGGGGTATAATGCAATATTTATAATTTTCAACGAGAAAAGAAAGCGCTATAAGAAAATTACCTTTCATATCATGTCAGCTCTTCCATTTGTTCTGTTACCCATGTACATAAGGTATATAGAAAATTATGGAACCTAACACTCCGGAGTAAAGTATTTAACATTATAATTTAGAGCAGTTGTTTGACGAAAATTAAACCATTAATTACACCTTAAAAAGTCACAAAAACTTAAAAAGAATTACAAGCAGAAACATATCTGTGCCCTACAAGTGTAGAATCTGAAATTTGGTTCCGAAAACATGTTATAATTGTTACATTTGCAACAGGTTGCCTATTTACGAGTGGTAGATATTTCAATCTTAGGAACAGCGACATTCATTTGAATGATGCTACATTCCAAAAATAATGGTTTCATTCCAATACTATTATAAGTACTGTTTCCTTGATAAGTTTAAATTTAACTGTGCTCTGTTAGATTTATAATAACCGTTATCATCCAATCTGTTATAATTACGTTGGAAGTACCTTACTTCACCAGGCAGACTGAAAAGATCATATCGTTTCTCTTTAGAGAATCAAATGTTTGTTATATAAGCCTAGACCTTAATCGGTGTGTTCATTCCACAGCCCTCGGACAATTGTATCGTGAAATATAAAATCTAGAGCGATGCCAGGATAGGGAGGAATTAATGAAATATAAATTTTTGATAACAGAAAACTTTAAAAAAATCACAAAGCGATTTTGGATTACCGTAAAATTAAAATATATGGGTATACAAAAAGCTTAATTGCTATGAGTACCGCGCGAACTTACATTCAAAGCAATTTAACATATGCGTCAATGAAAATTACGTAAATTTACATCAAGTGCACTTTGAAACCCTTCTATTGTATATCCACCACATTTTATGGATCTGATGCCAGCGACTTGTTCCTGTACTCAGACCTCAGCGACAGTGACGAGGCAATCAATTGAAGACTATTTTGAATCAAAAGGCAAATCGTAATACAAAAATGATATTGCAAATTAGAAGATGGCTATTAATGGGTGTATCGTCTTAGATGATACCTACGTTGAATAATAAGAATTGCATTTTGTGAAAAAGAAACAAAAGAACGTATTTTTTGCAGAAGTAAAGTCATCTACCAGAAAGCGTTCCAAACTTAATATTCACACCTCGGAAATGCAGGTGATTTCATCTTTCTTGAAACCAACCACACAACCAACAAACCGCACTATGCAATTCAATAACGAAGCTCGCTGAAAAATATCGTTTTATAAATTTCACCACATCACTAAAACATCGCTAAGATATCGTAAAGAATATTGAAATTCTAAATAGTATATAAATATATTTTAAAACGAAAGAAAAGAGCAACAACCATGCGTGTCTGTTTGTCGACCTCCGCCAGCAATAATAAACTTGACACATCAGAGACCCAAGAAAAATACGTATATGAGCGGAATCGGATACTTTCTCATTCCAATGACATTGCATTGAATTGGCAATTAGGCGAATATTTTTAAATATGAGTGAGGCCTCGTCACCAATAGACTGTGTATATGAATTAGGGTTGGGAATTGTTTTGGTCAAAAGACATATAATGGAATCATATTATATAGTCTAATAACGAAAACTAGCGGACGCCAAAAAATATAAATATTATCATTAAAATTTTTTCAAAACAAATACAAAACATGCATTAGTAATTGTAGTGGTACACTATCAGCTGGTTAACAACTGGTGATGTGTTTGCAGTAAATAGATCTTAATCAAATTGGCGCATAAGTTTTCATAATAAAGTAGGCTAATATTTTTAATTAAGTAGAAACAATTTATTCTTATAGATAATGGGAAACTTGATCAGTACAATTTATATTAATAATTGGGTAATAAAAATTAATTTATTGGATCCAGTATTAAGAGAGGGCAATGTCCGAATAATATCCGGAGGTTAAGATCTATGACAGACTGATCAGTTGAGAACGTTTTACCAGACAGCAATACAAATAATTGGCACATAATGGAGTATTTCAGTAAAAACGGTATTTGGTATTTGGTATTTTTAAACAGATTTTTAATGCAAATGGTTTAATATATGTGTAATCGGCTGTATGGAGAAATTCCCAAATTACATTTAATAAATAGGACATGTTTGTCATTTTTAAACAATACAGTTATTTACCAAGCTACGCCCACACGTGCTCCTAAGCGAGTATGAACGTTGGTACATACATACATATATATGGCGTCTTCTATGAACTCTCATCATTGTCACACATTCATTCATGGATTGGCAGATAATCATATCAACACCCTTCTCCTCTCTGCCCATGCATTTTCCTTCTAGCCGGCACTCTCCAATGCCCTGCCAATCAGTGTGTGGCCTTCACCTAGAATCGGCTTTATTTTTGAATATTCCTTTTTTGGCGGCGTTCTTTTTTAAAGTTTTCCATTTCCGCCTACATTTGTTATTGTTTCTCCCAGCCACGCTGCTGTTAATAAGTAAGCATAAATGCAATCGTGCACACATATATACGCATATAAATGCACATGCAGTATATATGTGAAGGTGAATCCTCGTAAGCACTTATATATTTATACACAAGTAAATATGTATACAACTTGCAATTTTTATTTTCAATGTTAACTTGGTCATTCACATAAAACATATTGCTGCTGTTGTGGCTTTTATTGTTCCAAAAAATAAAAATTGCTATGCAAATACCTACATACTGTATGTACGTACATACTTACATATGCAATCAAATAAAAAACGAAAAAGGTAACGCGAACGAAACCATTTAAAGGGATTGGCATTTTCATTTCAGCCAATTCGTCTGGTGTTGGTGCTATTGCTAACTGTAATCATAGCGTACTTAATTCTCTCCCTCTTTTGCGACAAGCGATTATGCATACGTGCATATATACATGCACGTACTCAGCTCTCTCCCACTTCTGATCGGCAGAAATTCGGTGGTCAAAGTCCATTCAATCTTCCATATGATTGGCAACTCTGCATTAATACGCCGGCACCGGTGAACGCTTACAGGTCATGAATACAAGTGTTGGTGACTATATGTACGCTCATATGATTGCAAACTTATACACACAACACATTACGCGTTTACTATGCGTACTTTTTCGTAACTATGTAAATGTTCATTTATCAATATTAACCATCCGTCGACCATTCACCTCGCAGAGTTATGCGTACATTTTTCACTTTCTCCTGGTTTGCCAAAAAAGGCAAACAAGGATATAAACAATTTCGGCAATAAAAAATAAAAATTTAATCGAATCGCTCAATGAATGATTGCCAGAATGAGTGGTTTAATTCATAGGCGCACACAGTATAAATATGTATGTATATGTATGTAAGAATTTGCGTGTAGATTGTACTCCTACGATGCGCTTCCCGGCATTGCGTGTTCGGTCAACACCTAAATATTGAAATGAAGCGTGCCGTTGAGTGCGCATTTCATTTTTAAAACTTTCATCTACTTCGCGCTCCTCAATCTTTGATTTCGGCGATGCGCAACAGTTGCTGGTAACCAACAAGTGGCGTACATATGTATGTGAATTAACTAGCTGACAGTTAGCGAGGAACAGGAGTCGAATTTCTCTCTTTCAGATTTTATTAAACATATATTTTAAATATAAAAATTTGTTTATATACAAAATTTATATACTTAATACAAAATACTGACTACTACTGGAACAATCTTCGGAATCACCTTCTTTATATCCTAGACTGACCAAACTCCTTATTGTTGATATACTACAAAAACTGCACTATAAACTGCAAAAACTATATAACTATACTTCGTGGTAACTTCCATCTTTGCACCAGATATTTAATATTCTTTATCTTAAACAAACCAGTTCGATATACCAAGTATTGCCTACTGAATGCTGAAGAGTCAGAACTCATAATGCTACAAAATTTAAGTTTACAAAGAGAATAAAGTTTAGTTAAAAATAATTGTAGTAATCTACTCAAGCTGGGAAATGAGAGCCTCTTGAAAGCAAGTCCTGATTAAGTTTTTTTAATTTTCATGTTGAATGAGGAAATAAAAGCATGATATTTATCGCATAAGATTGTAATTTGTTTAAGTTAATTTTCCTTTTTTATTAACACACTAAATATCTTTAATTATTTCATGTTATATTCAATTTAGAATATCGGAGGAAATTGATTATAAAATTGTCAGATCAATTTGAAAATATAATCAATATGCGATTAATTTGTCATTTAGGAGGCTCACATTTAGTGCTGATGTAAAGTTTGGGCATTAGTACATATTGTACTATGTACTTATGTCAGTACACTTACATGTATTAGTAGCTAATTCAAGTTTTCAGCAGACATTCTGTTGAATGTTATGCCAAAAAGCTGAAACTGACAAAACTACTATGTTCTGAATATAATTTAGAGAAGCTGTCTGGATAGTAAATATTTTTCTTGCAGGATACATATGCTTTTAACATACAAGTGCGACTGCAACATTTATTTATATAGTGGCTGGCGTCTGCTTTTACCAAGTTACCATCGGAGAGGACATAAAAACTTTTTCCCCAATTTTCAATGTATTTTCTCTTACGACTGAGAAATGTTTACATGTCTGATCTACTCAAATTTTCTACATTTACATAACAAGTTCGCTTCTTCGGCTTATCTGACTTCAAGTTTGGTTTGCCGTAGCTTCGCATATATTTGTGCAATATATGTGTACACACATATATAGCTCTATGGAAACACAAAAATTAGTTGAGTTTGATGCTTCAAATACTCCGCCCTCTTTACATTCAAATAAAAACACTTTTACACCTTTCACATATTAGTCTCTGTAGCCGACTAAGTTTGCGGTTAAGGATTGAGGTTGACTTTGAAAATACCTCAATCGGTTTAACATGGTTTCTCATAAGCAACATAAAATAGCAAATGCTCAGATAGACATAAGTGAATGTAGAAAGGAATGGCTTACAGTGCAATTAAACTGTCTAGAAATAAAGTGGGACTAAGATATAAGAAAGCCTTAAAACTTGATAACATTCACCAAAACATAAGTTTTAAGCTTTTCCTGAATGACTTTGGATTTGGGGAGAAGCTTTTCTTTGTCGAAATTACACGCGGGGGTTTGTTATTTCCTGTTTTAGTGTTGGTCAGACCCGATGGAACATAGTTTTAAAAACAATTCATAACGTCAATAAGAATGTTATTTTGCTCATGCTCAAAAAATTGAATATGAATTCGAATAACCATTTCAATTTTTAAACTGGAACTATATAATACCCGTAATCGCATTCGTAACTATGGCAGATAAATATATTATAGTACACATGTTCATATGCAAATGTTAATGCAAGTAGAACTTTTTGTACCTCTTAGCTAAAATATGACGAAAATGCTGCTTATTGCTCTCCATATTTAAAAAGGCACCAACCAAAAACTACTGGGTAGAATTAATAGAACTTTTTCACACACAAGCCTTGCAATATCAGCTCTCATGACATATAATGGTTATGGGGCTTAAGTGTGAAGTTAGTTTCGAAAAAACGTAATTAAGTCCTCTGGCGGGAAAAAAACGAAATGACTTTCCGAACCACCCAATAGTTATGAATAAAAATCAATCTTAAGTTGTTGACATTAGCAATATTCGTTTCGCCCTCGGCTCGCTATCTTTAAGCGATGCACTCTTAAAAAAAAAAAATACATGTTAAGCAACAACAAATTTAGCGAGTAGAATTCGATACAAGAGAATATGCTGATACCTAATTAAAGTAGTATAACTGTTTTCAATTAACCAAGTACATTGATTTTGTTTTGTTTTGATTTACATCTTCTAATAACAGGCAAAGATGTCTTTAAAGATTCGAATTAAGGTATGAATTCTTATACAAAACGCTGGTATAAACGACAGAGTTTTTAAAATGATATTTGTCGCAGAGAGAACAGTTCCTCCACCAATTACTCCTTTTTTATTTTAATGCTGCTTTTCCAGTTTTGATTTTTTGTGTTATATATTAAAATTATTTAATAAATGATTTAATAAATCTATTAATTTGTTTATTTATAAAAATATCATCTGCAGAATTATACGAGAGGGCTAGCGAAAATATTCATTATAGTTTCGGGTACTTTGGGTAGAACTTAATAGACGCATGTATTTAATAAGAGTATATGCAGAATAATAGTTAGGTCTAGGTATAATAAATTCAACTTTTATATAACCAATATAGCCAATAATATATACTTTAGATACTCGTTTCTGGTATTTTATGCTTTTCATCATGAGCACTGCCCTTATTGAGTGATACATATATATATAATTCAAATAAGCAAAAGCTAAATCCAGGCTCACACTTACACAAGAGTATCTCAAGGAGTTCATGGAAACTTTTATAAGATTATTTGGCACTTGCCTTGCAGTATGCCCTAATGTGGTTTTTTGTCTTTTTGAATATTAAAAGTGCAGATTAAAAGATGTGAGTAAATATTCTTTTACGGGTACCAAACTCATATGAGTGGGGAAGTGCCAATACTCACCATCCCAAAAGACATACTTTTTAACAAAAGGTTTAGCGCCATCTCGGGCGTATTAGTGGTGGTTTTCCAATTAATTTATTTCCGGTCTAAAAGTACTGTGTTGTGGATAGGTAATGCTGTTTCATTTCTAGTCGATAACGTGGTTCAATATGCACACAAAAAATGGAGGTCAGAAATCCAAATCAATGACGTAGGTTTGGGTACTAAATTATTAAACTTATTTTCAATTATTGATAAATAAACTTTATCTTAAAGAACACAGAGAAAATTAATGACCACGGCAACTAAGTCTAATGAACCGGTCCCTTACATTCTCGAATATTGATATCTAACTTCACAAGCTACTTACATATATTACTTGTTGATGGAACCATTTTGTATTTAGAAAATTTATATTGAAGTGGAGAACCAAGAAGCCCCGAATAATTTACCTGTAGGGCAGCTTACCGTTTTCGGTAATATTGGCTCCATCTTCAGTTTAAAAAATGTACGGACCAATAACGACATACAAGCCACATCAGACATTAACTTCAACAATCTTCGCACTCCAAACAACACCCATTTACTTATTTACCTATCCGTTAAGCCTGATGTTTACCGTGTACTCCATTGTGGAAGATTGTTTGACGGTAAAAATGGGACTGTAAATTACCACAGAGTACGTACCTTTTGGGCGTAAATTCTTACGAATTTTAAACCGCATCTTTACTTAACTACAATATTTACCAAAGTATACCGAACACAAATATCAAAAACATGTGTTTACTACATTTACACATGGTTCGACAGTTATCCCTTCAAAGGGATCCCTTCATTTTCATAAGAGTTTACAATATTTGATATCATTGAAATTGAAATTTGAATTCTAGTAAACCCAATTTTGAAACGTAGATTACGTGTACAATCTAGAAGGAATAGCAAATTGTTATTAATGTGGTATCCACATGCATTCCAACATTTTGTTTAAACTCTTATACTCACTAAACTTAACAATTGTTACTAAATATAACATTTGTAGATATTTTCGAATTTATAAAATAGTACGAAACAGCAGATTTCACAAAATACGATGTTCTTCGAAACGAAATAGAGTTTGTTACTTCAGTATCTAATAAGACTACAAAAGTAAAAACTTATAATATGATATTTCTTATTGATCGTTATTCTTAGTGATTATTGTTGAATTGAATTTTCGCTAAATTGTTTACATGACAAATATATTTTGACACTTTGAAAAAAATGCTTGTAACATCATTTGGAAAGATGTCTTTCCTACAAGGGCATTGTTATTCGTCATTTCTTTCTTTTGTTAATAAAACAAAAAAATTAGATTACTAAAAAGTACTTCGTACTACAACAAAGTACTAAAAGTACTTGTTTGCTTTCCTCTTGAACTCAGCTACTCTCAATCTACTAGGAATTGATGTCATAAGACTTTTGGTGAGCCCTTTTTCGTGGTACTTATTTGAAATAAACCTTTGTCCGATTTTTTGGCCAAGGTGCTCCCGTAGATATTTGATAGAATTAAATTCTAGGAACTGAGGTGGGAGATCAAGAATTTTTTACTTTCGCGTCAGTAGCTGCTATTTTTATACTTTTTTTTTTAAATCCTAAGAGGTTTTGTTGCTTCTCTTTAGAAATATGAAACTTTTTGCGAGGTACTTGTCTATGCAGACAACTTCTGCGAAGAATTCTTCAGGTCGTGTTATCACTATCTGGCTTAGCTGATGTTTTCACTACATTTTTTGATAGATGGATTGCGCTTTCAACGAAATTCGTTCTCACTTTTTTCGCGATTTAGTGTCGGTAAGTCACTTTAGTCGGTCTGGGCATGATAAATCTTCAATATTGCGATGCGTATTATTAATTTTAATAATTCCATGTCTGCAATATTTCTCCAGAGAATTTATAAAGAAATTACAACGCTCACTGGCATGGTTAAAAACTTTTATCGAAGAGCTTTTATTTTTCCTTCAGAAAAAGTATTAAAGAAAAGCAATTAAGGAAGGGCTAAATTCGGGTGCAACCGAACATTTTATAATATCGCAAATTATGAGGCTCAAAGACGATGAAATATGTTCAGGTGTTGACAAAACTTTATATTAAACAATTTTGCAAATGTTGATATTTTCGGTATAAAGTCCGCCAGAGGCAACAAGACGTTAATAATATCTTAATATTCGTTATATGGTGGTTTGAAGGGTCTTACCCCGATGTCGATCATTTTAAGATGACCGATGGCATACCTGGAAGGCACTATTTGTGCTAAGTTTTATTCCTTCTTATCTTCATTGGTGCTTAATTTATATTCTGTAAAACTTAAAATTCTCTTATATGGGAAGTAGGCCTGGTTGTAGTCTGATATCGCCCATTTTCACAATCTAACATAAGGAAAATAGGATAATGTTATAATGGTATGCTCTGAATTTAACTGAAATTGGTTTCAGTAGTTCCTGAGGTATATAAATATACATTGTCCAATTTTACGTCGATTCCTAGAAATACCTTCCATGCTATCTTAACAATAAAATTTAATGCTACTTTTTAGTAAGTTATCGCACTTTCAGAAGATTTCAGCATAACTGTTATGTGGGAGGTATGGTATATATGTTATTATCCGATTTTCGCACTGTATAAGGAGTACTTTAAGACTTCTTCTCAGCGAATTTGGTACATACAGCTTTAGTGGTTTGGGAAATATGTACCTTAAACCTATTAGGGGATTTTTTAAAATAATTAAAACTACAGATGGCCCTACACACGAACACGTGTATCGAGTTTCATCAAGATATCTTACTTTTCACTCAAGTTATCGCTTGTATGGACGAATAGACTGACAGACCGTCCTCAGGAATTAACTCGTTTCGTCATCGTGATCATTTTGATATATATATATATCTTGCTCGATTGGTTTTAGGTATAACAAACAACCGTTAGGTGAAAACAATTATTATATTCCACTCTGTGACAACATGTTGCGAGAGTATAATAAAGTGGGTCCCGATGTTTACTTTATATACACATATTTACGCATAAATTCGTAAGTGGCTGTATTATTTTTGGCTGAGGTTTGATTTAATTCATTGTACTCATAATGCATAAATACTCCCATAAAAATCTTTGATTCTCTTTTTTATTACCTTTTTTAAATTTCGTACACTAAACACTACTACACTAAAGACTAGACTAGAGACTACATTAAAAGACTAGATGATACCTAGTTAATATTGGTCTAATGGTATACAAAGATGTGTTCTTTTGTATATAAGTATATTTATGAAGAAATCTAACTGTGGTTTTTTCAACCCTTCTAAATATAATAAAATTTAAATGTGTACATCCACCCATACATAAGATATTTGTTCAAGATAGCAGATAGATGAAGATGACCAAATGAGATTTTCCAACCTTTTTTAGAGTCAAAGATCAGACCTGCTCAGCTTCTTTCTCATTCCATTCTCTCAACATCCTCTAATTGTGCAATGGGAAAAATAAAAATATTGTCAGCTAAACATCACAAAGAGTGGAAACAATTATTTTCAACTTAAAAGAAGCGCCTTATAACTTTCTTTTGTTCAAAGGTCATTCGGACATTAGAACCAGTTAGAAACGGGATGTTTGGCTATCCATAATTCCCAAATAGTGTGGGAAAATGTTTTCTTCTAAAATAGTATATATAATATTGTTTCGCTATATAGAAAATACGTTGCTTGCAATATTTCAATTTAGCATCCCATACTATGATACTATAAAAATAAGAAAAATCCGTTTTCAACAACACCCAAATACTAAACCACGATAAATCTCTGACATATTACAACAGGAACATAAAATTTTGATTAATGCACATAAAACACTTTCCAAACATTGTGTTTGCCTTATGTTACGGTACATTTTATAGCAATGTTATCAATATTACTTGCTCCCTAGGTAAAATTTTAAAATATGCGAAATGGATTCACAACTACGTCTACTTTACATATAGCGTAAATATAGATTTCTTTTCTTTTTTCTTTCTTTCTTAGATTTCTTAGATTTCTTTTTTTCTTTACTTTTCGATTGAGAACTCAAGAATTAAGAAAGTTTCTTAAAATAATCATATGGTACCCCCAATATGTGGCAAATTACTTCCAAAGGGGCAAATTAGTTCTAATCGTCTGAAATCTCTAAATAATATTATGGTTTTGTATTAAAAAGGCATGAAATCGGTCCATATGTATATTCCCCTGCTGATTTATTCTAAAATGGACATTTCGTTAGTTGAGAAAATAATTAAAGAAAACATGTTTTTCTTATAAATTATTGCGGACATATCGAAATATTTCCCACTCCTTATATTTTCACAATTTTAACGTGTACATAATTTTTTAATTCCGGACAAATTTAACCTTATCTTACTTGTTTTTATTACTATTATATTATATGATGGAGTTGAAGCATTAAAATTTACTTGTTAAAATCCTACCTGGAATATTCATCTGTATATAAAAAAAAATATTTCTTCTTAGCTGTTGTCCTACTTTTTTTAATAAAACCACCGATATAGCCTATACCAAGTAGTAAAATTTCAAATACTTTTTATACTATCGCAACATGTTGCTATAGAGTATGTTAGATTTGTTCACCTAGCGGTTGTTTGTAACACCTAGAACTAAACGAGTTAGATATAGACATATATATATATATATATATATAAATGACCAGGATGAAGAGACGAGTGGAAATCCGAATGATTGTCTGTCCGTTCGTCCGTCCGTCCGCCCGTGCAAGCGATAATTTGAGTAAAAATTAAGATATTTTAATGAAACTTGGTACACGTATTCTTTGTCAGCTTAGGACGGTTGGTATTGAAGGTGGGCGTAATTGGATATCTACTACGCCCACAAAATGCCATTAATTGAAAACAGATAAGGTGCTACAACTAAGCAGTAAATTAAGATATAAACGTGCTCTTTGGTGTAGAGGATCCTAGTAGGGCGGGGTATCTTTGGATCGGATTTGGTTTTGGATTTCGAAATCGGATAATAACCACGCCCCTTTCCCAAACAAAAGTTATATTGAAGACTACTAAAAGTGCGCCAACTCGCTGAAGAAACACTTTAGAAACATTTAATCTTGCAGAAGATATGATACGGAAGGGTTGCATAGGAATCCATGTAAAGTTCTGGTGATGTGCGTGGCACCGCCCACTTTTGGGAGAAATCCAATATCTCAAGAACATTTTAACTGATTGCAACAAAACTTAGTGTGTGACATTGTATTTACATTTTTATGGCACGCTGTAAAAATGGACAAAATCGGATAAAAACTACGCCTACCTCTCATATAACACAATTATAAGATTCATCTGATCGTTTCACTTTAAAGTAGATAAATCGAGCAACAATTAAGAAATTGGAATAAAGATTTTCACGAATAGTACGCTCAAGATATGCCATCTCATGCGTAAAAATAGACGAAATCGGATTATAAATTTTCAAGCCACCAGATACCCAATAAATGGACCTCGGTACCTCTATCTGACTTTTTACCGAAAATATCTTTCCATGATAATAGTGTACTCTGGTATCGAAAATGGTGAAAATCGGGTAAATACTGCCCCTAGCCACCATATACCTAATAGACGGATTTTCAACCTTCCGGTAGACTTTATACCATATATAACAGTAAATCTGTAAGATATCGTAATGAAATTGGAGGATTAACTTTCCATTATAATAGTGTGATTTTGTGTCAAAAATGGGGAAAATCGGGAAAGCACTTCACGTAGCCCCCATGCAATGGCAAGCTTTAAAAAGCATAACTTCACATTAAAAATGAATAGCATATATCCCCCTTTGATCCTTGCGCATTGCGAGAGTATGAAATGTTCGGTTACGCCCGAACTTAGGCCTTCCTTGTCTGTTTTATTTTAAATTCGAATTCATTAAATTGATGTAATTTATATAAAATAAACATAAATAGATCTTTCGAATCAGGACAATTGTCACAAGAAATGAAAGACGACAAACTTTCGCGGATAATTGTAACAAGTATCCGAACAAAAGCCGATCCAGGAGCTTTAATATCTATAAAAGCATATAATAAATATATATTCAAATATATATTCTAACGCAATTGACACCAGTTCTGCTACCCTAGCTGCACGCAATTATAATCCCTTACTACGTACTTACAAGTATAAATGCTATCACATTTAATATTTTTGTGCATTGTTTCCTACATTCGAACAGGCAGTAAGCATTTTCAAATCACTCCGCTTCCATTTACAAAAGAGACAGTCACATCCTTTGAATAGTCTCTGAAACTTTGGTAATTTTCCCTAGCAAGCGATCACGCAAGTGAAAATAAGTATATACATATATATCTATGTAGTTAATATTAATTTATATATATATTTAAATATGTATATTTGCAGGAGAATGTGAATTCGAATTTGCAATTGTGTATGTGTATATGCAAATATTTAAACTTGGGAGCGACTGATTTTACATATATGCAGTGCCCATAGAATTGCAGTTGCAATGTCGACAATATAAACTTTGTAAAGTTTTTTCTTTTGCTCATCACTTTTGTTTGAGTTGAAGTTTTTGCTATTATTATTGTTGTTACTCGACTCTTTCCCGAGCTCAAACTATGTGGAGCTGAATTTGTTATATATCCTATTTTTGGCTATTTTTTCTATAGTAATTTCAAATTTAAACAAAAGATTACAAATGCACTTTTGATGCTGGCAGCATCTTGTTTTGACAAGTTGAAACGCTTTCATGGCATTTAAAGACCTGAAACTCAGTAAAGAGCATCAGAAACAGAATCTGCTCGAAATTTGTCGTATTGCATTTGTTCAGTCGTACATATAAATGTTTATAATTTAGTACGTAATGCAAGTAAACTGTATAATTTTTTCTTGTTCGTAGATTCATGTGAAATTCCAATAGGGATGTAAGATAATAAATTATGAAGGTCTCCCGATATATAATACCGATTTCTTTCTATTTTGATATTTCTATTGAAGAAACGATAAATGACGGAAACTTACTTTGCGATTTTTTTTTTTTTAAATCAATCAATTGAGAACCAATCTATGCTGACAAAAACTTGTTTGATATTGGCCAGAACTGTGACTGAAGCCTAGGTAATGCACTTCTACTACACTTCTACTACACTGCTACTACATACTCTATATATTATAAAGTTAGAGTTAAAATATAAAAAAAAAATTTTAGAAATTCATCCATATATAGTAACTATATTCACTGATATTTTTCATTTCTTATCGATCAAGATTATAGGTATTTTCCTTTTTCCGTTTAATTACTAAACAGATTCATTGCAATAAGTTTCTTCTTTCTTTATAAGAGATTAACACCAGCTAAGCAGCAGTGAGTAAACATTGCTACGAGTGTTAACCAATGGCAATTCACCAGAAAGTTGGGTACGAGAGAAATTATCAAGAACTCATTAGATGTTAGAACAATTGAGATATTCAGTTTAAAGATGTCGCACTCGAGCATTACTTTGATACGATCGAAAAATGTAAGGTGTCATTGTTGAGAAGTCCAAATTTGCAATTGGTTGAACACTTGTTTTATATATACTTATATATATGTATTTACATATTTATATATTCCAGCGTTTTTGAAATATTCGGATCAAGTTTCAATTCATTTAACCAAATACCTGATTTTCTTCTGATAATTAATATGTATTGTATCTATCTAATACACACTTAATTATAAAGCTGTTAATTGTGCCATTCAATTTAAGGCCTTTTTTGAACTAAGGTAAATGAGCTCCTATTCATATGTAAACTGTCCATGACTAAGCCTTTTATTCTATAGGCATTATACACATATTTACATTTGTGTTTGTATCTTAGTATATACCAAAGGAATAAGTTTTCCATCACCGTTTTCACTCACTGAATATAGACACAAACAAATTTATCTTGTAGGGATGAGCTTATTGGCATTGCCGACACTCGTTGACTGTACTGATTCCACATTTTTGATTTTCTCCATATTTTTCTTACTTAACATTTCATAAACATATTACAAGCTCAGCTTCTTGTCTTTGTATGTTTCGTAGCAAGAATATTTTATGCAACTATCGAACTCCACAAATCAATAAATTGGTTTATGGCCTGCAGCAACCCCACTCATTACTCTTGTAATATTTGTTTTACAGACTTTTCCACTTGCCTTTCCCTAAATTACAATACACCCCTTAACGTCATTACTTAGCTGAACATGTCAGCTATATTGCAGGATGGGCAAGTATGGTTGAGCTAATTATAAATTCTCAAAACATTTTCGCCTCAAATAAATTAAGAAGGACTAAAGTTTATTCATCCGTCCTTCGAATAGACTTACTACATAGGTACGTACACGCACACACTATTACATACGTGCAGTGAATTTGTACGGCCATGTAATCTTCGAATATGAATAGTGGATGTTGCTGTTGAAATTTGCTGCACCATAGGGCAATGTCTGTCCCTCCCTAGCGTTCTGAATATTTTTCTCGCTTAAGAATTGCATTGAGCAATAAACAAAAACAACAAACTCTACAAGCTAGGAGCAACAAAATTATAAACAAATTGCTAGAGTCAGATTTTATTTGCATGTAGGACGAGATGAAAGGAGTAACTTTTATTGAACTTGGGAGTTGAATTTTCATGTGCAAACATAATAGTTGCTTTCCTCTAAATTGCAGTTGTAAGCAAGTGTACTTTTACGTACATATTTATGTATGTGTATGTGTCCGCATACTTCCTTGTGTGCTTATGTATGAAAGCAGGGGGACCAGTCTTCAGCGGTTGTTGAGTCAAGCGTTGCCACATTGGCGGAATTAGTTAGATGTTAGAATTTAGAATCGTAATTGATAAGAATAAATTTTAATTGTTAATAGCTTATGTAGAAATGATTCGTTGAAAAAGTTTGTTGTTGGTGAAGGTCTTAAATTAAATGATTGATTTGAATAATTTTTTCAGTTAGATTCCACAGTAATTACTTACAGTCACATTGATACTCCGTCTTGAGATTGAGATTGATTCTCCGTCTTCCACAGGTTGGATATTTAGAGAAAATTTGAGAGGCGGTTCAAAAAAGTCTCGTGTCCATTATTCTCTTTTAAATAGCGGCGAATAACTTTTCACAGTTAACAAAATTTTAAAATTTAAATTTCCTAATTTTTTTGTGTTATGTTGGCGCATGTATTCCTGGGCACTGAAAACTTATAAAATGCTATAACTAAACCACAAATTAAAATATAAAACTGTTAATTTGATACAGGGAATTACAGTAGGGAAGGGTATCTACGGTTTAAAAATTTTGAAAAAGTTGCTGTGGCTCTGCCTCCTAGTAGGTTTAATGTACATATCTCTCAAACTGCTAAAGCTATATTAACCAAACTTGCTTATTTGTAGCCCTTCTGGCACCTTCTCGCACAGTCTGAAAATTGTTCAAATCGAATAATAACCAAAAAAAATTTACCAAAAAATATGTGCATAACTTTATATTTGCAACCTTAAATTACACTGCGAAAATGCGCGAAATCGGCTTACAACCAAGCTTACTCCCCATAGAACACTGTTTTAAATTTCATCTGATTCATTCACCTTACAGTATATAAATCAAGCGCATCTCATATCTAAAATGTGTTGAAAACGAACTTTAACTTTTCAAGCCCCAGATAGGCCCAGATATTGGGTGGGAACACGTCTGTGCCTATGGCTGATTTTATACCGCAAATATCGGCCCATCTGTAAGATATCTTAATGAAATTCAAATAACGTCTTTTCCTGGTAATAATATGTTCTGGTGCTAAAAATATATACCCTTTTTAGGACTTAGGACTTAGGATTACCTAATATCAGAATTTTCGAAATTTCTTGTATAGCGGTCAATATGAAAGATATCTTAGCAAAATTAAATTAGCTATAATCTTAAATATACCATTGTTTGGTTGCAAAACTTATTGAAATCGATCTATAAATTACCCAAATCCCTTTGCACTACATATAATGATTCGGTTACATCCGAACTTACCTCTTTCTTACTTGTTTGAATTAAAGCTTCGCCAACATCTAAAAGTATTTCCTCCGCCTTTGAGCGTATTGTTTACCCCAATTCGTACGCTCATGCAAAAATCTACCTTCTTTCCGGTGACTAGATTTTCAAATGCGTGCAGTCGAGGGATCCTCTGACTAAATTCAAATTTCCGAGCATATATTTATAAATACACCGGTTCGTTACAGATGAGACTTAAAATGTCTAGTCACTCCTACGAAGTAATACTTAATCCGATGGTTCCGTGGGAGTGCCATGAGTTGGGAGTAGGTTAGGTTTAGCGGTTTAAAGTTCCGCACTTCGGCTTTCGATGCTTTCCCTACTATAAAAAAAACACTGGCTTCAACATGATGATTGAATTATTTTTCAATATAAAAGATGAAATTCCCCGCTCGCTAGGTTCTGCAGAAGATTTATTCCGACTAACCCATAAATATGGTTAATCAGCTTTAACCTGAAAAGGGTGCACTACCCCATAAGACTATCAACCGTTATTACATTAATGATAATTATTTAAGCCTAAGATATGCCACTCGCGAAAGCACAATTTTAGTGAGTCATTAGCTTGAAGTTTTAGAGCAATAGCTTCAAGTGTTTACAAATGCTCCCCATGCAACCTGTACATTTCTGAAGTGGCAACGCCGTTTACGTCCTCAAAACTCATTCCGCATAAGTAAATTCTTACTTTTCCTTACAGGCCTCCCAAAGCTGGGCGGCAACTGTCCTTACTAGTTGTGTCAGGCCCGGAATTAGGCAGCACCACTGACTTCGGCATTAGCAATATTTGCATGCTCGCTAAAGTTAACTGCGAAAACCAAAGGAAGTTAACTGCTGAAATTAGTGGAAGTGAACAAGTTGATGAATTTGCATACAACAACATGAGCGGATCTGCAGGGAAATGTGCAACTCAGTTCCTCTTCACTATCTGCAAACATGCACCCATGTGCAAATTTTTTACTAGTGAGGATAAACTAGAGAAATTGGCGCTGCTTACAATAGAACTCTGATGAACTCATGCATTATTTCAAAGAGTTCTCTTTTTATTTATTTATTTATATTTATAACTGAAAGGTAAATAAATGTGAATAATTATGTATGCGAACTTGATTCTGTTTAAATAAACATAACAACACAAACAAACAATAAGTAAATGAAGAAAACTATTTTCGAATTGAAAAATGTATTTTCGTGTAACAAACATTTAAAATTGTGATGTTGAAGAAAAAATAAACTAATAATGAATACAAAATTACTAAGTGGTTGTTATTATTATAATTTCTATTATAATTAACAACAAACTGGTTTGAATATGCCAATGGTGAATAATGCCTAGTTTGCAGAGGACTTTTTACATGTAAAATAGTCAGCCTCCCTTTATACTTTAATCGGTAATAACCTATATAAATCAAACAATATAAAGTAAGAAAGTTATATTCTCTTCTATTGAATTCAACTGCATAATTTTTTCGTAGTTTTATTTATATCTAATTAATATTTTACTTAATTTAATTTATTTAATATTACTTAATATTTGCTTAATTTTTAAATTTAATTAATTTTTTATTTTTATTTTTTCTTTCAGAGAGCTGAACCGCCCCTGTGCTCTTGATACCACTTGCTACTCCTTGGTTTCTAGGTCTGTAACTTATGTCATCAGCTAAATTTTTCATCAAGTTTCGGAAAATATAAGCACAGTACAAGTTCTCAAAGCAAAAAGAGGAGTAAATGTCAACAAAAACAACAACAACAAACCAAATTAGAATTTTTCTACTAAAATGCATATAAAATTTATATCATGAATCCGAGAGGAGACAACGTGCATGCAAATTTAAGGAAGATTATACATATAGGGTAGGTATGCAAGTATATAATCAAGTGGGCACAAGTATTTTGAATACACTCACACTTGCATATACATACATATGCGTACTTTGGAGTACAATCGAATGTGACCACAAAGTATAAGGAAAGGAGCCAAAGTAGTGTGCACATAAAATGAGGACATTTTTCGGCAATACAAATGCATAAAATATTTAGTTTCATAAAAGCAGTATTTTAATAATAAACAGATATACATACATTTAGAGCCATCGTATTTCCACATGCAGTGTTCTCCGAATATAAAAAGCTGATTTGAGCAAAACATTATAATATTAATAATATGTGATATTAAAAGCTAAATTTATTAAAAACTTATAATTACCCAGTTTGTAAAATTATTATAATAAAGATGAAATTTCCATATGCAATGATTTTTATTTCAAATGTATATACAAATATAATAATATAGCTACAAAATGATTTTTAGAATTAAGTCAAATGAGATAGGAATGAGAGAGTTAGAATAGAACGAATAGTTAGAATGAAATGGGAGCCTTACATCGAGATATCTTGAAGAAATTCGGAATGCAGTGGAAACTTAAAAAAATAATGCGTTCTTAAAAGGTATAATTCATATGATAATAAATGTAACAATAAGAAAACGTTGGCACAACCGAGTGCCGCATAGTAATATCTTACCCTTTGTATTGTTTGTTTGATTGTTGAGACATCTTCCATTGTGATATATGCGATATAAACTTACCTTAAGAGACGAAATTTCATATATTGGGTATATAAAGGATTATCCAGCCAGAGGGACGTAAATAACTATGTTAGGGGTATGTTTGTGTATGTTTATGTTTATGTAGTAAGGGCTTAAACTACGGTGTGAAAACAATGGAGGCCACGATCAGCGCTGCACCATATTATATTCAAGAAAATTTTTTCGCTTAATATCATTAAAATATCAAACATATTAACCTATAAAACGGGCCAAAGACAGCTGGAAAGTCGGAAATTACTATATTGGGTGTGTTGCGGCTAGAGAAGGTCTAAGCAGATAAAATTTTCGTTTAACATGAACTCAAGTAAGCTCGAGACTATATTTCCACGCAGTTTTACTAAAATAACTCAGAATTTGACTGATGTAGTATATGGACGCTAGGGTAATTCGTGAATCGATTTCGCCCATTTTCGCAACCTAGCTATAGTATATCCAATACTATATTGTACGTTCACTTAATTTTGCTAAGATATCATATATATTGCTCGATATATACGGTATTAAGCCAAATGGAAGTTTGAAAATCTTGTATAAGGCATATGGGGGGTCGGCGTGGTTATTATCCAATTTCATCTAGTTTTGCGCTGTATGAGGTAGTGCCAAAAAAGACTTGTGCCCAACAAGTTCAGTTCATATGGCTTTGGTGGTTTGAAAGATATGTGCATTTAACCTATTAGGGAGCGGGGCCACTTCCACTTTTTTAATAAATTTAAACCGCAGATGCCCTCACTACTGTGACTCCCTCCACCAAATTACAGTTTTATATCTTAATTTATGGCTTAGTTATAGCATTTTATACGAGAATTGGAAACTAAAATTACGAAAACCCTTGCATGTATACGTTTTATATATATATATATGTTATATACATACGTATATTATACCATGATATTTGATATATGTATGATATGACGGGGTAACTTGAGTACCGATTTCACACATTTTCGGCATTAAACTATAGTATATCCAATATTATACCTTCACTTAATTTTGCTCAAATATCTTACATATTGAATATTATATAAGGTATAAAATCGGCTGGAAACATGAAAAGTTGTTTAGCCATTTTTGACAGAAAGGCGCATTATTATCAGGAAAGGTTTCTCTCTGAATTTCAATAACAAATCCTACAGATTGAACGATATTTTCGGTAAAAAGTCAGATATGGGTACTGGGTCCACATATAAGTACTGAGGTGCGGTATCTGGGGACATGAAAAATTATAATCCGATTTCTACAATATTTAGACATAATATGGCACACTCTAAGTGCATGGCATACTCTATGTGCAAAGTTTTGTTACGATACTTTCATTAGTACTTGATTTTTAAATTGTAAAATGAAAGACTCATATTAAAAATTGTGACTCGTGTATATGGGAAGTAGGTGTGATTATAGTCTGATATCGCTATAATATGTTGATAATGTTTTATATTAAATTTGGGCTGAATTTGGTGGAGTAGTTCCTGAGATAAGGGATTTCGCCTAAAAGTGGGTGGCGTCACACCAATTGTCGAATTTTTATAACGATCCCTTTATAGCCTCTATATCATCTTGGTCGTACAATTTAATTTTTCTGACGTATTTCTTTAGTGAGTTATAGCACTTTCAGCAGTTTCCATCATAAGCGTTATGTGGGGAGTGAGCGTGGTTAATATTCAATTTAACCCACATGCGTAAGGAGGGGCTAGAGAAACTTTTCCTCAGCAAATTTGATTAATATAGCTCAGTGGTTTTTGATATCCGTACAATAAACTTATATGAGAGGGGGGGATATGCCCACTTTTTAAAAAACCGCGTATTCCTCTCTCTAATTTGATGACCTGTACCTGTATAGATGGACGGAGAAATAATCACTCTGAATTCAACTCGTCTCGTCACCCTAATCATTTATATATATCATATCTAACTCTATATCTATTTCGATTACTTTAAGGTGATACAAATAACTGTTGGGTGAACAACACTATTACACTCTGTGAAACATATTATTTAAAACATTCAATGACTGAGAGAAGACCATTTAAATGTAAAAAGCGATTTTGGTCGTATATTGCTATTTTAATAGATTTTTACTACTTTTACTCTATACTAAAAAACAAATATGAGTAGAAATTATGAAATATTTTACTATACATAAATTTACTATTAGTTGGACGTAAAACTAATCAGAAATTCATATAAAGTTTGAATGCATTTGAGTGTATGCCAGTAAATAAATATATATATTTATATATATATCCATATATAGAAATCTTATCAGGAATGTTTACACATACGCTTACCACCACCAATCCATATACACCAAACAAATGCCATATGTGTAAATAGTCACCAAAAATGGTTTTATAGGGATGCTTTCAAACTATTCCAAAGTCTCAACACAGCACTGGTAGACACAGTGAGGGTGTGTAGTCGTGCAAGTGGTTGAACTGGCCTTCGAAGGAAATTTGTCTCAAGTTATTTTTGTGGGCGAAGTTTCGTTAGCATCTTCAGTCATCATACATTTGTATATGTATATGGTTGGGAGTCGAATTTTCAGGGTGAGTAAAATACTATATATATTGTATGTTTGTATATTAATACATATTAGAGCTGTGGAGACTCGTAATGCTTTGTTACATTATATGTTTGCACGTAACCACGCATGTACATATGTATTAACATGTGTATATATGCAGCCTTACAAGAAAAGATATCTGCGAAAGAGGGTGGAAAAACTGAATTAAGTAGCAAGCAAAGTAGACTAACACTTTGAAGTTTTTCCTTCTTCTCATACAAAATAAACTGTTCTCGCTGTGCCATCTTTATGATTTTAATTTTGTGGGTAATGTTGTGTATTTATGCCGTGTACATAAAAGATAATGATGTTGTCCTAAACTTTTGGGAATAAATAATAGTTTCATGTTCTTTCTTGTTAATATGCAAATATATAGAAGTATTTTTTCCATTAATATTTTCAAGCTGTGGTATAGATGAAGAAAGCTTGTACTAGGTTGGTTATCAAACATTAAAAATTAATATGAAACTGATTTTATTTATAATATGTAGTTAATTAATAGATTAAGCCCAGTAATGAGAGCTAACTTCACATTAACCATGGATATTTACATTTATATCCGGTACCGATAAAAAACAAATATGTAGAACTTTGTTATTATCATTCGAACGGTGGTATGTTTTATCAACTTTTTTCAAACAGTTTTGAGATATTTGAATTATATCTTTTGGCTTAATTGCAGTATGTGGATCAGATATTACTTCAAAAGAATTCGTTACTAATTCGATTAGCTTCCGCTTCAAGGTCCACGGAGGCAAATTATTGTTGGTAAAAAAATATCTGGATCGATTGCGGATCCGCGAAAGCTCTTGAGCATTAACTTTTCTATAACCTCTTTCTAGGGAACACAACCATTACGAATTTTGATAATAATAAAATTTTACAATAAATATTTTTTATTTACTTAAGGTTATTATGAGTAAATTAACCGGTGTAAGTGCTTACAAAATCGCCAGAAACGATTTGTTTAAAATGGTCCCAGAGAGAACAGGATATCAGATTTTATAATCCATAACCCATGGTATGAAATGAAATTTTAAATAAAATATTGATAATTTTTATTTTTTAAACTCCATTTTTAAATAAGGTACTTTTCATGAAAAGTCCCATACACATATGTAATGAGAGAAATACAATACTTACGCTACCATGAATGCTCATTTACATATACATATGTATTTATATATGTATATACAATACTTAGGGCTTCTATTCGTTCTAAGGTTTTTATCTTTCAACTTATAAATATTTATACATGAGCATGGCTGTGCATACTTACGGTAAATATTCTATATATGTTTCCACTTTTTGATGATGTTGTTGTTATTGCGGTCGGCTTTGTTGTATTTCAAAGTGTTATGTGTTTCTTCATAGTGCAAAGTTTTTGGAAATGGATAGTTGTATTTTAGTTTATAGTTCGGCAGAATATTTCATCCAAAAACACCAACAGCAATAGACAAAAATACATTATGGCAGAAGGCAGAAAAAGGGACCAAGGCCTTAAGCTTATAATTAATTGCATGTTCGGTCGAGACGAAATAATCCTTTGTTCCAAAATATTTCCATCTCCCCATACCTTGTCCTCCCACTACGCCTACCGTCAAAGCTATACATGTACATATATATATATATATAGATATATAACTACATATTTACTAGCATCGGTGTTGAGATATTCTTCGTTTATTCTTTTGCTGATTCTAAATATTCAGTACATATGCAGAGGGCAAATGAAGGTGTATGCTGTTTTTCCTTTTGCGCATCCTGGGAATTTCTAAAAAGCCTCCAAAAATTGCCTTTTGTTTATTTGCGCACACAAGGATATTTACTAAACAATTTTAACATGAACATCCACAACCCCAAAATATTCGTGTGGTATACCATTCAAAGGATTTATTTTAAAAATTCTATGTTGATAGTCTTGGTCATGCTAACTTACCAGTCATATTTCGGTCAAAGCTTTAATATTTTAAATTAGAAATTTGCCTCACCTCTGTCATCATCGCTCCAACTACAGTCATCGGTTAATATGTGGAACAGCATGGTCCACATTTACAGCTATGTACATGTTGAATCTATACACATGTATTTCAGTTGTGGTTTGACATGTCTTAGATGTTATTAAAATTGATGAATGTGCTAATTAAGGATATGAATGTGCGTGGCATTAACGGAGCTTTTATTGGACCCCGCTAAAAGAAGAATGAAAGTGCATAAACCTTTAAAATAAAACACATTTCCGACGAGAAGAAAAGCTAAATTAACTAGTGCGAAAAACGTGCTATATACATACACTTGTTATATACACTTCAATATACCCAACAAACACTGAAAATCAATTATGAAATTATGAGCTTGTTTCATCACAAATTTAATTCCGGATATAGCACAAAGTACTCACAAGAGAAATAAAGAAACGGGAAAAGTTAAATTGGCACCAATCAACTGATCAATTAAATAGAAAATAAAACAACATCTGTTATATATTATGACCAAAAGATTGTCTTTGAACTTTTTTGAGCAAAAATTACCGCAACGATTCAAATACTATAAGAATAAAAGCATTTAATGTGAATATTCATCTTCATATTCATATTAAGACACTGAATGCGTAAAGTTTTTGAAATCAAATTAAATCAAAATAACATAATTACATACATACATACAGGATTATTTTTAGATCACAAACTGTGTTTATGGTAGAAGATTTTATTTGCTAAACTTAAACAGTATACTTAAGATAATTGCGGATACTAATTGCGATAATTATTAATAATATCATAATTTGCGATAAAGTGACATTAAAGAAAAATTATCATTTTGAACAAGATAGAATTAAAACGTCCCCAAAACTTTAGAAAGGTCTTAAATAAAATTCAACATGAAAGTTGAAATAACTAGTAATTTTGTTCACAAAAGTAAAAAATTACAGGTTTTTCGTTTGGTTTATTTTGTTCGGTTAAAAGCCCGACAAGCTTTTGAAATAAATGCAAAGTTAAACTGACTAAGTCATGTTTCCTTAAAAGGCTTTTCTCTTACACCTTCTGTTTCAGCATCTTTTCGCTTCTTCATACTAACTTCTTTATCACTATTCCGGTGCCGGAAAATTTACTTAAAAGCTCAATCAAAGTATTGCATTTGGTGTCATCAAAACACGCTCAATTTCTTCGATTGTTTCTACTGGTATTGTTTTAGTCCCACTATATTTAGGACCATTTTTTGTTCTATTACGCTATCTTTCTACAGTCATACCAGGAATTTCAATGATTTTCTGAACAAAACCGCCCCAGATTTTCACTCTTTGGATCGTAATGAGTTTTCTTTACGCTTTTCATATAGGCCATTAAGGCATCTATATCTTCAGAAGACCAATTGAAATTGCAACAATTGAGGCGTTGACATTGGAGGCGTGACTAGAAAGAGATATGTAAGAGCATTAACAGCAGAGCTTTTAAGCAACTATAATTACGAACACAAGAAAAATTATAAAATTTAAGGTATAAAAAGAGCCGTTTTAGTGGTACAGCGTAGAGGATTTTTATAATTAGGATACTCGCTTGAAATATCCTTTCAAATGAGTTCGTTATATAATATTTGCTTTGTTTTTTTTTTTTTGTCATCGTAGTATCCAAAAACTGGTAAAATCGATGAGGACCCTCAAAGTGTCTTACGAAACTATTTACATTTTGTGTTTGGACATTTTCATCCCCATAAAAAACAACGATTTCTTGACCATACGACGGATGCACAACACAACATCATCGCTTAAAAGATGTAGCTTCAACCCTTTTTGTGATAACATGTACCGGCAGCATCCTCAGCAATTATTCTTCGACTTCGAAATTGTCTGCAGCAAGAATAACTGGTCGGTGCGGTCAAAGTTCAAATTTGCATCACATTTTCCCACAATTTCTTCGACGCTTTACAAAGAGTTTGATTTTCTTGATATTTCACAAGAAAAAAATTTAAATATCCGTTTTTGTAATGTTTGGTAATCTAAAAACAAGATTTTGCTGCATGGGAAACTCTTTTATTTATACTCTCTCAACATGTTTCTACAGAGTATATTACTTTTGTTTCGTTATAAGTTTCATCAATTTCTAGTATTTCACAATGTGGAAGCTGTTGCAAGGTTATCGGTATTTTAAGAACGTTTAAATATTGCAATCACATTTTTTTACTTAGTTCCTAAATTCTTCTATTTATACAAACGTGCATTAGCAAATGTTTACATGAACACAAATTTGATGTTGAGTTTTTACTACGAAGTAACCAGAAACCGCATAAATCCGAACGAAAAAGAAGAAGAACGAGTCGTAGATTCTTACAGGGTTGTTCCGGGCCAATGCTAATCGCAGGGATCTCAATGTCCGTTGGGAAAGCATGGTAGCATGGCGTAGAAATCAGCGTCTGTGAAAATATCAGATATCACGTTGTAGCACAGAAAATATCAGCTCGGCGACCAAAAACTTCAAGCAAAGCGGATAGCCCTCTATATTTATAGCCTGGTATTTTGAGATAATATACATATATAATATATATATATATATATATATACACAGGCTGCGGTAATAACTATCATAAATGCAATTCCGTCAGTAAGAAAACGTTACAACAATTTTAACGAAAAATAACTTTTATGTGAGTGTAAGGAGCAGATGAGGCAGATTGAAAAAATTTTGATTGACATGATTGAAAAATATGTATCGATTTACAGTAAAGCTTCAATGCCATACCAATTTATCTACGAAAATGGAAGCATTTGTATCACTGCTATCATTTTCATCATTACTAAATCGAAATTTTGTTACGAATACAAATAAATTGCTTTCAATAAATACACGTAAACTCGAAAAATATTGCTGTACTTACATATGTTGAAATATAATTATGATGTTGCAAGTTAAGATGTGTTTTTTACAGTTTTGAGAAAATAACGGTAGCCACGATTTAAATGATTCACACTTGAGCAAAATAAAAACAACACTTCTCTGAAGTTTTTTGCTTAAAATGTAAGAGTTGACATTACTGTTTCAATACCGAATATGTGGACTCAGTGCCTATGTCTGACTTTTTACCGAAACTATTGCTCAATCTATGAGATATCTTAATGAAATTCAACGAGTATATTTTCATGATAATAATATTCGTATGCTTAAAATGGATAAAATCCTGTAAATACTTCCCTAGCCTCATTACACCAAATATAAGAATTTCAAACATCCGAATGGCTTTATACGGTATATATCGGCCAACATGTAAGATATATTAGCAAAATTATTAGAACGTATAATATCGGATACACCATAGCTTAGTGCCGAAAATGTGTGAACGAATTACACCAGTTCCCATATACTTCATACAATATAATAATTTTCGTTATTCTAGCAGACTTTTTGCAAATATGTTGGTCAGTATGTGAGTTATCTTCATAAAATTGATTGGAAACATGTTCTCTAGTGTACTTGATTAATGACAAAAGTTAATGCAGTACGTCTAGACGTTTCCCTACCCCAAATATATCCGACATAAGGATTCGCGACTTTCCAGCTGAAACGATTTGAGGTATATGTTGGTCAATATGTGTGATACTAAAAAGAAATTAAATGGATATATATTATCTTAAACATAATGTTGTTTCGCGCTTAATATGAATGAAATCGATCTAGACTGTGTTCTAAGCCCCTTATTCTTATTATAATAAGTTCCATTTCTCTGGTTGACTTTTTCTTAATATTCCAAATACGTAAAATTAAGTTTAGGCCTTTTGGTTCTAGTTATATCACATATCTCATTTGAGTTTATTTTGTTACTTTTAATATAAATATCTCGGATACGAAGCAAAATATAGTAATGAAAGTATGTAAGTCCTTTCACAGTATGGTCTGTAATATAAGTTCATAATATATTAAATATGACTGTAAACTAATGTATGTAATCCACCAACAGTTTCGTCGAATAATGAAAGTTGAATTCTTAGGCCACATTTTTTAATGCGAAGTTTTGCGAGCACCTGAAACCATTTCACCACCTTTAATCCATGCACATTGTGTGAGTGTATAATTTTACACCCGAACTTAGCCCTATCATTATATATATTACCCGAACTTAGCCGTATATATTATATATTATATATTGTAATTCCATTTTCCTGCTTTAATATGCTTCTTCTTTTAATATATATTCTAATACATCTCTCTAATAACACAGTGTTTTAACGATTTGATGTCTCAAGTGAATTCAGTGTAAGCAGTACCCGCGGTTCGAAAATCGAAATTACGACGCATTCGGTTATAGGGTTTAACATTATTTCACATATTCACATATATATATATCACACATTCACATATATACGCACAGTCATGTGGAAAATAATAGGAGCATATAGCGATATGTCATACAAATCCAAAGAAAACAAAATTTTCATTAATTTCTGAGTAAGTTTTTTATTTTGAAAATATCTAATGATAACAGATAGATAGCAAGTAATCAAATAATAGAAGAACTAGGTCGAATTCTATTCCCAAAGAAAAAACAAAAACTATTTCAATCGCTCATCTCATTTTATGCTATGGACAAAAATAGCGACATTTACAAAAAGTAAAGTTCTTTTTAAAAAAAGTTTAATTGTACATTTTTTTTAATATAATTTGATTGTTGAAGTATTTTGATTATTTACTATTTGGTCGTTAAGCCTTTATTATATATAACGGCTCGACGTCGACAAGGGTTAGATTCAACCAAATTTCGGCATGTGGCTTGTGGAATAGCTTCCCATGCTTCCATTAACAGTGACCAGAGGGCATATTTATTGGTTGGTTTTTACCCCTCAAAACAAAATTCAACTCTAGCCACAAGTTCTCAATTGGATTTAAATCCGGCAACTGAGCAGGCCAGCTTAAAGTGCGAATGTTGTTATCTGCGAACCATTTTTTTGCCAGCTTCGATGTGTGCTTTGGGTCATTGCCTTGCTGGAACACCTTTCAAAGAAGCACATTATTTTTAGCATAAGGCAACATCACTTCACCTAAAATATTGCAATAAGTAGCTTCTGTCATTGTCTCCTTACTCAGATATATCGAACCTATACCATGGAAGGAAAAGCGGTGGAATGGTGTTACGAATGGTGGAATCATCAACGTTTAAAGAAAATTCGAGTTTTATGTCTTTTGAAGATGCAAAGGGGTTTTTTTTACAAATCTCTTTTTTTACAATCTGTATTATTTTCACTATATACAGTTAGTGAAATTTTTGGTTTTCGTCTACGTGTTTCGTTTTGCAGTTTATATTTGATTTCATTTTCTACCAATCTCTTAGAGCATTTCAACGTCCCGCTTATTTTTTGGTACGAAAATCTGTTTTTGTGAAGGTGTTTTATTTGCTCTCGACGCTGAACAGTACAATGCCGTCCTCTGCCCATTTTGAATCACTAAACTAGAATATTTCGTTATTCGTTTAATATATAATAATATATCATAATACGAGGTGTGTTCAAAAAATAACGGGAAATTTCGTTTTTTGAAAAAAAATTTATTCATACGTCTACTTTAATGTTGTCGTTTTCAAAATAGTCTCTATTCGATATTATGCACTTATGGGAGCGTTTCTTCCAAAAGCCTTTAGCTCTTTCAGCGATGCGCTTTTAATGTCATCTATACTTATAAAATGACGGCCCTTTAAGGTTCTCTTTATTTTTGAAAATCCGGACGTTTTTTCGGATTGCTTCATGTCAGAAAAAACTTCTTATTAACCGTTTGACCTTGAGGCAAGAATTCATATTAATATTATTATTATTATTTATCACATGACTGTACATATAAAACAGAATATCCAAAAGAGAGACGCTGATTTTACTAGAAAACCATTAAAAGAACATTTCATTATTTTCCATTAATTGTGTGTGTTTATATGTGTTCGTGTATATATATGTACATATATGTGTTTTTACACCATAGGCTATCTGTACAAATACATACATATATAGGCCACATATTCACAGGTAAATGCATATGTACACATATTCTCAGCATAAATATGCTTATTGATTAATATTAACTTGGACACAATTTATGATTTATAATTGTTGCTCCAGACAGTACAAATACGTTTACATAATACTCTCGTCATGACACTCTGAAAGAGCTATTGCCTGATCGAATAACTAATTGAATATTGAACGTCAACCCAACTGATGGCGAAATTGAAAATTTATTGTAAATTTTTAATGCAACTTCTAAGTTTATATTCCTGTAGATGCATACCTACTCGTATCAGTACATACATTGTCTGCATATGTAAGACATATACTCCTTCTGAGTTTGTTAACAAATTCCTCCAAAATTCACGTCATCTGATTCACCCTGACCCTTCTTCAAAATACAAACAACATTGAACGTACATGTGTACGTATGTATATGGTTATGTAGGTGTAAATATGTATGGGGATATTAAAAGCATTCTAGCATAAAATATTTAAATATTCTTTGAATTTCGAACAGATATATTCAACGATGAACTCTGGCACAACGCAAGCAAGAGGGTAGCTAAGTCTAAAACATGTTGAAGAAAATTGTACGAAAAACCAGCATACACACAAAGTAATGGCCTGCACAATTGTGTATGTAAATCAATATCGAGCTATACTACTTTCATACTACATACATACATATGTTCATAAGTAACACTGAAAATCGAATGTACTTATCTTCCACGTCCTAACCCCAAAAACGACTAACTCCTTTGGATATTTTATGGACAACTACAAGTGCTTCTCCTTTATGCAAGAATAATAAAGAAGGAGAATACTGTAAAATGTGTAATCAAGAAAAACAAGTTAACAAAACGCCATAAACCAAAAGCGACAAAAATGCCTTCAACATAGGCGGAAGACTTCACATTTTAGTTTTAGTTTTGTTCACCCATCTTCCGCGCTCTACTGTCAGAAATACATCTACGTACATACATACATACGTATAGTATGTATACAGAAGTATGGTATATATATATATTATAGGGGCTACTGTGCAAAATTTTTGGAAAAATATTGAAGCTCTTACATCGGATTAAAATTTGTATACACCGATTTTTCTTAAGATTAATCGCAAAAAATTTTTAGTAATTATTATTATTAAAAACAAATCGAAAGCAATTAATAAAAAACGTACGATTTTCAGTCGAATTTCACCTATATATGGGTCCCTATCTTAGCAAATCCTTTTATTGTGGTACATGCTTACGCATATATACAAAGACGTTGTTGAGGATATGTATGCTAATCCTCTCGAAATATCGGAGAAATCCGCTTCTCTTTCAGCTATATATATAAACAATATCAATAAAAATCTATTACATTTTATATCATTTTAAAATAGCCATTGGAAACCTTATGGAAATGTCTCATATAACACTAAATAACTCTTTTTAACTGTGGATTGGTACGACTGACAACTTCGACACTTTTCCTGCAGTGTATGCATATGTAAATTATGCCAAAACAAGCGACAACATACCATTGTATATACATATGTACATATATGTTTGAATTCTAACTTGACTTATTTTATTAAAAGGTGTATAGTTCTTCACCGTCGCAAGCTGAAGAGCTTAAGCAATACCCCAATATACATATATATGTACATATATGTGTGTGTATTGCAACTGTACACTTAATTTTACTCTCGACAGTTTCTTCGTTCGTCTCAAATAACAAAACACCATAAAATATGGTTGCCCAATGACGATGCGACTGAAGTGACCGAAGAGTTGAGAAGGTAAGGAAACTTCTTAAATTTCTAATGAATTTGAAATAACTACTCGCAACGTACCTACATTCAAACACGAGCACAGAACAACACCTCATGAACGAACACCCGTAGTTCCTCATTGTTCTCATTTGATCACACGCACATACATGCATGTGTGAAATAATACATTTTCGTCTATATAAAATTATAAATGAAAATTCCAACAAGTGCAATGTCTAAACGTGACAGAAACTTTTCTTGCAAAACCCTTCTTATTGCAATATCAGAGACAACAGAACATCTACACTTTCCTCAGACAAGCAGTCTCATGTGGGATAAGCAATTTTTACGTCTTTTTTTAGGTTAAAAATTGAAAATTTCTTTATTTACCTAATTTTTGTTTTACTTTGGAATTTTGCCCTTGTAATTGTTTAATTTTATTCGAAATTTTATGTTGAAACTGAATACTTTCCTCTTTCGGTATATTTGCGAAGCGAATGCCTTAGAAGTTTTGGTATGAATATGCAAATATATTGTACATATATATTTATAATGTGATTTGTGCACTGAAAGTAGAAGTAAATGTTATAATTGTACAAACTTTAGTCGTATTCTTCGTGAAGAAACATCAACTACTTACATTAATTCAAATTTCAACTTGCTTCAAAGCTAGAAATAAAACTATATTTTAATTTTGAGGAAAAACGACGATTTTAGATTTTGCAAAACGAGACCTAATATATATATAGTTAGACATATGTAGGTGTTTTTTGGTGCTTAGCTATGAATTGTTTTTTAATTTTTACTCCACAATGTTACGAACGAGTAACATTAACTTTTTTGTATATATTATATAATTTTCAAATTTCCTTAGTGATTCCAACAAGTAACCGTTATAGCCGTTATAACCGAGAATGTATATGAAATATTCCAGTTTGATTTTAGCAATAAAAAATATTCTATTTATTAGCCGTTCAAATAAGACGCAGCTTAATAGCATTTTAATTTCCATACATAAGTAAATATATACAATATTTTTTAATAGTTTTCATATACATGGTAAGAACCTCACAAATCACTAAAGAAGACCGAACCAAAAAAATGCTGGTTTTCGATAAGAATAGTAACAAATTTTCGACGAAAAGAACAAATATGCACAATATTTTAACTAAAAATTAACATTTATAGAATGATGAAATGAATGATTCATAGAAAAATGAAAGAACACAAATGCTCCCCCAGCATATCTAATAAAAAAGAACTTTTCAAATTGAAATACAGCTGTACTTGTATTTGTTCGGTCGAGGCGTGGTTATTTTTACAAAATGGAACCGCAATATTAGAAAAATTTACATATATGACTAATACTAATTTGTTGTTGTAAGAACTCACCCTTAAATTGTGCAATGAAGGGGATTAGCGACCGGCGACACTGGCGCCGTCTACTTTTGACATGTGAGCCGTCAAGATGATATTCTAATAAGAAAAGGCACCATTTTACAATAGTGGAAACCACCCCGAATATGCATTGTAGCATATATATGTATATTGTACGTGAACATAATAAACAAAGAGTGCTAAGGAAGCTAAGGAAATTTACGTAATTTTTATGCTAATGAAATGTTGGTTGCTCACGTTGGCTCTGGGTGAAACGGGCTCGTGGGATAACAAACGTAGTTGAATACATACGTACACATACCAACGCAAATATGAATTTGAATTGTGTGGAAATCTGATAAACAAATTATTCAACAATATTATTCCAGACAGAGGGAAGGAACAAAGTACCCTGATAAGGATGCCAAAAAGTCCCTTTAGCATATACTTACCCATTTTGCATCTATTAATGTATATAGTATGTGGATGCATTTTTGTGTGCATGTACTACAATTATCCATATGTGCAATAGAGTAAGCTTTTAATATTAATGAATCTTGTTATACAACTTCAAAGAAAACTTTAATGAAAACGTTAAATGATAAACTCTTTTGAGGAATATCGAATTTCGATTTGTTTATCACATACTTTCCTTCCTCTCGATACAATTGACCCAGCAATGCTCCAACATCTTTAATAAGTCTGAAAATACGTTTTGTGGAGGTCTACAAAATGGCCCTCCAGGGCCACATAACCGTCTCATTCGTCTAAAATTTCTGCCCGATGAGTGACTTTTTCATATATGGATATAAACAGAAGTTGCGAGGGGCCAAATCTGGAGAGTTCAGGGGATACGACAGCAGTTTGTAGGTTAATTCTACGGCGAAGGTGTGAGCCGATGCGTTGTCATTGTGAAAGAAAGAACACTTGTTTCTTCCCCAATCTCGATTCGGCTGAAATTTCGACAGTAGCAATTTACGGGAATGCAATGATAGTATATTTCCCTTTCAGTCACCTGCCGCCATCAGGTGGTGAAGCTTAGTACTTATCATGTCATGTTACCACCCATCCAACAGCCCAAACTTTCAAGTTTTATTCTTTAAACTTTCACCTGAATATATATTGGAAAAAAATTCCATCCTTCAGGTCAAATATAAAATATATTCCCTATATAAGATAAACTGTTACAATGATGGAAAGAATTGAATATAATGAAAATGGAAATTGTGCTTGAATAAAAAAATATTCTACAATAAATGAGTTCAGCCGGAACTTAATTTTTGTTTTTATATTAAAATGATCTTAATGCATTTTATTTCATATGGTAACAATATGGACAATATCGACAGCCTAACGATATTAAATAAATTTCGTCACCTTGCTTACCTTTCCTGAAGTACGTAAATCAATAAAATTATACGCGTACTATATACTTGTATATACATATGTGTGAATGGTGAATGTTTGTTTACATACATTTACATATTCCCATAGACAATACTATATATATTTGTACAATTGGTCATAGTTGTATATATGCACATAGGCATAGGAGGGTTTCTGCTTTATTACTTACTTCCATTGCACCCATTAAATCAGTATCAGGTTTTTGATTACGCTTTTATGGATCAAGTATTCTCTCCTTTGTCATTATTTGCTATCTTTTAACATTTGTTATACAACAATGTGAATCTACTGCATGGGCTACTTTTGCAAAAGTGTCTGATGTCACCTTTTCCATCCAAAGAAAGTCGATATCCATGTTACATTCTGTGTCAGCACATTTGTAATTGTGTCAGCAGCAAAGATTTTTAAGTTGTGCTTTGGTGTCATTTTATTCACTCACAATAAATGTAAGAATGTATGTGTTGCTTTCAAAAGGTTAAATAAGTTAAAATTTTCTCACAATTTTATTTAGAATTACATATATATAGAGAAATTCACATTTATATTTATATATATATATATATATATATATAAGTATTATTCTTAAGTGTTGACCGATTTTGATCACATAGTTAAGGTTTCAGAGAGAGAAAGATACTTACCGATAAACTAACGGATGCATGGCATTCTACGCGTTAAACGCAATTAATTTCCTTTTATCAATACGATTTTAGAGCGAATGTCAAAAAACCAAGCTTAACTGTCCTCAAATAAACTGATTTGTTTAGAACAAATATTCGCGCTTTATTAATTTAAGTCAAGGCAGTATTGGAAAGGACCAGTCAGAGAATTTGAAATGTCAAGTAACCAGTTTTTATTTTTTTGATTCAAACATAAAGTAATGAAAGTTAAACACACCGCTTTGATTCCTGGTAAGCGGCTTAATGAATTCAAAATTTTAGATTGAATTATGTTTACAAATATTATCTGGAATCTTAGATGTCCTTCTTTATATTTTAGATAATCTGGTTAAATGTATTCCAAATTTCCGATTTCAATAGTCATTCTCTACTTCGCAAAGTCTTTTTATAAACCCTTCCATTTGAATCAGTCGAAATAAAATTCAATACAAACTCGAATATTTTTTGCTTTCTCTTGCAGACCAACCTTTTACTATAATGGGTGAACCTTGCTTGCAATAAAATTACATCAAACATTAAACACAAGTTATACTTTGAAACTTCAAATTGGTTAAGTTACCATTTTACACTTTTAGTAAAATGACTGAAATGGTTAATAATTTTTCATGTTTTAAATAATATTTAAGTTTCAAAACATATTCTTTGTTTAATATACATTAAACCCATTTAGTCCTTCTCCCAACTATAGTTACTCTCAAAATTAGTTCTTTATTAATTTTATAATTTAAAACTGTCTAAATAATTAGGATAGTTTAATAGCACAATTGGCCCAGACGTTCCCTCATCTTCGGAAGGAGTAAAACCGTTACACATCCAATATAAAGCGCTCAATATGTTACATTTCCTATTGAACTTAGGAATACAACTTTTCTTAAACAAAATGTGCTTTGGTTGAACAAATCGGTTCACACCTTACCCTAGATCACATTTATCTAAATAATGATTTTCACCCCTCATGCCTTAATGCCACCGATCAGATTGAGAGATATCTTAGTAAAATTGAACGAGCTCTCATCAATGATATGACGAATACTAAAATCTAATAATATAATATAATAATATAATATTAATAATATGTCAATTAGGATGAATTTATACTAGAGATTTCGAATTCATAGAAGTTATCTCAATGCAACTAATTGGGCGAAAGGGTTATATGCTAACAAATCTTATCATTATGGACTGATTTAGAACTGATCGTGAAGAATCTAAACGAAGTCAGCTTTCGTTATCTACTAAATTTACAACCGCCTGCTATTAAATATATGAAATATAATGTATACCTAGTTATAGCAATATAATATCCTAAATATACATCCAACGGCTTTTCATTTGCTGTCTTTAACCAAAGGGATATTGATGGTTACAAAAAATTTATTAGCCGTAAAAGTATTTAATAATTTACAGACTTATAGAAGTTAATCTCTACAAGTGGTTAATTACGTCCATGAAAATGGAATTCTAATCGAAATCTTTATATCTCTAGTTAACGGCAAGAGGGATACATAATACATATCGTGTTATAATTTAATTTCTCACTAGGTTTTGTTTACGGATTTAAATCACTGGTTGACCGATTCACATTTATATAAATTTAATTTAAATTTTATTTTATATAAAGAAGAGATTTATATAAAGAATAGGTCGTCCTTTTCTCCCCAAGATTGGTGAGTGTACTGAGAGGCCTTTTATTGAAATTTAAATTGTAGGAGGTGATTTGAAGTGTGGTTATCCCGCTTTTAGATCGACCAAACAAGCGGAAAGCGGTTGTGCCATTAAGGTTGGAAATAAAAAGGAAAGGAAAACTTTTACACAATTTCGAATTTATGAAATTTGCTTAAAATGCGAAACACACAACTACAATAATAACTACTGTTACTTCAACTAAACAAGATGCTATACAACAACAGCGACCGGGAGAACCAAAAATAAACAAAATAGATAAAATTCAACACTAACTAACCAACTATGTAAAACTAACCAACATAAGCACACATGCGATTCCTACAAAAGCCAACATTTTCACACACCAACACATATATATATATTTAGCGTATCCTGAACTGAAAAATTAAACTGGCCGAGAAAATACCAGTTTACAACTAAAATTTCCTTACTCCTTATTCAATAAAAACGTGGATGCTCTGAACACAAGTTGTGCCTGAAAATTTAATATCAACTTTTACACTGCTAAAAAAAGGTTGGTCTTTCTGACCAAAATCTGTCAATTCATATCTCGTAGATAGACATAAAGAACAAAGTAAATAGTTTGTGTGAAACAAAGATAGTCTATGAAAAAATACCAGATCAGCTAGGAGTTGATACTACTTATAAAGTTGTTTATAACTCGCTAATTTTACTATAGGGTATGTATATATGGAGAAGTGTGTAAGTTCTACTTAACTTCATCCATTTTAGTTTTCTGCGGTCCCACATTTATTCATTGGTTGATATATGCTCTTAATATATATTTGCCTATGTACATAAGTTTGGCCTTTATGTGCATAAGAATGTTGTGAATAAATATGAGCTTGTATTTGAGCTTGTGCTTGCTAGTAAACAAAAACGTTTGCCACTGTGTGAGTTCAAGCTAAATTAGAAGACGGAAGATGATGACGCAGAACGTCAGAACGTCAGAATGAGAAGGCGCATGACACAAACCAAAGACAACTACAAGGGCAAGAACGATGAAGTCGAGGATAGTTATGCAGATGCTTGTGGTAACGAGCAAGATGGCGGCTCAATACATTATTCGACTATGGTAGGGTGAATAGGATACCACGTAGGGGAGAAGAGGGAAGCATATTTGAAACTTAAGCTTAACAAAAATTAGATATCTCCAATTTGTAACGGTTGGAAGTGCAATTATGTCAGGTATACAATTATAAGTCCCGGTCTAACTAAAGAACTCAATACGTAATACTTTAGGGATATATTACAATCAGTTTTTACAGTCTCGCCGAATATCTATGATAAGGGCATAATTATCTACTTGGGCCTAAATTATATAAAAATTAGATAGAGTATCTTTCATTCAATTTGTTCTTGTCAGCATTATAACTGTAATACTTCAACACCAGATTCGAAATTATATTCGAACTAACAACAACATCTGAAAAGTCAACCAGAGAAACGGAAATCATTATATTAGGAATAAGCAGCTTAAACCATGGGTTAGACCGATTTCATTCTTATTTAGCCTGAAACCACATTATGTTTTATGAAAATGTATCCACTTAAATTCATTAAAATATCACACATAAAGTCAACTGGAAAGTCGTAAATCCCTATATCGGGTATACTTGGGGTAGAGGAATATCTGGACTGATTGCATTAATTTTTGCCATTACTCAACTAGACTAGAAAACATGTTTCCAAGCAATTTGTAAAGATAACTTACACACTGACGGACAACACCGATATTTTCGGTGTAAAGTCAGCCTTGGGCACTGAGGTTCTCGATCCCCGTGTAATTTCCCAATCCAGATAGTACCGAAAACAGTGATGCATCTGGCATAAGAAAATAAAAAAACAGGGTGGTAATTGACTATCGCAAACTAAATTGAATTACGATAGCCCATCGTTATCCTATCCCAGATATAAACTAAGTTCATTCTCAATAAGGAAAAAATAAATTCTCAACAGTTCTAGACCTAAAAAGTGTTTTTCATCAGGCTTCATTAGTGGAATCTGACTTTGCCAAGACAGCTATCTCGGTCAAAAATGGCAAATATGAATTTACCAGATTACCCTTTGACCTAAAAAACGTCTATCAATCTTCCAAAGAGCATTAGACGACATAGTCAGAGAGTATATCGGAAATATATGCTCTGTCTATATAGACAACATCATAATTTTCGACAAAGATGAAAACTCACATTTATAAAATATTAAAACCATTTTTGAAACTTTAGAAAAATCTAATATGAAGATCCAAATTGACAAGTGCAAATTTTTAAAAACAGGAGTAGAGCTCTTAGGATTCGATATCACAAAGCGGAATAAAAACAAACCCTCAGAAATAATATTAATTTTAGAATTTCCTTCACCACAAACCATAAAAGAACTTCGATCATTCTTAGGACTTGCTGGTTATTACCGCCGATTCATGAAAGACCACACAAAACTCGCCAAACCCTTAACAATACTTTTAAGAGGGAAGGGAGAATGTATGTCCAAAAATCTTTTATCCAAAATTAAAATCGCATTTAATCAAGATGCGATAATACATTATTATACAATTACACAATAAATTAAAAAACTCTCTTTTCTCCACTGACGTCATTCTACAATATCCTCACTTTGAAAAAGAATGTCGTTTAACTACATTCCTCAGTACTCGAAGGTACTTCTATACCGAAGTACTCGCAGGTATCAGGCAATACTCGAACCAAACAATAAACCAATAACATTTATCTCAAAGGTGTGGACAAAGTCACAAGAAAACTACGCCACAAATGAAAAACAACTTTTACTAACTTTCAGCTAACTTTTGGGCTTTAAAAAATTTTAAAAACTAGCTTTTTAGCCCAAGTATCGTAAAAATCTCCACAGACCTTCAACCATTAACTTACACATTCAGCAATACGAAGATCAATAGTAAATTGAAAAGATGGAAATCAATATTAGAAAAATACAACTATGAAATTAAACACAAACCAGGTAGTAAAAACGTGGTAGCAGAAGCATAATCTAAACCACTCAACAAATAAACCCTACGACAGCAACACAGCATAGCCATGAAAGTTCTGCACAAACATAAGCACCTTACACCGACGCCCCCATTACCTTAAGCTCAGCTCCAATAACCTTCATGTTAAAAAATCAATATGATATTGAAATATTTAAAACTTCACCATACAAAATTTAATAAATGCTCAAATAGAACGATTCCACTCAACATTCTCCGAAATATTACGGTGTATACCCATACTGATTTTGAGATCTTTTAAACAGATCTTTATTTAAATATAATTAATCCATTCACTCTACCACTAAACGTAAACCAGTAGGAGTATTTTTTGGAAGAACAGTAGGACCTAATCCAATAGAATTAGAAAAAGAAGAGAATATTCAAAACCTTAAGATTAACAAGAAAAAGATTTAGAACTACACAACAAAAATAGAACTGAATTTAAATCATTCAATAGTGACGAATAGTGACGTTATATACGTAAAAGTAAGCAAAAGATTAGAAAATTAATTAACACCCCGAAATAAAAAAGAAATATTTCTCGAAGATAATGGCAATACAGTCATAACAAAATCAGGAAGTATCGTTCACAAGAGCAACATTAAAAAATTAATTTCATTCATTCTGCAGAATCTTGCTTGCCTTGTGCAATGCAGAAACCCAAATCTTGGATTATACCACAGAAATGGGAAAATAGAATGGTAAAGGTTCAGATCGGAACATTTAGACTAATGCACACTATTGACATTGAACAATATGAGACCGCTCTCTATAAAATAAATTCTATAATAGAAAATGATATTACAGAGAAAAATCGCAACTATCAATTCCTATCCCAAGAAGAAGAACCTATCCGATCCCTATTATCCTGACATAAACCAAGAAAAACGAAAAGAACAATAGACTTACTCTGCACAGCCTGGAAATGGTTGGCTGGATCTCCAAATCACGAAGATTAATAAAATTAGAAACAATAAAAGATAAAATAAAAATCAATAACATCAGCAAGTAATAATTAACTAATCTATACTAGAAAGAATAAGTAATTTAACTCAAATTTCAAATGTTATATTAAGCGAAATGAAATCGAGCGATAGTCTCAAATTAGAATTAGAAGGGAATGCCAAAAGAAATTTGAAATATATTAAGGAATATTTAACAAATTTGGATTATTCAATCCAATGGGCCAAGGCCGGATTCAGAACGCGGAACTCATTCAGATTATCAAATGAAAAAAAATTATAATTAAAGAAACGTTAGAGAAACAAAATATACCATACTTATATTTAGTTGAAGCTATTGAATATAACGATTTTAAAATTGCAACAAATCTGTTATCTATTATTTATATTATAAAATTTCCTTTAACGAACGAAGTATCATGTAAATCAATAAAAGTAAATCCTGTAGAAATAGGAGATAAGGTAATTAAATTAAATTTGAAAATTTTATCTTTTGTAATCAAGAAATATATGGCATTAAAGTAGATTGTAAGAATATAAATAATCTAATATTATGTAAACAAAGTAATTTAGAAGAAGTCACAGAAAGTAGTTGTATACCAAATTTGCTCAAGGTTACTCATCCAACAACATAGTAATTCACAACCACAACATACGAACAATAGAAGAAACAATCGAAAAACGATAGCTACACAGGATCTTTAAATATAGATAATTAAACCCTTAATTTGAAGGGAACATTTTTGATTAAATACGGCAACTCAAGCATAACATAGAACACAAACATTTCACTAATAAGAATCAACTCTTTGTAAAGCCACTAGCAGCAATAGTTAAATCATCTATCTATCTATCTAAAAACGCCTCCTCCTCCCTTCCTATTCTGATTGAAAATAATTTTAGAGGGCTTCCTAATACCAACGTAAGAGGGTAAAAGTTATTTCTTTTGGTATCTTGAGTGTCGATAAGTATATGATGTATTCTTATGTTTCCTTATTTACTAAAATTCAAGCATGTTTAATATCTGGTCATTGTAGCCTTTCAGATCTAAAGCCTTTCGCTTCGCGAAATTCGCTTTAATTATTCATAATCATCTAGACCTGAAAGAAAAGCTGTTGCTCAAGAATAGTAAATATGTACATATAAATAAATACGGCAACACTATTAGATTTAAATAATCAGACCAAGATTTAATGTTTTTAATTCCATTTTCAAGTTTTTACTTGCACTTATCGTTCATCCTTCGAAACATTCTTAAGTCCCTTTGAAAACGCTAATAGAAGTACTGTTGATATCGATTTGATGTCATAAAAGTATGGACAACCAATATCGAGGGCTTTGCTAAACCATCATTTACACCAATCTGCGTAAATCTGTGGATACTAACTGTATATACAAGAATATAATAAAAAATCTAAATAAAGCCGTAAGAAAGGGCGGGAAGGGGACTCCCGCAATTTGCAGGGATCAAAGGGGAGGAAATACTCTCAGGTGTTGACAAAACTTTATATTAAAAAATGTTGCGTCGGAATTAAAAATTCATTTTTCGACTAAATTGGTTTATAATCATAATTGGTATCTTATTAACTTATATTATAGGTGATATACTCACTTAGTTTCATTATTAGTTTCATTATTACATTTTGCTCCGTATCCGAAATATTTATATTAAAATAACTCGGATACACATAATTTATAGAGTATATTAAGAAAAGATCATCCAGAGAATCAGAAATCATTATATTAGGGATACGAGATTTAGATTTTCATATTCAGCGCTAAACCACAACATGTTTAAGAAAGCATGTCCACTTAATTTCATTAAAATAACACACATACGAGGTGTGTTCAGAAAAAAACGGGAATGTTGTCTATTTTACTTTTACACTACGATACACTTTGTTGCTTGTTCGTGAATTCTTGGCCAAAAACAATACAGTAACGATGCCCCAGCCTGCATATTCGCCAGACATGGCTCCGTGTGACTTTTTCCTGTTTCCAAAAATAAAGAGAACCTTAAAGGGCCGTCGTTTTATAAGTATAGATGACATTAAAAGTTCATCGCTGAAAGAGCTAAAGTCTGGAAAGGCTAAAGTAAAAAAGTGTTTCAACGATTGGAAGAAACGCTGGCATATGTGCATAATATCGAATGGAGATTATTTTGAAAGCGACAACATTACGAATAATAAATATTTTTATATATATATTATAGACGAATGAATAAATATTTTTTTCAAAAACGAAAATTTCCGTTATTTTTCGAGCACACTGCGTCTAATACTAATACTAATACTAATCGAAAAATTCTCATTTAATTTTGTTGAGGCGTCTCCTATGGAGATATTTGGGATACAAACTCAACCAAAAACATAACATCTAATATAATAAGGACGTATGGGGAAAATAATAGGGACGTAAATACTAAGGTCTAGACAGTTTTTATATTCAGCGATAAACCACAATATGTTTAAGAAAACACGTCCACTTAATTCCATTAAAATATCACACATATTGGTTTATACAAACGGTTTAAGGTCAGTTAAAAGGTCGGAAATCACTATATTGGGTATATCGGGGCTGGGGTAAGGTCTGAGTAGATAGCATTTACTTTCTGCGTTAAACTAAAAAATGTTCGAGAACATATTTCCAGTCAGTTTTCCGCTAGAGCGCGCTGGAGTAACGAAAATTTGTTATATGTATTAAATGGGGGCTGGGGTAACCTATAGATCGATTTCACTAATTTTCGCCACCAAACTATAGTATATTGAAGATTACACGTTCATTTAATTTTGCTAAGATATCTTACATAATGACCGATATACACGGTACAAAGTCAACTGAAATTTTGGAAATTCTCATTTTAGGTATATGAATCCTAAAAAGGATATACGTTTTGGGTATACCTTGAGGGCACTATTTTTGTAAATTTCTATTCTGATATCTTAAGTGGTGTTTGAATTATATATTGCGAAATTAAAGAATCAGATTGAATTTAAATTGTTAACTAGGTTCGCCCATTTTCGCACGGTAACATGAAGATTCAAGGTAATACCATATGCAAATTTTTTTTGAAATTAGGTAAGTCTTTCTTGAGATAGAGAATTTCACCGAAAAGTGAGCGGTGCCACACTCGTTGTCGAATTTTTTTACGATTTCCAATGCATTCTTCCTACCATATTCACCGTGAGATTCAATGCTTCTGATGTGTTTCTTCCGGGACTCCTACGGGACTCTCTGTACCAAGTTACAGGTTTCAACAGTCTACAGGTTCTGCAACACCAATATCGTCAGAGGGCCGAGGAACACGTACAGCAAGTTTCATTAAAATATCTTAGTTTTCACTCAGGTTATCGCTTGCACGGATTAAGGGACGGGCGGCAGACAGTCACACGGAATTTAACTCGCCTCATCTCCCTAATCACTTATATATGTATCTATCTTGATTAGTTTTAGGTGTCACGAAAAATCGTTCCGTGAACAAAACTATTATACTCTGTTGCAACATGTTGGGAGACTGTAAAAATATGAGAGCTATTCACAATTGTCACATACTACTAATTCCCTCAATATGTCCGATTGTAGACGAAGTGGCCCAAATTCGGATTGTGACACTTACACATATACATATATGTATCCGCGAAGTATGTGGGTATGCGGGTATGCAATGTCATTGCACAAAGTTGTGACCCAACCTCTAACCTCGATTCAGAAAAATATAGGGGTTAATAGCATTTCAAATATGTACCATAACAAAGTGGCTGCCGCGCCAGACTATTTGCTATGGACTGCGACGCCTGCAGAAATGCCAACTTTCGCGTACTACAACCAAGGGTTGTGAGTTATTGGTACGTATGCATTTAGCAAGTTTAGCGGTGCCTTGAAAATGATGCAACCCCTACCCCTACTTTTTGAAAATAAAAAACTAATATGTATGTGGAAATCTTTTGGGTCTATTATAATCAAAGAATTTCAATATGAAACATTTATGTACACATGAGTTTGAAAAGTTACAAGCTTGAAAATGTTCAATAGTTACAAATTAATATTTTATTTATTACAAATTAAATTTTATTTCATTTGTTCAATGCTTTTGGATAATGATCCACTTGAGCTCCATATATAATTATTCGATCAGACATATTCGTTACTTCATAACTTTAAATTTTTTATGTTAGTTAAGCTATTCAATTTAGTTACCATCTTGTCATATATAAAAGAATAATGTAACCAAAAGAAATAAATTCCATTCAAATGATTACATTTATTATATCTGTTGTATTAAAAAATATATGTTTTCTATTTAATAATACTATTCTCATTATAATACTAACCTAATTTGTAAGGGAATCACAATTATTCTGGGGTGTTAAGATATACCATACAAAAAATTTCAAATCAAAAAATTTACTTCATTCAGTGTTTTATTTGACAATTCTCAATATAATTCTCTAATCTTGGAGAGTGAAGTAATTCTCCTACCAAGAACCAATTATACGTAACAACAGAAAGATATTACTGCTAATAAAAATAATGTCCGTTTTATAAGAAGAGAAGGATTTGGAATATTTGTCCCAGTCGTGTCGTAATTCTATAATTATTGCAGTCAAAATTTAGTTGTTTTGTTCATCTTAAGGAACAGTGGAATATTGGCATATCATATTTTAACTCTTTATTATGTTCGGTTTTCAATTCATCAAATTTAATTATAGTTGCAATCGAATCAATGAAAACGGTTTTCACATTGTTTGTATAGTTATTTATGACAACTCCTTTCTAACCAAATTATCAACATAGTTAAAGAGTCCTTTTTTTATAATTATAATACTTATAATCGAAATTGTAATTTTAGCAATTTAGTATCATATAGTTCAGCACAGTAAAAACAACTCAGTAGTCTATGACCCCACGTAAAATACGCACATATTTTGTTTTTGCTTTTTGCATATATAGAAAATTGTATGGCCGCAAATAGTGGTAACGTATTTAACGATAACTCCAGTTCTACCAACCAAAAAGCAACAACAAAACGTACAACCAACCAACAAATACAACCAACTGTTAAATCATGTTAAATTAAGTAGTAAATTAAGTCTACGATTTCAAGGCTTAATCGTAAAAAAATACAAGACAAGAAAAAACAAAGCTTAATCGGGTTGCCTTCTCCTTCTGAGCATTTGAATATACAGTACACCTTCGGTAACCGCAAGAAAGGAAGGGCTAAGCTCGAGTGTAACTCAACATTTTATACTCTCACTATTTTCAAGAATCAAAGCTGGGGAGATACACTCAGATATTGGCAAAACTTTATATTAAAAAATGTTTCGAAAGAATTTAATATTCATTATATTATTCATTATATATATTATGGTATATTATTAGCTTATACTATAGGACATATAATTACTTAGTTTCACATAAAAGATTTTATTTATTATAAAATCTATCCTACTTACCGATCTATACTTACCGGGGTCAAGCGAAATGTTATAAATATTATATATCCAGTATCAAAATATATGGGATCCCACATTAAATCCCTACAAATTATTGTTTTTAACAGCCTTCCGCTGCTTAAGCTCTTTGGTAACAAAAATATCTTCAATGGGAATATTATTTTTGTCAGACCAGCGAATATATTTGTTAAAGTATTCTATAACGTCTGCAGAAATATTTCTTCCAATTCAGCTTCATCGCCATCATCACATTTTGGATACAACCGTTGATGTATCGATACAAGGAGCTAATTTTTATTAATCGTATTAGCTCATAACATGTTAAGGGAGATTTCGTCGTCATCATCCCATTCTGTATTAGGGTTCATTAAAACATTCTAAGACTTACGAATATAGTCTACCAAAATTTTTTTCCATGACTTCGCCAGTATGCAAGTAGCGTATTTTAAGTTAAATTCCTTAAATATTCATCAAACTTCCAAATTGACTAGCTATTAAATATGACAAAAAACATGCGTCTATTATTTTCAATTTAGTAATGAATGGTAAAATAAATTTTCAAATAGGGAATACAACATCCATACGTTTTTATAAGTTTTGTATACTATATGTGAAGTTTTTGAACGATATCGGATTTTGTGCTTTACCAAATACGAAAGCTAAATACGAAAGAAATTTTGAAATTTGTGTGTTCCATATGCATTCGTGCAAGCGAGGAAACCTTTCTTTACTTATCTTCCATTCAGGAACAGAATTTTCCTTGTAATTGAAAAGCGTGGTGTTCGGTAGCAGTCTAAAAAATTCACCAGACTCTTCAGCATTGTATATCTGGTCTAGCAAAAGATCCAGTTCATCAACAATTTCTTTAAAATATGTTATGAACGGATTTACGGAAGCGGCCTTGGTTGAAATTTTCTCTCCACAAATTTCAAAATGACGAATGCCATGTTTTCTTTTAAATTTGACATCCGTCTGTTGCTCGCATTAAGGCACCCATCCTTTTTCTTGATTTTCCCATATAGGAACATTGTGCTTCTTTGAAAACAAAAACCATTTGTACAAAGCAACAATTTTTGGGTATTCGCACTGTTTCAAAGTTTACCGTTTCTATAACTCTCATTTATTTCCATAACTCTCACTTAATCTTGCCTAAAATTACGTACACATGTTTGCACGCGAATATTTACATACTCAAAAAAGATGTAGCAAAGTTTTATTTTTTCATTTACCAAGGATTGCGATTACTGAGTGAGTACTAAATAAAAGTTAAATAGTATATAAATAAATCCATATCTGTTTCAACTAATATATTATATAAATTAACAACATGTTGGAATCATATTGCACTTTTACGGAGAACTAAAGTTCTAACACGAAACCCATTCAACGATCACAATCAGCAAAAGAACATTATATATATACATATTATATTAGCATTATATTGGCTTAAATTTCGATCTTTTGGTCATATTTGGCCGAAATGTGCGGTAATATTCAGTCATTTTAACTATAGATAAACTAATAAATATATATATAATAATAATAAATATAAATAAAAATAAATAAATAAATGAAAACAAAATTATAATCAATTACATTGATAGAATCCAAGCCATTTTTTGACTATATTTTATTTTTATTTTATTTGGTGTTCTTCCTTGTCCTTCGCTTAATGAAGTGAAATATGTCATTTAACTTCAGTCGGAGGAAAGTTCCTTTACCAATTTCGTTATTTAAGTTATTCATTTACCTTTTATTTTCTTCTTCACATTTTCATCCGTAAGCAAAACATATATTTTAGAGCAGAACTCTTAGTTTCTAATTCCTTTTTAGCATGTGTTCAGTTTCATATTTTTGTTCTGCGCGAAGATACTAAGAAGAGGAAACACGTCAAATTGCTCCTGCTATTGAGTAATTAATTGTAACTTATGCATCTGGAGCCGGAAGATTCTAAGTATCCATTGATTGAACCCGTTATAAGCATATAAATATAATATTTCATCAAGATAGTACAATTTTATTACAAAAATTCAGCTAGTCATATACATATATTTTATGAAGAAAGAATAAATAAATTTTCACTGCTACCCAGTGCAAATAATTTATAATTGTAAAGTGAGTAGTAAAGGTACAGGCAATTCAAAAAGCAACAAATATCATTGCAAATTTTTCCCACTCAACCACATAAAAAAATGACGAACAATCAGGAACCAGTTTATAATACCAGACAGGACAAATTATTGTACTTCTTTCCAAAAAGTAGACACATATTTTTTATTATCTCATACTCAATGTTTTATTCAGTATTGTATAGTCAGTAGGGAATTTTGAAAAGAGGCAGACGGTTCAGTGGTCAAGGATGTTGAGCGAAAATGCCGTTACCCTTCCGTGCAACAAGCACAACTGGTTTTAATTCATCTATGCTTCTATTGTTTGTTAATACGAGCACTAGTAATTGATGCTGGTCCAGCTCTTGGTCCAGGTGTGCTCTACGGTGCTGGCTATGTATTAAACGCATGCATACTTTCACACCACCAAACATTTACCATCGTCTACCTTCTGTTAAGCAGAAAGGAAAAACATTGAACTTTTATACAAATTCATTCCGATCTGTTGGTTTGCTACCACAAACTTGTATTTCAAGATTCGAAGGAAAGCAAGTATCAAATGTAGCTACATTATTGTCTATTGGCCATTGTTCTTGTACGTGTGCATTAAATGTCCTTGTATTTGTGTATTTTTTATGCGAACGTCGTTCCGTTATTCTGAGGACTTTATAAAGCCCACAATTTGCGCAGTTACGATCAGTTTCATTTCGATCTTCAAACACTCAGCATCAACCAAGATCTTAGTGGATTCAGTCGACGTGACAGGATCACACAGATCCTGCCATTATATTGGAATTTTTACTCCAGTATGTTCGAGTGAATTTAACCCATCAGTGTTGGCTAATGAATTCCTCGAGCCATCTATTAAATTACAATAACAAAAGTCAGATACACATTAAATAAATAATTAATAAAATAAATGCTAAAAATATTTGAATCCGAGAAACATTAATTGAAATCAAAAACTCAATAAAACGTGAAAAACAGTTCAGAAAAATTAAGAAACAGCTTACGGAAAATTTACCAATTATTAAATATATTAACAACGAAAAACCGGTTTTGAAAACAAACTGCAATAAGCAAATAATTTTCAAAATGAATTATTAAGTGAAAGTCAGTTCCAAGGACAATTGTCGACCATCAAATCATGTTGTGCGCTATAAAGAAGAATTTAAATCTAATATAATGTTTTTCCATTTGCAGGTAAGTGTACAGAATAAAATAGTAAAATGTAATAATTAAACGATGGAGTGATTGCGGATTAATTGATATATTAGTTTAGTGCTAAACTTAAATTGATTAATAAACTTTTTTCGTCCTATCGTAATTTAATGCACATCAATAATAAACAGAGACACTTATTCGAAACCATTCGAAACCACGAGAGAGAAAATTTTATTATTTTCTAAATTCTAATTAGCATTTTCAATATTGTTTGTACTTTTGTTAAAGTTTTCTGATGCGATGCTCGCAATAATACTTTTATGCTTACATTCTCATTCTCAGGAACCCTATTTAATTACCCTGAAGGAGCGAATGCAAAATACGATCAACTGAAACTCCGCTCAAATACGTCATATTAAAATTCTAAATTCTGCATACATACATCGAAAATAACTTTGAAACATTTCACAACAAAATACTCTCACAAATGAGTTTGAACTTAAAATGACGAATTTTATTGTCATTTGGTAACAAAACAATAGTAATATTAAGATACTCTCACACTCATTTTATATACGGCGAAGAAGTGTGGTTTTCTCGGGGAAATGCACAGGAGAAACAGTGGAGAACCAAATGAAACCCACGCAAAGGTAAACTACCCTGTCAGTGTACAAATACTGCTACAATACATACAAAGGCGATATGCTATTTTCCCCTGCAAAGGACACTCAAGAGAGCATAGATAAAAGCATCACACCAGCTTACATGCTGATCTCTTCAACCCCTTCAACCAAAACACCAAGGCTTTTTTGAATCAACATCCACAACTCTCTCAGAACACAATCTCAAATTCAAACACAAAAGAACAAAACAAATTTAGCGCTTTGTAATATGGTTGAAATGCAATGCTTAGATTTTGGATAGTTTTGGCTAGTGTTTTGGCTGTGACTAAATAACTACCGGCTAATTCGAATTGCATAAAAAATATGTGTAAATTTAAATGTACAACAGAAGTCCAAAATTGAGGTGAGCTATTGCTACAAAGACAATTTGCATTAAAACCAAAAAGTAACGAGAGTATAAAAAAGAAAACAAAAATGGCGCAAACCATACACAGAATCAGAGCATTCTGCAAATACCTAGTGCACGCAAATGCTTTCTAGGGCAAACAAAAGCGAGTGTACTTTAAGCCAAACGTATCAATAAGCAATTTAGTTCAAGAAAAAATATTATTAGTGAAAAATTCCAAAATTCCAAGATAACTAGAGAATTACTAAATATGTCCACATCTAAACAGTGCATTAAAGTTCAAAGTTCATGGACATCCAAGAATCTGCAGAAACACTTAAATTTACCAAACAATTTAATTTGCAATAATTATGGTTAAGAAAATATTATTTCGTTTGATAAAAGCCTGCACTATTTGTACGTAAAAAGGTAGTAAAACTTTAATTTACTCAAATTTGTTTGTGAAGATTTCCACCACCTTTTCCTCTCCTGCGATATCACCACCACGCGGCACTTTCTCTCAAAGAAAATGGCAGTCAGCATCTTGGATGTCATTGAAGAATGAAATAGACCAACAATATCAATTATAATGAAATGCATCTAAAAGCGTTGATTGAAAAAATTCTTTTAGCAAGTTGCTAATGTTGAAGTGATTGAATCAGCAGCGAACGAATTTTTTATTTTTAAGGTTTATGACCTTCAAAAAATATGCAAAATGTTAAAAGAAATTTTTATACAACGCCAAAAGCCCTAAATCCATCCTTAATACTTGAGATTTAAAGTAAATTTTGAAAATAATGAAGCTACTATCGCACACTTTTGCGATATATTTCAAGAATTTTATATTTTTAATTATTTTATATTTCGCCGACAGCAAAATTTATAAGTAATTTCTCAGATATATTTTCTTGACGTTCGCAATATTTAATAATCGTTAAAATTACGATTTTCCTACATAACCTCTATTAACTTTCAAACTGGTTCAACATTAAACTCTCACAGTTTTCAAAATAGATATTAGAATTTTTCCTTTCTGAACAAATCACTGAATTTATTAAAAAACTTGAAACTTTCCATTAGAACAAATTAAATTATTTTCTATTATGTTTTCAAGACAATCAAATTCAAACTATTTCCAACAATTTACTGAGCTCCTTTGGAATTTATTTCAATAAAATATAAAGAATTTCAAACAAATCATTTATAATAATTTGATAATATATTAAGCAAGCCAAATTTGGGTAAAACTTCGGATTTAAAGAGGAGAATTTTTTACTTTAAAGTAAATAATTTAAAAGTTTCAATTTGAATATTTTGTACACCTGATCATAAAATAATTAGTTGAATTCAAAAAACCATTTAAGGAAATATTTAGTAAATATAATTCTTTTTACATTAACGGAATAATTTAAAATTTTTAAAATTTGTCATAAAAGTGTATATTTGATCATAAAATAATTTGTTGAAGTTTAAAAAAATAAATTCTTAATACTAAAAATATTTATTGAACAAAAAAATTTTAATTTTTCCCATTGAAAACTACAAAATTAAAATACTATAAGAAATTTAACATTTCGAAAAAATTTCCAAAACTTAGAGTCTTGTAAAAAGAATCCGTAAAATTAATCATCAAATCATTAATTATTAAGAAACTAATGTTTTTTTGAAACAAAGAAAATTTTCTTTTCAAAGTCTCGGTACCGAAAATCATTTAACTGCATAATCGTATATATTGAGCACTCAAAAACTTGTGCCCTTCTAAAGCAAAAATATTTTTTGGCAGCTCAACTAAAACGTCAAAAATTGTTTTTCTATGATTCTAAAAATATACATATCTGTTAAATCTCACAATTTAAAATATATGAATTAGAAATTTTCATTTCTGATCAAATCACTGAATTTATTAACCATGTATTTTATTATCTTACAAAAATATAAAGCCATTTAAGTTTCAAATGTTTAACAAAAAATATTTTCAGTTCAAACTTACACAAAAAAAAACCACTTAGACGCAAAGTACGTTCTAAACAGTTTAAAATTTAAAAGACATATATTTTAATGATATTACGCTGATCTTTAGGTTTATGAATATGCTTAAATATTTTAATTGATATTTACATGAAAAAAATATCTGATATTAAAAAGGATTCATATCACAAATTAAAAAACATTTTCTCTGAGCAATCCAAAAAATAATTATAAGTACCTAAAATTTTAGGCAATAACTTATTATAATAACAAATCGTAATTGTTTATCTGATATAGTAAACAAAATTTTATCTGAAAATTTGAAAATTTAATAATTGAAAATTTTATTTTTAGACTTTTCAAAATTCATCAATTGTAACGGCTTAATCACTTATATTTGGCAAAAATTAGTGTTTCTAAATATTAAAATATTTTTGAATGAACAAGAATTTAAAAAATATTCCAAATTCTATAAACCAAAATACAAAAATGTGACAACGCAACGTCCTCGACCAATTATTTTCTAAAACATTTTGATTGCTAATTCAACTATTAATTAATTATTCAAATCAAAATCAAATCAATCTGACCAAAAACAAAAATTATTTAGTTCAGATAAATTTGAAACTCCAAAAAACACGAAATTCATGCTCTTACATAAATTGTATTCTACTTATACTCGAATAACCAAATTATATAAAATGTACGTACATGAACAATAACAACGAAGGGCGACCTATAAAACAAAATTAAAATGACACTAAAGCGCACATTATTATACAGATTAACATTAACATAAATTACGCTATGCGGCAGAACGGAAGTCATTATGTGACAAACGCAAGAAATTTCCAAATTCATACTCTTCTGGCTTTAGTCAACTATAAAGCTCATTACATCTCCCCGGAAAGACGCAATAAAAAATCCACATTGGCAAGCAATTCGGCTCGACGAAGGCAAAGTCATCTTTCAAAGGCAGCACAAAAATACCAAACAAAAACGAAAATCTAAATAAGAAAACTCTTTGTTTAGCAGCAAATTTTGAGTTCGCGAAACAATTGGCAGTATAGTGGAAAGTTTCGACAACATGGCATTAAATTATCAAAACGACTGGTGTGAGGGGCTAGAGAAATTATAGCAACAGTGCGAAATTTTGGCCTATGCCATGGCCTGTACCTCTATGTACTATGGGTACAGTAAGATGCGCTGCCCCCTACTTGAAAGACTAACAGAGTAGCTAAGTATCTAAGTACCCAAAATTCTAACTCAAAATTCCAAATGAGCAACTACCATAATTCGTGACAGTCAATCAAACGCAGACATGCTGCAGCACTGGAATCTGTAAATCTCAAAATCTTAAAGTCTCATTCAATTACTTATTCAAGCGGAAAAGCAAAAAGCTCGTTTATTTGACAGAACTTTCAAAGAACGATCAAATGATGAAATTCAAATCAAAATCAGCTTCTGAATTACATCAAAAAATAATGTTTCCGTCATCTCTACATATATTTTATCTTCGTCGGTCAAATATGCCCAACTAAAATATGATATTTATTCAAAAAGAAAATTCAGTTTGGCAACTTTCTTAAATTGTGGTCAAATTTTTTGTAGAAAATCTGTAAATCTGGATTAACATACGGACATATGTTTTACTTGCAAATCCACACACATATTCAGAAGTTAATAGCCTTGCATAAAAAATAGCAAAAACTACAACATCAAAAACAAATTGAACTCAAGCAATTCCATGAGTATAGAAACAAAAGCGTAGTTGTGGCAAAATAACCCTCTGAAACATATTTCTGATGAAACGAACTTTCATCAAATAAATAAACAAAAATAAAAGAACACATGCCACAGATTCAAATCAGGTTCACCGCCAGACTGGAAGTCAAGCAGTTTTTGCACAATCTTTCAAACCCAAATACTTACACATGTTTTACATATACACACATGTACACACATATCACGCCATCATCGACAACATCGAAATTGCTATTGAGCAACAATCCAACAACAACAATGTGTAACGACAGCAATTCGACAGCATAAGCAACAACATAAGCAACAAAATCACACACAACAGCATTTAAACTTTGCATCATAAATTTATGAACCAGCAGCAGTCGCAGTAATTGCTATCAATAAAATATAAACCCCAAAAAATGTTCAAACTCATACTATGACCATGCGCAGTTTCCAGCCAACAAGCCAACAGCAGGCCAACCTTATTCACAAAGCACTCTTTCGTGATATCGTATTCAACTATTCCACCCCCCCATTAATGCCGTCCCGCCCATTTGACCAAGCTAATGACATGAGGCCGCTGCAAATGAAATTACAATATTTCTATTGAACATGGCAGACAGCAACCAAAGAAACCAGCAGCAAGACCGCGGCAAACACTAAACGAAACGATTGCAAAGACAGTATTCGAAGACAACATACGTATACTAGATCAACCGCAACAAATTTTAGTGAAACGTAAATGATATACATATATACCGAAATACAAACAACTTTCTCTCCGAACCTAATTCTAAAATGAGGTAAAAAACTTATTCGCTTTCTATTTTTTTATGAAAAATTCGCCGGGCCAAAGAAAACTAGTTTCGATATCGATTTCCATCAGTGACAGGTAGCAAATGGCATTTCGTACAGTATCTCTTTTAGCGCTTTAAATCTTCTTCAAGAATTTAATCAAAAGAGATTTTCCCAACCAACACACGTACTCAAACATATATACATATTTATAAGGGAATACGCTTTCATTTGATTCAATTTCTTTAAAGCTTTGACAAATTAAAAGGCGAAAGGCGGATGGAGATGAAATTTGTTATTATGAGTAAACTCAGTTCAGAACCCCTTCACTATTCCGGTAGTTTACCATTAAAATATTGTTGTACGCATAAATATTTTGATATTATCTGGCACTTATATACACTGTATGATTCACTTTCGAAGTTTCTCCGCCGTCAATTATTTTCAAAATATGTGGTTGGGATCTGTCCAGAGAAATTGCCTTGCGAAATCAAATATTGCTTGATTGTGCGGTAAAGAATCATCAGGGGGGATACCCAGTGTATTTGCTTTAAATACGCAACGAACAAAAAAGAGCTTTGTGTCCACGTGCCAGAAAGCGAAATTCATACGCTTATATATAGATATGTGCACACAAATATGTAAGCAACGAAAACAGAAAACAATTGACAAATTATTGAAGCACCCAAACATTCTACCAGCATTTTTAAGATTCGAACAAACGCCGAAAATACGTTAATCGTAATATGTATGATTAGTACTTTGTTGGAAAAGCGAATAATTTAGTTTTATTGGTTCAGTTCACAAGGAAACAACACAAATCAACAAATTCAAAAGAGTAGTCAAAGAACCCAAAATTTCAAAATAGCTACGATTAAATTGTAATCATCACTAAGAGTTAATATGGTTATGGGAGAACACTTCCAAGGGCTAATCGAAAACATTATCGAATGAGAAAATATAACGTAACTACACTCTGTATCCCCTCAATTGTGTACACCTTTTGTTGTGGTCATCACACTAGTAGAATAAAGGCAAATATTTGCTTAAATTCATGAATATTTACTAAGAAAAAGTCAGAAATCAATGACCTTTCGAATCATCTAAAGTTAAGCTGGTCATGCAGGTGATTTAAAAAGAACTTGGATGCAGCGCTAAAATTGTGAATGCCAATCCTTTTGTCTAAAATGTTCTCTTCTTATAAATAATGTATTCGCAAACATTTTAGACGAGACGATTGTTGCATTTTTAATAAATATTCCTTGTTTTCAATATGTATAAAATTATAAAGATATTACTAAAAACAAGGAAAGTGTTATTCAATCTCTTTGATAGATCTAGATTTTTCGGAATACATACATACATATATACTACATGCTAATTCAAATATAAGAAAAATCACAAATTCCAATTACGTTCGGACTATTACTAAATATTCAAAACTTGTTAGCAATATCAAATACAAAAGTAGATTAATATAACTGTAAAGCAATATGCTTCAAGAAATCTAAATCGAATCATATACAATTATATAAGCCAATTTTCTCCCAATAAAACAAACAAACTCAATTCAAACATTCAACAAATTATTTCTTTTCATTTTGTATATGGTAATTTTTCTAAATCAAAATCGCTGGGAAACTGTAAGTATTAGACTGTACTAGTATATTTACTTCCTATTCACCGGTACGCTACCATAAGAGAGCATTTTTATAGAATTTTTAAACATTTTCGAATCAATACTCGTGACAAAAACACTCCAAGTGCCTCTCTTCTGCACCATAAAAGGCAGATGAATAAACAGATAATTACATTAATTTATTTTAGTTAAAATTGAAGTTTTACATAAGATACCTTAATAGTACCAAAAACAATCAATTTTTCGAACTTACATACTTTTTGTACTTCTTGCCAGAATACGAATGCTATTATGCTTGGTAGTCACGGTAATAACAAGTAAGGCAGGAAGGGTCTACACCGATTTCATTCATTTTTAGAGTGAAACCATATTATGTTTAAGAAACATATCCACTTAGTTTTATTAATTTGTCACATATATTGATCAACATAAATGGTTTAAAGTCAGCTGTCGGGGATTTAAAGTCGGGAATCATTTTATCGAGTATATTTGGGATAGTGGAAGGTCTGGACTGATTGCATTAAATTTTGTCACTAAACTCAGGTTACTCCAGAACATGTTTTCACGGAATTTTATAAAGATAAGTCAAACACTAACCGACATATGCGGAATAAAGTCAGCTAGAATAAAGAATATAATTATATGTAGCATATGAAAGCTGAGAGCATTCGTTGACCGATTTCACACATTTTCGGTATTAAACTATAGTATATCCAATATTATACCTTCACTTAATTTTGCTAAGTTATCTTGCATATACATTGGTCGGCATATACAGTAAGAAGCAACCTAAGGTTTGAAATTCTTGTTATAGGTATATGGGGGCTAAAGGTAGTATTGCTCCAGTTTTATCCATTTCTGCATCAGGACATATTATTGTCAAAAACAGATGGTCTCTGAATTTCATTAAACACCTCGCAGATTGACCGATATATACGATATGAAGTCAGCCGGTAGTTTGAAAATCCTAATATTAGGTATATAGGTAAGATAAGTAGGAATAATATATCCGATTTTATCCAGTTTAGGCACCATGACACATTATTGCCTGGAAAAGACGTAACCAGAATTGCTTTAAGATATCTCGTAGATTGACCATTATAAATGATATAATATTAGGTATATGGCGCCAGGGAAGGTATTTACCAGATTTTACCTATATTTAACAACAGGCACATTATTGGGAAAACATTCTCTCAGAATTTCAAAAATAAATCTATTGATCTATCTCTCTGCATCTTGGGGCTTGAAAAATTATTTTCCAATTTCAACAATTTTTACATCTGAGATGGCAAACCCTAAAAACACTCTTTGTGCAAAATTTTGTACAGATACCTTCATTGGTACTTGATTTATATATTGTAAAATGAAAGAATCGGATGAAATTTAAAATTGTGTTATATGGGAATTAGTCGTTGTTGTACTCCAATTTAGCCAATTTTCTCACTGTAACATAAGGATAGAAAATTTAATGTCATGAACCAGATGTGGTTGAAACAGATATATTAGTTCCTGAGATATGGAATTTCACGGAAAAATGGGTGGTGCCACACCCAGTATCCAAATGTTACACCGACCCATTTGGAAATCCTAGACGCCTTTCTTTAGTGAGTTATCACATTTTCAGTAGTTTTCGACATAAACGTTACATAGGGGGTGGGCGTGGTTATAATTCGATTTCACTCATTTTCATACTGTATGAGGAGATGCTTGAAGGGCTTATTGGTTGGTTGTTGGTTTGGTTGGTATAGCTTTAGTTCTTTGTGAGATATGTACATTAGTCATGTTAGGCGATGTGGGCAATTCTACTTTTAACAAGTAAGAAAGAGATAAGTTCGGTTGTAATAGAACATTTTAAATGCTGGCATAACTTTATGTTAAAAAATGTTGCGGAAGAATTCATTCATTCAAATTTAGCGCGAAATCACACTGTGCAGCGTGATCACTTTAAGAAAACATATCCACTTAATTTCATTAAAATATCACACATATTGACCAACATAAACGGTTTAAAGTCAGCTGGAATGTCGGCAATTTTTTTATCGCGCATATTTGGGATAGTAGAAGATCTGCACTGATCACATTGACTCTTTTCATTATTCAAGTATATTAGGGAACATGTTTTCACGCAATTTTGTGAAGGTAACTCTCACAGTGACCGACATATTCGGCACAAAGTCTGCCAAAATAGCGAATATCACTACATGTGGTACATGGGAGCTGGGATAATTCGTAGATCGATTTCACACATTTTCGACATTAAACTATGGTATATCCGATATTACATCTTCACTTAATTTTGCTAAGATATTTTACATATTCACCGAAATGAATGGTATAAAGTCTACCTGGAGGTCGAAAATTCTTGTATTAGGTACATAGGGGCTACGGGAAGTGCTTACCCGATTTTAACTATTTTAAGCACATGGACACACCGTTATCAGATAGAGACGCTCTCTAAATTTCAAAGATATAACTCATATATTGACCGTTATATATGGTATAAAGTCTACAGGAAGGAAATCCAGGAAACAGGATTGAAAATCCTTATATTAGGTATATGAGAGCTATGGGAAGTATTTACCCGATTTTTCCCATTTTTGACACAAGAGCACATTATTATCACGCAAAGATAATCCTCAAACTTCATTAGAATATTTTATAGATTTATCGAAATATATGGTATAAAGTCAGCAGGAAGGTTGAAATTTTTTTATGTTAGATATATGTGTGCTACGGGAAGCATTTACCCGATTTTCCCCATTTTGACACAAGAGCACATTATTATCATGGAAAGATAATCCTCAAATTTCATTACGATATTTTACTTTCTTACCGTTATACATGGCATAAAATCTACCGGAATGTTGAAAATCCGTATAATGGGTATATGGGGGCTAGGGAAGCATTTATCCGATTCTCACCGTTATTGATAAAAGAGTCACGCCCATCACCAGACCTTAACACGGATTCCTATGCAACCCTTCCGTATCAAATCTTCTGTAAGATTAAATGTTTCTAAAGTGTTCCTTCAGCGAGTTATCGCAATTTTAGTAGTTTTCAACATATCTTTTGTATGGGAAGTGGGCGTGCTTATTATCCGATTTCACTTATTTTCCAGTATATGAGCAAATGATAGAAAAACTTAGCTGGAGCAAGTTTGATTGATGTAACTTGAAGGGTTTCCGAGATCTATAATTAAACCTATTGGGAGGCGGGGCCATTCCCACTTTTACAAAAAAATTTTCACATAGATGCCCCACCCTACTAGGATCCTCTATACGAAATAATGCGCTTATATCTTAATTTACTGCTTAGCTATAGCACTATATCTGTTTTGGATTAATGGGATTTTGTGGTCGTGGCAAAGGTCCAATTACGCCCATCTGCAATACCAACCGTCTTACGGTGAGAACACGTCTACTAAGTTTCATCGAACTATCTTAATTTTTACTCAAGTTATCGTGTGCACGGACGGACAAACGAACGGACGGACGGACAGACAGTTTCTACTCGTCTTTTCATCCTGATCATTTATATATACATATGTCTATATCTAACTCGATTAGTTCTAGGTGTTACAAATAACCGTTAGGTGAACAAAACTAATATACTCTGTAGCAACATGTTGCGAGTGTATAAAAATTATACACATTATATACATTTACATTATTATTTTTAGCGAGTTAACACACAACCTTTGCATGCTTATGGGCGTGGTTATTATCCGATTTCATCTATTTTCACATAGTATGATGACGTGCTGGAAGGAAATGCTCCACTCCAGCACCAAATAATGCCATTCCCTCAAATGCCGTTAATCGAAAACTTATAAAATGCTATAACTAAGCTGCCAATTAAGATATAAAAGTGGAATTTTCTACAGGGAATCACAGTAGCAAGGGGCATCTGTGGGTTTTGTTTTGTTTGTTTGTAAAATTGGGAGTAGTCTCACCCGTAATAAGTTTAATGTATATATCTCGCAAGCCACTAAAGACATATCAAACAAACTTTCTGAGGACAAATCCCTCTAACACTCCTTAGACAGTGTGGAAATGGGTAAAATTTAGTTATAACCACACCCACTGCCCATATAACGATTATATTAAAAACTACTTAAAATGCGTTAACTCACTGAAGAAATATGCCAGAAGTATTAAATTTCGCAGCCAGGATGGTACTTAAGGGCTTCAAAGGAATCGATATAAAAATTAGACAATGGATATGGCACTGCCCACTTTCAGATGAAATCCAATATCTCAAAACGATTATACCGATTTCAGCCAAGTTTGGTGTGTGACATTATATTTCCATGCTTATATTACAATATGAAAATGGGCGAAATTGGATCAAACATATGATTCTTTCACTTTCACTTAATCAATTACCAATAAAGATATGCAGAGTAAAACTTTCCGCAAAGAGTGTATTTAGGGTATGCAATGTGAGTTACTCTGTGAAATTCAGGGAGCGCTTCTTTCTTATAACTGTGCGGTCGTGTGTCTAAAATGGATGAAATCGGGTAAATAAATAATAAATTCGCCTATCCCCCAAATACCTATATAATAAATATATATTACATATATTACATATATAAATATAAAAATTTCAAACTTTATAAATATATATATATATATATATATATATAAATATAAGAATTTCAAACTTCTGGTTGGCTTTATATAATATATATCGGTCAATATGTGTGATATCTTAGCAAAATTAAATGACGTATAATATTGGATATACCATAGTTCAATGGCGAAAATTTGTGAATTCGGTCAACGAATTACACCAGCCATATACCATATAGTACATATAATGATTTTCATTATCATAAAAATGTGATTATAATTCAATCACAATTTCATCGAATTAAGAATATTGAATTCTTATGGAACATTTCTTAATATAACAACATTTAATAATACTTAACAAAATTGGATTGTCGACAGTTGTCTGGCAATGGTGCGAACTATCAAATGCCTTGTCAAAGAAGGTAGGAGAACTTTGTAAATTTATTTAAATTCTTTCAAATAATTCAAATATTTTTGAAAAATTAAAATGAAAGTGGAGAAGAAGAAAAGGTTGAGTTCTAGCGAGACGATCGCACCCATTTCGACAACAAGTAGTTAAGGAAAAATTCTTGTCGTGATAAAATTGTTATTCTAATTTTATGAAATGGTTCCCTGAACTACTAACAGTCTTCTCGATCGAAGTATACTTTGCAAAGTTTTAAAATACATTACGGGCTTTCAAAACTTAAGCTAACGATTTTTTCCAAACTTTTAAGTGCATAGAAATAAAATTATCAAATTAATCAATCTTTAAAATAATTTATTATTTTATTTTAAAATTGCATCTAAGTTTGTTTCTGAGTTTTCCGATAGTAACTACTATTGGTATACATACATACGAAATTAGCTGCAGTCTATTAAGGAAATATTTGTGAGGTATTGGGAGCATAATATTTATTGAATTTTCAAATTATTATTGGAGTTGCTTACCAGAAAACTTATTAGCCTATATACTCCCTCAATACCCAAATTGCTGTTTTAAATTAAAGACTTTAATTCGTCAGTGCAAAGTAATTTAAATAATTCTTGGTTAATGGTTCCTGATAATAACTTTATGCTTTTGAGGTGATGACAACCAATCGGAAATACAAATGTTGTTGCAAAATAGAAAGATATTATATCAAAGTATTAGAAAGGAGTTTATAACGCCCATCGGTTTGATTATGATTTATATAAATTTAATTGGTATTTAATATTTACAGAATTGCCTAGTTATTTTATAAAAAAAATTTTTTAAAACAAACTTCCGAACTTTCTTATGCCTATTATTTAAAACTAATACATTTACGAATAATATAAAAAATGTATTTAAATGCGGAAACCCAATTTTAACGGCTCAACACCAAATCCACTGTTCAAGTGATGTAAAAGTCATGTCATCTAAGAATTTACCACCAGTTTTCAAAGTGCTGAAAAAAACATGGTTTCAATAGACACCTCAACTGAGCAAAAACTGAAAGAGTCGGTAACCTACATAAATGTAACCTCAAAGTAAATGAAGAAATCGGGAGAGACCGAATATTGTATACCGTCATTTATAGTTGAACCAGAGATCGAAGCGCACATTATAAATCTCGACCACATTTCTAGTAAATGTTAAGTCCCAGCTGGAGAAGATTAGATGAGCGGACAATCTGGTAACCACACTTTTCATTCTGAAAAAAAAAAAAGTTAAAAAAAACTATTACACTCTGTAAAACATGATACTTAGCAAATTTTAAAGAGTTTAATGAAATTATTATTATTGCGTTTTTAAATATGTGAAAGTACAAATATAAATATGAGTCAATTTTATCTTTAACTTAAAGCTTTTAGTTTGAACTGATCTCACAATGAAATATTCATTCTACCTATGCATTTGGCTGTGTAATACTCAAAATGTTACAACTTGGGCAATTGTTATTATTTTATGCATGGAGTAAAAGCGATCAATTGAAAATATTTATATTTACTTTTTTTTCTGTATACTTATACTAAATAGCGCTCATTTACATTTTGCTACTCTGCAATACATTGTACGGAAGGATCACATCTTATCTCATTTATTAATCGTTCAGTTCCACAACAAACTGGACCTAAGGATGGCATTTCGTTTAGCTTGAAATTTTCTACCGCCTTTGTGAATTGTAATAACTTCTGTTAGACATTTTCCATTTTCTATTTGCTATTTATGACACCTAGCAGTATTCAAATTATAATGGTCAAACAGACATCCATTGCGGAATCAATTCGTAATGTGATTCTGAACATTTTGTTGTGGAAAATCCGATTCATATCGGAAGAGGAATCATGGAAGCGGACGTGTCCGTAGATTTTAGAGAAATTGAAAAAAATCAAATCGAGTTTCAACATGATCGGACATAGGTTTTTGAGGAACCTCGCTCAGGCGAGCCTTTGTTGTTTCGAAACTTGAAAAAGTCACTCACCGAGCGAAAGTTGAGTTGAGTGAAGAGGTTGTCGCCGCCACGTAAGCCTACTTTGCAGACCCTCATTAAGCGTATTTTTCAGACTGGTCAAAGAAGTTGGAGCATAACTAAGTAAAGCGTAGTAAAGCTAAAAGGATGCTATGTTTAGAAATAAATCGACATTTTCCCAAAGTTTTCGTCTTTCTTTTGTAGGCTAAGAACGCATCAGACCGCCCTGTTATTTGAACTCAAATAAAAATGGAGCCTAACTAAGTAAAGCGTAGTATAGCTAAAAGGATGCTATGTTTAGAAATAAATCGACATTTTCCCAAAGTTTTCGTCTTTCTTTTGTAGGCTAAGAATGCATCAGACCGCCCTCTTATTTGAACTCAAATAAAAATGTTATGCAAACGAGATGCAATTTCCCTCAACAAAAAAAAAAGGTCTATGTTTCTCCCCCGACTTCCTAATGAACCGAATATATTGTTTCTGTGCTCTTGTTGACTTTACATTGAATAATCAATCCAATTTTCTCCAGGTATATCTGATAACTGTCGATAACTAATTAAAATTAATTACGAATCTTTGGCTCAGCATAATGGGATTTTTGTGCTGATTTTGTGACATTTATTATATATATATATATATATACTTTATTATTTTATTTACTTTAAAGTGAATTTATTGGAAGATTTTGTTGTTGTAACGATTATCCAGACCCTGTTTGTGGGTAAGCGCAAGATTAACTGTCATCGAAGTCACTTAACGGTAGGTCCAGGAAAGGAGCTGTTTCAACGGAGTCGGACCATAGGGAAAGGGGTGTTAAGTGAGTTGGTTTCTAGGAGCATGCAAAGAGGTGGTTACAGTCATGCGGGAACTGCAACATGCTGGCTATAAGTTTCGTCCTGTCGAGGTCAATTTTGGATAAGTAGGAGTTTAACCTGCTACAGTACCCAGACTGATGTTGCGCAAGAGTCACTCTGATTTCACGCGGCAACAAGAGCTTTTGTTCTCCGATGGGTGGCGATTGGACTCCGAGGACGCCATTCACTGAGATGGAGTCAGTGAAGGTGTTAATAGCTCCACTGTGAATGGTGTTTAGTATTTGTCTGAAGTTAGTGGTGTAAACATCATTACTCCGAAATATTTAGGTAAAATAATATGTTTATGTATAATAAATAATAAAAAGGATTTCCTGCATCACTTTTTCGCAATTTTTCGACTGCGATTATTTATATATAATAAGCAATATTCATTTATTATAAATATGATAGTTGTAATAAATATACATGTTAAGGAAATATTTAATACACATCAAATAGAACACCGATTTCAAAGAAAGAAAATGTGATTCAGCAATTTTAGCGTAAAGCGTAAAAGTATACGTGAATAAAATTTAGGTACATCATACATATTTAGGTTGATATAGTTTTTGCCAGGACTATGTAGTAATGAAAATAAATTATTAAAAAAAATTTCAATTATTAAAAAAGGTTTTTCAAACGAAGACGAACAACAAATATTTTTAAAACCAAGAATAAATAAAAATCTAGCTCATATTTTCAATCCGTTCAATATTTATATGTTAGACATATTCCATTTTTAAAGCTCTAATGCTACTTTCTTCGAATATTATCATTAAATGTGAATTTATAATCCAGCCAGCATTATTCTAGGATCTTCTACAGCAGCCTTGATTTTACGCAAGAACATGACAGCCTCACGTCCGTCAATCAGTCGATGGTCGTAAGTAAGAGCAACATACATCATTGGACGAATAACAACCTAGTGAGTTCATATAAATAAATTAATCTGAATATTAAACATAAAAATTCGATTTACTCACTTGACCTTTTACCGCAACTGGTCGCTCAAATATGCCATGCATACCCAATATAGCACTTTGGGGAGGATTGATAATTGGAGTACCCATCAACGAACCGAACACGCCTCCATTACTTATGGTGAAAGTTCCACCATCCATATCTTCAATGGCGATGGCATTACGTTTTGCTTTTTCTCCAAGTGCAGCCAAAGCTATTTCAATATCTGCATAATTCATACTTTCGACATTTCTTATCACGGGCACGACTAGACCTTTGGGCGTAGCAACAGCCACAGAGATATCCACGTAATCGCGATACACGATTTCCTAAAATTGTTCAAATACAATACGAACATGTATAAATAAGTAAAATTTATAATACACAACTTTATACTGTTTCATGTTAATCACTATGAATTTTCCGTAGCGAATTCGCAGAAACCATTCCAATTTTTTATACAATTTAAATAATTAAATCTATAATACATATAAATAAAAAAATTCTTTATAAATTATAATTAAATTGTAGTTCATGACCTAAAAAATTACTTTATCCCTCTAAGCTTCCACGTATTTTAAAACAAAGGACATGCCCATTTTTATTATCGTCATCCTAGCCTCAACCGACCGGTTGACGATTTCCTGACATTGTGTTTTCGAAATACGAATCATTTTGATTGTTCGATAATGTAATAAGTGTGTTCGTATATAACAAAACTATTAAATATTGAACTTAAAGAACTTAGTAAACCTATAATTGAATTATAATTTCTGAATGAATTTCCGAAAGCGTTATTATAAAATCACCTGTCCATCAATAACAGCATTAACTACGGGTTGATCTTGCAATGCATATGCACAAGCTTTAGAGAATATAGACATGAATCCAATCTTGATGCCAAACTTCTTTTGGAAAGCATCTAGATTTGCTTTACGGAATTCCATGGCAGCACTAAAAATAAATACATATTATTACAATAATGTGTATTTTTTAAATATATCTTTTTTTAATTTTAAATAAAATCAACATAAGTATTGTTATTATAAAATTGTTAAATTATTGTTATTATTATAATTAATATTAAATATATAAATGACAAACAATTGCCGAATTAAAACGGTTTTTCAGCAACTCTAGCAGTACATACCTCATATCGATTTCGTTGAATGTGGTCAACATGGCGTTTGTGTTTTGTGCATCCTTCAAACGAGAAGCAATCTTTAGGCGCATTCGATTCATTTTCACACGCTGTTCGGTACGGGTACCGGTAATTTGGCGCGAATAATCACCTGGTGGAACCTTTATTTGTGGAGCAGCTTGGGCAGGTGGAACAGAAGCAATTGGTATTTGACCCACAGGTGCTGAGGGCTTAGGTGGTGGTGGTGGAGGAATAGCTCTTGCTGCTGGTGGTGGTGGTGGTCTTGCAGCCGGAGGTGCCGCTTTTGGTGACGGAGCTGCAGCAGCAGGTGCAGCTGGAGCTGGTGCTGGGGCAGAAGGTTTAGGAGGTGGGGTTGCTGCAGCTGCCGGTGCAGCGACAGTTGGCGTACCGTCAGCCTTTTCTATTTTGAACAAAGGTTGGCCGGCTTTCACTGTTGTACCATCTTCCACTAATATCTCACGAATTACACCTCCAAAAGGCGCGGGGACAGGCATTGCAGTTTTGTCAGTTTCAACTTCCATAACAACTTGATCTTGAGCCACATAATCTCCAACTTTAACAGTAAACCTGAAAAAATTATTTGTATTTAATTTGCAATATTCCAGGACTATACTACAATGTAAAATTATTTTTGCTTCTAAGTACATAAATCATTTGCAACTTCTTAACGATTCATATTTTTTTCACTTAGCTAATTTGCTTGATCCGGCTTTTTAGGTTAACAATCAAAATGTAGATAACAATTAATTTCTGGTAAATAAATTCAATGAAAATTCGTATCTATATTTGTTTGCAGATTATTTATTCATTAGTCGTATATAAATAACATATTTCCTAAGTTCAATATATTGAGTTAAATAACATCATATAAATTATTAAACTAAATTAAATATACTTTATCACAAATTAGATTAAAAATTCTCACTCACCTGACATCCCCTTCTGCTACGGATTCAGGGAAAGGAGGCGTTTTTACCGTCTCAGTGGTCCACAAATTACTAGTGGTGTGAAAACCTTGAGCTCCAAAAGAACCGATAGTTCTGTAACCATTTTCGTTAGCTTTTTCTTGCAAAACATTTATAAGTTATATATTACCGTTGCGGTGAAGAGTATGCGACACTCGAAAAGGATTCTCTGTCTCTAAGGACCTGGGTTTGTGTTACCACTGCCAATTTTGAAAACTGGCGTATTACACATGCTGATTTAACCTAAAAGAGGAGCAAAAGATCATAGTTGATCTGAACAAAAAGTGATTGCACAACAGATTTTAAACGTCATGTGATCCCTATGAACATTCTTAAATATAAAACCGCAATGAGATTTCGTTTAAAGTTTCAAAATTGTTTTTAAATGTTACATAACCATAAGTTGCAAATACTTTGTTTTCACTCCGGATTGGCTTCCAATTTTCTACACTTGCTCTGTGCTATTTTCCCACCACTAGCGCCTTTATTTTATCAATACATACCTCTTGGGTACGTGCAGCTTGCATTCCCAGTTTGAGAACATCACGTGGGAAACGCCGCACCGTTATCAAAATTAAGCCCGACATTACAATGCGCTTAATTCAAAATATCTTTTACTTTTATATATTTTATATTTCGAATTACCGAAATTTTCTTGTTATTTCCTGCACACCACACTCCTCGTCGAACGAACTTGTCGAAAGCAATTTTGCAATGCTGTCATAGCATTGGAAAATCATCTGACAGCGAAACGTATACAAAACAAAAGGTGAAATATAACAAACTGTTCGCATCAACTTTAAAATTGAGTAATCAGACATTTTGAAAAGATTGTATAAAAGTAATGCTTCAATGTAAGTTTTAGACTATTGTAGTTGCGATGTGACACCTGAATTTTTACAGTATTACTTCACTCGCGGATAGAAAGGAACAAACATCCTTTTTCTAAGCCCAAAAGCACAATTCTTGAATATAATTACTTTTTTTTTATTATAAAAATGATGTAATACAAGCAATGTAAATAGAATTTAAAGGCCTTCATAGAGCCATCGTTGTAATTTGAATGCATTCCAAATTGAAAGAATTAGCATGGAAACTAGCAAATAGCAACGTTGCAACTCGTTAGCCCTAGAAGAAAGGGATGAACGATCCACATATGTACACAGGAGTTTCGGGTAGTTTCGTCAATTCGGTCTTAAAAAACTCTTACATACTTTAAATGAAATCTCCGGTAGCGCTCTCTGGTAATTAGCGTATGCTTTACCGATGGTTGACTTTCAAGGTTAAAGAATTTAAGTACTTGTTAAGGTCATAGCACATCAGCACATGGATATTGCAAACGAAAAAAACCCCCTCAACTTCTCATTAACGCACTTTTGATTAATTTGAAAATTGAACAAATATATAATGAATGATATGAGGTAATTAAAAATAAGAGATATTGACGAATACATCACCCTTGTCTCATGTAACAAATAGACTGAGTACCGCCCATCCTTTAACTTTACAAAAAAAATTGAATTTAAGAGATAAACGTATTTTATTTAAAGTTACTTAGAATGTGCTGTGGGTGTTTTCTTAAAGTGGTCATACAATGCACACACACATTTGCAGTTGGAGTGAAACATACCAGTGTTTGGCCTTAAGAGCATACGGATCGATGTTGGCGACAATTTGCGATTTTTCACGATCGGGGCGCATTTTGTCATCTACGGCGTTCGGTGCACACAATTGCTCATATGGAAAAGAAAACGTGATAAAAGTAAAGTAAAATTAGAAACAAATATATGTTGGATTAATTGATTGCCTAAATATAGGCAAATAAATAAAAATGTAATATAATAAACTTACATGAGAACTACAAGAAAAGCAAATAGATTATTGACTTAATTCCTGCACATATTTGCTCATTGAAGGACTAATTTGAATTTGATTTGTATCTCCTGTATGGCGAAACGATTTTATACCGAACGAAAACACATGTATGTCGCCTATGGCCAGTTTTACAGGCTGTATATACGCAATTCAAAATTTAATGAATTTTCTAAATAAAAAATAGTCTCAAAAACATTAAATTTATTCAACTTAATATCAGAATAAGTTGACAGATGTGAACATCACGTATATGTATATACACACATACAAACAAGCCTATTTGGACAATGAGATATTCTATTGGCATTCTTTGAAATATACATACATACTATACCAGTATGTGTTTAAATTATTTATAACTTTATAATTCTATCAGAGAATTATTATCGAGGATGAGAGCGTATGAGCGATAAAATTAAAAATTTGTTGTCAAATGTGGAAAATAACGATTTAAGACCTTTGATAATACAGAAATATAAGAATTTCAAACTATTGTCTATTTCATAGACTATATCAGAGCCATTTTGATATAGTTATTACAGATCTAAACGAGGCGGTCTTTCGATTCTAACCGTAAATAATTTACAATGGACCTTCAGTGTAATTTGAAAATGGGCTGAAGTTGCTGGACTAAAGTGTACTACACTTATCATGCGGAAGTGAAGTAATATTTATCGATAAATTAATTTGATGGAAATTGTTATTAGAGGTTCTCAAACTGTATTATCAGCTGTTTCCTCGTCTACTTGGTCTTGCGAAATCGCATTGTGTGATATTAGAAATGTTAGTGGATTTCTAATATCATAAACTTATTGCAGAATAGCGTTGCTTATCAAAGTTATGTCGGCTCAATATAAAAGATTTCTTAAAGTTCTGGAGAAGTGGCCGGCGGACAAAACTAAAGTGGGCAGGTATGCAATCACGTTATTCGGTATCATAATTTTCACCTTTCCGTTCTCATAATGTAGCAACACGTTATCTAATGTACTTACGGTAAACTATCTTCTACTAGTTAAGACTATTGCTTATTATTCAAGGTACTCGATTTGTGTTTAACAGGAATCCATCTTAAGTACAGCTTATTTGACTTTTAATTTGATTGTTGACTTATTAGTACACTACTAATTTTATTATTACAGTACTATATTCTTAAAAGAGGTGGTGTCATTACAAGCTAGTTAAGTTCGAGCAAGATGCATTTATGTGCCATTATTATTTGGCCCTCCGAATAAATTAAAAGTTTTACTAAGTGTGTTAAGTTTTACTATTAAAAATGTGCTCAAAATACGCATATCAAAAAATTTCGGAAGAATATATCCTTGGTGTTTCTTCAACTGAGTAAGTTATATGCTTTCATACGTTATAAGTGTAAAATGAATTTGTAAGGCGATTGATCCTGCATACATTTTTCAACTTTCTATGAAATAACTTCTTATTTAACAGCGTCTTTTTTTTACTTATGAATCGACAAAATCGGATGGACCCTATAATTTTTAGAAGTTCATAAAAATCCATTATATTTTGCATTTCTAAATATCTATGAAAGTTATTGATAAAAAACAAGTTGAGTTTATTTTATTGAAGAATTTTTTGTTTGATTTCATTGCTCTGCTTGCTGTCGATGTGATTAATTTCATTTGATCCCTTCAATAGTGTCCCAATATGTCTCAGCCAGGGATCACTTCCGAATGCTTCTACCTCATATCAATTGGATTTACCTCTTGGTAATTACTTTAACTTACTTTTTAAAATAACTTGAAATTTTTTTTTAACATACATACACTTACATATTAAGGTAAAGATGTTAAAAGATCATGGAAATTTACAAGGATATTAGTTCTAATTTCTGCACATATTTTTGGTGAATTATCTCTTATTCGTACATTTGAAAGCGTGTTTAATGCTACAAAAATGTTAAAAATATTCCTCTTCATTAATATTTTTATCGTTATTTTGTTGTTCGTATAATTTCTAACATCATTTTCGAACTCTAATAGGGACTTGGGGGAGCAGATACGAAAACAAGTAAAAATTCTCTCTAATCCAGCTGGCCTTACTGCTAAGGCCAATGTCGAATTAAATCATCAAATTGATTCTTTAGAAAGATTAGCTAACAACATTTACGCTAAGAAATATCAGCGGAGGTACACTTCTACAGCAACAGGATTGACAGCGGAACAGTGCAGTCAAGTGCTGTCGTCTGAATTTTTACAGTACCTCAATGATGAAAAAGTAGACGAAAAGGTGAAAAGCGACTAAAGTACAAACGAATAACTGTAATAAAAAACAAAAACAAGCAATATTTTATAGTTAGCAAGGGACGCTTTTTCTAATATCTTGTTATTGATAATGTTTCGTCAAATTAACCAAGCATTAATATATTTGAGGTCTAACTACAACACTGTGGCTAATATCTCTGATAGAGAAATAGTTAGACATGTACCTGTGCTCTGTGAGCAAGCAATTACCTATCTCAACCCAGGTCCTGGAAAAGTTTTTATTGACATGACTTTTGGGGCCGGTGGCCACAGTAAACATCTTTTAGAAAAACATAACGATATAAAAGTATTCGCACTTGATCGCGATCCGGTTGCTTATGAACTCGCTATTTCGTTAAGTGATGAATATCCAAATAGACTAGTACCACTATTGGGAAAGTTCTCTGATTTGCCCAAACTTTTAAAGGAGCATAAAATAAAGAAGCACTCCATTAACGGTATACTATTTGATTTCGGTTGCTCTTCAATGCAATTTGACGAAGCAGACCGCGGTTTTTCTATTTCTAAAAATGGTCCTTTGGACATGCGCATGGATCGAGGACGCAATAGTGAACAAGTTACAGCCGCAGATGTTCTTGCTCGTGCGGAGGAGGATGACCTGGTGAAAATATTGCGAATGTACGGCGAAGAGAAAGGAGCGAAAAAAATTGCTCGTGCGATCGTAGAAGCACGCTCTTTTTATAAGATTGAAACTACCAAACAGCTGTCCGATTTAGTGGTCTCATGTCTTCAAGATACACATCGATTGGACAAAATTCAGCGGTCCACACACGTAGCCACAAAGACGTTCCAGGCATTGCGTATATTTATTAATAATGAATTAAATGAGATCAATTATGGAATGATTTTAGCTAACGAGTATTTGAGACACGAAGGTCGGCTTGTCGCTATAACATTTCATTCTCTTGAAGATACAATAGTAAAGCGACATGTAAATGGGAATGTAATCGAGGGACTTGCAAACCCAGTGCCGTTGAAATATTGTGGTCATGATATATCACATGATAAGGAAATAATTGAAATGTTTGTGGGATCTAATTGGAAACAGCTGCATAAACACGTAGTACTACCCAACGAAGAGGAGGTGACAAAAAACAGCCGAAGTAGATCTGCTAAACTGCGAGCTGCAATTAAAGTAAAATGAAACTGACACTGTGGAAAGCAACATAATAAAGTTAGTTAAAGTTAAATAATTAGATAACAATTTTTTAGATGTTACAAAGAATTCATATAAATTATAACAATATTGTGGAAAGGAATGAAAATAAAATAAAACTTAAAGTAAATAGTGATACAGTGGCCCAATAAAGTCTACATACACCCCCGAAAAGTGAAATCCTGAGCCATCTATGCACAATGGAACAATAAAATATATAGCAAACGAATTGCAATCAAGAGAAAACAAATATTTTGGCAATTTTTTTTTTTTATTAAAATTTGTTTTTTTTTTTTTTTATATTGAGGATATTTGATAAAAGTTGTTTTCAACTCACAGAAAAGTCTACATACTCTAAACAAAAACTATTATCAACAAAAAAAATAAAAAAGTAATAATATTGAAATCAATATTTAGTGATACCACACTGGCTCTGTAAAACAGAGTTTAATCTGAAGATCTGAGATTTAGTCTGGGATCATTGAAAAAACAAATTATTTTGTGTAATCTTTGAAATAGGACCCCATTCCTAGAGTAGTGCGCTTTTAAGGTCCATTTTCTGATTCGACTAGATCGTATCAAATTCATCTCATAAATACTTTATGGGGTTCAAACCAGGAGACTGGGGAAGAGAATGAAGTTGATAATGCATGTTATATAACAGCCATTCCTTAACAACACGTGCAGTACGCTTTGGGTCATTGTCCTATTGAAAGTACCAACCCTCTGCCAGACCCATTTTATCTGCGGGTTGCCTTGGATTGTCTTTTAATAAATTCAAATACACCATACGATCCATTATTGTTCCGATAAAAACTAAATTCTCCACGTCAGGAGCTGACGTGCAACCCCACACAACTACAAAACCGCCGCCGTGTTTGACTGTAAGAAGCATGTTTTTTTTGACAATAACGCTTATTGGTTTTTGCGCCATACTTTTGTTTTCCATCATATTCGAACTTGCTTTCTTCACTAAATAAGACGTTGGCCCAATAACATTCATCTGAATCAACATATTTTGCAGCAAAATCAACACGTTTTTGTTTATTAATTCTATCAGTGAACGTTTTCTTACTGGGCACACAGCAATGAAATCCGCTATCTCTCAAACACTTTCGTGCAGTTTCTGGATGCACTGAAGCAATATCCGAGTTTTCGAAAGTTTTCGCAATTTCTATAGCCGAAACCCGAGGATTTTCCTGAATTGTTGCTAAAATTTGACTCTGCTCATGATAAAAATTTAAATGGTCGACATCTCCTAAGTTGGTCTTCTATATTTTTCGTGAGATTATAATTCCTAATTGTTGTTTGAACGGTCATTTCAATAATTTTTTACTCATTTTAAAAAAATAGCACCGCGAAAATACTAAAAGTAAGGAAATTAGCTTATTTCTGCATAACGGAATACAGTAACGACGTTTAAGGTAGTTGATAGCTCTGCTGGTAATCAGGCTTTCATTTTATCCACATTTTAGAACTGCCGTGTGTAGACTTTTCTGTGTCTTGAAAACATTTTTCATGAAATATTCTCAATAAATAAAAAAAAATTACAAAAATGGCCAAAATATTTGTTTTCTCTTGATTGTAATTCGTTTGGTATGTATTTTATTGCACCATTGTGCATAGATGGCTCAGGCACAATTATATACATTTGCTTATTCATAGTTATAGTAATAATCATCTTATTATTTTCTTTAGCAAGACAAACATGGGTGGAACATTGCTTCAGCAACTATCTTCTCTCAGATTTCCCGATCCGCTACTTCATCTTCATCTCTTTAAAGTCATCAATCACTACATCTACCCACCTTTTCTTTGGTCTGCCCTTAGTTCGCTCCCCATATGTCTGTTTATTGAAAGCTTTTCTCGGTGTTCTTTGATTTGGCATTCTTTCCACGTGTCTAAGCGAGCGTATTCGCTTATGAATTTTATGAGGTTTTATCCATTAATGATATGGACATTACGTCATCATATATGATAGCTTTTGGTTTCTCGACAAGATTTTAGACTTGAATAATTTTATATGCGCAAAATATGCCCTATATACTGCTTTCAGCCTGTCTTGTATGGCCATTGCTGTGTCATCGTTGGCACTAAGCACCAGTATAAGATTCTTAAATTCTTCTACAGCTCCAAAACATGCTCTGCCAATAACAGGATCTGTGGGTTGTTGTTTGATTTGGTACGTAGCATGTACTTGGTTCTGTCGTAGTTAATTTTTAGTCCAACTTGTGAGACTTTCCTTTCCAGCTCGCGGAATGTTAGTTTTAAGGTTGCAACATTTCTAATAATTATGACTATGTCATCTGCGTACGCACATATTTGCATACCACCATTGAAGATGTCTTTCCATGAATCGAAATGCTGAATTACCTCATTCAGCAGTATGCTGAATACTAGGGATGCAGGGCATATCCTTGCTTAACCCCTGAGATTACTTCCAATGGGTCAGACAGATCGTTTTGAATAAACACTTTGCTAATTGTGTTTTGCAGTGTCATATTAATCAAGCTTGCTAATTTTACTGGGATGCCGCTCCTTACAACTGTGTGTTTAATTTGGCTCGGTTTAAGCTATAAAACGCTTGTTTAAAATCTATAAATAGGCAGTGTAAATCTATGATGTATTTCCCAAAATTTTCAAATATCTGACAGATAGTAAAACATTGATCAATAGTGGATATGTTACGTCAGAACCCGCATTGATAGTTACCTATTATCTCCTCAGCGATCTTATTTATTCGTTGGTAAAGTATTTTTGTAAATACTTAGTAACCGACATTGAATTTATTACATTGAAAAATTAAGATATCTTGATGAAACTTGGTACATGTGTTCCTTTTCACCATAAGAAGGTTGGGTTTGCAGATGGCGTAATCAGACATCTGCCACGCCCACAAATGCCATTAATTGAAAACCGGTAAAGTGCTATAACTAAGCAACAAATTAAGATATAAACTGGTACAGATATATACTGGTATTTGGTACGGAGGATCGTAGTAGGGTCGCCCACATTCCAAGCAAATGTTATGTTGAAAACTACTGAATCATGTCAAATATGGACGATGAGTGTGGCACCACCCACTTTCAGGTGAAATACCATATCTCAAGAACGCCTTAGCCAATTTCAACCAAATTTGATACATGACATATTTGCATACATATGTAACTTTGTGAAAATGGGCGAAATCGGAAAACAAATACGCCTATTTCTCATATAACACAATTTTAAATTTAATCTGATTCTTTCATTTTAAAGTATATAAATCCAGCAGCCATTAATATATTAGAATGAAACTTTGCCTTTGTACAAATATTACCTTCAAGGTATGCCGACTCATGCAACTAGTCGAAATCGGCGTATAACTTTTCAATCCCCTATATACCCAATATAATACCCATAATAATAATATGGTCTTGTGCCTAAAATTAAGTGGATATGTTTTCTTAAACATAATGTGGTTCCGGGCTAAATATGAATGAAATCGGTCTAGACCAAGGTCTAAGCTGCTTATTCCTAATATAATGATTTCCGTTTCTCTGATTGACTTTTTCCTCATGTATCTAATATATTTAATCAATCCACTTTTGTTGAGTTTATATTGCATATAACTCATTTGAGTTAATTTGGTAGACTTTAATATCGATATCTCGGACACGAGGCAAGATATAGTAATGAAAGTATATGAGTATATGGCCTGTAATATAAGTTAATAAGATACCAAATATGATTGTGTTCCATTCACACTTTCGTCGAATAATGAATGTTGAATTCTTATGGAACATTTTTTATTATAAAGTTTTGTCAACTCCTGAAAGTTTTTTCCCTCCTTTGATCATTGTACATTGCGAGAATATAAAATGTTCGGTTACACCCAAACTTAATCCTTCCTCACTTGTTGTGTGTTATTATACTCGACAACCACTCATCTGGTAAGCATTCGATTCGCTGGACTTGTTAAAACAATCTGCAATAACGGTTTCCTCAGTTGTGTACCACCAGATTTAAGGAGCTCTGCGATGTGTATGGTGTCCTCGCCGCTGCTTTTATTGTTTTTCAACTTCGTTTGGGCCTCTTGTGCTTCGTTTATTGCTGGTGTTTTAATGGTGTCCCCTACAGTATAACACACTGAATGGTCGAAATCTATGGCGTTATGTTTATTCAGCAACTCGTCGAAGTGTTCTTTCCATCGTTGTAGTATTTATTATATATATTTTCTTTTTTTGGTGGTAACGCCGTCTTTTTCTTTACGCACATTTGTTCTCGGCTGATACGTTTGCATACAGGATTTGATTTTTTGATGCATTCATCTTATATTCCCATTATTGAAGTACTCTTCAATAAGTTCTACCTTTTTTTTTGTTGTTTCTCTTCTTTATTCTTAAGATTTCCTTAGTTTTTCTTCTCTCTTCCTGGTACTTGTGCTGATTGCTCCTGGTAGATCTTGCAAGTAACATATTTCGTTCTTCGTTTTTCATCTGAACCGTTGCTTTGGATTCTTCATCGTACCAATTATTACCATTGTTTCAGCGCTTTTGTCCGACTGTTTCCTCGGCAGTAGATATTATTATTCAGAGGTTGTATTTATATTTTTCACAAAAATTTTATATACACATTAAATCAAATGCCTGACGTCATTTCCAACGAATGGCATGTGTAAATAAAGTAAAAACAGTGAAGGGCCAAAGGCCAAAACAAAAGTATTAAAGTTATTCCGGTTATTTGACAAAGTTCCTAAATTATTCCAGTTGGTGTTTGCGTTCCTTAGATCAACATCAATCCCGCAGCTTCTCGACCCTTGCAGATTCAAGCAAAAGGCACTTCGGTAAATTTCTGCAACATCCTTACGTAGGGTGTGGCCAATCCAATCCAAAATTTATCAACTTATGCAGATCTTGGTTTGAAATGGTGCAGGGCCACAAAATGTTCATACTTCTGGCAGGATTTGACGAACGTTTGAAGTTTCCCAGTAAGTGCTGATGTCAGTGACGAGGATTCAGAGCCATACGCAGCACGGTTTGATTTTGGTTGATAAGCAATTTGGCGACCATATGTTGTTCAGTTGGGCAAATGCTGCAGATGCTGCATACGCTGTATTTATAGGATTTGCAATGTCTTCGGATGTCCCATCTGTTGGGGTAATTGTACTATCAAGGTAGCCAAACTCCGCTTTTCGGTTAATCTCATGGACGGTGAAATAAGGGCGATATTTAATAATAAGCGATATTTGACACAAATTCAAGTTTTGCTCACATTTATTTTAAAGCAAACTTCGCTTGCAGCGGCGCTAGGTTAGTCTAAATTCGACTGCAAGTCCGATCGGCTACAAGGTCCGACCGGAGACAATAATCTGGTGCCACGGGGAGCAGGAGCCCGATGAAGTTGCTTGTCGCTCCGTCCTGCTCATTGCGGCAGACCCTTCGGGGAGTATCGTGGTGGCTGTGGTTTAACACCTGAATGCGGGTAGAACTGTCCGGGACGGTACAGTTCAGTGTGGAGTTGCATTGCAACCGGGTGCTGGACCCATAGTACGGCAGAGGTTTTAGGTAGGCCTCGAACCCCACTAAGGTGGTTATTGTACAATTCCACAATGCCGATCGGTACCATTGGTTTTAGCGAAAGCTATTACTAACGGGGCGCTGATCGACGCATTGTATTGATCCGTTGTGTTTTTGAACAGCGTGGAGTCGGGCTGTACAACGGCAGGTACCCATGTAAAGCACATCGTTCACTGCAAGTCCGATCTTTTGATAGATATCAGAGCGATATCATCTGCGTAAGCTAGTTGTTCTAGATATTCGCAGAGATTCCAGGCTACACCACGTTTGTTCGTTAATGATTTGTTCAGCACATAGTCAAGAACTATGAGGAACAAAAAAGGTGACATGAGATAACCCTACAATTCTCACAAAAGCCGGTTCTCAATTCCCCCAATAGCCGGTTCTACGATACCGGAATTGACCCGGATTTTTTTTTATCCGGCCAAAATTGTTACTTCGAGAATCTAACCCTATTTGGATCGGTTAGTGAAAAGTAAAAATTCTCATCATCAGAGCAACTCCTAGTAGCGGGGTTGCTCTATATCCTCCTCATCCATGCTGGCATTGAGTCCAACCCGAGCCCAGAGAAATTCTTCTGCTGCATATACGCTAAAAGCCTTCATCCAAACTCCACTTCGGTTAGGTGTAATACATGCAATGGATGGAGCAATCTTAAGACCTGTTCAGGCCCTCAGACACACAGAGAGTGGATCACAAGTTGCGTGGCCTTATGTTGCCAACGCACCACTGCGACACTTGCCTCTTCGGTCGTGCAAATAGCACCTAGTTCGCGCACTGTGCTGTTACTCTAACCGAGAGCCCATCAAAGGTTTTCAACACACCTCTGGAGCTCAACTAGGCAGCATGACTCTCATTCTGACCAATCCCGCATCAATCTCCGTGCGAGAACCACAAGGCAACTCCTAATTCCTCGCACCGTCTGTTCCGTATGTCAGACCGCATTACGGCGGAACACCATATTAGTCAGATGCAATTCCTCCTCCGGCTGGTGTCATTTAGCGTCATAAACGCCCAGACATCTCGCGGTCTTAATCAAAAACCACCTTATGAGAGGGCCATCGTTGTAGCGTTGGACTTGTCAAACACTTTTCTATCTGAGCGCTCGTCACTCGTCGGTACTATTTCGAGGTCAACATTCTAAGCTAATAGGAATTAAATTGGGTGTTCCACAGGGGGTTTGAAAGTGAACGCCTATCTGCACGAATTTTCTCTTTTTTTCACTGCGAATAGCCTAACACTCTCCCCTGCCAAATATATATATATATATATATAATATATATATATTATATATAATATATATATATATATATTATATATTATATTATATATATTATATATTATATATTATATATTATATATATTATATATTATATATTATATTATATATATTATATATTATATTATATATTATATATTATATATTATATAATATATATATTATATATATATAATATATATTGTCGATGACATCAAAATTCCGAATGTGAGCAACCCCAAAAAAATTGGGTGTTACGTTTGATAGTCTATACTCTTTCACTCCGCATACGACCGCTCTTATTACCAAAGTACAGAGCCACAACAAGATTCTGAAGTCGCTAGCAGGCAGCACCTGGGCAAAGACAAATAAACGTGGCTGGCAACTTAAAATGTAATCGGTCATAAACGACGCAGCCCCAATATGGTCGCCAGTATGCAGTAGAACGCAGTTGAAGAAGATACAGACTTGTCAGATCACCGCACTCCGGACAATCACAGGAAGCCTCTTGTTGTCCCCAATCGAACATCTACATAGTGAGGCTCGTATGCTCCGGGTCAAGGAACGCAACGCACTCTTCTCAAAGCAGTTCTTGCTGGGTTACTTTCACAGAAATCGTCCCTGCAGTCACCTGCTCGGAGCGGAACCGCCTCCTAGTAACATCAAGAGGACATTCCTACAATACGTCGACGAAGTATAAAATTTTACTGACCAAGCTTCGGATGCGTCTAACTTCCGACAAGTACTGAACGCCATTCACAGTGGAGCTATTAACACCTTCACTGACTTCCTCTCAGTGAATGGCGCCCTCGGAGTCCAACACCGCCCTTCGCAGAGCAAGAGCTCGTGTTGACGTGTGAAACTAGAGTGACCATTGCGCAACTTCGTTCTGGATACTGTAGCAGGTTAAACTCTTACTTATCTAGAATTGACCCCGACATACTTAACTTATGACCAGCAGACAAACAGTCTCGGTGTGACTCTAACCACCTCTTTGCATGCCCCTTGAAACCAACTCACTTAACACCCCTTTCCCTATGGTTCGACTCCGTATATCGGATCCGATAATTGTTTGTTTGTAGTGTGCTTTAATGATGTTAATAAGTTAACCTGGAATGCCTTTTGAGCGCAAAGAGTTCCAAATAGAATAGCTACGGAGCATATGTGTAAGTTAGACTGCCACTCCTTGATTTACTCAAGAATAATACTACTCTACGTATTACAATGCGGTCAGCCCATGTTAGTGCGAAAACCCGCTTGTTGTTTATACAACGACTGTTCGAGGTGTTTTTGTATTCTATTTAGTAAAAGTTTGGTAAAATTTTTGGATAGGATGATGTTTCGGGTAATGGCTCTATAACAACAAGCCAACACGTTCAATGTGATAATTGTTGTGTGTGTCGATAAGTTCTTACCGCTTGTCGTAACATGTTCACCGAAGCCGTTCCATCTGCAGTCGCTGATGCTCAAGATATCGAGATTAAACGCTAAAAATTCCATTGTCAACTTTTGTAGTTTTCCTATTTCGTATAAAGTTTGTACATTCTAATAAGCAATTCGTGTAGCCTGTTTCATATTAAAAATAGACGTCAATGTGGTATTCGAATTTTTCTTATTTTTTACTTTATTTGTGATTTCAGTAATCAGATTTTGTTGAAAAAATGAGGGATTAGCCCAGATTTTCTAGTCTAATAATAGGCGTGCTAGTGATATAAATAAGTAATTAAATAAAAGAATTAAATTTTTTTAATTTCGCTCAACTTTTCCACAATTAATATGGATAAAAATGTATTCCTAATAACAGGCGGAATCACATTTGTTGTTTATTTGACTAAGCAGTTATTTAACATATTTATTTATCGTAGACAAATGAATTTCATGTATTTTCAAATTAGATCAGCTAACAGAGATATAACAGATAATGATTTGAACAAAAATTTAAAAAGAAAAAACAGTAACACAATTAATGAATTTTTTTATTTCGAATTCTTTCCACTGCAAGTATGACGAAGTTGGTTCTAAGAAGTCAACGGTGGTTGTAACCTATATTCTATCAACATTGGTAAGAAAGTAAATATTATTTGAAATGTACGTTTTCATAAAGTATTTAAAAAACAATGCAAAACTAATCAATTGGAAACGATCGTAAATAATTAAAACAATAAAGTATACATATTGTCCTTGAGAACTTGCCTGATCTTGACATTTCTATATACTAAAATAACGGATCGTAGTAATAGATAATAGGCAAAACATGGCGACTGGCTACTTAGTTGTCTGTACCCATGCCAAATACTCTATCGATTATACTTTATAGATTATTTTGCGCAGGTGGGGAAAGAGTATTTTAAAATAGGATCTCGGTTAATATTTTAATAGGTTCATCTTTTTAATGGTTCAAATGACGATGAATTTTTAGACAAGCTCAGAAACATTAGTACAATTCGAGTAATAGTTAATATGGAGCAAACATTTGAACAAACTGTGTCGTAATTATCTTCTGTAAAAATATAAAGCGTCAAACTTCATATTAGCTAGTTTGTGCAAATATAAAATTTAACAAAATTGTAAAGTATGGAGAATTCGTGAAATTCACACGTCTTGCTCTAATATCGATATATGCGTTATTACTTAAGCAATGGAACGAAATATATTGGGTATGAGAAGTAAAAGTACACTGGAGGGGCGGGAACCATTGCAGTAGGGATATGGAGGCTGGGTTAGTTCATGGACTGATTTCACTACTTTTTGGCACTGAATAATTAAGATAATACATTCACTCAATTTTGTTAAGATTGATCGATGTATATATCAATCAGAATAACGAACATCTTTATATCAGTTATATGGGGCCTAGAGTAAATACTGATCCGATTTTATAAATTTTTTGCCCCAGACCACATTCTTATCAGGAAAAGGACTATCATAATTTCGTTAAGGTATCCTAAAAATGGGCTGATATTTACACTCTCGCAACATCTTGCCACGCAGTACAATAGTTTTGTTCACCTAACAGTTGTTTGGGCTTAATCGGATAATTGCCACGCCCACAAAATGCCCTTAAGCGAAAACCTATAAAATTCTATAAGTAAGGAAAAAATTAAGATACAACAAGTATGGAAGGGCTAAGTTCGGGAGTAACCGAACATTTTATATTCTCGCAATATGCAAGGATCAAAGGAGGGGAAATATTTTCAGGCGCTGGCAAAATTTTATATTAAAAAATGTTGTAGAAGTATTCAGCATTCATTATTCGACGAAACCGTGAATGGTTTACAACCATGTTTGGTATTTTATTAACTTATATTATAACGCCATACACTCATATACTTTCATTGTTATATTTTTCTTCGTGTCCGATATATTTACATTAAAATCTACCAAATTAACTTTGTTGAATTATATGCAATATAAACTCAACCAAAAAGGATTAACTAAATATATTAGGTATATTAGTGTGTGTGTTCAAAAAATAAAGGGAATTTTCGTTTTTTGAAAAAAAGATTTATTCATTCGTCTACATAAATGTTGTTGCCTTCAACAACAATTGCCTCCATTCGATATTATGCACTTATGCCAGCGCTTTTTTCAATCGTCGAAACACTTCTCAAACTCGATTTTTGGGATGGACTTTAGCTCTCTCAGCGATGCGCTTCCAAAGTCGTCTTTAAGGTTTAATCGACCCTTTAAGGTTATCTTTATTTTTGGAAATAGGAAAATGTCATACGGAGCCATGTGAGGCGAATATGGGGACTGGGGCATCGTTACAAGGTTGCTTTTGGTCAAGAATTCACGAGCAAGCAACGAAGTGGGAACAGTTTTTCGGATTGTTTCACGCAAACGGCGTTGAACTTGTAGATAGTACACCTTATTAACCGTTTGACCTCGAGAATTCATGATGCACTATGCCATTAAAATCGAGGAACACAATCGAAGAACATTCCCTTTTTGACACAAAAGCGCATTATTATCATGGAAAGATAATCCTTGAATTTCTTTACGATATTTCAGAGATTTATCGATATTTTCGGTATAAAGTCAATATTGGGTATCTGGGGCTTGAAAACTTATATGTAAATTTCGGCTATTTTTACGCATGAGCCGGCATATCTGGAAAACACTATTTATACAAAGTTTCATTCTAATATCTTAATTGGTGCTTAAATTATATACCTTAAAGTAAAAGAATCAGATTAAAATTAAAATTGTGTTATATGTTAGTTATAATATAATAATAATATATAATATGGTTGTTATAGGATTTCCCCCATTTTCACAAAGTGAAATAGGATGCAAATATATATATTGCACCAAACCTTGTGGTTGAAATTGGTTAAGACGTTCTTGAGATATGGGATTTAACCTAAAAGTGGGCGCTGCCACGACCATTACCAAAATTTTGAACGAATTCCCGTGCAGCCATTCTTTACAATATTTGCTGTAAGATTTAATCTCAGCAAGCATTAAATTTTACAGTAAAGGTGGTACGGAAACACTGCATGGGAATCTGTGTAAAAATTGAACAATGAGCGTAGACCACCCACTTTTAGGTGAAATTTTATATCTCAGGAACGTCTTAACCAATTTCAACCAAATTTGGTGCATAAAATCGAAAGTATCGGTCAATCTGTGAAATATATTAATGAAATTCAAGAAACGTCTTTTCCTGGTAATAATGTAACTTGTGATCAAAATGGGGAAATCGAATGAATACCTCCCCTAGCCCAAAAATACCTAATATAATAATTTTTGAACTTCCGGTTGACTTTATACCGTATATATCGGTCAATATGTTAGATATCTTTAGGAAATTTAGGGAGCTTCTTTCTCTGAAAATAGTGTGTCCTTATACCAAATATGGATAAAATGAGGTCAATATTTCCCATAGTCCCCATATACTTAATATCGTAATTTATCGTAACAAAATTAAGGGAATGTATAATCTGGAATACTTTGTAAATTGGTTACCGAATTACCCCAGCCTTTCATACTATCTGTAATGATTTCCGTTATTCTATTCAAATTGAGAATTATCATAATAAGATAAGATAAATTACTAGAGTTGCACCTGAACTTAGCCTTTCCTTATTTGGTATAAGGTATGTCATAAAGTCAGCCATAGGCATTGGGATATTCGAAATGTATAGTCCGATTTCTGCTATTTTTATATAATAGGTGCCACACTATGAAAGTGAGATATAGGATTTCACCTAAAAGTGGGCTGTGCCACACCCATACTATCTTTACTGTACATTTTGATGCTTCTGACGATTTTCTGTAGCGAGTTGATGTATTTTTTGTAGTTTTCAATATAACCTTTGCATGGAGGATGGGCGTGGTAATTATTCGAATTCACCCATTTTTACACTGCGTGATGAACTGCTGAAAAGAAAAATGTCCGCATGTTTGATTCTTACAGTTTTAGTATTTTGTGGAGGCGTGTACATAAAACCTATTAGGGGGTGTAGTCACGCCCACTTTCCAAACAAGTTTGTTTATCACAGAGTCCCTCCATAATGTGATCCTCTTTAGCAACATTCAGTTTTTTAGCTTAATTTATGGCTTAGTTTTAGCATTTTATAGTTTTTATCTTAATGGTATTTTGTGGGCGTGGCTTTTTGCCCATCTGCAATACCATCCTTATACCTAATGTAATGATTTTCAACGACCTGTCTGTCTTTATACCGTTTCTATCTGTTAATATGTGTGATGTTTTAATGGAATTAAGCTCCTTACTTGATTTTTTATGTATTTATTTATTTACATATGAATACATACCCAACGAAGCTATTGAAGAAAAGTGAACATTTATGTCAGAAAAATATCTGCCAATTCTACACGTTTTTGTTTACTATGTCTTATCTCCCGAAAAATTAGAATTAGAATTATGCAATATAGCTCTTCTGCATTTTTTTGGGTGTCCTAATAATTGTATATTCAAACATAGTTATGAATACTCATAAACAACATGTTATAGCTGTGGCTAATATGTTTATTTGGCTTTATAAGATTAGGCTTTATAAGAAAATGGTAGTGGGGTTCTCCGGGCATCCGTAGCATGTTCGCAAACCAGAAGCACCTTTATATAGGCATTTTCAAAACACCAGATTTTGTGAATATACATTTTCATTAAGACCTAATTATATGGAACTTTGACTATAAATTTTTAAATTATAAATTATATAACAATAATTTAGCGACTAATCCTTCGTTACATCGAACAAATTGGCTTCTAAACGTTTTATGGATGCCGATATGAATATTATGTACAGATTTCTGAGACAGAAATATATTTATGGGACCCACAAAAACAATAAAATAATAGTAGATTTATTACTTTCATTTAAAACGAAATATTGGAAATAATACTATTCACTTGATCTGATTACTTCCCTACGTAGTGCACCGCAATCCAAATATATTTTTACTCTATTTAATTAATGTAAATTCAGTTTACTTAAGCAGTTTGCCAACATTAAAAATCTCTAAGCAATCGTTACATACTGTTTACATGCACATACATTAGTCCTACAAGCTAATGCTTGCTCTCAAAAATATAAGAGAATGGCCAAGAGTTCTATAAGATAATTTTTAAGGCTTCTTTGAAATTGGCGGTGTGTAGATCAGGTATCATACATATGTACAATTTCGATAGTATTTAATAGTTGCAAACTGCTGGCCAGTTTCATCACGCCCATTTTGCTCTCATATAATACAAACATTATCAAAACATTTGAGTGATAATATTTGCAATCAGTTGTATAATAAAAAATAATTTGCTTGTATGGCCCGAAGATCACTTTGTTATTCCAGTACAAACCGAATTTAGTTTGCGTTGCTAATCAGGTCGGACTACAAATTCGTTAAACACTAGCCATACAAGTGCATATCGCTTTGGACTTTTGAATAGAAAGGTTGAGATTAAGTTTTTAGAACGAGATCGCTTTTGAAAGTATCATATAACTTTAAACGGAATTTTTTGTGCTTTAGATCCTTTCGAGAAACTTTAACAGATAAGATGACGGGTAACGCCAAACTGATTTCAGGCACCGAAGTGGCCAAGTAAGTGTTATTGTGTTATTGAATTTAAATCAGTGGGTGGAACTTAATATTTTCTAATCGTTCTTAAGTGAAATTCGTGCGTCTTTAAAGCGACAGGTTAAAGATGTAAAGGTTAAGCTTCCCAGTTTTACCCCTGGCTTACGAATTCTGCAAGTGGGTGGCCGTGAAGATTCAAATGTTTACATTCGCATGAAGGTAAAAGCTGCTACAGAAATTGGCATTGCCGTTGACCACATACAACTTCCATGCACTGTGACCGAAGTAGAGTTGTTGGAGAAGGTGAGTTATGCGTTCAGTTACGTGCTTATGTTAAAAAGTTTATCAATAATAAGGCAACAAAAAACTATTCCTCAGATAAATTAACAATGATAATCAATATTGTGCACAAAATGTTGACAAGTACATATACATACTTATCCACACACATATCTATTAAAATATTTGTACACAAGTATACATGAACATCAAAAATAATCTATTCTAGATAACGGAACTTAACTTAGATCCCAATGTACATGGCATTATAGTGCAAATGCCAGTTGATTCTGAGACTGAAATCGATTCTCATAAGATAACCGATGCTGTTTGTCCAGATAAAGATGTCGATGGGCTGCATACCGTTAATGAAGGGCGTGTTTCTATTGGAGATTTAAATGGATATCTGCCTTGTACACCATGGGGCTGCATTGAACTGATTAAGCGGACGGGAGTCCAAATTGCAGGGGCACAGGCTGTTGTCCTCGGTAGAAGCAAAATTGTTGGTACCCCTGTATCACAGCTACTAAAATGGGAGCACGCCACAGTGACAGTTTGCCACTCCAAAACCAAAAACCTGGAACAAATTGTGAGTATACGTTAGTATCATAAGTTAATATTCGCCTACAGAATTTAGTTGCGATCGCTTGCTTTGCTGGAATATGGTTTTCATAATTTTTTAGGACATTCCAAATAAAAATTTAAATATTATGGCAATTTTTATTTTATTTTATTATTTTCTTAGATATAAAACTATTAAATGGAGTGGAAAATCACCTACAATATAATGAGATACTCTCGCAATTTATTCGAAATTTTAGGATTTATTTTTATCGTAACTAAATTTATCTGGTAATTAAGTAATTAAGTAATTTAATTTTATTGTTATGCAATCTTTATTTCCAGTGCCGAAACGCCGACATTCTAGTCGTTGCCATTGGTGTGCCAGAACTAGTAAGGGGAAATTGGATCAAACCAGGGGCTATTGTTATTGACTGTGGCATTAACGTGAAGCTAGGTAAATATATTAACCTATATATATGCACATATATAATAATATTATATTTAATATGTTTACAACAATGAAAAGGTGGGAGTTATCTTTAACCACCACTACTTTAACATGTAATATTAGAGCTATCTGCGAATTCAGTTTTCTTTCTTGTTTTTGAGTGCTTTCTGTAATTTAATTATTCTAATTATATCATTAGATCTATTTAAAAAAAATCTTTCACAATACATGTATGCATGTATGCATTTTATTTTTGTAAATGCTCTGCAGATTTGAAATCACATTAACTGACACACATTGGTGTGGTTTCCCTGAGGAAACTGTTGTGCGTGATTGTTTAAAAATTAAGATTGAGATAAGAAATACATAGAGATTGTCTTTAAGTAGTTCGACATATTATTCATTGAATTCAAGTTGTTATCAATTCTAGTTGTTTGGCCCTCAGGTTAACATTTACGTAAACAACTTCATTCCAAACTTGATTCAAATAGGAGGATCACAGCAGCCCGCGATGTCATATCTTCACAACTTATCAGTTCAGAGCTTCAGACCTTCAGAGCTTATCTCTTTACTTTGAAATAACAAAAAAATCATTTACATCTGCTTTTAATCAAGTGAAGTAAATATTGTAAATATTTTAGATTCTACTAAGCAAGGAGGCTCTCGATTGGTCGGTGATGTATTTTTCGACGAAGCAAAACAAGTAGCTTCATTTATTACTCCAGTTCCTGGCGGCGTTGGACCTATGACTGTAGCAATGCTGATGAAAAACACGGTTCGTTCGGCTTTGTCGGCTGCTGAAAAATTAGTACAAAATACTTGGGATTTAGCACCGCTTATCGTAGCTAAAGTTAGACCCGTACCATCGTAGGTGTTGTTTGTTATTTGGAAGTAAAAGTAATTAAATCCATAAATATTTGTATTTACAGTGACATCATTATTGCACGATCGCAAAAGCCAAAACATATCTCTAATTTGGCTAAAGAGATTGGGTTGATAGGTAGGGAGGTATCACTTTACGGAGACAAAAAAGCGAAAATATCTTTAAGTACTGTAGAGCGCTTGAAGTGTCGTTCCGATGGTTCCTACATAGTGGTAGCTGGGTTAGTAACCGATTTCAATATAAATTTTTTTTATTTTTGTAACAAGTTTTTATCTTTTTTATTTTTGTTAGGATTACACCCACTCCCCTGGGTGAAGGTAAAAGTACAACACTAATTGGTCTTGTTCAGGCACTTTGTGCCCATAAGGGACGCAATGCAATTGCTTGCATGAGACAACCATCACAAGGTCCCACCTTTGGAATTAAGGGTGGAGCTGCTGGCGGAGGCTACGCCCAAGTCATTCCTATGGATGAATTTAATTTGCATTTAACTGGCGATATCCATGCTGTTTCGGCAGCCAATAATTTGCTTGCCGCCCAGTTGGATACACGTATTTTTCATGAAAATACCCAAAAAGATCAATCGCTATACGATCGGCTGGTGCCGCGTAATAAAGGTCAGCGCAAATTTTCGAAAATCCAACTGCGCCGTTTACAGCGATTGGGAATTTTCAAAACCGATCCTGATTCATTATCGCCAGAAGAACAAAGCCGGTTTGCCCGTTTGAATATTGATCCCCACACGATAATGTGGGAACGCGTCATTGATATTAACGATCGTTATTTACGTGAAGTAACGATTGGTCAATCGCCCACCGAGAAGAACTTCACACGTAAAACATCGTTTGCCATCTCGGTGGCTAGCGAAATAATGGCTGTGTTGGCACTTGCTACAGACATGGAGGATATGAAGCAGCGCCTAGCTAATATGGTAGTGGCATTCGATCGCAAGGGTGGACCTGTGACTGCCGATGATCTAGGTGTAACCGGTGCTCTAACTGTTCTGTTGAAGGATGCTTTGGAACCTACTTTAATGCAAACATTAGAAGGCACACCTGTTCTGGTACACACTGGTCCATTTGCAAATATTGCCCATGGATGTTCCTCAATTGTTGCTGACAGAATCGGACTCAAATTGGTGGGTGAAAAAGGTTTCGTATGTACAGAAGCCGGTTTTGGTTCTGATATCGGCATGGAAAAATTCTGTAACGTCAAATGCCGTTCCTCCAGTCTCAACCCAAATGCTATGGTTTTAGTAGCTACAGTTCGTGCTCTGAAAATGCATGGTGGTGGAACTGCAGTCACCCCAGGAGCTCCGCTCAATAAACAATATACCGAAGAGAATTTGGAATTGCTTGAGAAAGGATTGCCTAATCTTCTTCAACACATTTCCAATGGTCAGAAATTCGGTTTCCCAGTTATAGTCGCCATTAATCGCCACACGTGAGTTATATCATCGAACTAATAGGCTGATTAAAATTTCATTAAATGTGAATCTGCACCATTAGGTCCGACACGGATGCTGAGCACAATATCATAAGACAAGCCGCATTGAAAGCCGGTGCATTTGCAGCTGTTTTATGTACACATTGGAGCGATGGAGGTGAAGGTGCTTCTGAGCTTGCCGATGCGGTGATAAAGGCATGTGAAAGTCCAAGTGAATTTAAATTATTATATGACATTAATTTACCTCTGGAGGATAAAATGAATATAATTGCACAAAACATGTATGGAGCAGCCAAAGTTGAGTTAACTCCAAAAGCTGTGGATTCTTTAAAAAAACTAAATACTGCTGTAAGTATAATAATTTTAGTAGTTCAAATAACTAACATTATTCAGTAATTATAATAATTAATAATATGTAAGGGTTTCGGCAATCTACCGGTTTGCATGTCCAAAACTTCCGGTTCATTAACTGGAGATGTCGCCATTAAAGGAGCACCCAAAGGATTTACTTTGAATGTTCAAGATGTGTACGTCTCAGCAGGTGCTGGTTTTGTTGTTGCTATGTGTGGAGAAATTACTAAAATGCCTGGTCTTTCAACCCGCCCTGCTATATATGACATTGATTTGAACACTGAAACCGGAGAAATTGAAGGATTGTTCTAAGGGTAAACGCCACAATTTCTTATTAGCTTGTCGATGAGATTGTCGCTTTTGTACTATAAAATAAAGAAATACATATAAAAGAATTAAAGATTTCTTGCTTTCATTTTAATGTAAGTTATAAATAAAAAGAAACGTTAACTTTTGATTATCAAAGAATATCTAAGAATTTATTACACTAAGTTGGAGCTTTAGATTAATGGCTAAATGATCGTGTTGTACAGTCTATACTTATATTTATATATATATTATTTTCTTTAACTCCAGTTGGAGCGTAGAGCCAAAATAAAAGTGTTGAAGTCGTTCCGAATTTTCGCGAGTTGCAATATACTATTCCAGTTAGTATGAGGGCTTTTCAAGTCGACATCTACCATACGTCGTCAGGAAGTTTTCGAACGTCCGCAATTTCTGGGCCCTTGTGGGTTCAAATAAAGAACAGCTCTTAAAACCTTGTCAATATATTTGCGTAGTGTTCGTACTACCCATCCAAATCGTCTATGTTTGATGGTTAGGCCAGATCCTTAAGATTTTTCGTAAACACGAGTTTGCAAAAGACTGCTGTTTGCGTAGCAAGTTTTAGTTAAGGACCAAGAATCGCAACCGTAAAACAGTACTGTTTTCACACTGGAGTGAAAAATATGAAGTTTGGTGCTGACTGGCGAAAATTTAGCTCCCAAGATAGCAGAATTCTGATTTGCGCGATATCTCTTTGTCATATGCAGTGAATCGTAAAGATTCGGTGTCATTGTTGGTACAGATGAATTCAGTCTTATCTACGTTAATTTTTAGGCCAACCTCGTCAGCACACTCACCAAGCTTATTTAGATTCCTCTGCAAGTCTGAGGAAGACTACTACCATGAGAGCAATATCATCCGCGTACGTCAGTTTTTTGAGATGTTCCAGAAAATTCCAACGTACACCGTGTTTGCCCATTAACGCCTTATTCAGTACATCGTCCAAAACAATGAGAAAAGCAACAGTGACATTAGACTGCCTGGCTGTACGCCAGTTTTTGGATAAATTGGGTCCAAAAAAAAAATTTTTTTTGTTACAATTTAGTTTGAGAAATGTTTTCGAGTAATGTATATAGACTGCTCACATTTTGAGAAGTATAATATTTTCAACTTGAATATAATTTTAGATCAACCTGAAACAAAGTAAACACTTTGTTTTTTACACATCTACCAGACAACTATCAGGAAAAAGAAAAGTGCTACAATTTAGTGAAAAGCGTTGACTAGTGTTTAGTCGCCGCTATGAAAACCTTGGCTACCACAACGGTATTTGTGTTATGTTCGTGGTTAAATCCAAGATGCTTTCGAAACCATAGAGTATATATTCCATAGATTAGATGTGAATTTTTTTACAAATTAATGTAAAGCATAATTTATTAACGAATATTACATAAATAATTTTATTAAAATCGTTGTAACTTCATTTTTCTTTAATCAATTACAAATAAATTGCCTATATATATGGTAATAGATTCGTATACATAGAATCGTCCTCAAGGTATTGGTCTCAAAGTGACCCTAACTTCGCTATTTTTGCATGTTTCAACCTAATGTAATTGAATAACGTATTTTTGTTTACAATTGAAAAAAGTGATTTTCGTATTTTGATTTAACATTGTTTCCGGTTGATACAAAACAATGGGTTTAATAAGTGTTACGGCAAATCTGTCTCAGCATATGCAACGATCAAGTACTGTTTGGCTGAATTTCCAGCTCAAAGGATCATGACAATGCAGCCCGGTCAGGAAGGCCACTTGAGGCAGTAATGCCTGAAAACCTCGTGAAAATTCGTGAAATAGTTTCGGTGGCCGTAAAATCAAATTGAATAAGTAGGTCTTGCGATTTTCACAACTTTTCATAAAAGCGTTGCACGCGATGAGTGCCGCATTTTTCGAACATCGAGCAAAACGACTTGTTCGACTTGTTCGACTTTCAAAGAACAATCTGGCGCTCATCCAACGCAATAACGAGTTTCTGCGCCGATTTGTGTCAATGGATGAAACATGTCATTCATATGGAATTATTTCCATCGACTACCTGCAGGATTTAGAATATTCTGCAGAAATAATGCTGCTGATACCAAAAAGTTATTTGATCAGTACTGTTCAGGCTCTGCGACAAGCGAAGAAACCATTCGGAAGTGATTTTAACTATAATCTACTACTATAGTATAATGGTGTATATTTTTTCACAATGAAACGTGAAAATTGTTTAACCATAGATTTATTGGTCACCATTTTAATACAATTATCATGCTTATATCAGTTTTTTCTTATTTTATACGTGTAAACCATAAATATATATGTATATTCTAATATTAAAATCTGTTAATGCGGCCACATGATTTTTTCCCAATTTCTTCCTCAACACAGGTTATCCTAAATATATTTTTATGTATAAATTTCGCAAATTTTTTTTTACAATAAATCTACGTACCAAATTTTTCTCAAAACTCTTCATTTCGAATGTTGGGTCATCATGTAAATCAAATAAATCGTAATTTTCGTCAGAATTGTAACTTAAAGTGTATGTAATTAGTGTGTACATATGTAAATTTACATATTGTAAGAAAAATAATAGTCACCTGCTTGATTGGTCGCAATCACCTCGCAGTGGTAATTCACGATTATCGGGATTAATGACAGGATTTGAACCTTCCACCGAAAAAGTATTTGTATTCGGTATATTATTGCGGTTCAAAGCCGAAGGCGTTGAACCAAACTCAGCGGCCGCAAATACTTTTATTTGTCGTTTCAAAGCACGTGTTTTCAATACGAATGCTAATGTCAACGTGATTGTGATTAGAGACAAAATTGTGCATGCAGCTATCAAAGCGATAGACACCCAGTTATCAACACTTGTAGCCGAGACTTTTTCCGAAGCCAAGTGCGGTACTTCATTTAAAATTAGTTGTCGTTTTTGCAACAAATTGTGTATCTTTGAAACAAATGCCAATCCGCAGCACGCCTGTGGAGTACAAATCAACAAAATATATTTGCGTGTATACAAGTCACTTTTTAATAGAGATATCAATTCAAATTTCTACCTTTTTATCTCGGACCCATCTTCAGGGTTATTATTTTTGATGATATGAGCAATTACATTAGTTATGAAAACCACTCTGTTCTGTATTCAAGCCTACTAACATGATTATGGTTGGTAATGTCTTCGATGAAATTAATGTTGCACGTGTTATAGCCGTTCGCTTCATGAAATATTTCGCGAATCTAATCAGATATAGACAACAGTAAAATATTATGAGATCGAGATGATATTGGTATATAACTATATTTATACGGTTATATGTTTTTTTTTTAATTTGATCATTTGTTTAAGAAAAACATATGCTATAGTATTATTTGAGCTATTGCCCATCTGAAGCTATAACATTTTTCCATCTTTCTGGCAATTTGTGCATTCCATTCCAAAACAACTACGTCCGCTTGGCGGCTAAGAATGGATCAAACTAATTTTTGACACCCTGTTCTGATGTGAACAGTATTCCAGTGAGGGCGTTCTGCATCGAGCGGAACAAATAGTAGTCAGAAGGGCAAGGTCTGAGCTAAAAGACGGGTGTGGCAAAAGTTCTAATCCCGGGCGTTCCGGGCGTTTTTCGGCAATCGCACGCCTCAATTTAATGAGTTGTTGTCGGTAGCGTTTCCCATTAATGGTTTCATCTGGTTTTAGAAGCTCATGATACAGCACACCCTCCTGCTCCCACTAACTACAGAGCACTACTTAGGCGTCATGGATATTCGACCGTTGATCGTTGATTTAGCTGGTTGGTCAGCCTTTACATACGGTTTTTTGCCTTTAGGGTTCTCCTAATGGATCAATTTTTCATCACCTGTCACAATCCGATGCAAAAACGATTTCTTTTTATAGCATTCAGGCAACATTTCTAATATGAAAAATGGTCCCCCAACGTCTCATGGCTTCAATTCACTTACAGCACTTAATTTCCTTGTTTTCTTGCTTTTGAATGCTTGTAAACTTTTTGGAATGTCTGCTTAAGTGACTTCCAAAGATTTTGCGAGCTCTTCTTGAGTTTGGCAACAAACTTCAACAAATACTGTTTCCAGTTCCTCATCTTCAAACTTTTTTGACCACTCAGGACGTTCTTCGTCTTCCAAGCTAAAATCATCCCTTTTAAATCGTGTAAACTACTTTTGCTACGTTCACGTTCATGTTTGCGATGACAAAGTGGCTTAATTAAATATTTTGGGTATATAAGGAAAAGTCAACAAGAGGAACGGAAATCATTATATTAGGAATAAGGGAAGGGGCTTAGACCGATTTCATTCATATATAGCGCGAAACCACATTATGTTTAAGAAAACATATAAGTGATATTATGAGTGGATATTATTTCATTACAATATCACACAACATTGATCAACATATAAGGTTTAAAATCAGCTGGAAAGTCGGATATCATTACATTGGGTATATTTGGGCTAGGGCAGTATATGGACCGATTGCATTAAGTTTTGTCATTAGTCAAGTATACTAGAGAACATAGTTCCACTCAATTTTATGAAGATAAGTCACACACTGACCGACATATTCGACATAAAGTTTATCAGAGTAATGAAAATTACTATATGTAGTATAATGGAGCTGGTGAAATTCGTTGTAAATAGTTAATCGATTTCACACATTTTCTTCATTAAACTATGATAAATTCAATATTATATGTTCACTTGATTTTGTTAAGATATATTACATATTGACCGATATATACCGTACAAAGCCAACCGAATGTTTTAATTTCTTATATTAGGTATATGGGGGCTAGGGTAAGTATTGACCCGATTTTCACCATTTTTGACACAAATGCACATTATTATCATGGAAAGAAAATCCTCCAATTTCATTACGATATCTCATGCATTTACCGATACGTTCGATATAAAGTCAGCCTTAGGCACTCTGGTCTTTATATATGGTATATGGAGGCTTGAAAAGTTATATGCTAATTTCGACAATTTTTAGACATGAGATGGCATATCTGGAAGGCACTATTTGTACAAAGTTTCGTTATATTATCTTAATTGCTGCTTGATTTATATACTTTAAAGTGAAAGAATCAGATTAAATTTAAAATTGTGTTATATGACAAGTAAGCGTGTTTGTTATCCGATTTTGCCCATTTCGACCAACTTGATATGAGGATGCACATATAATATCATGTACCAAATTTGGTTGAAATTGATTAAGGCGTTCTTGAGATATGGGATTTCATATAAAAGTGGGCGTTGCTACACTCATCGTCAAAATTTTACACGAAGTCTAATGCAGCCTTTGCCTACCATATATACTGTAAGATTTAATGTTTCTGACAAATTTCTTTAGCGAGTTAACGCACTTTTAGCAGTTTTTAACATAACTTTTGTATGGGAGGCAGGCGTGCTTATCATCCGATTTCACTTATTTTCTCAGTATATGAGGGCATTCTAGAGAAACGTATTCTAAGCAAGTTTTAAGTTAAGTTTAATTGATATAGCATTAGTGGTTTGTGAGATTTGCATATTAAACCTTTTCGAGGCGGTGCCATTCCCACTTTTGCAAAATATTTTACCCACAGATGCCTCACCCAACTTGAATTCTATGTACTAAATAACACATTTATTTTTTAATTTGTTGCTTAGTTATAGCACTTCATAGAATTTCGACTAACGCCATTTTGTGAGCGTGGCGGTAATCCGATAACGCCCCTCTCCAATACCAATCTCCTCAGTGTACCAAGTTCCATTAAGATATCTAAGTTTTTACTCAAGTTATCGCTTGCACGGACAGACGGATGGACAAACAGTCACTCGGAATTCAGGTCGATTCGTCATCCTGATTATTTGTATATATGTAACTCTACATCTATCTCGATTAGTATTAGGTGTTACAAAAACCGTTGGGTAAACAAAAATGATATACTCTGTCGCAACATGTTGCGTTTGCATAAAAAAAAAAGATGGTTAAGTCTTACTTAATTTTCCATTCTATCGTTTTTGGCTATAGGCTCCAATTTCAAAACACAATGAATACAGTAGTATTCAGATATAAAAGTTCTACTATACTCTCAATATGTGTTGGTGGCGCCGAAAGTTAACCGATTCTACTTAAGTCTGCAGAGTGTAACCTTGAGTGCGCAATATCAGTTCGCGATTGTGGAAAAGTTGTTAGGCAGGAATATGCAATAACCTCCTAAACAAATTTAAAAAATTTCCTCAATTACTGACAATATAATTTCGTTTTTATCCAAGTACAAATAATTATTATATATTGTGCCCTAACATTGTTTTTGTTGATGGAATGTGAAATTGAGTTCTACTTCCATTCGTCCCGTTTTTATGACAAAGTGCTTCCCAAATGCAATTTTGAGTAGAAATTCTAGCATAACATATTATTTGCAAATTAAGTAGTTGCTCACCTCTATAATTACGTCAAGGACGAAATTCTCGTTTTTTGAGTCTGTGACGTTCCCGGTTTTATCATTTGAGACCTTAATACATGTTTGAAATTTTGATTCAAATGGTCGATGCCGATCTAATGGTTAAAGGAGTCGTAGTGATCGCGTATTTTTGTTCAATTGAAAATACATGGCATGGTCCACAACAAAATCATCTATAATGAGGGAATTTGTGTATTAGTATAGTATTTTTAAATCAAAACTTATAATTAATCAAACCTAGAATGAAATAGTAAAGTTTAAAACGGTCCTCATTTTTCTCCAGGGCTTCATTTTTAGAATAATAAGCTTGTGGTATAAAACGCTCTTCTTCTAATCCCAATTCATTTTCTAAATAAATACGTTTTAACAATAAAATTTAATTTTTTTCTTAATTTCATACAAATTTGTAAAATTTGTATAAGCGACTCGATTGAGGAATACCGGATTTTCTGATTTGTCTACGCAAACGATTTTAAGATTCTGAATTTCAGTAGAAGAACTGCCTCCGCCATCCACTGCACGAATATTTAACTGGTTTAATGAGATTATTAAATGTTTTTATTTATATTTATTGAAATAAATAGGCCTTAATTATTTTTAGTTATATAAATATATATACATACATGATCAAGATAAAGAGACGAGTTGAAATCCGAGTGACTGTCTGTCCGTCCATCCGTGCAAGCGATAACTTGAATTAAAGTATTTTAATGAAACTTGGTACACGTGTTCTTTGTCACCATAATAAGGTTGGTATTGCAGTTGGGCGTAAATGGGCATCTGCCACGCTCACAAAATGCTGTTAAGCGAAAACCATTAAAATGCTTATAACAATGCTCCAAATTAAGACGCAAAACTGTCATTTGGTAAAGGGAATCGCAATGAGATGGGTATATGTGAGTTGAAAATTTCTTTTAAATGGGATTGGCACCACTCCCTAATAGGTTTAATGTACATATCTCATAAATATGTAACATAAAGCTATATCAACTTGCTGAGAATGAATTCTTCTTGTACACATGCATACATTCTAGTGCAGTGTGAAAATTTATGAAATCGAGTAATAATCACGACCGCCCCTCATATAACTGATATGTTGAAAACTACGAGTACTGAAAGTGTACTACTACAACTTTTCAAGAACCCAGGTACCCAATATATGGAACTCAGAACCCATGGTTAACTTTATTTCGAAAATACCGATCAATCTGTAAGATATATTATTAAAATTTAGAAAGAATATTTTCCTGATAAGAATGTGCCCTGAAGCCGAACCTTTCCTTAATATAAGATTTTCAAACTTCCATTTAGCTCTATGCTGTATATTATATATCGGGCAATAAATAAGATATATTAGCAAATTAAGTGAATGTATAATCTTGGATATACTATAGCTCGGTGGTGGAAATTGATGAAATCGATCCACGAATTACCCCTGCTCATATACATCTACATATCATCATCATCTACATATAAAGGTTTTCGTAATTCTAGTAGACTTTCCGCCATATATCCGTCAAATTCTGAGTTATTTCAGTAAAAATTAGTGAAAACATGTTCTTGAGTATACTTTAAACAAGTTTACGTTAAATGCCAAAAGTGAATGATATCTGCTTAGATCTTTTCTACTCATTTCCCAATATAACCAATATAGCGATTCGCACTTTCTATCTGACCTTAAATATTTTATGTAGGACAACAATTGTGATATTGTCATTTAATTAAGTGTTTTCTTAAACACAATGTCGTTTAACGCTGAATAAGAATGAAATCGGTCTAAACTTTTACTGAAATCCCATATCCCTAATATAATGATTTACGCCTATTGTTGATTTTTTCCTCATATACGCAATATATTAAATATTTCGTCCCTTTGGTTGAGTTTATATTGCATGTATCTTAATGGAAGATGTCTCAATAAAATCAAACGAGAATATTTCGTATATGTCATTCGGTAGCAAAAATTATAGCATTAATGTGATTAATATAGTGATTATATTAAAATCACCAAGGATTAGTTATGAAACTAAGTGAGTATATGATCTATTGTCTGAGTTAATGACAGGAAAAAAATTATTATTATACATTTATAATATCGTCGAACAAGGAAGGTATTGTCCCGTCTTTGATTCTTTCATATTGCAAGAGTATAAAATTTTCAGTTACACCCGAACTTAGTTCTTCCTTGCTTGTTTAAATTTATTTCGAGTGAAGATTTTAAGGTAAAGCAATAAAATTAAATTGAAATCTATTTAAACCTACGTAGCCTCTTAATATATCAGTGTATATGTATATAAGTAATTTACCATTTTTTATATTGATTGGTATAAAGTATATGCGTAAATTACGCCAAACATTTAGTGACTTGAAATATGTGCATATACTGCAAATATATTTTTTCTATAACACCAAACTCTCCTAAGTTATGATGATAAAATATTGATATATATTGATATTGAGAATAGTACAAAACTAATTCATAACAAATGATTTCCATAGTTGAAATTTACTTAATTTACACCGAATTGAGCGGGCCAAAAAATTTTTAAGAGATGACCATCGGGAGTTTGCATAGATTCAAACAGTATTTTTGGTAGGAGACATAAAGCAAAATTTTTAGATTCGGCTATTACGTATGATGCCTACTATGCCTACTAACGGGAATTTTCGTTATTTGAAAAAAATATTTATTCATTCGTCTAAATTAATGTTGTCGCCTTCAAAATAGTCTCCATTCGATATTATGCACTTATGCCAACCCTTGTTCCAATAATCGAAACACTTCTCAAACTCGATTTTTGGGATGGACTTTAGTTCTTTCAGCGATGCGCTTTAATGTTCTCTTTATTTTTGGAAATAGGAAAATGTCATACGGAGCCAAGTTTGGCGAATATGGAGGCCGGGGTATCGTTACAGTATAGTTTTTAGTCAAGAATTCACGAACTCGCAACGAAGTGTGAGCAGGTGCATTATCGTGGTGTAAAAGCCATGACTTTTTTTCCACAAATCCGGGTTTGTTTTTCGAATTGCTTCACGCAAACGGCGTTGAACTTGTAAGTAGTACTTCTTATTGACCGTTTGACCTTGAGGCAAGAAATCATGATGGACTATACCATTAAAGTCGAAGAACACAGTCAGAAAAAACAGACAACATTCCCGTTATTTTCTGAACACACCTGGTATGTGTGATATTTTAATGAAATTAAGTGGACATGCTTTCTTAAACATCTTTAGCGCTGAATATAAAAATCTAAATCTCGTATCCCTAATATAATGATTTCTGATTCTCTGGATGATCTTTTCTTAATATACTCTATAAATTATGTGTATCCGAGTTATTAGGGTTAATTTTAATATAAATATTTCGGATACGAAGCAAAATGTAATAATGAAACTAATAATGAAACTAAGTGAGTCTATCACCTATAATATAAGTTAATAAGATACTAATTATGATTATAAACCAATTTGGTCGAAAAATGAATTTCTAATTCCTACGCAACATTTTTTAACATAAAGTTTTGTCAATACCTGAGAGTATGCCTTCTGCTTTGATCTTTAAAAATTGCGAGAGTATGAAATGTTCGGTTACATCTGAACTTAGCACTTCCTTACTTGTTTAACATAAAGTTTATTCCAACACCTGAAAGTATTTCCCCCCTTTGATCCCTGCAAATTGCGGGAGTCCCCTTCCCGCCCTTCCTTACTGTTTTAATTAGATTTTTTATTATATTTTTGCATATACAGTTAGTATCCACAGATTTACGCAGATTGGTGTAAATGATGGATTAACAAAGTCCTCGATATTGGTTGTCCATACTTTTATGACATCAAATCGATATCAACAGCACTTCTATTAGCGTTGGCAAAGTGACTTAAGAATGTTTCGAAGGATGAACGATAAGTGCAAGTAAAAACTTGAAATTGGAATTAAAAACATTAAATTTTGGTCTGATTATTTAAATCTAATAGTATTGCCGGGGATGGACTTTAGATCTTTCAACGATGCGATTTTAATGTTCGCTTTATTTTTGGAAATGGATAAAAGTCACACGGAGCCATGTTTGGCGAATATGGAGGCTGGGGCATCGTTACAGTATCATTTTTGGTCAAGAATTCACGAGCACGCAACGAAGTGTGAGCAGGTGCATTATCGTGGTGCAAAAGCCGTGAGTTGTTTTCCACTAATCCCGGTGTTTTTTTCGGATTGCTGCACGTAAACGGCGTTGAGCTTGTAGATAGTATTCCTTATTAACCATTTGACTTTGAGGCAAGAATTTATGATATACTATGCCATTAAAGTCGAAGAAAAATCCCGTTATTTTTTGAACACAACACGTATTGCAAGAGCGATATACTCCATGAAAAATTTTTTAATATTTATTTAACTACTTAGTGGCAAACTAGAAATGTCCAACAACAATCACCTTACTAAGAGTTTTACTTCTTAAAGTCGGTGAAAATTTAAACCAAATATTTCATAAATTCAGCCAGGATTCATGGTATATGACTAATGAAATAAAGAAAGTAATAGTTCCCAAGCGAAAATGCAGAAACGATTCCGTTAATTTGTTGTCTCGTTGTAATATTTTCATTAAAAAAAAAAGTTTCATGAACATCTTGAAGCAGTAATAAATTTCTCAACGCTGTTGTCAAATAATGTCTCATTTAAAGAAACCAGTGTGGTTATAATATTAATTCAAGGTTAGTGCGAAATATCAACCCAAGACGTCAATTGGGTCTATGTAACTAGAATGGACTCGTCCAATAACTGCCTGATTAACTGTATTTCATTTCTTTAGGAACAAATTTCACTATAAATTTGTGGACACCCTAATATACACATAGTATTTTGAAATATGTTTGAAAGAAAAATGCGTAACATTGATGTAATTTAGAAATAGGTATGTACAATTGTTAATACGAAAACTTTAAACTAACATTGTCTTAATGTTGCCTTAATTTTTATTTTGAAATATTTGTTCCATTTTCGCAATTATTCGAACCAACATCAGCGGTCGCCAATTAAATATATTTTGCGTATATACTTTTTATACCAAATTATTTCTTAATTTTATTTCTGATTATCTAAGTTATTACGAAAAATAAACAGTTTTCTGTCAAACAGCAGCTGAAAAAGAGAACGGAACTACAAATGTATATAGTGATCAATAGTGATAGGGAAGAAATTGTACCGCACGCAAATATGTAAGCAGAGAATTTATTACGTTACGACTATCAGAGCAATTCTATATTATGCTGGTAGCATATGAAGATATTTGCAACATGACGTAAATGGGCACAATTTCCTTTTCTATTTTTAAAGTTTCCGTTTTATGTAAAACTAGATTTCTTCCGATTTTCTTTATCAATTTTGAAATACTCGTGTGCGTCTGTAAAACATATTAGTGAAAAATACATACAACATTACTTTCTTATTTTTTATTAGGTGTTAAATTACCATACCTTTGCCACTTATGTTGAAGGTTATGTCACCATATTCTTCACCATCTGGGTCATAAGCTTGAAATAAGGGAAGCCGTGTTTGAAAATCTGCTTGATATAATGGCTCGGTGATTTCCTGTAAAGCATAACTACAGATTTATTGGTTTTAGTATATGCTTGCTGTATTCCTTTGCGAACTATACAAAAGCTGCCTTAACTGATGTTAACTATTTTACGTAATCACGCATATTGCAAAATATCTCCTCTAATAATGTTCATGACTTAATAAATTGTTTTGTAAAAATTTCGACCTGAAGGATTTGTATCTTGCCATAAGATAATAAAAGTAATTTTATATAACCAAAACTAAGGGTTTCAATGTTTGGCTAATTAAATTTTAAATGTAAGCAAAGGGATTCGTAATAACAACTTAAACTACGAATATTCAAAAATAAAATTGTTTGAGCAACAGTTAAAAAAGATTAGCTTATGCCCACGACAGACATGTAGCACACATTGTAGTATATATTCTAGTATACGGAAACCATGTCACCATGTGTGTCAGCCTTATTCTGATTTTTTGTTCCAACGCAAAAGGAGTTCCGTACTACAATACCAAGCAAGAAACCATTGAAATTTTGTGGTCTTCTGAAACGTTCTGCGATGAATTGCAATGAACACACTCAAAGCTTTAGGATTTCGTAACAATCATATGTTTGCTGACATTTTGACATCTAACAAAAAATTTTTAAATCAAAATATATGTGAAAATTAAAAAACAAAAATTCTAAAATCAAATTCTTTAAAGCAAACCTTTGATATTATTTGCTCCTTTTAATCCCTGTAGAGCTAGTGTAAAAAATTGCATTTTCTTTTTCAGATAATGTAATATTTTAAGATTGTTCGCAGCTTATATACATTTCTTTGCTGTATGTTTATTTTTCTTGTCGTTGATTTTAATTTATTTTCATCAGCTAGTGAATGTCAGTCATAGAATAACATACGAGGTATGTTCAGAAAATAACGGGAATGTTCTTCGACTTTAATTGCATAGTGCATCATGAATTCTCACCTCAAGGTCAAACGGTCAATAAGGAGTATTTTCGGACATGAAGCAAACCGAAAAAAACACCGGGATTTGTGGAAAACAGCTCTTTTGTGGAAACAGCGGCTTTTGCACCTCGATAATGCACCTGCTCACACTTCGTTGCGTGCTCCTGAATTCTTGACCAAAAACGATACTGTAACGATGCCCCAGCCTCCATATTCGCCAAACATGGCTCCATGTGACTTTCCTATTTCCAAAAATAAAGAGAACCTTAAAGGGCCGTCGTTTTACAAATATAGATGACATTAAAATCGCATGGCTGAAAGAGCTAAAGTCCATCCCAAAAATCGAGTTTGAGAAGTGTTTCGACTATTGGAAGAAGCGTTAGCAAAGTGCACAATATCAAATGGAGACTATTTTGAAGGCGACAACATTAATGTAGACGAATGAATAAATATATTTTTCAAAAAACGAGAATTCCCGTAATTTTTTTACCACACCTCGTATGTGTGTTACTATGCTAGTAAATGGTTTCCCGAGTAGTAAGTAAGTAAGTGTAGTAAGGAACCTTATGTCTGTCTAGGCATTACTAAAGTAGCTATGTATGTATCTTCGTAGACGATATCTCTGGCACTCTGGCACATATTTTCAAAAAATAATAATTTGATCTACATGAAAGCAAATTTGTCATTGCGTTGCCTTACTTTACAAGTTTGAGAAATTACAGATAAGTACTAAAATAAATAGATATGATATACAGTATAAGTAAATGTATATGTATATATTTAAATTTTATATTTACCAAAGTCTGATGGCTTTATTAGGCTTAGGAAAAATTATTTTTGGGGCGTGAAAATTGTATACATGTACGTATAACCGATCTGTAGAAGAATTAGTCAGTATGGGTGAGCCATTATCAAATGCAGCAATTTCAACATTCCAAAGCCCGTAATAACCCTTTAAATCCCTGTTGCTAATTAAATATCCATTGTTGTCAATTAAAAATAAGTCGTTGTAATTTTTCACATGAATAGCATTACTCTGGGTTGAAAAATAGATGTTCGTTTTGATAAAGTTTCAGGATCAAAAAACTCTGATCACATAAAATATTTGATTATGATTAAAATTATGAATTTTACATAAAATAAAAGAGCTGATGTTCAATTACTAAACCATTGAATGTAAATTTATGAACCTTTTGACAGCAAGCCTTGCTCTAAGAAGATGTATGTAACTTCGTTAACAAACAAATATCATAAGATATTGGTCGCAGATACTTAAGCATGACATTACACTTTAAACCGCGTTGATATATGTATTTTTGATGCGTTTGTTATTTTCAAAAATGTGAACATTTCAAATATTTTATATCAATAATAACGATAACTTGCCAGAATCTGGCATACATCGAAATTCATAGTTGCCAGAATGTTCGAGTGGCGATCTGTTGGCAACGATCTGTTATATGAGGGCTCCCGGAGTGGCAGTGGGAACAGTTCTATTTAGAGTGTTGCCAAGTAAAGTGCAAGTGAATTAACGAGTAACAAAATCTTAACTTATTGAATTAGAAATAAAGAAAGGAGTACAGACATTAATTTGTAACTTTTATTGAACAATACAGTAATCCAGCTCAGAGTAGAGTATCAACGTGAACGATTAATTTAGTAAATCCGTTACAATAGAAATGATCAAGATAACGAGACGAATTAAATTTCGAGAGACTGTCTGTCCGTCCGTCTGTATCCACCTCCGATACAAAGGTTATCTTAAAAACTACTAAAAATGTGTTAACACGCTGAAGAAATTCGTCAGAAACATTAATTTAACATTAATCTTACAGTAAATATGGTACGGAAGGGTTTTATAGACATCCATGTAAAAATTTAACTATGGTCGGGCACCGCCCATTTTTAGGTGAAATTCCATATCTCAAGAACACCTTAAACAATTTAAACCAAAATTGTGAACGGGACATTAAAAATACACAATACACAAAATGGGCGAAATCGGATTACAACCACACTTACTTATCTTATAACACAATTTTTTAATGTCGTCTTATTCTTTAACTTTAAAGTAAATCATGCATCAAATAAGATATTGGAATAAAACTTTTCACAAAAAGCGAATTCATGATATGCTATAGAATGTAAAAATGGTAGAAATCGGCAAATAACTTTTCAAGGACCCAGATACGCAATATATGGACCTCAGTGCCCATGGCTGACTTTATACGGAAAATATTGGTAAATATATGAGATACCGTAATGAAATTCGAAGATTATCTTTCCATGATAATAGTATGTCCTTTTGTCGAAAATGGATATACGGATATACCATATACCATAGTTTACTGCCGAAAATGTGCGAAATCGGTGAAAGAATTATCACAGCTCGCATATACTACATATGTATAATGATTTTCGCTATTCTAGTAGACTTTATGCCGAATATGTCGGTCACTGTGTGAGTTACCTTCATAAAACTGCGTGAAAGCATGTTCCCTAATATACTTGAATAATGAAAAGAGTTAATGTGATCAATGCAGATCTTCCTCTATCCCAGAAATGCCCGATATAAGAAGTCCTGTCTTTCCATCCGACTTTAAACCCTTTATGGTTGGTCAATATGTGTGATATTTTAATAAAACTAAGTGGATATATTTTCTTAAACACAATGTGATTTCGCGCTAAATATGAAAGCCAATGGTCTAGACAATGGTCTAAGCCACTTATTCCTAATATAATTATTTCCTTTTCTAGGGTTGACTTTTTCCTCATGTATCTAATATTTTCAATTAAGTCACTTAGGTTGCTCTCAAAACTCTCTCAAACTCAAAAGTGATGTTAATTTGGTAGATTTTAATATAAATATCTCTGACAGGAAGCAAAATATAACAATGAAAGTACATGAGTATATGACCTGTAATATAAGTTAATAAGATGCCAAATATGATTGCAATCCATTGATAATTTCTTTGAATAATGAATGTTGAATTCCTCCGCAACATTTTTTAATATAAAGTTATGCCAGCACCTGAAAACATTTCCCCGCCTCTGATCCTGGCACATTGCGAGAGTACAAAATGTTCGGTTACATCTGAACTTAACCCTTTCTTACTTGCTTAATATAGAGTTTTGCCAACACCTGAAAGTATTTCCCCGCATTTGATCCTTGCGCATTGAGATAGTATAAAATTTTCGGTTACACCCAAACTTAGCCCTTATTTACTTGTTTTCGCCTTATTTATATACCGATTATTTCCATTTTTTAATTACTATAATTACTATAATATATTTCTGTGTCTAACGTATTTTATAAGATAGACAAGGGAAATCAAAAAAATTATTGTTCGCGTATTAGGCGAAAATATGGATCGATTGTGCCTTTTCCGGAGAGGAAATATCCCAAGCTAGCATATGTAGCCATTTACAATTAGCAATTTAAAAAAAATTCATTTCTGTATGAATCGTTTAACGAATCTTCTTACCAACCTCAAGACGTTATGACCACCAAAGACTTCAAACAATTTAAGTTTCAACTCCAATGGCTTTATATTTTATATAAAAGTATATTTAATTAATAAGATTCCATGTTTGTTCATTTATATATCTATCAAGGATATTTCTTATGCTTTAGAATAAAGTAAATAAAAATCACAACTTTAAAGCTTTATTCAAGCATCATTACAAATAGATATATATGATATGTTCTTCTTTAATGGGAATATAAAAATATATATATATGAAGAAAGCCATAGTAAAAAACAAATAACAAATATTTCGTGTGGCATCAACAATAAAGGTTTTCTATATGTAATTACAACCTTTTTTCTATACAAAGTGTTTACTAATGGTTTAAAATTTTATACTACTTTTCTCCAATTAAATTTACATAGTTTTTATTGTTGTAGGATAGACATCGGAGCCCATTACGGTAGACCCGACTGGAAACTTAATTATAGAAAGGTAACTCCACACGCCCACTTTTAACATTAACTGCCTCCCAGCATGTACAAATAAAAGTTGAACTATCCATGCGGTCGACGTAAAGTTTTCCGTCCAAGTGGTCCATTTCATGCTGCGCTATTCTTGCGTTCCAACCACTTAATTCTATTTCGTTTTCTACGCCGTTGAGGTTTTTTCCTTTTAACAGAACTGAATGAAAGCGTTCCACTTCTGCGGAATAACCTCGTACACTCATACAACCTTCTGGATGTTTATGCTTTTCGTAATTAGTTACGGTCAATGTTGGATTCAGCACAACCTAGTAAATAACGCATTAATTGAAATTTTTAACATTACTGCAAAATATTACTGTTAGTGGTAGCGTAGACATTTTCCTCGCTTCGTAAAGAGGTTTTGACAATATGTCTTTTAACTCTTCGCGAAATTCCATCACAATGATACGAAGCGAAATTCCAATTTGAGGTGCTGCAACACCAACACAATCGAATTTTCGTAATACTTTAACCATTTTTTCAACGATATATTCTACCTCTTTACTATTAACTAGTTCTTCAGGCACTTCTGCAGCTTTTCTGCGTAAAACTGGATCTCCAACTTGTGTGAAATGCTCATAAGGAGGTTTATTTATAGCCTTGGGCGACCAAAACTCTTGGTAAACTTTTCGAAAAGTTTTCTGCATTCTATTGCTTGTATTTATAAATCGTTTTCCATGGTTCGATATCTTCCACGCTAATAACCGTAATCTTTGAATTTGCATTGTTACCGGCTAATAAGCAATAACTACGACAGACTCCCCCAACAACTTTTAAATTCGTTATTATGTGAACATGTTAGTGTCATCCATTTATCAACTGTGAACAACGTAACCACTGGTGTACAAATATATGAGAAAATCCGTCTGGTACTAAAAAGTACAGTACTAAATAAAATAATGTTGCCTTAAGGGGTTAGACCTGTACAGAATATTCAAAATATTCAATTAATTTTAAAAAAGAGTTTCCTCGGGCTCTCCGCTTGTATCGAAGCGTCCTGATCAGTCAGCTTCAGCACGGAAAACTTTGAACACGCTTTTCCCGGAACTACACTTTTTCATATCGGATGGCAATGGTACACGTTGGCTATCACATATATTCACTTAGATGTTTATCTATAGCTTTGCAGTCACATTATCTAGCAAACTTGGTACGATTTCGTTGTTATTACAACTTTTCTTTGTAAACAATAATCTTCTCCAGTTATAGTACGTAACTTTGCCCCAGCTAGTGGTCTACTTTTTTTATTAACCAGATTAGGGCGAATTATGGAATGCGACCCACCCGTATCCACAGTCAGTATGCGCTTTTTGCCCTCCACACACCCATTAACGGTAACGTTACTCGTGTTCCTGCTTATTTGGGAAATAGAGATTACAGGGCATTCACTTGTGGGAGTCAGTCCGTGCCTTTTTCGGTTGGCTCGCTTTAGTTTAACGACTTGTTTGATTTGAAAGCTGTTTGATCTTCCGCAGCTTCGCGTTTGCGTCCGTTTGAATTATTGGACCGGTTGGATTCGATATTACAGTTGCGTGCAATTTGACCGCTTTTTTCGCAGTTGAAGCATTTAACCACGCCATCATATTTCTTACGTGTTTCGGGAGATTTCTCCAAAGTCCAAAGTTTAATGCCGAAAATGCGTGAAATGGGTCTACGATCTATACCAGCTCCCATACGCTGCATATAATAATTTTCGTTATTCTAGCAAACTCTGTGCGGAATATGTCGGTCAGTCAGCGTCAGTCAGATAGTCGGTCGGTCAGCAAAATTCGAATGGTATTTAAAAATGTATCGAAGTGATCAGGAAAATATTTCCATATTGATCGATATATTCGGAATAAAGTTAGCCGAAGGCACGGAGATCTTTTTATTCGGTATATGGAAGCTAGAAAATGTATGAGTCGATATTGACTTCAACGTAGTAGTTAAATTGTACGTTGCCGAGGAAAATTTTAGAGTGTTATTGTACTTTTAGTAGTTATTAACATAATCGTTAAAAGACTGGTAGCGCCTCATCTGAGTGCCAAAGAGCACGTCAAAAGATCCTAGGAACAGCTTGTGGAGCACTCAGAAAAAACCGGAGTAAACTATATTTGCAATTTAGGCGTATGGCTTTTATTCTTATGGCATTAGCAAATCAAGAAAACACCAGAAGATTGAAGGCAGATATGACAAATTAAGAGCCATTTAAAATATCAGCCCATTCACCCATTCACCCATTCATTAGTTGGTAAGACTACAGTCAATAGTAGCATTTATTTGTTCTACATACATACATATCTTCTGCACCTGTTGTTGCAGAAAATTTTTAAAATATACGTACATGCGAATGTGTCCATGTTAATATTCTGTGCCCTTTGTCATCATGTACAGGTCATTCATCATTTCATACAGCTCACAACATATGCACGCATATGTGTTTGCAAGTGTAAATGTAAACATATATCCAAGGCATATACTCTACTCCAAAAAATCTACTCCTGTTTGAAATAGATACACACTATACATATAAATAAATACTCCGACGTAAATACATACTCTTTTGAAAGGACAAACCAACCAGTTAATAATCTAAGGCATAGAATGTTAATGAATAGAGAAGGCACAAATGTTAAAAGAGCTTTTTTCTAAGGGCGCTAATGCGCCAATTCATTGTAGAAGATTTACCGATTTTACCGAGAAGTATTTACGCTTTTTACATACAAGAGCACATTATTATCATGGAAAGATAATTCTCGAAATTCATTACGATATTCCGTAGATTTAACGATATTGTCGATATTGTAAAGTCAGTCATAAGCACTGTGGTCCTTATATTATGTATATGGGGGCTTGAAAAGTTATATGCCAATTTCGACTAGTTTTACGCATGATATGGCACATCATAAAGGCGCTATTTGTATGAAGTTTCATTCCAATATCTTAATTGGTGCTTGATTTATATACTGAAGTAAAAGAATCAAACGAAATTTAAAGTTGAGTTATATGAGGAGTAGGCGTGGTTGTAATCCAATTTCGCCATTTTCAAAATGCACCATAGGGATGCAATATAATGCCAAATGTGCCAAATTTGTTGAAATCGACATACCAGTTTCTGAGATATAGAAGTACCGTCTTGGCCGTGAAATTTGATGTTTCTGAATGAAGAGTTCGAATGTTTCGGAATTCAACTCGTCTCGTCATCATGATCATTTACATACATATATTTTCATATATATCTCAATTAGTTTCAGGTGTTACAAACAACCGTCAGATGAACAAAACTAATATACTCTGCTGCAATATGTTGGTATTAGTATTTTTTTTCGGAGTTGAGTTTTCCGATGTCCCCTAATGTGAAAACTACAATCAGAGAATGTTAATGAATATTTCGATGATTGATGAAATAGTGAATTCATTAAAGTTCTCTGCTACAATTTAGAACACGAAAAAAGCTCTATTAACATTTTGGGCATTCTCTTTTCATTAACGTTCTCTGTTAGTGTTCTCTGGTAAAAGCGAAGCTCTTTCGATAAAAAAGTTCCTATAAAATTAGATAGGAAACTCGTTCAAAAATTTCCAACGAGTAGACGGACATTCTCTCAACAGGTTGTGTGCGCACAAGAACAGCAAAGTTATAAGGGTGAAAATGTTTGTGGTCTTATTGAAGCAATTGCAAGATATGAATAGTCAAACCCTCAATTTCAAGAGAACAAAATCAACCAATACAACACTGACGTTGAGGACGTACAAGAGCATGGAATGAGCTGAGAATGCGAAGGTTGCTCAACAACAGCCCCAACATTATTAGCGTGACTATAGGTTTTAGCAGAGGAAGAACTCCGGAACACAAATTTACGAAATTCAGTAGACAATGAAAGTTTGACTGGGACCACTCGTTCCTGGAGTATTTAAAAAATGCATTCAGTTTATCAAATTTCAATTGCTGTTAATTACAAAGTTAATTTCTCCAGAAGAAACGGTGCAGCTTTAATGTTTTTACTCGAATAAATTTAATAAAAAAGTTTCTGATGAGCTTTGTGTGATGTATTCACAAATATGTACATATATATGTGTAAAGGACATTATTAAGTAGTGTCAACAATCGAAAAATAATATTAAAGGTGATAAAAAAAACAGAGTTTGTTATAAATCCTTTAAAATATGGGATAATACTTGATCTTAATTGAAGTTTTTAAAAAGATAAAGTGTAGAAATTCAAAAGTTTACGCCAACGCACCTTGCAGACTACCACATACTCTACTATAAATACTTAAGTTCATGCATACGTATTTACATATGTATGTATGTACATATGTATTGCGTTTCTATGCGTTTATATTCCCCAGAAATTAATACTCGGGAGCAATGCATTCTTATGAGCAAGTTCTTCTCGCCGCTTTTTATCAGAAAATCATCAAATTTGTTACCATCGTTCTATCAAAAAAGAATAGAAGACGAATAACAATATGAAATTGTCAAATGTGTGAAGAAAAGACTAAGGTGAAAAGTGTCAAAAACCTAGTAGCGACATAGTGTCATTAAAAAAAATGTCACGTCAATATGCAGTGAATTAATTGAAGTTAAATGGAAAACCAATTAAAATAGATTTCAATAGAAAAATTGCGTGCATTTGTTTCTTTTGTCTTAGAAGTTAATTTTGAGTTACTATTTTTATTAATAAAATACACAGTACAACACTCAAAAAGTGATGTGAATAATAAATTATGTACATCGAAATATGAATAAACACCAAGGGATTTATAAAATTGGTTAAAATTTGAATATTTGAAGTTTTTAATATAAGGTCCAAATATAAAAATGTACTTGTTACAAATACAAATTTCCATGCGATTTTCAATCAACAAATTACAAATCAACAAATTACATTATTTAATTAAATTAGACAATGTTTTTATACACGTGAAATACTTGCATTTTTATAGAATTTGTATATTTGTATGCAAAGATACGAAAGTGTGAAAAGTCGAAAAACACAATTAGATTAAAGAGTTGAAATTGGCCCCAAAATGAAAAACAAATGTTTAGCGGAGAATTAGAAAAACACATACATCACACACATACATCAAAACCTACCTCCGACTTTTTCATATTTTGATTTGAAAAATTTGTATATATGTAATATGAGCACTCTTTCAAAGACACCTGGAATTCTGTTAAGAGAATTATTCGATCCGTGGCTTACAGCGAACTCTCTAATTGGTAGGAAGGTTTATGCAGTAAAATACGTTTAGAATCTATAAGAAAAAGATCTTTTTCTCTTTAACTCTTTAACTCTTTCACCAGTGTTATTACTTTTAGATAGTTCTTATTTTTTGCGGTAAAAAGTCCACCTTTTTCAACAATTCGCGAACATGTATTTCTTTATGTGGTGGATTTATCTGAAGATTGAAATCTATCGAAATTTCGAATTTTCAAATATTACGAGTGAATACTATAAGTGACTTTCATTAAAAGTTTCAGGCATAATAGTTATATAATTCTCACTACAGTAAATAAATGAAGAAATTTCATGAATTATAGCGAAATTAGAACAATTTAATATATTTTAGCTACAGGTTATGTGGAATGACGTAACTGAGGGTCTCACCGATCAACAGTAAATTACTCTACGAGTTCTGATGCGTTATTCGTTTTATATTTCGCAACATGTTGCAACAGAGTATATAAGTTTTGTTCACCTGACGGTTGTTCGTTCATCCGTCCGTCCGTCTTTCCGTGCAAACGATAACTTGAATAAAAATTAAGATATCTGCGTACTTGAAAACTTGGTCCTCGTATTCTTTGTCATCATAATAAGGTTGGTATTGCAGATGGGCGTAATCGGATAGCGTAATCGAAAACCTATAAAGTGCTATAACTAAGCAACAAATTAAGATATAAATGTGTTATTTCGTATGGGGGATTCTAGTTGAGCGCAGCATATCTGGGTAAAAAACTTTGTAAAAATGGGGTCCTCCATCCCGTCCTCCAATAATTTTAATGTACATATCTCATAAACCATTAAAACTATACCATTCAAACTAGCTCAGACAATTTTTTATAGAATGTCCTTATATATTAGGAAAATATGTGAAATCAGATAATAACCACGCCCACCTCCTATACAAAGGTTATGTTGAAAACTACTAAAAGTGGGTTAACTAGCTGAAGAAAGCCATCTGAAACATTGTCATACGGCAAATATCGTACGGAAGGGCTGCATAGGAATCATGATACACGATCATGAATAGAAGATATTATACTTGCATCTTTATGTCATTTTGTGAAAATCGCCGAAATTATATAACACAATTTTAAATTTAATATGAGTCTTTCACTTTAAAGTATATAAATCTAGCAACAGTTAAGATATGAGAATGAAACTTTCTACAAATAGCGCCTTTAAGACATGCGAAAAAATAGTCGAAACCGACATATATCTTTTCAAGCACCCATTTACCAAATAACCACATATAAGAACCACTGTGCCTATGGCCGACTTTATACCGAAAATATCGGTCAGTACATGGGATATCGTAATGGAATTCGAGTATTATCTTCCCATGATAATAATGTGTTCTTATGCCAAAAATGGGGAAAATCGGGTAAATACTTTCGCTAGCCCCCATATACCTAATATAAGGATTTTCAACCTCTCGTTAGACTTTATAATTCTTGCGTCAAAAATGGATAAAATCGGGTAAATAATTTCCCTAATACTTAATATAAGGATTTTCAACCTATCGTTAGACTTTATAAAATATATTTCGATAAAAATATGAGATATCGTAATGAAATTCGAGGATTATCTTTCCATGATAATAATGTGCTCTTGTATCAGAAATGGGGAAAATCGGGTAAACAGCCTAGCCCCAACTAGGTAACTAGCCCCAATATACGTAATATACGAATTTCAAATATCCGGTTGGCTTTGTACGGTATATATCGGTCAATATGTAAGACATTTTAGAAAAATTAAGCGAACACATAATATTGGATATACCATAGTTTAATGCCGAAAATGAGTGAAATCGGTCTACGAATTACACCAGCTCCCATATACTACATATAATAATTTTCTTTATTCTAGCAGACTTTAAGCAGAATATGTCGGGCGCTATGTAAATTATCTTCACAAAATTGCGTGGGAACATGCTCCTTAGTATACTCGAGTAATGAAAAGTGTTAATGCGACCAGTGCAGACCTTTCCCTAACCCAAATATATCAGATATAAGAATTCCCGGCATTCCAGCTGACTTTAAACCGTTTATGTTGGTCAATATATGTGATGTTTTAATGAAATTAAGTGAATATTTTCTTACTACGCTATTTAAGCGCCTTAATCGTAATATAATAGTTTCCATTTTTCTGAGTTACTTTTTCCTTATACACCCAATGTAACTTTGGTTGAGTTTCATATCGCATATATCTCGTTTTAGTTAATTGGTAGATTTTAATATAAATATCTCGGACACGAAGAAAAATATAGTAAGGAAAGTTATATATGAGTATATGGAATGTAATATAAGTTAAGAAGATACCAAACATGGTTGTAAACATTCACGGTTTCGTCGAATAATGAATGTTGAATCCGTCCGTAACATTTCTTAATATAAAGCTTTGCCAGTAGCTGAAAATATTTCCCTTCCTTTGATCCTTGCACATTGCGAAAGTATAAAATGTTCGGTTACACCCGAACTTCGCCCTTCTTTACTTGTTTATTATATGTTTTTATCGAGTGTTTTGTTTGATTTAATGTTAATTTCATTTTAAAAATAGCATTAGGAAAAGTAGTTATCATCCTTACACTTACTAAAAGTATAACAGTACACAAATTTTTTTAAATATGCGAATGCCAATCAACTTTGCTAAATTAATATTGAAGACCCAAAATGCCGTTAATATTATTTTAAATAAGGGACTTGAAGGTGGCCAAACTCATATATTTTCACTACTTAACTCTAGAAATACATCTTCATGTTAATTTATTTATAATTAAAAACATTCCCTTGCTTGTTTTTCTTCAATTCAACAACGCACATTTTAAGGCGGGAACTTATTTTGCACGAAAATAATTCTCATACTACTTATATAAATACAAATACGACGGATGTATAAATAAAGAAAGGTTGTAGAACTAACAAAATGCCATTTGTTATAGCAATATGCACATACATATCTATATATGTATATAGTTAAGAGGCGAATTATTTAGTTGTGCGGAAAAGGTACGGGTAAGTGTTAAAAATGTCGGACATCGTGGATACGGAACTACTAGTGAATTGTACAATACTCGCCATTAGGCGTTTCGGACTCAACACTATTGTAAATTCATCCCTATTGAATAACCTGAATCGTTCGGAAGTTATCAGTCTACTATCTGGAATAATAGAAAACAAGGACAACCTAGACAACATTAATGATGCAAAGTAAGTTTATAATACCTTAATAGCTTATGTCGTTGATTTAGTAAAGAGTCCCATAAAATTATACTATTTTATTTAATTTCTTTTGTAATATACTTTCGCTTCAGCCGGTTTACATACAACAAAAATTTTTTTATCTTAGATCTTAGATTGATTATATAGCTATATATAAGTATTATATATACATAGGAAATTTTTTCAATATTATTATTCAACATAGTTGCCATCGAGGGCGATACACCAAGTATACCGACCTTGCAACTCTGGGCGATTTCTTTCCGGCGATCGATCTCTTGAATAGACCAAAAGCCGTTAAGGGTCAGACCCGGAGAAGCCCAATTCATACAAGTTGATATTTTTAGAATGTCAGCTATATCGAACAACTTTATTTTACGATCATTCAAAAGAATTTTGGGGATTTTTTGATGTCTTCATTCGTAACTGCCTCACTTGGAAGTAATTATCAAAACTTACGTCACCCAAAACTATACATGTCACGACTGGGTCTTGGTCGTGCCTTACTTCAACTGTACTATACTATGAAAGGTAAAATTTACCTCAGTCAAGAGGAATGAACCCATATAGAAGTTTTACTAAGAGGATTATGCTAAGCAATTCTGAACAACTTATCGTATCGTCTAAATTATCGTAATAGGCTTAGAAAGTAGAGTTGTATACCACTGAACCTGACAAAGAGGTAATAATAAAATATAAAACCAGTGATTTACGCATAATATAGATTTATACCTTCACATTTAATTTAAAGTGGATTTTTAAAATGAAGGGCACAAGGTTATCGTTTAAAGAGATCCAACTATTATACTATAATCACCAAAAGTGACAGATAGTTATCACAAACGTTTTCTGTAATTCGCAAAAATAGGAAAATACGGGAAAACTAGAAAACTAGTTGTTTGCAACATCAAAAAGTAACCGAAATAGGTGTGGAGTTCTGCATTGGGTCTTTAACTATATTCGTGCTGTTTGCCAAGAGATGACGTAACTTGATTATTATTCCATTGTTCCAATATTCCGAACATTTGAAGCGTAAACAACAATACTCTTTTTTCACTCAAATACGTCGAACTTTGTGCCTGAAAAAGGGTTTTTGTGGGTTGCCTTAATATAAAAAAACCTCAGCCGAAAGCCATCATTAGGGGAAGTTTGTGTTTAATTTATTAACGATTTAAAAGAGGTGATTTTGGCTTGGAAGACGAAGAAAGTCCTGGGTGGCCAAAAAATTTTGAAGATGTGGAACTGAAAGCATTACTCAATGAAGATTGTTGCCAAACACAAGAAGAGCTCGTAAACGTTTGGAGTCACTCATGCAGCCATTCCAAAGCGTTTAAAAGTAGTCGTATACGAGGCTTTGATGTTGTCGCCTCCAAAATAGTCTCCATTCGATATTATGCACTTATGCCAACCCTTGTTCCAGTAATCGAAACACTTTTCAAACTCGATTTTTGGGATAGTCTTTAGCTCTTTCGGCGCTGCGCCTTTAATGTCATCTATACTTGTAAAACGACGACCCTTCAAGGTTCTCTTTATTTTTGGAAATAGGAAAAAGTCACACGGAGCCATGTTTGGACAACATGGAGGCTGGGGCATCGTTACAGTATCGTTTTTGGTCAAGAATTCACGAACACGCAACGAAGTGTGAGCAGGTGCATTATCGTGGTGCAAAAGCCGTGAATTGCTTTCCACAAATCCCGGTGTTTTTTTCGGATTGCTTCACGTAAACGAAACTGAATTTTTAGGTACTACTAATGCCATTAAAGTCGTAGAACACAGTCGAAAAACATTCCCGTTGTTTTCTGAACACACCTCGTTCATTCAAAACCAAGAAATTGGGTGCAATATGAATTAAAGTCAAAAGACGATTAGAGACGATTTTGCATGTCAGAAATACTGCTTGAACACTATAAAAAGAAGTCGTTTTTGCATCGGATTATGACTGGTAATAATCCATTACGACAACCCGAAAGGTGAAAAATCATATGTGAAAGCAGACCAACGAGCCAAATCGACGGCAAAGTCGAATATCCATGACGCCAGGTAATGATCTGTATTTGGTGGGATCAGAAGGGCGTGCTGTATTATGAGCTTCTAAAACCAGGTGAAACCATTAATGGAGAACGCTGCCGACAACAAATCATCAAATTGAGGCGAGCGATTGCCGAAACCGTCTGGAATTTGCTATTAGACACCAGGCAAAAATTTTCCTCATGACATCCATCGGTCTGATGTTGCACGGAAGTTTTGTCACACCCGCCTTATAGCTCAGACCTTGCGCCTTCTGGCTTCTTCCACTCGATCCAGAACGCCCTCAGTGGAATACGGTTTACATCAGAATATGATATCAAAAATTGGGTTGATTCATTCTTAGCCGCCAAGCCGGCACTGTTATTTTGGGATGGAATCCACAAATTGCCAGAAAGGTGTAAAAATATTAAATCTTCAGATGGTCTCTTCAGTCTGTCCGTCCGTCCGCCCGCTCAAGCGATAACATGAGTAAAAATTTAGATAACTTAATAAAACTTGACACACATTTTCCTTGACGCTCTGAGGGGGTTGGTATTCAAAATGGGCGTAATGGGATGACTGCCACGCCCACAAAATGACGTTAAACGAAAAGCTTTAAAAGGCTATAACTAACCTATCTGCTAAGAAATAAAACTATAATTTTGGGCAGAGAGTCACAGTAGAGAGGGGCACCTGTGGGTTGAAAAGTATTAAAAAGAGGGTGTGGCTCCGCCCCCTAATATATTTAATATATGTATCTCACAAACCACTGAAGTTACAGCCTCCAAACGTGGTGGCTGAAAACAAATCTTTCCAGCTCTTCTCCAAACAGAGTGAAAATAAGTGAAATCGGATAACAACCACGCCCACTCTCCATATAACCGTTGCGTATAAAACTACTAAAAGTGCCATAACTTACTAAATAAACATGTGAGAAACACAAAATTTCACAGCCAAGATGGTACTTAAGGGATTCAAAGGAATCGGTGTACAAATTGGAGAATGGGAGTAGCACCGCCCGTTTTGAGGTGAAACCCTCAAGAACTGCTATATTATTTTCAACCCAATTTGGTACATAAGGTTACAATTACAAGTTTATGTTACAGTGTGAAAACGCGCGAAATCGGAGTCCAACCATGCCGACGTCCCATATATAAGAATTTTAAATTCCATATGATTCTCTCACTTTACACTATATAAATCAATTACCAATGAAGATATTGAAATAAAACTTTGGATAAATAATGCCCTCAAGATATGCTATTTCCTGCCCAAAAATTGTGAAGAAGAGCTTTCAAGCCTCCCTGGCACCGAATATGTGAACATCGGTGCCTATGTCTGATTTTTAACCGAAACTATCGGTCAATCTATGAGTTATCTTAATGATATTCAAAGAGTATCTTTACATTGTAATAATGTGTTCTTGTATCAAAAACAGCGAAAATCGTTAAAATACTTTACTATACTTAATATAAGGATTTTCAAATAATAATGGATATACATAAGATAGTTTAATGCCGTCAACGAATCAACCCAGCTCCTTTATACTACAGATAATGATTTTCTTTATTTTTGCAAACTCTATGTCGAATATTATATCATTACTTGAGTAATGTTAAAAGTTAATGCTATCAGTCCAGACTTTCAACTGCCTAAATATACTCGATATAATAATTACCCATTTTCCAGCTGACTTTAAACTGTTTATATTGGTCAATATATGTGATATTTTATTGAAATTAATTGAATGTTTTCTTAAACATAATGTTAAAGGATAAATATGAATGAGATCGCTCTATGCCGTGGTTAAAGTCCCCTGTTGCTATTATAACGATTTTCGTTTCGTAGGTTGACTTTTTCCTCATATACCTCATATAAATAATTAATACTTCTATGCCACTTGGCTGAATTTATATCACGTATGTCACTTTTGAGTTATTTGGTAGATTTTAATATAAATATCTTTGACACGAAGCAAAATATAACTATGAAAGTACATGAGTCTATGACCTGTAATATAAGTTAATAAGATACCAAATATGATAGCAATCCACTGACAATTTCGTCGAATAACTAATGTTGAATTCTTCCGCAACAGATTTTAACATAAAGTTATGTCAGCACCTGAAAGCAGTTCCCCGCCTCTGATCCTTGCGCATTGCGCATTGGGATGCTTTTACGACAAATTTCCATGTAATTTTTAAAATATTTAACAACTTTATTGTCAATAAAAATAGATATTACCAACAAGCAATTAAAATAAATATTAAGTATTTTGCATAATGATTCGAACTCATCTTGAATATATTTTATGCGATTAATAAGTTTGTCTTCTCAGGGACTTTTTAACCGAATGCTTATTTCCGTCACCAACAAGACCGTATGAATTGCCATGGGAGCAAAAAACTATTTGGGCAATTATCTTTGGTATGATGCTGTTTGTAGCAATTGCCGGAAATTGTATTGTCTTGTGGATTGTTGCTGGTAAGTCTTTCACATTAGATACCATTATTTTGACTTAAAACTAATAACACGATGTAAAATAATTAAGTGGAATTATTTTCAATGCTTATAATCGCAATATACTTTTTACCTATATGTATTAACCAAATATTGAAATACTTCTTACAATTTTATGGAATGGTGTTGACAAAGCTTTTGTGGATCAAGTCCGATATAAACAACAAATGAATGAATTCAGAATTATAAGTGGATGTTAACGTTTTCTGCCGAGGAATGATCGGTATTAAAAGGAAATGCATCTATTATATATAGTAATAGTTTCAAATTACTCTTACTTGCAAATAAATTAAATATAGATTTTTATTCACTACTTAACAAATTTAAACAGTTTTAAAATCACTGATTTCCCAGGTAAGAAACATAGAACAATTATTATGACAATTAATGTCGTGGATCTTATAAGGGTTTCATTTAATATATTCAAGAAGTGGTAGGAAGAAGTGATCCCTGTTTTTGGTTGCAACGGCTGCAGAGCGTTATGTTAATCAAATTTGCAAAGTAGATTGTATTAATATGCTACCACCTCAAAATTAGCACCAAAAAACCCTCATTGAGAATAAATCGCTTGCGTATTTTCTAATCCAAAATTTGGAATGTTTCTTCTTATGCTTCTTAACATAGCCGCTAAGGCGAATATGCGAAACTCTATTTCTAGCTAATATAAGGACTGAACTGCGAATTGATTAAAAAGCGGGTGGACGTATGTACAAACTTGCGCTCAGTGGGTGCCTTATTATGGTAAAACTTATGTTCACTAAACATGCGCTGTCCACACATCATTCACTTGGGAATAACGATTTGTCAACTTGATATCATTGTTATTAATATAATTTCTAAATAATATCAACAATTGTTATTTTGAAAATGTTTCAACTCTGAAAATTATGCTAATTACTAAAATTGGTGTATTAATTACGCAGAGAATAAAAATAAATTAGCCATTAAAATAAAATAACAAACGAATTTTTTTCAGCATTAGTTTTGTGCTTAAGTTATGTGCTAGAAATTATATTTAAAATCATATTAAATAACATGTGTTGACTTATTATGACCGACTTTTTATTTTTGTATTTATTTATTATACAATAACTCCCTCCATACTAAAATCCATGAATCCATGCTAAAGGTCATCGCAGTATGCGCACTATTACAAACTACTTTTTGCTCAACTTGAGTATTGCCGATTTGCTGATGTCCTCGTTGAACTGCGTTTTCAATTTCATCTTTATGCTAAACTCGGATTGGCCCTTTGGTTCTATTTACTGCATAATAAATAACTTCATGGCGAATGTGACCGTCTCAACATCAGTATTTACTCTTGTGGCTATATCACTGGATAGGTAAGGAGCCGAACTGTTAAGAAGAGTGTGAATATACAGAAATACCGCTGGCATACATACGTATGTATTTACACATATGCATATAAATCTCATTTTATGTTAAACAGGTAATATTATTTATAATAACTTAGTACCAGATTAACTTAAAATATGGGTCACGAGCTCACCTAGCTTTAATACCGAACCCATTATATTAAGCGAAATATTCTCATCTAAGCCAACGAAATGTAATTTTTTAACTAAGCCCAAAGGACTCGTCTACTAAGCTTCACAAGATATCTCAATTGTTACTGAAGGTATTTCTTGCACGGACAGATGGATGGAAAAACAATAGTTTTAGTTGTTACAAAAAACCGTTAGGCGAACAAAAATATTAAACCTTATGTATGGGATTGTAGGGATTTTACCTTATTAAAACCCAAACATTGTGAAATATTTGCTATTTTCGTTAACGCTATATTATCATTAAATTAACAAAAGAAGTTGTGATACATTCTCCATGCTATAAATTTTAAACCTTAAAAGACGCATATCGAAAATATCCGTTGATTTACGATCTCCTTGAAAAAATTGTTACATGAACTTCAGCGAAAATCTCTACTCTATCAGGGGTTAGCTCTAGATCTTGTTCAAATCATTGAACTGAGTGAATTAGATTTGTAATGCAATTATATTACTATTACATATTTTAATTTGGTTGAAAGGTGTATTTTGATTTCCATTGGATACTTTCACAACTTTCTCTAACCTAAATTCTGAGGGAAACTTTTCGTAATTCCGTTAAAAATTTAGCTAACAAAAACAGATTTGAGCCTCTTAGGGCAAAATAACAATCCAGGCATATAAAATCGACAGTACGTCCCCGAAGTTAAAACTAGATATGTCGACACCCTAATGGAAATAGATTGTGTAAACAAATTATTTTAAGTTTTAGCACCGTTGTGTTCTTCACAAGTATAGGGTTAATATATAATAATAATATTTTCTTCACGTTTATGAAAATATTGGCTGTTATTTTAGTAAATTTATTAAATTTTCTTTAAGATATTTCGCAATTGTTCACCCTTTGAAGAGACGAACATCTAGACGAAAGGTACGGATCATTCTTTTACTGATATGGGTTATTAGTGGTATCCTTGCAGCTCCCTGCTTACTGTACTCCAGCACAATGACAAAAAGGTAATATGGAATTACTCCTTTATTCTAGCTACGAGGGCGGGTCAATAAGAAGGTCACTTTTAGTAGTAGTGTTTAGTAGTGTAGGAGTAGTGTTTTTTTTCAGTAAAGAGGTCAGAAATTCAAAAAGTCACGGACTTATTGACCCGCCCTCGTATAAAAATGAACATTGATAATAAGAATATTGGTTAATTGATTTCTCACTGATTTAATCAATGGATAATAAAGATTTTCTCTAGATTTATTGAACCACTCTCATTATATATCTAATTCGCTCAATTTATAAAATTTAATACTTAAATGTATATTATAATTATATTGGGATTTCAATGTCATTAATATACTATTGAAGATTTTTATGTTGATTGGAAACTACAAACCAAAACTATTCTATAAACTCTTACATTTCAGAGTGAAATAATTGTTTCCAAAACTTTACAAATTTTATTTTATTACAAAAAAGTATGGATTTTTAAAACGAATATTTTAAAAGCCCGTGCGGTATTTTTTTTAATACATACGTATTGCTATAATTTTTTCCAGGTACTACAATGGCAAGTCGAGAACTGTATGCTTTATGTTGTGGCCAGATGGTCGCTATCCAACATCGATATCAGATTATGCGTATGTATTGAATTAGACTAATTTGTATATATCCTTTTATGATCTCATATATTTCTGAAATGTAGTTACAACATTATAATTCTCATACTCACCTATGGTATTCCAATGGTTGTAATGCTAATATGCTACACCTTGATGGGTCGTGTTCTTTGGTATATTAACATTTGTTGCGATATTTGCATATGTTTCAATACTTTGTAACCATCTGAATTATTTTAGGGGTAGTCGTTCTATTGGAGAAAACATTGATCGTCAAATGGAGTCGATGAAGTCGAAGAGAAAAGTGGTGCGAATGTTTATTGCCATCGTTTTAATATTTGCAATATGCTGGTTGCCATATCATTTGTTTTTCATCTATGCCTACCACAACAACGATATCACATCCGCCAAATACGTACAGCATATGTACTTGGGGTTCTACTGGTTAGCTATGTCAAATGCCATGGTAAATCCAATAATATATTATTGGATGAATAAAAGGTAACAAGATATACGCTGAACAATTAACTTATTATCAATGTTTATTGTTCTTTTTTTTTTTGTTATTAGATTTCGATTGTACTTTCAAAGGATCATATGTTGTTGTTTTTATGGTGCAGTCAATCGCAAGATGGATTCCCCGAATTTAATCGCTAATAAAAACAGTTTTCAGAAAACTATTAAAGGTAAATAATACATTTTTGGTTTTATAATTTTCTGCAAACAAACTTTTTTTATAATTGACAGCAATTTTTCCCCTTAAATTTATAAATTTTCCATTTTCATTATCTATTAACCAATCTTAACCAAACTTGTTACCAACGGTTTTCAATGCAAAAAATATACATTGTAGATATATATTTGTTTCCCGGTCGCATAGCTGACCTCGACTTATGTTAATGTTATCCTACTAATTTCAGGGTCTTTCAGTTTTTAAACCATCTAAACATTTCATGACAATAATTCTCTCCCGCGTTTAAATCAAACTTTGTGATAAAAAGTCAAGAAGACAAGAAGGCATCCCAAGAAGTCAATTTCATTTATAAAAATTAGTGCCCTTAATAACCGATCACCGTCAAAAAATATATTCTCCCTTATTATATCTTAGTCACTCCGAATACCGTCGTTACTCGATTTGAAAAATGCAGTTTGGGGAAAAACGCGTTAGAATTTTACCTGCTGAAACTAACTGACTCGAACGCTCCGCAATTTGATTGGGCAGGCAAATTATTTATTTTTTCATTATTCTACCAATTGAATGATGACCTTTAAATTTTATTACTGCAACTATTTTAAGTAAAAATAAATCGAACTTTTTAAAGTCCTGACTGGCCTAACATTTTAATGTTACTGTTATAATTGTTGTGCCATGTATATGAACTACATTCCAATTTTAATCAATACTACACAGCTCTATAATTACCTATTTTAATTTAGTGGAGGGCAAAAATATTTGGAAGCGTAGCACAATGGAGACACAGATACAGGTGGCGCAAATTTCACTTCGGGAGAGAATCACCATGGAAAAAACTCCGAATAGAATCGTTGTGGACTGCATACAAGAGAAAGCAAAAGATAATAGTTCTCCAGTTTATATTTCGACAAAAAGCGGAGCTGATCAGCAACGAATTATAATTAAATGTATTTCCTGTGACGAGGACAATAAACACGGTAAAGATATTCAGGAAAAGGATAGAAAAGACACACTTTGATTATAAATTGGAGCATAAGAAATACTTATCTACATATGTAGGTAAGTAGGAACGCGACGCTCTAAATTTTGCAAATTTCTAAAATTAAGGTATTGTATGTCATATATGGTATACAGTGCGCCTTGGTACGTTAGATCTGCTGATCTTCACGATGAGCTTGGTATAAATTCAGTGACAACGGAACTTGGTAAAATTGCAAATTGCAATATTTCACTGACATTTAGCTTTTAAATATTTTTCTACTTATTAATCAGAATTGAATTGTTTGTAGTATTTTTTGTCTTTGTATATAGTATATATATAGTATATTCTGGTTAAAATTGTAAAATATAATAAAAAAATTTAATAAAATTTGTATTATAATATTAATATTAATATATAATTAATATTACAATTATAATACATAATTAATTAATATTAAATTTTACACATCATCTATTTTACAGAACAATATAATTAGACTTATTATGTAAATTGTTGGATTATTGAGCTTTAAAAATATACTAACAGAATAAATCAAATGTAATTATATCATATTACAAGTTGGTACCCCAACTACTAAATCTTTGTTCGTTTATTTTGAACCAAACCATTTGGATGTTACATATTTTTTTATAAACTTTGTTATTAATTTTAAAAATATTTTTCTTTAAGCTGCCGTACCAGCCGGTTTACTATGCTATAAAGTGTTATAAAAGAACGCATATTTTTTATTAAAGTAAGTGTTTTTGTGTATTCACATATGTAAATGTAAACACATGAAATTCTATAAATTGCAAAGAGTAACAACAACAACAAGACATAAAACTTTTAATGGAATCTCCGACAAATTTGTTGTATGCGCGTTTCGAATAAAAGAAAAAATTACTTGAACCAAAAATTATGTTTTCTGTGGCAAGATGTTCTCATATCTGTGCATATCCTTTTAAGGATTCCAGTAGTGACAAAGACACTTGAACAGGATAGGAATGAAATTTGTTTCTGCATAAACTTGAACATTTTCTTTAATAATATAGTATTTAACAATAGTTTAAAAAAAAAAATGGTAACATGTGAAGTTGTTTTTCATAACATCAAGACTGTTAGAGACAAAGATAAACGACCTGTAAAATTTTCATAGTAGTTTTCCCTTTATTCATAATTAATAAATTTAATTAATATCTGTTTGCTATTTGGCTTTAAACAATTCCACTATTTATTGTATTATAAATAATACATCAATGAATATATTAAAATACACAAAAAATTCAATGCTTAAACTTATAACACACAATTCTCAAATACGGTGGTTATGAGTGGAAACTTCGGCCAACAATGTTTTCACTTCTTCGGTAAATGTTAATTACGTTGTGATTCATAATGGTATCAATCTGTATTTTCATTCCTCCTGTCGACATTTGTACAAATTGAATATACATCTGCATGAATACATGGAAAAAATGTAATATATTTATTCTTGTTCTTAGTAAATTATTTCCATATTTCTTATTCGGTAAAATCGTAAATTATCAAACTGGCTGTAAATATGTAATATGCATTTTTTGAAGCAATTATCAAAATTTCCAACATTGCTCAAATGCTTACAAGAATTCAAATAAAATTTACCGTAAAAACTTTTAAAGGTGCCTTGAATTAATTTCTACGTTTTTAAAGAAAATCAGAACAGTATGTTTATTTTTAAAAAATTTTAATATATATTTTTTTTTATAAAATATTTTTTTTTTAATTTATTGGTAACTGGCAATATTTGTTGTTATGATGTTTTCTATAAATAAAATTTAGAAAAATATTGAAAAGAAGAAACAGCCAACAAATACGCCATTTTGACATTTCAATTACCGGAAAAAACAAAATCAGCAGTTTTGCTGAAATTGTCTTGCTTTAAATTTTTTTCGAAATTAGAACTGCATTTTCATGAAAAAAACAAATTTAACACAGCAATATCAAGTATATATGTATGTATATAAGCTATAAAGCATTCTAAATTTCTAAGTACTCCTTCAGCCAAATAAATTTGGTATAACTTGCATTTTTAAATAATTATATTGTTGGAACGTTCTTTACAATATGAACAAATTATAAATTTAAGAAAGTCGAATAATTTGACAAAAAATATCACTTCACTACCTTTTTTATATATCATAAATATGGCTCATCTGAAACTGGGTAATAGATAATAATAATATAGACAACTGGTATCAGACAGACTTATCAGAAATCGGTCGACATATGTGATACAAATTTTGTTAAACAATTGTCTATAGGATACTAAGTCGCGCTGGACCTGCACAATAAGAGTATGCTCGTTAAAAAAATTAAAATTTTTGTCCGTTAAAAGAATTCATGATGGTTTCCTTAAAACAACGACAATTTAACTTTATTCGGCGGTGTCAGTACAATTAAATATATACCATAAGTTGGATGCTTTCTTATAAATATTATGGAATGATAACAACGAAAATGTTTATATATAGAGGCAGAGTTTGTATATAATTATTTAAATTTGATAACAGTATTCATGGCATAAAATGGCAGAAGTGTTTGAAATCATATATTTTCGAACCATGTGCCTAGACTGCCATAATTAAACTGTTGATTTAACATATCTTTCAAAATTAATATGTACATATACATATATTAATATTACAATAATGAGCATAAGCATATATATAAATTACTAAGCACGTGTGGTAATTATCCTGTGGTCCACAGACGGCTCAAAATCAAAATATATCAATTGAGATTTGTAAGTGAAATACAAAAAACAAATTTAATATACTTACTGTAACAACATATGTATGTAAATATACAAATAATTTTTAAATTATTTAGTTAAAGATTTTAGTAAATCTAATGGAATAAGTTGCTTGAATATCATTCATTGTTTTTTCTTCATAAAAAAAAGTATTGAGGAGTTAGTTTGGTCATATTTTGTAGTGACTGGATAATTATCCATGTAAAAACGTTTGCACAATTTTTATACTCAAGTAACGTATAATAGTTTTATTGAAGTAATGGTTGTTTGTAAGTAACACCTAAAACTATTCGATATAGACGTAGAGTTATATACATATTTCAAAACAAGTGAAGTATTTTCAGGTGTTGGCAAAACTTTATATTAAACAAGTAAGAAAGGTCAAATTCGGGTGTAACCGAACATTTTATACCCTCGCAATGTGCAAGGATCAGAGGCGGGGAAATGCTTTCAAGTGCTGGCAAAACTTTATATTAAAAATGTTGCGGAAGAATTCAACAGTCATTATTCGACGAAATTGTTAATGGATTCCAATCATATTTGGTATCTTATTAACTTATATTACATGTGACATGTGACATCATTACATCATTACATGACTGTGACATGACATGTGACATCATTACATGACTTAAGTACTTTCATTACTATATTTTGTTCCTTGTCGGAGATACTTTAATACAAGTATTTTAATACAAGAATGTACCAAAAACCAGATGATGTTTAAGAAAATATATCCACTTAATTTTATTAAAATATTACACATATTGACCAACATAAACGGTTTAAAATCATCTGGAAAGTCGAGAATTCTTATATCGGGCAAATTTGGGATAGAGGAAGATCTGCACTAATCACATTAACTCTTTTCATTACTCAAGTATACTAGGGAGCATGTTTCCACGCAATTTTGTGAAGATAATTTACATAGTGCCCGACATATTCGGCTTAAAGTCTGCTAGAATAACGAAAACTGTTATATGTAGCATATGGGAGCTGGTGTAATTCGTAGACCGATTTTTCAGCATTAAACAACGGTATATCCAATATTAAACGTTCACTTAATTTTGCTAAATTATCTTACATATTGACCAATATATATCGTATAAAGCCAACCGGATGTAGGAAATTCTTATATTAGGTATATTGGGGGCTACGTGAAGTTTTTACCCAATTTCCCCATTTTGTGCAGAAGAGCACATTATTATCATGGAAAGATAATCCTCGAATTTCATTAGGAAATTTTACAGATTTACCGAAATATATGATATAAAGTGTAACGGGAGATTGAAAATCTTTATATTAGGTGTATGGGGACTGGGGGAAGTATTTACCAGATTTTCCCCATTTTTGACATAAGAGCACATTATTATCAGGGAAATATAATACTCAAATTTCATTACGATATCATATGCATTTACCGCTATTTTTGATATAAAGTCAGCTATGGGCACTGTGGTCCTTATATTGGGTATGGGGTATGGGTCACCAAGATGGATCTGATGGTAACAGTGAAAGAGACATTCCCTGCGTTTGAAGAACAACTGGCGTTATTTCTGACTCGACCAAAATTTAAAAGCCTGTTATGGATCGAATTAAAAAACTTCTTTTGCATAAATTACCCACATAAGACACAATAAATATATAAATAGGAAAATGTAAATTCCGAATTATTTCTTTTCTACTACTTTTAAATTCTTCAAATAAATGTCAAAACATTTTATAATGTTTTAATTTTCGAACATTTTTGCTTTTCTTTTTCATTTTAGAAATTAATCAGTCTATTTAGTTAAAACACTAGATAAGAGGCGGTAAATTGTTACTCTCATTTGTCATTACAATCTCTTTTGCATAAGTTTTAGAATGTATGTATTTAAGTTTTAACTTTTATTTAATGTGGCGCATTTATAATAAACGCTGTTATTGCAGCTTCGACATACTAATTTATTGGGCGAGCGATAGGTAAGTTTGCACGCATTAGCGCATGTCTCAGTAAAATTCGATCCTAAACAGCTTCGGACCCACAAACTTCTAATGGGCAGGTTGATGACGCATCACTAACGGATTTTGAAAGGGCATTGGAAGCGTGTGGATTTGGTAAATTCAACTACTCTCTCCTATTTGTGTCTATACTGGCAGTAGCTGCAACTGTGTTTGAAACCTCAAACATATCATACATATTGCCCACTGCGTAATGTGATCTTCAGATAGGTTTATAAGCAAAAGGAGTGCTCAACGCTATAACTTATGCGGGTATGCAAAGATGAGAATGCTAACGTATGTGTGTATGTATCCCCACGGATGTATTGTAAATAATGTGCAATCATCTTGTGAGCAGTCCAATCTAACCCTCATCTAAAACTTCCAGGAATCGTGTTTGCTAATACATATTTGTGGTTATGGAGCGGGGTTGATCTATCTCGGAAGATTTTATACCACTTATAAATACTCTGCTGACTAAAAGTACAGTTACTTTCAACATTTCAAGATTTTAGGAAAAAAAACCTAAAATTTACCTTTAAACATATTTTTTTACTTAATCATAGAACTAAAAGTTACGAGCATCAAATGTAATCAAAGCAAGAAGTGTAGAGACTTTGTTGATAATGACACCGAAAAGGCACCCAAATAGTCGAAAAAAGCTTAAAAGACAAGCTTCAGAAATGTATGCGAGTATATACATACATATGTTTACAAGAAAAAAAAATTTTTTTTTTTCTGTTATGAAATCAAATAACAGCTCTTTTGCTAATAAGGTATGATTATATCGGCAGTACCTTGGGGCTACGGATACCACTGGTCGAAACTAATGTATGTGCTAATGTACGGACTTCCTGTTGGCAGTTTAATAGATATGGGATGTGCCTAAAGCCAAACCGCAATTCAATTAATGGTCTTTAAATTTTTAGCATGCTTTATGTAAGCGTTGCATTTATAAAGTATAATAAGTTGCATTTGTAAGTAAAAATTTAATTTCATCAACATTTTACAGTAACTGTGGTCCACTTTCGTTAGTCATGACATATTTACGTGAATTCCATGCAAAAAAGCACCGTTCCCGAATATTGATGATTTAGGTATGATCAAAACGATCGACTTGCCTATACTTCCCGCGATTGCAACATCTACTCTGCCACATCATATTGCATTTCAAATATGGGCTATGAAATGTGAGTAAATTAATTAGTGAAATATCTTTCGAGCCTCGAATTGTTCCAATACAGAAATTTTCCGAAGAATTTTTGTCATTAATAATAAATAACCCATATCGAACCCTGGAATATATGTGCCAAGTTAATTATATTATATTTATTTATCCTTAAACCAAATTTAGTTCATACGTGGCACGTATTCCTCGCTATTATTGCTTTACCCCGCCTCACCAGTGGTCTACTACTTAATTTTTTTTTGGAAAATCCAAATTATCTTCTGTCGAAAAGAAAAAATGTGCAAGCTTTGACAGCTTTTAGAACCATATGCGCTTTAAACACAGGAAAAAATAAAGTATCATTTCCGGTATAATGACTATTATATCACCAAAAGGGGTTTTGCACCTAAGATCTATAGAAATATATTTTTATATTATGTAAATTTTCAATATTATAATTTCAGTCAAAATTCGGTACGATTGTGACTGCCTTAGCTGTTCATATCCATTGTAGAGTACGAAAAACTTCATGACAGCACATCTAGTATGTGCACCATATTGGAATACAATGTTAATAGAACTCAACTAATTAAAGACGAAGAAGAATGGAAACATGAAAACATAGCTATGAATCTTTTGCAAACAACATTGTTGTTTCTACCTGTACTGTTCTCTGATTTTTCTTTGTCAGCTTTATAATCAACAAAATTGGAAATAAAATAGTGCTGAGTACGGAATATTATCGAAATACAAGGGCGGGCCGATAAGTACTTAACCCACAAAAGAAAGACGAAAATTCTAGAAAAATTTAAATTCATTTCTCAATATAGTCTTCTTATAACTACACTGCACTTCACCCAAGGATGTTCTAACTTCTGGAAACCGTCCGAAAAATGCGTTTTCTGGAAGTTTGTAAAATATGCCGCTGTGACTGTGATAACTTCATCATTCGACTAAAATTTCGGCGAGTGGCTTTTTCTAATTTGGAAACAAAAACAACCCGCACAGAACTAAATCTGGAGTATACGGTGGATGGGGCTTCAGTTTGTAGCCTAGTACGACCAAAATAGCTTTGGGATGGCGGAGGTGTGAACTAATACATTTGCATGATGGAAGAGAATTTTGTTCTTCGCCAAATAAGTAAGCTGTCCAGAGTGCGAAAATGTGGCACACAATGCCGCGTCAGCTTTCTTTTGATCAATATTTTATTCAGGATATTACCCACGCTGTCTCTTGAGATTCCTAATACCTAACTATCTCGTACATATTCAAACGGTGATCTGCTAATACGAGATCGTGCACTTTTGTCACGTTGTCCTCCGTGGCAGCCGTTTTCGTTGCACCTGGGCGTGGATCATCAAAAACCGACATATGTTGAAATTTGATAAAGTAAATTGTCTAATTGTCTAATTGTCCGTTTCCTCACCTGGTCAAAACAAAACAACCAGTCCGATTCGGCTAACTGTAACCTTTTAAGAGAATGTGTTTCACAATAGTAATTATCTCTTGCGATAGTTGCGCCATCGGGTGGTGAGGTACTTATTGGACCGCCTTCATACAGGCAGTGCAATCAACAATTTTTATAAACATAGATGTATTCATTAATTACAGATGGTGCGCTGTTAATATTCTTTATTTTTTGCTGTATCATTTAATAGTGCTTATCGGAACATTTTTTCTTAGCCATATCGGCAATTTTCGTAACAGCTAGCAACATAGCTGGTACCTCCGTTATAAGCGTTTCAGTCAATTTTTTTCCAACTGTAATGAGGTAAAGAGGAACATTAACTTTTCATAATCGAACATAACTCTAGTTCATTAAAAATCTACTGATAGCAATTAAACATTTATTATTTTTAAACTCTCGCAACATGTTGCCGCATAGTATAATAATTTTGTTCACCTAACGGTTTTTTGTAACAACTATAACTATAATAGAGATAGATATGGAGTTATATACAATATATATAAATGATCAGGATGACGAGACGAGTTGAATTCCGGGCGACTGTCTCTTCGTGCGTTTGTCCGTGTAAGCGAAAGCTTGAGTAAAAAATTGAAAGCTTGAGATATCTTGAGACAGCTTTGGTACACATGTTCCCTGGCACTCTGAAGAGGTTGGTATTGCAGATGGGCGGAATCAGACTACTACCACGCCCTTAAAATCCTGTTAAACAAAAATTTATAAAATGCTATAACTAAGCTTTGAAAATTTTTTAAAAGTGGGTAGGCCTCGCCCACTAATCTGTTTAAGAAACATATCTCCCAAACCATTAAAGTTATATCAAACAAATTTTCTCGGAACTATATACCATATACGACAAAATTAGTGAAATCTTGGTGATAACCATGCCCACCTCAAATACAAAGGTTGTTTTGAAAACTACCTATGGTGTGTTAACCCGCTGAAGAAAAACGTCAGAAGCATTAAATTTCACAGCCAAGATGATTCTTAAGGGCTTCAAAGGAATCGGAGTAAAATTGGTAAACCGGCGTGGCACCACTCACCTTTAGGCGAAATCGATTATCTCAGAAACTACTATACCAATTTCAACCAAATTTGCAGGGTGACATTACATTTGCATTCTTATATTCCAGTGTGAAAATGGGAGAAATCGCAATCTGACCACACCTACTTCACATATATTATTACTATATTACTACTATATTAAATTCCATATGATTCTTTCACTCTACAGTATATAAATTAATTGCCAATAAAGGTATCGGAGCAAAACTTTCCACAAAGAGTGCCTTTAGGGTATGCATAAAGTGGTATGTGAGATATATTAACTAAATTCAGAGTAAATCTTTGCCTGTTAATATTACGCAATAGTGTCAAACAAGGTAAAATAGGCTAAACACCTAGCGCCCATATACTTCAAATAAAGAGTTTCGAACTTCCGGTTAACTTTATACCGTTTATATCGGTCGATGTGTTAGTTATCTCAGTGGAATACAGAGAGTTTCTAGTGCTAACAACAATGTATCATTGTGCCTAAAATAGAAAAAATAGCGTAAATACTTCCCCTAGCTCGTATAAACTTAATATAAAGAATTTCCGATTTTTAACCGACAACGTCAAGCGAAAACTCTGGTGGTCGAATTGTCGTTGGATGTCAACATGTCAGAAACATTAAATCTTACAGTAAATATGGTAAAGAAAGGACACGGGAATCCGTGTAAGATATTGGCAAGGCGCCTGGTACCGCCCACTTTTAGGTGAAATCCCACATCTCAAGAACGTCTTAACCAATTTCAACCAAATTTGGTCCATGAAAATATGTTTGCATCTTTATTTCACTTTGCGAAAATGGGTGAAATTAAATAACAATCACGCCTATTTCCCATATAACAAAATTTTTAATTTAATCGACTGTTTCACTTTAAAGTATATAAATCAAGCAGCAATTAAGATATTAGAATGACACTTTGTACAAATAGTGCCTTCAAGATATGCCATCTCATGGGTAAAAATTGTCGAAATCTTCATACAAGTCTTGAAGTCCTCATATACCCAATATAAGGACCACAGTGCCCATAGCTGACTTTATATCAAAAATAGCGGTAAATGCATATGATATCGTAATGAAATTTGAGTATTATATTTCCCTGATAATAATGTGCTCTTATGTCAAAAATGTGGAAAATCTGGTAAATACTTCCCCCAGTCCCCATACACCTAATATAAAGATTTTCAATCTCCCGTTACACTTTATATCATATATTTCGGTAAATCTGTAAAATTTCCTAATGAAATTCGAGGATTATCTTTCCATGATAATAATGTGCTCTTCTGCACAAAATGGGGAAATTGGGTAAAAACTTCACGTAGCCCCCAATATACCTAATATAAGAATTTCCTACATCCGGTTGGCTTTATACGATATATATTGGTCAATATGTAAGATAATTTAGCAAAATTAAGTGAACGTATAATATTGGATATACCGTTGTTTAATGCTGAAAAATCGGTCTACGAATTACACCAGCTCCCATATGCTACATATAACAATTTTCGTTATTCTAGCAGACTTTAAGCCCAATATGTCGGGCACTATGTAAATTATCTTCACAAAATTGCGTGGAAACATGCTCCCTAGTATACTTGAGTAAGGAAAAGAGTTAATGTAATCAGTGCGGATCTTCCTCTATCCCAAATTTGCCCGATATAAGAATTCTCGACTTTCCAGATGATTTTAAACCGTTTATGTTGGTCAATATGTGTAATATTTTAATAAAATTAAGTGGATATATTTTCTTAAACATAATCTGGTTTAGTTAATTTGGTAAATTTTAATATAAACATCTCAGACACGAAGCAAAATATAGTAATAAAACTCCGTGAGGCTATGACCTGTAATATAAATTAATAAGATACCAAATATGATTGGAATCCATTTATGGTTTCATCGAATAATGACTGTTGAATTCTTCGGCAACATTTTTATACGGTTAACTTATCGGTTAACACTTAACGGTTGTTTGTAACGAGTTAAATATAGACATATATATATATACATATAAATGATCAGGATGAAAACGTGAGTTGAAATCCGAGTGACTGTTTGTTCGTCCGTCCGTCCGTCCGTCTTACTTAAGCAAACTTAAGCAAAAATTAAGATATTTTGATGAACCTTGGTACACGTATTCTTTGTCACCGTAAGACGGTTTTTATTGCAGATGGGCGTAATTGAACATCTGCCACGCCCACAAAATGCCATTAATCAAAAACAGATAAAGTGCTATAACTAAGCAGTAAATTAAGATATAAACGTGTTATTTGGTACAGAGGATTCTAGTAGGGCGGGGTATCTGTGGGCAAAAAATTTCGTAAAAGTGGGTAAAAGGTTTTGTAAACAAATTCAAGCATCTCCTCATATACTGAGAAAATGAGTAAAATCGGATGATAATCACGCCCACCTCCCATACAAAAGTTATGCTGGAAACTACTAAAAGTGTGTTAACTCGCTGAAGGAACACGTCAGAAACATCAAATCTTGCAGCAAATATAATACAGAAGAGTTGCATAGGAATTCGTGTAAAGTTATTGTGATGGGAGTAGCACTGCGCACTTTTAGGAGAAATCCCATATCTCAAGAACGCCATAACCGATTTCAACAAGATTTTGTGTGTGACATTACATTTGCATTGTTATGTCACATTGTGGACATCGGATAAAAACCACACCTACTTCTCATATAACACAATTTTAAGTTTCATCTGATACTTTCACTTTAAAGTAGATAAATCGAGCAACAATTAAGACATTGGAATAAAGCTTTTCACGAATAGTACGTTCAAGGCATCCCATCTCATACGCAAAAATAGTTGAAATCGGATTATAACCTTTCAAGCCACCAGGAACCCAATATAAGGACCTCAGTGTCTCTATCTGACTTTTTACCGAAAATATCGGTAAATCTGTAAGATATTGTAATGAAATTGGAAAACTATTTTCCACGTTAATAATGTGCTCATGGGTGAAAAATTGATAAAATCGGGTAAACACTTCCCCTAGACCCCATATACCTAATATAAGGATTTTCAACCTCTGGGTAGACTTTATACCATATATTTCGGTCAATATGTAAGAAACCTTAGGAAAATTAAGTGAACGTGTAATATTGGATATATCATAGTTTACTACCGAAAATGTGTGAAATTGGTATACGAATTATCCCACCTCCCATATGCTACATATAACAATTTTCGTTATTCTAACAGACTTTATGCCGAATATGTCGGTCACTGTGGGAGTTACCTTCACAAAATTGCATGGAAACATGTTCCCTAATATGCTCAAATAATGAAAAGAGTTAATGTGATCAGTGCAGATCTTCCTCTATCCAAAAAATGTTCGAGGTAAGAATTCCCGACTTTCCATCTGACTTTAAACCGATTATGTTGGTCAATATGTGTGATATTTTAATGAAATTAAGTGGATATGTCTTCTTAAACACAATGTGATTTCGCGCTAAATATGAAAGAAATTGGTCTAGACCATGGTCTAAGCCGTTTATTCCTAATATAATGATTTTTGATCTTTTTCTCTGGTTTACTTTTTCCTCATGTATCTAATATTTTCAATCAAGCCACTTTGGTTGAGTTTATATCGCATATGTTACTCTTGAGTTATTTGATAGGTTTTAATATAAATATCTCTGACACGAAGCAAAATATAAATATGAAAGTACATGAGTCTATGACCTGTAATATAAGTTAATAAGATACCACATATGATTGAAAGGCATTGAGAATTTCGTCGAATAAGGAATGTTGAATTCTTCCGCAACATTTTTTAATATAAAGTTATTCCAGCACCTGAAAGCATTTCCCCACCTCTGATCCTTTCACATTGCGAGAGTACAAAATGTTCGGTTACACCCGAATTTCACCTTTCTTACTTGTTTAATATAAAGTTTTGCCAGCACCTGAAAGTATTTCCCCTTCTTTGAGCCTTGCATATTGTGAGAGTATAAAATGTTCGCTTACACCCGAGCTGAGCCTTTCCTTACTTTTTTAATATAAATTTTTGTCAACACCTGAAAATATGCCCCCGGTTTTGGTCTTTGAAAATTACTGGAGTATAAAAAGTTTGGTCACTCCCGAAGTTCCCGCTTCCTCACTTGTTAATTATGCGATGAATAACACAAGAATTATTATTAAATAATAAAACATAATATTAGTGAATAATTAAATATACTAAAAGTAAAGTAACAGTTAAAAGAAAACGTACTAAAAAGGAATTAAAATAAAGTAAACTAATAACCCCATCAAGTAAACTAAAAGCAAATTGTTTTGGGTAACATAACTTTAAATGGCTTAACTTTTTACTTTTTTATTTCTTGAAGTTTTCCTTAGACTGTTGAATAATTTTCTTTATTTATTTAGTTTCTATTTCATAAATTTCAATTTATGATATTTGTATATTAAACATAGTTATCGTATTTTTAGGGCTGGCCGTAGGCTGGGCTGGGCTCTCTGTTGGAGAATGTTTTGTTCCCAATATTTATGACCATGGGTTGCATACCACCATTTGTAATGTTTGGCGGCGCAATACTCTATAAGTTTATTTTACTTCATAATATTACATATTTAAATAAGGTTGAAAAATTCATTGAAACTTTTTGAAACAGTTGCCTGCATAATATCAATTTTTATACCAAAAGCAAACATCGAATTATTCAAATAATTTGTATCAAATAAGCTCTAGGTACTTCACATTATCAGCAGACTGTTGGTGTATTGTATATTTACTCATGAATAAAACTAACTAATTAACGTCACATAACTCTCCCTCTACAATACGAGCTAGGTCGTTTGTATAGTGAGCCACACGACAAGCACAATCTTTAAGTATCTCCAAGGTCATTTCAACTTAATTATCCTCTCCAACATTTTGTTTGTGTTTTTGTTTGTCTTTTAGTTGGTCATCTAATAGGTCGGAATAAAGATATTCAAATTTGTACCCTTCTCGGGGTCAAATGTAATACCCTGTTAGGTACTCAATACCAACCTGCACCTTGTAGGCGGCGTCGCGCCAAAGGTAACCGTCGGCAACTCTGCCACTATGCTGGGTGTTAGCCATGCGATCCTTTGTGATACAACGATGCTGGGGACAAGGAACACCAAAAGCAACTTTGTACAAAACAGTTTTTTAATCTTTGAACAAGCGGATTCGAACCCTGCAGATTCTTTTCGTAAGCTGATGTCGTATTGATAAGCATGCCATGAAATATATGGCTTAATAACATGGACGGTAAGAAATGGAGCTTATCAAGAGTTCAAAAAACTATTTAGACAAATAACTAACAAACAGTTGTACAGTAAATACGTGTAAGTTAACATCGCAACAAGTTGTGCCCAAATTAGCTATTTTAAACATTGAAGGTAGTGAATAGTGTTTATTCACGAAGATGCGGGTGTTGCAGCGCGGTCCCTATATACGCGCGATAGCAGCGCAGCGTTATATATAAACAGGACACGACGCAACCGCGATGAAAAACGTATGATATATCAACTTCTTTTCTTATATTTGTACATTTAAACACTTATTTTCTCTAATAATAAACCGAGACCTTAGAGATTACATTACCATTTATACAACAACAGTCAAATCTAGAAACTAAACACAAAAACATTCTTCAATCAATCTCATTCATTCTTCAAAACATTCTTCATTCAAACACCAAGGTAAATCAAATACACAATTATATATCAATAGGGATTTACATACGAGTATTTACATGCATATAAGTAAATAAAACTAGTTGACAAAAGAATTAATTGGAATTAAGACTATTTTAAATTAATTTTGTCCACGATTCCCATTACTTACAGGAGTAAATGTGCTATGCATAATATTCTAAATAAAACATATATATGTATGTACGTGACAGCCTTGACAGCCTTGACACCACCTTTCGTTATTATTTCCATTTCACTTTAAGGTAATTTCGTCGGCGTTTGGCAAAATACAAGCTAAAGCACCAGCAGCTGCGGGAGGAAAATATATTGAATGCATAAATATACGGATGTTAACGGAATATCAAACAGAACATATTCAGAATCATTATGAGTTCCATATTAATATGAAGAACATTGTAGTATGATTAAAACTATTTAGGAGCTTAATAAACCCGTTACTTTTAAATAAAAATTAATACACATGTGCGTATCTTTTCTGGACATGAAAAGTAGATAATGAGCATTCTTGTGAGCATTGATGGTAAAATGGGAGGTATACTATAATATATAATATAATTACTACATGAGTACAAATTAAAATTTACTACCCTTTTCTGAGAGCATGGAAATGCGGCTTACCAAGCAATACACCTCCGACCATTAGGAAAGGTTGTATACATCCCATTTCTATAAAAACAGGGAATAACATATTCCCAGACAAAGCGCCCAATCGACCAAACATCATTGCAATTGCAACCACCAGTGATCTAGAAAGAGATATGATATCAAAAAATCTTACAAAATATAGACAAAGTAAAAATATATAAAAGTTTAGATACTTGCCGTAAAGAAGTTGGAAAAACAGAAAGTACCACTCCTAATAGAGATGATGTTGATACGCCAGCCACTGATAAAAACACAGATGATATAATTAGAGTGGAAAGCCCATTCACTGACCAATAGAGTGATATGCCGAGACATCCAGATATTAAGAGCCCATAAACTGAAAAGATCATACGATTGATCAAAATATCCAAATACAAATATTTTAATCACATATGTACTTAGTAAACGCTTTGCTCCCACAGCTCGCACAATTATACCAGCAAAACAGTATGCCACCAAACCGACTACTGCGACGATTATATTATTCGTGTACAGATCTATTGACACTTTTGGTAGCTATTAATTAAATGAATATTATTTGATAAAGTAAAATAAATTAGGAATTATGTAATCCAAAATTATGAATAAATAGAAGTTTTCAAGTTGTTTTAAATTTACATTACTACATGAGTCCTGAAAATCTGTAATCGATGATGTTCTATTCACGCTGTACTCGAGAATTGCACATAGATTCGCAGAGCCTGGATCACCGTTGTCTAGTGCTTCATATTCAGCGATGGATGCGAAAAGTTGGGGCAACCACAGTCGAATAGTATTTAGACTACAAAACGTAATTCATTGATCTTTCGTAGTTACAATCTTGCAACGAATACCGCGCTTACCCAAGTAAAATACAGAATTGCATGGCATATGCGTGAAGAGAGTGACCCAATAAAGGCTTTGTGAACATGGGCTTAATCTGTTGCATGCCTTCTTTTAAAGCTTGTGAAAATGTTCTGGGCTCTCGTTTGTACTTTGGCTTAACAGGTTTGTTTTCCACAGTAAACACATGCTCATTAACATTCGACGTACGATTAGGAACTTCCTCAACCAGCTCATTGATCTGAAGAATATATTAAAATTACGAAATATGTAATGACTTTAACAAGGATAATACGTACTGGAAAAGCACTCATGCTTGTCCTTTTATTAACAGAATAAATCTTTTGAAATGCTAGGAGGGCCTCAGCATTTCTTCCTTGAGACATTAGAAATTTAGGACTCTCAGGCAAAGCAAGTAGTCCTAATCCACCGATTACACTTGGTAAACTGCATACTGCCAAAAATATTTGCCAAGGATGTACTAAAGGTGTTATAGGTCAAATTAATTGTTATAAAGAAAATTTTATAGTTAATATAATACTTATTAAAGAATCGAACAACACGAAATCCCAATCTCGTGGAAATATTCCCCACGCCAATAGGGGCATTATAAGTGTCGCCAAAGACATAACCATTCCATAAACCATAAGAACTCGTGGCCGATGCGCAGAGCCGTGCATTTCAGTTAAATATGTTAGCAGTACTGCACCAGGACCATTCACGCTGTAATTTAAATATTTTCGAATTTAAGCCAATTTGCAAAGAAATCAAAATTAGCCTTACATGAAGCCGCCTAAAAATTTGAATGCGACAAGCATTTCAAAATTCTGAGTCAGAGAACTGCAAAGTACGCAAATTGCGTCAATTAAATAACCGTAAATCAAAACTTTTCTCCTCCCAATTGTGTCTGCGAGATAGCCCCAAATAACAGCGGACGTTATCATACCGGCGTATGTAGCTCCATTTAAAATTCCCTTATCGAAAAGTGTCATTTTAAGATCACACTCAGCAATTGGAAGGATATACGACATTGTGGTTGTTTCAAAAACGGAGGCGCATGCGGCAAATATACCAACTATAAGCAAGACTAAGTGGAATATGCCGAAACCTGTTAAATTCATGGCTTGCTCGAAGTCGGCTGGTTCATCTTTTCACATAAATAAATATAATAGTAAACAAAATAATAAAATTAACCTTATGTATTTGAGTAATATAGCAGAAATACAGTAATATACACTTTTTTGACCAGCAGATTTCAAAATGAAAAGTAGCTCATTACATGTGCTCTCGTATGGTTGAATGAATGTAATACTTGAATTGAATAATAGGTTATTGAAATTTGGTAGAATAAATTTATATTCTTTATATAGTCATTATTTATTCGAAATTATTAGGGAATTTAATGACTGCACTACACAGTTTAATTTTAATTTAATCAATTTTAAGTTTAATCAATTTGCATCTTTTTTTTCGTTTTAATGGGGAATGGCATACTCTCTAAGTAAAGTTAAAACAGTCAAGAAATACGGACGTATAAGAAACACCAATTAAAATTTGATACAAACTTGTAGTTCTGTATTTACATTGGATAAAACCAAATATAATAACGGTATTATTATCAAACCCTACGTTATATATTTCAGTTTTTGGTGAAGATAGTTAATTTTTATTATTTTAATGTTTATTTTTATCTGAAACTTACTCTAGGTGGCGCTGTAGTACAAGTTTTACTAAATTTCATAAAAATCAAATAAGGTATTAAAAGTCTTACTAAAAAATACATATTATTTTTAACAAGTAGAAATTGCGGCTGCACACAAACATTAGATACACTCGCATTTTTCGAAAAAAAATTTGACCAGTTATGATGACTACACAAATTCATAAGTCATTCGAAATAAATGAAATAAAATCAAATTAAATTGCGTTACACGGATTTATTGTTCGTGTAAAAATGTTCAAAATAGCAAGTGATCTGTCGCATCCCTGCAACCACACTTACAGTCGAACAACAACAAGCTAAGCTTACACGAAGTCCCATTAGGAATTACATAATCCACACATAATAACAGATGTGGCAAAATTTTTTTACAACTAAGTGAAATGCACATAATCTCGGCATTATTTAAAAAAAAAAAAATTTATTTATATTGAAACGCTAAATATGGAAATTCTTAAAATGATACACCGACTATAATCGGAAAGCTATCATGTCCAACGTGGAATGAATTGATCGCTGATTGGCTGTCGACAACTACTTGAACTTAGGTGTTATTTTATTATGTGAACACATTGTTGCAAGCACTTACATTTCAAAATTGTGAACATCACTGACATAAATGAACACAAAAAGTTTATAACATTAAATAACGGACTTAGCACCGCTCACTTTTATCTGAACATTCGTAAATATATAAATGTTATCATATGAAAAATACTCAAATTCAGCACAATAACTTTTCTTACACATAAACACATATATACAATACTTTAGAATGGATAAGGCAAGAATTAAAATGAATCACCTTCTGAAAATGGGCGCAATCGTTCCATCTCACATGCAACAAATTTAATTAATTTTAATTGTAATACCTTCGTGGAACTGACAAAACTTGCTAAAAATAGTGGGTATATAAAATATTTGATATATTACTATTTTCTTTTTTATTTCAATTATAGTATTAAGTCTTTTTGAAATTTATTAAAGTTTTTCGCAATAAAAAGGAAAGGATTTTGACTTCGAAAAAACATGTCTTCAAAAAACACCGTCATTTTTAAATATACCCTAATTGTTCTGATTTTGTAATCAATCATATTTGTCGAAATTGAAACCAAACGCTGTCCCTGATTTTGATATGTAACTGATTTAGATGCTAAAAAACCTTGGATCGGTTACTTACTTACTTACTTTTAATTTTCAAACGCAAACATAATACGGAAAAAACTTGAGGTGATTCAGATTATAAAAAATCAGTTTGAGTCGTAATGTGGAATATACCTCTTGGAATTAAATAAATATGATTAATTTTAAAAAGTAACAGTGTTATTTATAAAAACGGGACTAACCCTCCACTTAATCCAGCTCCAAATGAATTTCTGCAATAAAAAAATTCGTAAAAAGGGATAACTTATGTATTTATTTATCCTCGCGCGTATGAGAAAAATACAAAAAAAACTTGACCAATTGAGAACTTAGAAACAACATTTTATTGAAGCATTGTCAAGGTTATTAAGGAGCGCACTTATATATAGCTACTCCTACACGTACTAGTATAAGTATTTGAATTTGAGGGAAAGTAATTTAATAATTGAATTGCAACAGGTTTGGTTATACCTTTTCGGTTATCACTTGCTGGTGTTGTTGACCCAACATTTTCGTCCATTTTGAATACAGATTAATTACTTATTTTACTAATGACACAAAGTGCAAATGAAATGTCAGTGTACTTCCAATCACATTAACTGATACGAATTAAAACCGTTAAAAATTCGTGGTTTTTTTTCCTTGATCTCAATAGTATTTTTTACATATAATTCACACTATGCTTATATTCTCATAATATATATCTTTATATCTTTTATCTTTTAATAAAGAAACTTTCTATCTAGATAGCCAACCACTCACGTTAACGCACAGAATATAAATGCCTTCATATTTCGAATGAGATACTCATCTGCTAATATTCCCAATATAAGGAGATATAAAAACGTACACTTAATCCGCACATATGAAAGTATTGTGTTCAGTTGTAAAAGTCTTAGAAATCCACTCAAAGATTCATTGCAATCATAGGGCACATGTATCTTCATATTGATATAAGACTCTGTACGTCATAAAGATATTTAGAAAAATTTACTACACGGAAGATTACTGATAAATTAATACATACTCACATATAAATGTCTTTGGAAACTTGTCAGTCATGGTATTTAGTCACTCACTTAAGTAGACATCTCTGCTTGAACTTCTGTATAAGATCCAATAAAACAATTCTCACAAAATATTCTGAAACTTGTAATGAATTTGTTATCTGTTGTTGAAAGTTAACCATATGCTTTTTCCCTACACGCCATTATAACATAGAGAGTTAAACTAATGTATTTGATTAAGATCGTAAGAATGCGAGAAAGAATGTCCAAATTTTCTCAATAATGTTGCTTCTATTCTATTAATCGCTGGATACATCGATCATAGCATATATCGTATATTAAAGGCTTGGAAGTTTTTCGTATTTCCCAGCATTTGGAAATCTATTAAAATGTGCAATTCTTCCCATTGAACATGCTTTCATAAACGTTACCCCATGATCTATTTGCCAACCAAACAGGTTTCAAGACTTATGGTAGAGCCCACTTAGCTTTCAATCATTCAACCAAATAACAAAATTATAACTTCCTTCCGGTTAGACAGATACGAAAATTTTAACATGTTTCAAGAGATTGACTTTATCATATCATCTATTATTTTTACATTCTCGACCGGGTTGTACAAAAATTTTTTTATATATTATAATAGTTTAGTTCGTATAACGGTTAATTGTTTGTAAACTCTCTGAGAAATCTAAATTCATATAAAATCAAATTTAAATACAAATGTGATAAAGCAGACTTACATGTGAAGCGGTTGAAAATTCGGGCTATGCCTGTGGCACTACCCACTTTTAGCAACAACCTCTCATGTTTGCTTGATCGATTTGTATATGACATTTTGATAACGTCCTCTTATATCGTTATCAGTCGATACATTAATGAATGTATCTGCTGCGGGACAATCGCATTGATAGAAATACTACTTAGTTGTATACTTTTATATATATTATAAATATACTTTACTTTTTATTTTTTGTACAGAAACTGTTACACTCTCTGCTGTTAACATACTAGTCTTAAAATAATATTTCTTCAAATGACAGATTTTCCCTCACCATAAAATTGTTAGAGCTGTTACGTGTAAGTAATCCAGTTCAATGACTCCACAATGAAGTTACATCCTTACCTCCAATCTTTCTCCAAATAACATGTGTTAGTAGGTCAGTAAAACTTAAGTGCTGAATGCAGGTTTAAAACAAAATAAAAATTTCTATTTCAACTCAGAATTGTTTATGTCAGTGTAAAAAATAATAATATTAACCTCATTGCACATGAAAAATTCCTAAATATACTTGAAAAAGCTTTTATTTTGAAAAAAAAAAAAACTTATTTAATACATATTTAAACTTTTACGGTAAACTTACTGCCTATTTCCTTTAGGTAATACTTTGTTGGTAAATGTTTTTAGCTTATAACTGCAAGCAGTCGATCTGACACTGACCTTTCTCTCCCAACTCGGCGATATTCGACTTGAATTGTGAAGATTGTATGAACAATTTAATTTTATAATCATAGAGTTCACATTCTACATAACTGTAATGTGAAAAGAATTACAAGCGCGATAACTCCAAAAATATAAATTTTTGGATGAATGTTAGAGATGTACGAGGTGTGTTCAAAAAATAACGGCAATTTTCGTTTTTTAAAAAAATATTTATTCATTCGTCTACATTAATGTGTTCGCCTTCGAAATAATCTCCATTCGATATTATGCACTTCTGCCAGCGCTTCTTCAAATCGTCGAAACACTTCTCAAACTCGATTTTGGGGATGGACTTTAGCTCTTTCAGCTGTACTTATCTATACTTGTAAAACGACGGCCTTTTAAGGTTCTCTTTATTTTTGAAAATAGGAAAATGTCACACGGGGCCATGTCTGGCGAATATGGAGGCTGGGTTAAATCGTTAAAGTATTGTTTTTGGGCAAGAATTCACGAGCAAGCAACGAAAGCAGTATCATGGTGCAAAAGCCATGAATTTTTTTTCCACAAATCCGAACGTTTTTTCGGATTGCTTCATGCAAACGGCGTTGAACTTGTAGGTAGTACTCGTTATTGACCATGTGACCTTGAGTCAAGAACTAATGATGCACAATGCCATTAAAGTCGAAGAACATTCCCGTTGTTTTCAGAACACTTCTCGTATGTATTACTCATATCCAATTTTGAATCTGTTACAGAGATGCAGTTAAAAAAAAATTTAGAAATCAGCCCAATTCATGTTTTTTGCTTATATCTCGAATTGCTACTTTCTTACATACAGACGTATATAATATATGTCATTAACCAGCAATTTAGTGGATTATCAAATTGTGAAATGCTCAATTCTGAACAAAACTAGCTACTATATTTATATAAAGATATACTCATAAGTGTAAATAATAAATTTAAATAATACAAAATTACTGAAATAACTTTTATCTGAATTCAAGGTGAAAGAAAACAGCATGCCAACATTATATGAAAGCTTTTGACACATCAGAAAGCAAATAACAAATTTTTATTATAGTCGTTATATTAGCAAATTTGCAAAGTCATTCTACCGATAAAATAACGGAGCACGCGAACATATAGGGTTATTATTCTATTTCTTTTGAATAATACGGAAACCATTCCAATGTAAAAAAATACTTAAATTAATAACACCTATGAAGTTTTCCCAGATTTGCTCAATTACCGAAAAGTCATACGGCAATTTGGATTGACTAATTAATGATCATCAATAGATTACACACCATGATTTTCTAAAGCACACAATAGTGTCACAAACTATGTTGACCAGAACATTTCACTTGCGTGGAGGAACTAAAACCCAAAGCACAAAAAGTTAAGCAATTTGTTTTTTTGGTCTTAAATTATGGATATAGTGATGTACGGTAAAATAGTGTAAGTAGATGATGTATAGTAGTGATACAGTGATGTACGGTAAAATAGTGTAATGGGTCTAGTTCATAATACTAATTTAAAAATGTGTGATTAAGTAAACTGGTCTGCCATGAATTAACTGTAGTTTAATAACCACTTGCATTATGATTAAGATAGCGCTTGTTTTAGATCAATTATCCTTACTTTTTTTCGCAAATTGTGAGTTAAAATAATCGGTAAAAATGGACTAATATACCGAAAGACTAGATATGTAAATATAATAGGGAAATCAACCAAAAACAATGCTGGTTTTACCAGGGCGAATCCTATGGCATACAAAAACGGCTTCGCTCTCAAATAGTTAGAGCCTTAGAAGTGGAAGCTTAAACCATTCAAAAATCATTCTTTAACAAGTACGGAAGGGCTAAGTTCGGGTGTAACCGGACATTTTATACTCTTGCAATTTTCAAAGACCAAATCCAGGGGCAACTTGTAAATGAATTCAATACGACGGTGGCGAACAAGAATTCCAGAATCGACGATAAGCTGCCAGAATCAACCAGATAGCGAACCTTGTAGTTGCCAGAATGTTCGAGTGATGATCTGTTGGTAACGATCTACTATATAAGGGCTGCCGGAGTGTCAGCAAGACACAGTTCAAGTAAGAGTGTTGCTAATATAAGTAAGCTCGAATAGCGAGTAACAAAGTGTCAAGTTATTAAATAAGAAATAAAGAAAAGTGTATAGCGATTAAATTGTGACTTTAATTGAACAATCCAGTGACCGAAGTCAGGGTAGAGTTTCAACATGAACGATTAATTTAGAAAATCCGTTACAATACGTTATTCAATGAAATTGTGAATGGATCGCAATCATATTTGGCATCGTGTTAACTTTTACTTTAGGTCATATACTCATAAAGTCGGTCATACTAAGCCAAATCATCTATGTATATTCATGATATTAGTGTTGTTGGAAGGTACCACAGTCATAATTTTTTATTACCGAACGACGTAATACTAATCGAAATATTCTCATTTAATTTTGTTGAGACATCTTCTATGGAGATATATGCAATATAAACCCAACCAAACAGTCGAAATTGCATATACTGTGTGTATGAGGAAAAGGTCAACCAGAGAGACGTAAGTCATTGTATTAGAGATATAGGGTTTAGACCAAGTTTTAGACCGATTTCCTTCACATTAAGCGCTAAATCATGTTATGATTAAGAAAACACTTAATCTCTTTAAAATATCACACATGTTGATTTATGTAAACGGTTTAAGGTCAACTGGAAAGTCGGAAATTATTATATCGAGTACTTTGGGGCTAGGGTAAGATCTGAGCAGATAACAATAACTTTTGACATTAAACTAAAGTATGCTCGAGAACATATCTCTAGTAGATTTTGTTAAAATAAATAAAAATTAGACAGATATATTCGACATAGAATTCACTAGAATAACGATAATTATTACGTGTAGTATATGGGGGCCAAACTATGGAATAGTATATTCAAGATTTTTATGTTCATTTAATTTTGGTAAGGTATCTTACATATTGATCGATATGCAGTGAAAAGTTAACCGGAATTTCGAAATTTTTTATATTAGATATATAGAAGCTAAGGGAACTATTAATCCGATTTTACCTACTTTTGGCACAAGGGCTCATTATTACCGGAGAAAAGTGCTCTCTGAATTTCATTAATATATCTCACAGTTGACAAAGATTTTCGGTAAAACGTCAGCCATGGGTACTAGGTCCATTTATTCGGTATCTGGGGATGGGAAAAGTTAATTTCCGATTTCGACAATTTTCAGACATGAGCCGGAATAGCTTGAAGGACCTATTTGTGCAAAGTTTTATACCGATATCTTTATTGGCGCTATTATATTTATATTCTGTAAAGTGAAAGAATCAGAGGGAATTTAGAATTGTGGTATACGGGAAGTAGGCGTGGGTGTACTCCGATTTCGACCATTTTCAGAATGTAATATAAAAATATCAAGATAATGTTATGTATCAAGCTTAGTTAAAATTGGTATAGTAGTTCCTGAGATAAAGGTAGGCGGTGACACTCCCATTGTCCAATTTTGATATCTGTTCTTATGAAGCTCTTAGATACCGTCTTGACTGTGGATTTTAATGCTTCTGGCGCATTTATTTCATAGCATCGTGTAAATTATATCCTGCCTGGTGCATGGGTGCAGTGTTCGCTCACTCCGGGCAACTCAGCTTTACTGTGAAAACACTTTACAGCGTGTGCGTATGCGTGTGAAATATTTCAAGATATCTACAAACATTTTCTATGAACAAATAGGGAATGACAAAGTTCGGACTCAGGCGAATAGCATAACCATTTAATTCCACTGTATTGATATCCAACTGTTGGCCGATATATTCCGTATAAAGTTAACCGCAGGCATGGAGACTTCCATTTCGGTACACGGAGGGTAAAAAATATACGCCGATTTCAGCATTTTTGTAGAAGAGTTGTCAAATGTCAGGATCTCAAAACCATTCTCTGAGCACAGACAGGCAACCATAGCAAGATGTTCCAAATTTTAATTTAAATATATTGTTTTTTTTGGTTTTGTAATTGATCCATAATTAATTATTGTTGAGAACTTTGTATATAGAAAAGAAAATATTTTTTTTTTTTTTGGTTTTGTAATTGATCCATAATTAATTATTGTTAAGAACTTTATATATAGAAAAGATGTACCGAATTTGTATTTGAAATATTTTGTTTTATTTTTGGCTTTATACTTACGTATGTTTGTTTATGTATTCAGATTCGGTCATTTGACTATGCACGAAATCAACGTAATACTTTATATACTTTAATACTTTAATACTTTTTAATAATTTATTTAAAGACCTTTGATTTGTACAGTATTTTATTACGAAAATATTTTCCGTGACAAGGTTTTACTTTTCTTCGGCAGATAACTTCACTTTGGAATATTTATCTTCCAAAATTAACGTTATAGTTCTATTATGTGCATAACGCCAACTAGTAATTACGAAACCATTTCTACATTTACTTTTCCAAACTTTACTTTGACGACGACAACTATTGGATGTAATGTCCTATATATATGCCTCGTCATTCGCAGAAAAAGAAGCCACTCCTACATCAACATCCCCCTCCTGAATTATCGTCGGCAACAACAGCAACATCAAAAAAACTCCTACAGTCCCATAGTAACATAAGCTCCGTCGAAACAAAAAAAACTGTTTTATGGAATTTTCAATACATGACCTCAATGAGAATATCTGATATTTAAACACCTAGTCCGCATCCCTTCACATAATCGACGCAATATCTGAGTTCAATACCAGAACGTACGAACAGCAAAAATCTTATCTAATAAAGATCGAGCTTAGTTAGATTTTTCAATGAAAAATTATCGGATTTATTGCTGTCATTAATAAGCTTCTGATAAAAAAAAAAACCAGCTAGTCGTTCGGAGGCAGCTTAAAAAACGTATCGGCCAATACAAGAGTCGCATAATATTAAGGCGCACAAATGCGAGATTTCGAAAGCATCTTGCACAAGTTTAATTGACACTTACATATAAATATATACAAGTTCAACTTTGTCGAAATAACTCGTTTCTTGGACCAGTATTTGTTTTATTGGCAAGTCGTCGAAAGAGCATAATAAAATATTTTAAAACTATTTCTAAAAACAATTATAACGGCTAATCCATTCCGTCCACAATTTTACACATAATGCGATCCAACTGATCACTGCGATTATTGGTATTACTGTCTTGTGTATCTATTTCCATTTTAACCTTTTCGCCGTTATCAAATTCGTCGTTGTGTATTTCGGGTAATGACGCAAATGCTCCGTTAACTATATCTTTTACTCGTTCTAAATGTTTTTGGAACCTAGTTGTAGTCTCCACACGTTGACGCTTCTGCATCTCCATCATTACTCGCAATGTTTCACGTGCCTGATGAGGTCGAAATTCATTAAGCAAATGATGCATGTGTACAAACAGGAGACTCAAGTCATCGATCTGATTAATAAATTATAATTAAGAACTGTATTCACCATTAATACAGTACTCTTACCTTTTCTGTTCTTCGAGGACTGTCAGGGTACTGAATCAAAAGATCAATAAGATCTAAAAAATTTACAAATAATGAATGATTGAGCTTTTTCAATTCTTTCCGACGGTCGAAATGTATCGGTATGAGACGCTTTATATTTTGAGACTCCAGGGATCGAATCATTTCTTCATTATTGTATTGTATTCCAAACATGTTATAGGTATCTTGAATAGGGGGAGGTGGTCGAGGGGTACGATTCCGTCGTATGTTTTCCTCAGAGAAGAGGTTGATATACTGTGTCGGAGGCAACGGTAAGCTCATAACTTGTGATTCCTGGTTGGCCATATTTAATTCCTTTCTTTTGACTTTAATTAATTTGAAAGAAGTTACTTAAACACACAAAAACACTTAATATCTTAACTACGCTTAAAACACGAGAAATGTTGAATCCAAATTTTCAACAAATATTATGTTCTACAAATAGACATCTTACCAAGGATGACACGGAACGAAACTTTATAATTTTTCTCTGACACGCGTTCCCTGATTAAGTTGGAAGCGATGGAGATCAGGGAACTTTGAACAGCTGATATCATAAAGGGCGTGATGCCAGAAATAAACCCGCTTTAAGTAATTGACAAAATCAGTGTGAAATAAAATTTCAAGGAGCGACACAGATTATATAGAGTTTTGAGCAATTATAGATTTTTAGCTAGTCTTTGCTATAAATGAGAAGTACTTGTATTTAATACGTTTTTCATAACATTTTATTACGAATTGCTTCTTCGTAATTTAATTTTTCATGTTTATGTATATTAGTAAATGTTATTGTATGAATTTTGAAAAATTTGAGTTATTTATATACGTACTCATCTAGTACTTATTTATAATATGTATGTACGTATTTAAGGTTGGATATGCGTCCTATAGGCCTACTGGAGGACCGAAATATCGCAATTACAAAATATCCAAAAGTTATTTTCAAAATACCCAATCTAGTTTTTTTGGCAGTGACATAATTTGCGAAGGTTATTAAAAATTTAGATTTTGACAGCTCTCTCATGAAACTAAGAGTTTCATATTGTAAAGGATTTTCTAAGTTAATCGTTCACGTTGAAACTCTACCCTGAGTTCGATCACTGGATTGTTCAATTAAAGTCACAATTTGATGGCTATACACTTTTCTTTATTTCTTATTTAATAACTTGACATTTTGTTACTCGCTATTCGAGCTTACTTATAATTCACTTGTACTTAACTTAGCAGCAATCTTATTTGAACTGTGTTTTGCTGCCACTCCGGCACCCCTTATATAGTAGATCGTCACCAACAGATCATCACTCGAACATTCTGGCAACTACGAGGTTCGCTATTAGGTTGATTCTGGCAGCTTATCGCCGATTCTGTTTTGCTCTGACATTCGAGTTCGCTACAATATCGCCAATCGAACATTTTGGCAACCACTAGTTTCGATGTCTGGTAGATTCTAGCAACTTATCGTCAATTCTGAAATTCATATTCGCCACACTGCCCTCCGCCTAAGTCTGATGGTCCCGATTAGACATGTTTGCGGTGCCATACGTTGCAAGCCGTTCTAAATGAACTACCTTCATTTTATTCCTAGGTCTTCCAATGGTCTGTATGCGATATACCACATCATTGAGTCGTTTGACAAATTGTTATGGTCCTTCCCAAATACACTGTATTTAGGAGATGAACTTTTCTTTCGTTCGGGTTATATACCAACACCCAATCTCCTTCAACAAAGCCTTCAGAGTTCATTGCCTTGTCGTATTTTGCTTTCACCTTATCACTCATGATTTGCGTGCGCTGTCTCACCATAGCATGTGTTTCTTTCATCTCGTCTTCTAGGGTACTATTGGTTTCCTTGGTATTCCTTCCACCACTGGTAATAATTCCGAACTTCAAATCAATCGGTAACCGAAGGTCATTTCCAAAAATTACCCTTGGTGGAGCCTGCCCAGTTATTTCGTGTATAGCAGACCGATGAGCCATCAGGAACAAGAAGTATTCCGATCTTTTTGATACTTGTGTACCACTTTCCTCAAATGTTCTTCTAAAGTTCGATTGAATCGTTCTATCATGCCATCGGATTGCGGTGTAAAGCAGTTGTACGTGTTTTTCGGATACCCAGTTTTTAGCACATCTCCCGAATTAGCGCTGATTCGAAATTCTTCCCTTGGTCAGAATGTAATTCTATGGGAACACCATATCTCGTTACCCAGTTGTTGATAAATACATCCGCTATTGTTTCAGCCTCTTGATTAGGAATCAGGTATACTTCTGACCATTTGCTGAAATAGTCCATGACTACCAAAACGTATTTGTTTCCTAATTTACTGGTGGGAAATGGACCACCTACATCCATGGCAATTCGCTCTACTGGCACCCATGAATTATACTGCCTCATCTGACCATGACTCTTGGATCTCGGTCCTTTGCACTCAATAAAACATTTGTTTTACCTTCTGCAAAGTTTCCGTGATTCCCATGTGCCCTCCAAATGGACCGTTGTGCAGCTCGTTGAGAATTTCGGGAATTCTTGCTTTTGGAATAATCATAAGAGCTCGGGAGCTTTGCCCATCTCCGCTTTCCCATATTCGATGCAAGCGTCCGGATACCAAATTTAAACTGTTCCACTGTGCCCAATATGCTTTTGCGATTGGACTTTCTGCAGCTATTTCTTCTCTCGTTGGACGTTTGTTCAGTTCCATTCCATGCATTACAAGTTTCGGATCTGGATCTTCCTGCTGACATTTTCGTAGTTCTCTCTGGTCCCAATCTTCTGTCGATGTCATTGTCATTAATCGGACATCTATAATGTCTTCTTTGGCTTCAGCTTTTGTGCAATTTTTACATTCCAAATTACAAGGACGACGGGACACCGCATCAGTATGTCCATGATTACTACCTTTTCGATGCTCTATAGAGAAGTCGTAACTTTGGATTCCCTGCGATGGGTTTGGTTTGAAAGCTGCTTGATCTTCCTCAACTTTGCGTTTGTGTTTCGTTGGATTATTGAACCTACTAGATTCTGTATTACAGTTGCGTGCAATATGACCGCTTTTCCGACAGTTAAAGCATTTTAGCACGTCCTCATTTTTCTTACGCGATTCTGTACAATTCTCCAATATTTTATCCAGTTTTTCAAGTAATCGATTTACCCAAGTGGGTTCTTCTATTTCTACTTGATTAGCTTTGAATGTGCGATTACTAAGCAGAGAAGCCGTTTCGTGTGTTAGAGCATTCGAGACGGTTCATGCAAACGTCAATTTCGGACCTGCTAACGCAGCATAGCATGTAGCCTCGTTTCGTATTCTATTAACGAAGCTCTGAATTTTTATGTCCTCAATGTATTCCACGGATTTGTGTGCATGAGCCAAGTGGGCTAATATCTCAATCTCCGTAGCAAATTCTTGCAGAGTCTCATTGGCTTTCTGGCGACGACTTTGTAACTCGATGTGGAAGATCTGCTTCCTGTGTTCACTACCGTAACGTCTCTCTACTGCGCCCATCAAAGTAAAATTCGTAACTACTCGATCCACAATTAGGAATGGTTTGTAAAATTTCTGCTGCAGACCCTTTTAGTGCAACGAATAATTCAGCGACTTTATCTTCAGCGTTCCAATTATTTTCAGCTGCGGTCTTTTCAAATTGAAGTTTAAAAATTTGGAACGGAATTGTGCCGTCAAAGGATGACGTGCCTCCTGCTCTTTTAATTGCGATGATACCTGCGATATTGCAGCCAATATCATGTTCACGTCCATAGCCTTTGTTGAATCTTGAGCATCTTCCCCTTCGTCCATCTTCGTTGTCGATTCCTCTAGTTCGGATTGAAAAACATATTTGTCCACATTAATGTTATCTGCTTCCATGACCTCTCGCAACCGTGATTGCAATTCGGATTTTATTCCATTTGTTGGCAAACCACGTTGCTCCAATTCCTTTTTTAGTTGTTGAATTTTCAGTTCATTAAACTTTGCCATTTCTAAAATTATCTCTTATGGGGCTTTATTTGACAATCCCACTTCTGACACCAATTGTAACGGATTTTCTAAATTAATCACTCACGTTGAAACTCTACCCTGAGTTCGATCACTGGACTGTACAAATAAAGTCACAGTTTAATGGCTTTACACTTCTCTTTATTTCCTACTTAACAACTTGACACTTTGTTACTCGCTGTTCGAGCTTACCTAAAATACACTTGTATTTAACTTAACAACACTCTTATTTTAACTGTGTCCTGCTGCTACTCCGGCAGCTCTTTTATAGTAGATCGTTACTAACGGATTGTCACTTGAACATTCTGGCGACTACTACTTCGCTTTCTGTCTGATTCTGGCAGCCTATCGCCAATTTTGTTTTCCTTTGACATTCGAGTTCGCTACAGTATCGCCAGTCGAACATTCTGGCAACCACTAGTTTCGATGTCTGGTAGATTCTGGCAAGTTGTCGTCAATTCTGGAATTCATATTCGCCACAATATCAAAGGTTTATTACTGTTTATACTCAGCTCTTGATATCTTTAAAGAAATTTAAGAAGTATGGCAATTTATGGCTTAGGATGTTTCACATGAGTAATAAAAATGTAATCAAGTTTAAAATGTAGTGGTTATTAAATTAATAGGTGTTGTTTAAAAAGGTATGCCTATTGATTCTGGAAAAGTTTTATATATTAATATTAAATTAATTATATATTAAAATGGTATTTGAGACGGAGAGAAGAATTCCTCCACAAAGATGTATGATTAAAAAGTATATTATCTACAAGTTTAAATGGTTAAATTATTGGCTATTATATTGGCTATTTCTTATACTCTCGCAACATGTTGCAACAAGATGTAATAATTTTGTTCCCCTAACGGTTGTTTGTAACACCTAAATCTAATCGAGATAGATATAGAGATATATTTATATAAATGATCAGGATGACGATACGAGTTTAATTCCGGATGACTGTCCAACCGTTTGTCCATACAAGCAATAACTTAAGTACAAATTAAGATATATAGATAAAACTTTCTACACTAGTTCCTTGCCACTCTGATGAAGTTAGTAATGTAGATGGACGGAATCCGACAATTGGATGCTGGGAATTGGCCGTTAAACGAAAAATTCTAAAATTCTATAACTAAGCCCCCCATTAAGATATAGAAATGGATTTTGGTAAAGTTAATCACAGTACGGAGAGGTATCCGTGGGTTGAAAATTTTTAAAAGTGGGTACGGCCCCACCCCTAATAGTTTTGATGTATGTACATATCTCCCAAACCACTAAAGCTATATCAACCAAACTTACCCTTACAAAGGTTATGTTGAAAACAAGTAAAAATGTAATAATTCACTAAATAAATATTATAACTAATAATATATAATATATACACATAATAAATTTCACAACCAAGATGGTGCTTAAAAGTTTCAAAGGAAGCGGTGTAAAAATTGGAGAATAGGCATTGCACCACCGACCTTCATATATATATACATACCACATATTACTGTGCAAAAATGGACAAAATCGGAATCCAACCACGCAAACCTCCTATGTATCACAATTTTATGATTCCATATCCATTCCATATCCAATCCATATGATTCTTTCACTTTACAGTATATAAATCAATTACTAATGAAAATATCGGAAGAAAACTCTGCAAAGGGAGTGCTTTAGAGTATAACATCTCACACCTAGAAATTGTTGAAATCGGAACATAACTTTCCAAGTCTCCAGATACCAAATGCCCAACCAACCGAACCCAGTGCCTATGGCTGACTTTTTACCGAAAATATTGGTCAATCTGTGAGACATATTTTTGAAATTCAGAACAACTCTTGGTCTGATAAACGTGTGCCCTTGGGTTAAAAATGACTAAAATCGGGCAAGTACTTCCACTAGCACCCATATACCTCATATAAAGATTTGAACATTTTGCCATATATATCTGTGAGGTATTTTAATGAAAGTCAGTCAGATTCTTAACCTAGTAATGATATGCCGTTATGCCAAAAATGCATACAATTATGGGATCAATACTACCCCAAGCCTCATGTACCTTATATAAGAATTTCAAATTTTCGGTATGCTGCTCTGCTCTCATATGCTATATATAATGGTTTTCGTTATTATAACAGACTTTATGCCGAATATGTCGGTAAATGTGTGAGTTATTTCATAAAGTTTGGTGGACACATATTCGCGAGTATATTTGTGTAATGCCATGGGCTGTTGCAATGAGTCTAGACCTTCCCCTATTTCCCCCTAGGAATTTCCGATTTTAAAGCTGACTTTAAACCGTTTATGTTGGTCAATATGTGTGATATTTTAATTAAATTAAGTGGACATGCTATCTTAAACATAATGGGGTTTAGCGCTGAATATGAATGGAATCATGGTCTAACCCTTATGTCCCAAGTAAAATTATTTCCGCTTCTCTGGTTGACCTTTTCCTAATAAAAGTTTAGCCTTTTTGGTTGAGTTTATATATTAATACTAACTATAATTATATATATACACTATACTACTATAATTTACTAACTTAAACTAAGTGAGTCTATGACCTATAACATAAGTTAGTAAGATATCAAATATGATTATAATCTAATCACAATTTCGTTGAATAATGAAAAAGGAAGGAAAAAGTCGAAAAAAAATCCAAAATAAAGTCTTCTTTAATCCTATATTTGCATTACAGTACACATTTCATTTCTGCAAATCAATATATTTTACACTTATTCACAAAAAAGAGCTTCAGTTTTTATTTGTAAATCTGACCCTAAGAAACTCGTGGAAACTTTAACGGAAATGTCTGGTAGCACTCGCGGGTAATTAAGGTGTGATTTAACCGATAGTTGACTTGCAGGGGAAATAGTCGATGATGTTCGTTAAGCGACTGAGCGAAAATGTTAGATGTGCGTAATAGCGTACTGTAATTTATTATATCTTAAAGTATATATTTATAAAATTTTGAAGTTCACATCGTTATGTTTCATAAATTAATAAAACGATTTGAGAGAAATGCTTCTACAATACGTGGTTTACTCATGATACACTCATGCATCTATCGTAAACTATTACAATCAGAATATAGTTTCATAACACGACAACCCTTAATGAAGGAAATTAATAGATGTGGGAGAAAAAGAAATTTGTGAAAGAGGAGATCAAAATAAGATTGGAGATAATAACCAAAATAAGTGTTTATTATGGGAGTTTGTAAAATATTAATATATTATAATAAATGAAAAGCAAACTGGTAACAAAATGATTGAATTAGGTAAGAATTGTTATTAGTGCGAATCCGCAACTAGAAAAATGAGAGCAGTAGCTAATATATTAATGTGTTTATGAGAATGTAGTTATATTTGTGAAGTTGTGCATAATAACAATATGTATCTATTAACAAAAAATATAAATAACTTTTTTGTGTAATTCATATGGGATAAATATGTGTAGATCACAGCAAGGCTCTTGATCATATTTTGCAAACAGCAAACAAACATCCGAATTCACGTATTTCTAAACTTATACACAGCGTTGAGGAGGAACGTTCTCAAAAAAATATTGTTCTTTTGCTCATTGAGTTAGCTGAACACGCGGAGTATGCCACCGACTTCAGCATATCTCTAAAATATGTGAGTTATTTCTGTTGCTCAAATTCCCTAGCTTATTCTCGTGTTCTCGTACATATTTATTAATAACGTTTATTTATTTTTTGTGTCTCACCTTGAAAGCAGTATTTAGATTTATTCGAGCAGTTAGGTATAGAACGTGAAATTGTTTTCAACGAAGCAGGCTTATTACTATTGAATTCTTCAAAAGTATATGCGAGGCGAGTAGATTTTGTACAAGAGTTGGTAGAGCGGCAAATACTGACCTTATCCAATGCGGATAAAGAAATTGTGGAAAACTGGTAAGTGTAAACAAATTATTATACAGATTGAAAAACATTTTGATTTTATTATTATTGTTTTACTTTGTCGAAACATTAACCGTTTTCGAATTTTTTTATTTTGAATCAGTTCTCATAAAAATCTTTTATTTAAATTAATAAATGGTATAATATATTTAATGGTTTGGAAAACAATTTTTATCTTATTTATACATCAAATATTGTTGAGGTGAAACGCTTCATGTTCCTACCGGTGATACAACAATATAAGCTTAAATATGGATAAAAAAATTTCTAAAAGATAAATTTGATCAAATTAAAATCACATTATTAAACAATTTTAGTGATGAAGGACAAAACAAGAAATCGGAGGAAAAGCCTAAACGCACTCGCAAACGCTTGATCGCAGCGGTTGAGGACCCCTTTGAAGTGAATTTAGTTCCAAGAAAATTTCGCAAACTAACCAATGAAAAGCGGTTTGTTAGTGGGGGGGGTCAAGAAAAACAAAAGATGGTCGCATCAAGATTCTATAACATAGATTCCGAACAGTATATACATCCAGCTGCATGGATTCATGCTAGTATTGTCGATCTGGAAAATGAGGAAGATATTGATTCGAAACGAAACTACAAGCTCTTTACATATCACGTGGAGCACCGTTATAACACGTTGGTGCCAGACATTAATTTTAGAATGCACTTCAAAGTAAAGGATTATATTGATGAAGAGGAAGAACGCCTGGAAAGAAATGATGATTCCAACAATAGTTCTGTAAATATTTTAAAAGACTGGCCCCCTCTTTCAGAGGAGTACGTTAAAAAATATTTAGACTTAGAAAATAAAGCTTTAGCTGTAGGAAAAGTCTTTCATACCTGTAAAAAGTTTAGAATAGATAATTCTTGTAAGGATCGTAATATAGTGATTTCTGCTGAGACAGTACAAATTCAGAATGTATCCAGTGAACCTAACATAGAGTGTAATCAATCAGCGCATAACACTGAAGAGTATAACTCTAGTTCCATGCAAAGTGAATCAGGTGTTGGTGATAGCATTGACGCATCAAACGTTGATATTAGTACAAAATCAAATGAAACTACTTTTACCATAAACACTGAGAATGATATAAGTGTTCCAAACTTAACAGACGAAAGTTCATGCTTTAATCAAACCCACACTTTGAATTCGACTGAAAAATCAATTTTAGAGTCAGATGTCGAATTTGAAAATATAACTGAGGCTTCAGCAATTGGTTTACTAAATCAACTGAACGATTCTAATTCAGCAAAAGATAGCATGGCAAAGGGAACTGAAAATGACACTTGTTTAGGTGAAAGCATAACGCTCGAAAGTCGAAAAGGGAATGATAACAGCATTGTAAATAATAACATCGATATTTTAGCTATGGAAAATACAGAATTTAATTCAAGGAATGTTAAGTCCACGACTGAAAATAAAGTTGGAAACGGTAAGAAGTTTTTATTCTTCAATTTGTAAACAGATCAATATTTTCAACATTTCTTAGACCAAAACGATATCAACCCGAATAAAATACGTGTTTACCTTCCACACCTAGACGATGAGGGCGTTTACTTTTCGGATTTGGATGACCAGGAGCACCGTATGTTATCGCCAAGAGTAGTTACTACTGATGTATTCCCTTGTATACCAAACAAAAAAAGTATAACTATTATAATTGATGATGAAATAAGGAGCCTTTTAAATATAGCAGACGATGAACCACCTCCTACATATACAATGCCTATTCAAGTACGACCTTCCACACCTCCTATAGATCTAAATATATTTAAATTTCATGAAAAACTACTTAGACGCCGAATATTATTTAAGCTTGGGCCCGAAATGGAACTTTTTCTTCAATCGGTAAGTATATTGTCCCCATGATTAAAATTTTTTATCTAATGCATTATTTATAGCGATCAATGAAAAAATTTAACTTCATTGAAGTAAATGAACAGAGACAATACCGACCAATGAAATTATTTAATGAATCCCAAGATGTCAACATTGATAAACCGACTACCGAAACTGGTATACTGCTACTGCTTTTATTTGTAAAGGTCTACTTTAATATTTTGAAAACGATTCCATATTTTAGACAATGACATATTTAGTGATGGTGAATATATGGAGGATTTTCTGGGGTTTACTGAGGAGGAACAGTTAAGTAAAAGTTTTCATCGATTGAGCAGAGATTCAGGTGTTGACGCAGACGTTCCATTATCAAAAATCGTGTTTGATGTGGAGACTCGTAAAAGTCTAAATAACATATCACAGTCTAAAGAACCAATATCTAAATATGAGGAAGCTGTTGATAATGAAAAATGCGAGAAGGACACTTTACAACATGAATTCGTAGAAGATACAACACATATCCCAGATAGTCAATATGGTTTAATTAAAGATATCACATGTCAAACGGAAATATCAACATCAGTAAGTGAAAATTCGTCCAATGAAATTATTTCTGATGTTGATATCTCAGCGAACAATGTTATTCAAAATGAGAATGAACCTAAAATTGATACTTTTACGAACTCGGCTTTCTTGGTTGAGGATATTATTTTATGCACAGAAAATGTTCAGGAAATTGAAAGTAGCAAGACGAAGGTACTTTGATAAATTAAACTAAAGTACATTAAGCTAATTTAATTTTTCGTTAGAATATCCAAAAATGGCATGAGTATTTGCAACCTATTTTATCAAAAGCACGGGATCGTCATCATTTCGATGTTTTTCAATTAGGGACGGAAATTATGAACGAATTGCAGAAGCCTGCATTTCCAAAAAAACATATAAAGGCCTCATCTATAACATTTCAAGATATGATGGTCAATAAGGATGAAAGTTATGTATCGCGCTATTTTCTATCGACTTTGTTACTGGTGAGTAGTTTTTTTTTTTCTCAGTGAATATGTTAATTTGTTATTTTTTTGTCAAAATCTAAATGAGTATTAATTTCCGCTTGTGATGTAATCGCAGCTAATTTGAAAAGTTATTGTCCGACCGCCTTTAGTTATGCAAAATTTAAAGAATACGCAATACTCGCATATTACACAGTATTTTTTATATTTTATTTGACTTAAAAATGTATAATGCCAGAAATTATTAATAAATATGAATAATTAATTCGGCCTGAATTTTGCTAGTATCCGAATTATTACAATACATATTACATATTTTACAATTTATACCTTTCTATAATATTTATTGATATCTGTGTTAATGTCGATTAAACACATCTACTCCCTTGAGGGCTGTACATTATTTGAGACGGAAATTTTAACGTCATTATTTATTCGGCGATGTTTATTATATCTTGGTGGTATGAATCTATTGCCGAAAATTATAGTACTTTGTGCGTTTATTATATGACTTTTTTTTTAGCATTCCATAAATTTTTTTAGTAGTTATTCAGGCAAAATTGCTAGGTTAATCAGTCATTCATTGAAAAACTATAATAACTTTTAAATCATTGTAAAAGTTTATTATTTCAATGGGAACTAAGTAAATATAAGCAATGATGCTTCTTCGCAGAACAGGCCAATGTCAAGGCTTAGTGCACATAAATAAAATATTTTATAATAAATTAACCAGGTCCAAATTCAGAGGGAATCTAAACGTTATTGCAAGCTAAAAATTAATTAGTGTGAAAGAGTTGAAGATTAGATAAAAAATATATGCGCATATAATAAACCATTAAGGAAGGGCTAAGTTCGGTTGTAACGAAAACTTATACTTACTCTTGCAATTTGCAAATATCAATGGCCCGTAAAAACATTCTTTCCTCTTAAGGAAATTTTTGCACAAAAAAAAAATACGAAATTTAATATATTGTTTATATGAGGAAAATGTCAACCAAAAGGACGTAAATCATTATATTAAAGATATGGGATATTATATGATATGAAAAGATATGGGGAAAGATATTAACACACATATATCGGAAACTATATTGGGTATATTGGGGCTAGGAGAAAGTGTGAGCAGATAACATTTACTTTTGGCATTAAACTAAAGTATGCTCGAGAAAATATTCCCATTCAATTTTGTTAAGATAACATAAATTTGACCGACATGTTGGGCCCAGAGTCCACTAAAATAACAATAATCTTTACATGTAGTATATGGTGGGCAAACTGTGGTATATTCAAGATTGTATGCTCATTTAATTTTGCTAAGATATCTTACATATTGACTCATTTACATGGTATAAAGCCAGCTGGAATTTTGAAAATTCTCATATTAAGTATTTGGGGGAGGAGAAGTATTGGCCAATTTTATAAATTTTTGGCATCATGACACATTATTACCAGGAAAAGACGTAATTTGATATCTCTCAGTAGTTTTCAATATAACCTTTGTATGGGAGATGGGCGTGGTTATCATCCGATTTCACAAATTTTCCCAGCGTATGAGGAGGTGTTTTGAACAAGTTTTGTTGATATAGCTTCAGTGGTTTGGGGGATATGTACATTAAACATATTAGCGGCGAGGCCCACTTTTTGAAAATTTTTTAACTACAAATGGCACTCTGCTGCGATTCGCTATACCAAATTACATGTTTCTATCTTAATTTCTTGCTTAGTTACAGCACTTTATAGATTTTCGATTAACGGCATGTTGTGGGAGTAGCTATTGTTTTATTCACAATACCTACTTCCTCTGAGGGCCAGGGAACATGTGCACCAAGTTTTATTAAGATATCTCAATTTTTACTCAATTTATCGCTTGCATGGGCATCAGGGACACGGACGAACAGACGGACGGGCAGACACTTATAGCACTTTGTAACTAAACTCCCAATTGAGATATAACACTGAAATTTGGCACAGGGAATCACAGTAAGGACAGCATCTGGGGGTAAAAAAAATTTTAAAAGTAGGAACAGCTCCTCCCTCTAATAATTTTAATATAAATATCTCACAAACCGTTAAAGCTAAAGCAACCAACCAAACATATGAACTATATCAACCGCAAAACGTCAAATATTGACCTTGTAAAAAAATGCTGTTAATCGAAAAAATATAAAGCGGTATAACTAGATGACAAATTAAGCTAGAATTTATTACAGACGATCACATTAGTGACGGACATCTGTGATTAAAATTCTTTTGAAAAGTGGGCGTGGACATGCCTTTGATGTGTTTAATGTGTATATATTATTCACATATCTCTAGCATTCCTTCATACGATGTGGAAATGGATGATTTCGGATAATACCCACGCCTCCCTCCACACAAAACTTTCATTCAAGACTACGAAAAGTGCGATATATCTGTTAAAAATTTTTCTTACAATAGCTTTGCATGTGAATAAGACAATGGGAATGGTACCGCCTACTTTAAAATGAAAACCCATATCTCAGCAACAACTCAACCAATTTGGACCAAATTTGATACACACATATACATACCAAATCCTAAATTCCTTAATTATACTGTTTGAAAATAGGCGAAATTGGACTACAACCACGCCTCCTTTCCATATAGCACAATATTCAATTCCATCATATTTTCTTTTAAAATTTTTTATAAATCAAGCACTAATGAATACAGAGTAATAAAACGTTGCACAAATAGTGTCACTAAGTGTACTTCTCCCATCTAAAGATGGTCGAAATCGGACTATACATTTTCAAGCACCATATACCGAATATGAGGACCTCTGACCGTTCCCACGGCAGTCGGATCTACGTAACCGGAACGGACCCGAATTTTTATCCAGCCAAGGACTGTCAACACGGCTGCATCCCTAAAATTGTTTGGGGAATGTTTTTGCCGCTACAACAACAACAGCAACCTCTGTACCTATAACTGACTTTATACTGAAAATATCGTTCAATCTGTAAATCTTAAAGAAATTAAGTCGGCATCTTTTAATGATAAATAGTGCTAATGACAATAGCCTGATGCTAAAAATGGATATAATCGGTTCACAACTTTCCCTAGCCCCACATGTTATTTAAACTTCGGGTGAAATTATACCGTATACATAGATCAATATGTAAGAGATCTTAACAAATTTAAGGGAACATATTTTCTTAGATAAACATTTAGCTCGTTGGAAAAAATTGATGAAATCGTTCCAAGAATTGCCTCGGCCCCATAGTCAGCAATTGATAAAATCGGTATATGTTCCCCTAACCGTCATATACCCAATATAATAGTTCCCGTCCTTCTGGTTGATTGTAATCGGTTAATAATTTCGGCTAATAACAAAGGATGATATAATATAAAGTTTTGCAGATGCCCGAAATTATTTCCACGCCTTAGTTGCTCACTTGAATCATTCATGAATTTGATAACTTTGTATAATGTTCTGAAGTGCGCTGGAAATCTGGCACCCATTTCATAGAAATGTTTTGATTAAGTAATAATTAAATGTATTGCAAAATTTTAATTAATACAAATTTGTAACCATTTATTGTTATTTCTCGTACATTACACAAATGAATCTTGACTTACAAATTACTTTTAATATTAATTGTTGTTCTTTAATCTTTATCTATTTTATATTGCAGGCAAATCAAAATAATATAAAAATCGATGTGTTTGAAAAATGTCCTGAAAAGCCTTCAGCATGGAGTGATATAAAATTAAATTTGTTGGACACAAAACGCCATACTGTAACCACTGAAGATAATATTGGAATAATTCACTCGAAAAAATCGAGCAAGAGTAACAACATTAACCAAAATTTAAAAGAATCTTCTGTTATATCTGAAGGACGATGTAATGCAAGGATGAACGAAAATGGCATAGATAACCATGAGATAGTGAAAGTTGATTTAAATATTGTCCGTCCCTTAAAACAAATTGAGAAATTGCCAAATATAAATGATGATTATGATTCTGGTATTTTCTCAGCTGAGGAGTGTTCGTCATGACCCCAGAATGACCCTGGTTCACCTTTACCGTCTACTGTGTAGCGATAAAGTTACTATTCCTTAGATTAATTCGAATACCATAAAGTGTTTGGTTCTTATTAATACTATAACAAAATATTTCCTTTTCCACAGTTTTTCTCAGAAATACTTCTTTACAATCTGCAATAAATTGTAAAGAAGTATCTCTGAGAATATGCAATAAATTTACAACTCAAATTTGAGTTTAAATGTATAATATATTGTGCATTAGTATAACAAATAATTACAGCATTCAAAATGCTTAAAATCTAACTTTCTGTAAATAATTTACTAATGATTTTTATTTGAAATGTTTTAACTATTTTATATACCTTTCATTTCCACAAATCAACCTTTGAAAGTATCCTTTTTTCTTTTTATGTCTCATTGAATGTTTTTTCTTTTTTATTTAATTATATTTGTTTGTGGGGCAATATTTTTAATTTGTTAAATGCACATTTAATATTCATACATGCATTAAAAACATTGTACCTGAATCCTCATTTGAGATTAGAATTGAGAGAGGTAGGGTTGGTAATAAGGCAAATAATTTTTATAAAAAGTGACCAACTAAATATTGATTATATTATATCAGACGAAATTGCACTTCAATATAATAACTATATAATTTTAATAAAAAATTAATGAAGCTCTAGAATACAATGATATAAATATTCTTTAGGCATACATATAAATTTATATATATATACATATATATATAAATAAGTTTTTGATATACACAAAATAGTTACAAAGTGCTATTGAGTTAATAAAACATATATGCACGATAAAATAGAAATTTGTCTCTAAAATAATAAGTGTTTTATTTTATGCAGTCCGTAGTTCGCAGTTCAGATCAGTGTTGTAATGTAGAACCAGTTTTCGTGGGAACGGTTTTTTTGGGGTCGTTTCTGTTGCCAGAATACTTTTACTAACTAATTCTATTACAATATGTGCTCATTCTGAGATTCGGATTACCTTCATTGTTTAATACTTTCATCTGACCACATTTATCAATCCTACAGTTACGACTGATAAAAGGCAACATCTACCTCTGATAAATATTGACAAAAAATAATGCATATAAGTAAGGTGTATATACAAAGGCTAGAAGAAAAATTATTTTCAAAACTACAAAACAATCTCATAGTTGATAGTTAATATGTATAAATGTAGTTTGTAATCTACAATGAGAAAAGAATTAATTAACAATACTGACAACCAATCTTTTCGTTAATTATAAAGTTCGAATTGCATTTTTTCAAATTAGTTACAAATACGTTTTTAAATAATTCTTGTGTTAATTTTTTTTATTTGACAAATTTTTTTATATATCTTTTGAATTACGCGCATTTCGCCATTATTGTTGACAAATTTGGTATATTAATATCATATTGGCACATATAAAGTTAATTGATAATGATGTAAATATGGGAAATCTCTTTTATTAAAAAATAGGTATTAAATATTTACACTTTAAAATAATTTAATTTTATACTACTCCGAATCACTGTCTGTTGAGGCTTTTTCTTCATCTTTTTTATCTTCAGTCTTATAATGGCGGTACTCTTTCTTCAATTCCCACATATTTTTATGTGGATTTTTCATATTATAATCACATACCTCCTTAAGGATTTCTTTAAGATAACCAATTGGCTGCTTAGTAATCTTTACCAAATCCTTAATATTATAGTACTGATGTTTTTCAAAAGCATTGAAAAGCATATCCATAACTGAATTTTTATCATCTCGAGCTTTTTTACCTTCTGCCTTCTTTCTCTCACGATACTCGATCTGTAATATAAGAAATATATAACTAGTGTACTCATTATAATTCTACCTAATATATTTATAATCAGTTTGTGTACATTGTGAGCGTGGTCTTTAACTGGCTTAAAGTTCTGCACTATTTTATCTATTGGTTGAACCTTGCGCTGAGGTACTGACGCCTTCCGTATAGATTCAAGTTTTAATTGCATATAACAATTATCTGCAATTGGGCGACATTCCAACTTCTGCACAATACGCCCTTCCATGTACAGTTTTTCAGCTTCACTAACAGAATGAGCTTCTTTATCCTTTCCATTACTCACACTATTTGACTCAGTTGGCATAACATGGGAAAACACACCTAATGTTTGTTTGGTCACAACTGATACATCTAATATGTGCTCTGTGGGAATTTTTTCCTCAGGATCCAAATTTACAACAGCTTGTGTTAGTGATAAAGAAACTTGCGCTTTTTGTCCTGGTGTCTTAGTAATTCGTAATTTTCCAACATCCATATTTGATGGGGCTTTTGACCATTTTTGTGCTATGTATTTTGGTACTTTAACCAACCATACACCCCTGCCAGCGTTTGACAAATCCAATTCTCTATCGTCTTTGGACATTTTGATGAAATTTCCTTATGTCTTATACTGTTAGAAATAATGATTTTGATACAATAATTCTTAACGATAAGTTTATATCGCTTAATGTATTATCTAAGTGAAAACAAAAACTGTATTCGAAAATTAAATTCATCAGCTGTTCTCCAGGTTTGCATTTAATGTATGACAAACATTTCAAAGTTACATTACTTTCTCATGCCATGTTCAGACAGGTAAATATTTGCGTGGTATGCGTAGCTAAGTTGGTTAGTTCGACCTACTGTTAAATTCTTGAATGAATTTCCCTTGGTATAACCTTTACGATTTCGTCGAATAACGATTATTGAAATTTTCCAACATTTTTAAATTAAATTTGTAAAATACAAGGAATATTGAATACAGACATGTAACTTCTCATCTTTGTGGAAAATATATTTAAAATATAATAAGAATCCAATCAATGATTCAAAATAAAAGAAACAGTTTTTCAGCTGTTGCAACATGTTCAATGTGTTTTTGATATGTCTCGTACTTACTGTACTACCCGTTTACACAAAACAACAGAAGTCAGTTTTTTAAAAAGGCACCCTATGATTTTGTCCGGCGAAGTTTATTCGTATAGAACTAGTCATGGCCCCACCGGCTGCAAGACAGCGATATAATGCAAATAAAGTGGATAATGAAGTTGTTCTTACAAAAAAACCACCTAAAAAACGTGATAAAAACAAAAGAAAAGAAACTAAAAAAAGGTATATAATTTTTTAAAAGTAACCTTTTTATATATATTTATATATATTCCATACAGCGCCAATAGATTAAAAATAGGGACTCCTGTGGTTGCAGATGCAAAGACTTCTATGATACCGAGCGTAGAGACTGCTTTTAAGACGTTAATTAGTGCTCGATTATGCAGTGCTATTTGGACATATATAGCTGATTGCGATGAGACGTTCAATTATTGGGAACCACTACATTACATCATCAATGGACATGGAATGCAAACCTGGGAATATAGTCCTGAGTTTGCTTTACGTTCGTATACATATCTATTAGTACAAGGAGTACCTGGCTGGATATATCAAAAATTATTTAACCCAAGCCCTATACTTATCTTTTACATGATACGATGTATGTTAGGATTTGGTTGTGCTGTTATGGAACGTTTTATGTACAAGTAAGATTAATTTGCTAATAAGTGGATCTTGAACATTAAAATTTTTTTTTAATTCTCAATACAGGTCTATATGTCAAGAATTCGGAATACATATAGGACGGTTATGGCTAATTTTTCAAATTTTTAGCGTAGGGATGTTTGTGTCTAGCACCGCATTGTTGCCGTCTTCTTTCTCAATGTATTTTGGGTGTGCAGCTCTTGCTGCTTGGTGGCAACTGAAGTATAGTCTTGCAATATTTTTTGTTGCCATTTCTACACTTCTTGGTTGGCCTTTTGGAAGTTTAATTGGTTTACCTTTAGCTGTAGATATACTTTTGAGAAAACGATTGTGGAAAACATTTTTAATATGGGGTGTCATTTCTGCAATAACCATCTGTATACCGATGGTTGTTATTGACAGTACCTATTACGGGAAATTAGTAATAGCCCCTATAAACCTATTGATTTATAACGTTTTCACTAACCATGGACCGAATATTTTTGGCACGGAACCATTGAAATATTATTTAATTAACGGATTTTTGAACTTTAACGTTGTCTGGGTAAGTAATTTGGAAAATTTACTTCGAAGTACCATAATATAATATAAAATAACTATATTTCAGCTGCTTTGTCTTGTTACTCCGATCGCGCTGGTAATTGACCACTTTGTAGTGCCGGCAAAACACAAATCAACACTTAATTTCCCACGATATTTGTCATTAGCTCCGCTTTATATATGGCTGTTGGTATTTTTCCCACAACCTCATAAAGAAGAACGTTTTCTTTTTCCAATTTATCCGATGGTAACATTATGTGGCGCAATTACTGTAGATGTATTTCAGCGTCTTTTTTTTCGCATGAAATCTTTGATAGCAAAGAGTACAATAGCAGCGGGGTCCCATTATTTGGATCACACAATGTTTATAGCTATTTCTGCAATGGTTTTAAGTACATTATTTAATTTGTCAAGAGTTTTTTCTTTGTATCGAAACTATCACGCATCGATGGATATCTTCATGGAATTAAATTCGTTTTCCATTTCACAAGAATATAGAGATGATAGAATATATAATGTGTGCATTGGAAAAGACTGGCATCGTTATCCCGGAAGCTTCTTTTTGCCACCGAAAAACTTCCGTTTACGCTTATTAAAATCAGAGTTTCGAGGGATGTTACCAGTTTACTATGCTGATGGTGAAAACGCCACACAAGTACTGCATTCGTATTTTAATGACAAGAATAAGGAAGACGAAAGGACTTATTTTAATTACAATAACTGCGATTTTCTAATCTATTTTGATGAAGGAAAATATACAGACCTAGAACCAAATTACTCTAAATTTACAAAGGATTGGACGATCTACAAAACTTTACCTTTTCTTATACAAGAGAATTCCCATAAACTCTTGAGAGCATTTTATATACCATTCCTTACAGATAGCTATACTACTTATGGAGATTTTAATTTATTAAAGCATAAAAGTCTACAGTAATTAATTGTTTACTTAATTATGTATGTATGTATGAAAATATACACATGTATTGAATTAATAACACATTTACGGATTCCAAAAAATTGTATAATATTTGACTAGCTGTGACATTTTTAAATAAATTAATTGCAGATATTGTCTGCGATTAAACTTTTGTAACTGAGTTTGGAGAACGCCGATTTAAAACAGTGGAGGTAAAACATCAAAATTAGGTTTTGACAAAGTGACACTGAAAATTGAGGATGTAACTTGCTAAACCATACAAAGATTATACTCTATAAGAGATAATTGGAACAGTAACACAAACCATGTTCATTGGTTAGAAATCAAAGATGTCATCGGCGTCATATTGAGGAAAGTTCGCATATGTGGTTCCGTAGCTTGCAGAACATACATTTTATATATTGAGGATTTAAACTGGATAAGTGGGAGTACATTACATCCAGAACGGAATTATTATGCAATGTAAATCTATCTCGTCACAGGGATAAACTGCGAATGAGGAATAGAGTTTGCCTAAAACACACCGCCTTCAGTGTACGTTATGTAAGAATCTGGATGTAGTTAGTATGATACTGTATATAATAATGTTTCATGTAAGTGTATACAAAGGGATTTCAGGTAAAACTTCCCAGCAGGTATTGCCTGTCTCTAGGCTGTACTCGTAAGCATCATTAGGAAATTTATTTTCAAGTTTCAATCTATTTCAAGTTAATTTCGGGTGTAACAGGATATCCGGAAACCGGATACAATCATATTTGGTATCTATGAACTTATAGCACAGGTCATAGCATCACGCACAATATTTTGCTTCATGTCCCAGATGTTTATATTAAAATCAACCATATTAACTGAAATGAGATCAAAGACCAATGTGGCTTAATTAAATATATTGGGTATATAACGAAAATGTTAACCAGAGAAACGGAAAGCATTATATTAGGAACATGGGGCTTAGACCACGGTCTACGCCGATTTCATTCATATTTAGCACGAAACCACGTTATGTTTAAGAAAACATTACCACTTAATTTCGCTAAAATATACATATTGATCAACATAAACGGTTTAAAGACAACTGGAAAGTTGTAAATCACTATATCGGGCATTTTTGAGCTAGGGGGAGGTCTGCACTGATACATTAACTCTTTTTATTACTCAAGTATACGAGGGGCCATGTTTCCACGCAATTTTGTGAAGGTAACGCGATGACCGACATATTGGGCATAATTCTGCTAGAATAACGAAAATTGATATAGTATATGGGAGCTGGGATAATTCGTTCACCGATTTCACACATTTTTGACATTAAACTGTGGTATACCCAATATTAATCTTATATTAGGTATATGGGTGCTAGGTGAAGTATTTACCCGATTTATCCATTTTAAGCAGATGGACGAACAGTTATCAGAAAGAGACGCTCTCTGAATTTCATAGGGATGATACTCATATATTGACCGAAATACTCGTATATGGTATAAATTCTACCGGAAGGTTGAAAATCCATATATTAGGTATATGGGGGGGTAGGGGACGTATTAACTCGATTTTCCCACTTTTGACACAAGGGCACATTATTATCATATAAAGATAATCCTCGAATTTCATTACGATTTCTGATAGATTTACCGATATTTTCGTTAAAAAGTTAGATAGAGGCATTCAGTTCTATATATTCCGTATCTGATGGCTTAAAAAGTTAATTGCTGCTTTTGAATAATTTTACGTATGAGATGACGTGCTTTTTTATCTACTTTAAAGTGAAAGGATCAGATGACATTTAAAATTGTGTTTTAGGCGTGGGTTTTAAACGATTTCGGCCATTTTCACAATGTAACGTAAGAATGCAAATATATGGTTACATACCAATTTTTGTTAATAACGGGGTTTTTGAGATATAGGATTTCACCTAAATACGGGCGGTGCCAATCCTATCACCAAAATTTTTACACGGATTCCTATGCAACCCTTTCGTATCATAGTTGCTGTAAGATTTAATGTTTTTGATGTGTTAACGTACTTTTAGTAGTTTTCAACATAACCTTTGTAAGGGAGGTGGGCATGGTTGTTATCCGATTTCATTCATTTTCCCGGTATATGAGGGGATGCTAGAAAAACTTACTCGGAGCAAGTTTAATTGATATAGCTGTAACCATTTCTGAGATATGCAAATTAAACCTATTTGGGGGCGGTGCCACGCCACGCCCACAATTTGCCATTAATCGAAAACAGATAAAGTGCTATAAGTAAGCAGCAAATTAAGATATAAACGTATCATTTGGTGTGGAGGATCCTAGTGGGGTGGGGCATCTGGGGGCAAAAATTTTTCTAAAAGTGGGAATGGCCCCGCCCCTCAATAGGTTTAATATATATATCTCGGAAACCGTTAAAGCTATATCAATTACACTTGCTTCGACAAAGTTTTTCTAGCATCACTTCATATACTGAGAAAATGAGTGATTTCGGATAATAACCACGCCCACCTCCCATACAAAAGTTAAGTTGAAAGCTACTTAAGGTGCGATTACTCGCTGAAGGAAAACGTTAAAAACACTAAATCTTGCAGCAAATATGATACGGAAGGGTTGCATAGGAATCCGTCTAAAGTTTTGATGATGCGCGTGGTACCGCCCACTTTCAGGAGAAATCCCATATCTCAAGAACCTCTGAACCGATTTCAACAAAATTTGGCATATGACATTATATTTGCTTTCTTATGTCACGCTGTGAAAATGGAAGAAATCGGATAAAAACCACGCCTACTTCTCATATAATACAATTTTAAGTTTCATCTGACCCTTTCACTTTAAAGTAGATAAATCGAGCAGCAATTAAGATGTGAAAATCAAACTTTGTACGAATAGTGATTTTAAGACATGCCATCTCATGCGTCAAAATAGACGAAATCGGATCATAACTTTTCAAGCCACCAGCTACCAAATATTAGGACCTCAGTGCCCCTATCTGACTTTTTATCGAAAATATCGGTAAGTCTGTAAGATATTGTAGAGAAATTGGAGGATTATCTTTCCATGATAATATTCTACTCTGGTATCAAAAATGGTGAGAATGGCCCCCATATACCTAATATACGGATTTTTAACCTTCCTGTAGACTTTACAACATATATAACGGTCATTATATGAGTTATCTCTTTGAAATTTAGAGAGCGTCGCTTTCTTATAACAGTGTGTCCATGTCCATTAAAATGGATAAAATCGCGTGAGCCCTTCCCCTAGCCCCCATCTACCTAATATACGGATTTTCAATCTCTGGGTAGACTTTATACCATATATTTCGGTCAATATGTAAGATATCTTAGCAAAATTAAGTGAACGTGTAATATCGTATGAGTGGGTTACCTTCACAAAATTGCGTGAAAACATGTTCCCTAATATACTTGAATAATGAAAAAAATTAATGTGATCAGTGCAGATCTTCCTCTATTCCAAAAATGCCCGATATAAGAATTCCCGACTTTTCACCTGACTTTAAACCGTTTATGTTGGTCAATATATGTGATATTTTAATGAAATTAAGTGGTTTTCTTAAACACAATGTGATTTCGCGCTAAATATGAAAGAAATCGGTTTAGACCTTTGTTTTCCTGTTTTCCTTTCCCCATGTATCTAATATATTTATTAAACCACTTTGGTTGACTTTATATCGAATATATCTAGTTTGAGTTAATTTGGTAGATTTTAATATAAATATCTCTGACGCGAAGCAAAATATAGCAACGAAAGTACATGAGTCTATGGCATGTAATATAAGTTAATATGATACCAAATATGATTGTAATCCATTGACAATTTCTTCGAATAATGAATGTTGAATTCTTCTGCAACATTTTTTAATATAAAGTTATGTCAGCACCGGAAAACATTTCCCCGCCTCTGATCCTTGCACATTGCGAGAGTATAAAATGTTCGTTTACACCTGAACTTAGCCCTTTCTTACTTGTTTTGTTATGCTTTTGTTGATGTTGTTGCCATGCACGGACTTGGTGACGCACCTTCAGCAATTTTTGGGCATTCATCGGCTGCGTGATTGAAATGAAGGCGATCCTGGCTTCTTTTATGATTTTATTCATTATCACAGTGTTGACCTTTCTTCTTTTTAAGATGATTGCTCCGATTATAGTGACAACGAATAGGAGCAAGGGAAGTGTGCAACCTGATTATAACGAATGGGTGTTAATGAGGTTATGAGGCTTGTTGTGTAATTGAGGTTAAATATGGGAGTGACAACAAATCAATATGTCAGGGGAAATTTACGCTTTGTGTATGCGCAGCTTTAGGGTGTGATGGAGCCAATCTGTAATAGCTGAAATAAGTAGTGGTGTTTAATGTAATCTCGCCATCAAACGTTACGAGAAGGATTCCTTTCGTTAACTCGGTCAAATTCGTGGAATAGAATAGAATAAAAACGAGATTTGGCACTGCGGCCTATGGTCTTCCACAAAGACTAACATAGCCCCAGCAGTCTGATAAATTCGAGGATCTTGTTACGCTATATTGTGGTAATGCCCGCCCTACTCAGATATATGGAATCAAGGGCCTTATTTCTGCGTCTGCAGATCGCTACACAACCGAGAAGCAGGTTTTCTTGCACCCGGTGCGCAGACGCATCGAGTTGAAACTCAACTGAAGTCAGTGAGGCGTTCGGTGCTAACGGGACTGCTTCATAAGAAACTGATTCCTGGGTTACAACCCCTGGACTTTCTTGCCAGGTGTTTGCATATCATTTACGGCATGGCTCCATGGCAGGGGAAACAGTACACTACCTTGGGGACAGCTCTTCGTAGGACCGAAACGAATTTTCCTATCCCCTATAAAGGTCTCAGCTATCCTAGTACGAATTAGAACTTCTATCCAACTTCGTATTTTAACTGCAATATTCCTCCTCTCTAAAGCTTTTATTACACTTGCGTGGACACATTGTCAAAAGCACCTTCAATGTCTAAGAAGGCGCAGATAACCACCTCTCCGTTAACTTTGGATTTTCGAGGAAGAGAGCGGTATTACTGGACCTAATTACGCATGCTGATTAGCATGTAGAGGCGTGAACCTCAACTACTTGGATCAGCATACAAGGATAAGAATAAAGGAAGTGAGACTAATCGGCCTAAAAGATTTTGCCAGTGAATAGCCCTTCGTTCCCACTTTGGGTATGAAAATTACTCAAGCAATCCTATCGATTCGGGGATGTACACCAGCGTAAGGTTGTATCTCATCAGCTTGTTGGTCGTATAGATCCCATAAGGTAAACTGGTTGTCATTACCTTGTCTGTCATCCTTCTGGCCAGAGCCTCAAGGAACGTAGCCGCCTTTGGAGCTGAGCAAAATTTAAAACAAAATTCCCTAAAATTATTCTTTTAGCGGACCTAATTTCCTTGTTGTAGGATCATATGTTAAGATTGTATTCCTTTCCGCTAGCGGTTCACTAACTTTGTTGAAGTGTTTACGGACCGATTTCCTCAATTCGGAGAGTTTATTGGACCACAAAGTAGATTTTTGTCTCTTGGTGATTGTTTGCAAAGTACAGCTGTAGTGGTACGCTTCTATAATGTACAGGTTTCTCGCAAAAAATCTACTCTGCAGCGCAGAAGCCGTCACACTGCCACCTAGCTGATCCACTCTACTATATTTAGCCTTGGAGTATTTACAAAAACATCCCAATTTGTGTTCTTGTGGATGCGTATCGGCGAGGTGTTCACGACCTCAACTCCCAGGGTGAACTGTATGATACTGTGATCTGACATGCAGGGCTCTGATGAAATCATAAATTGCGAGGTCAGCCAACCGCAAGCTCGTAATTTCGAGTTACGTCAAGGACTTCCCCTCTACTGCTGGTGACGAACGCGGGTTCACACCCTACTTTCTCCAAACTTGGATTACTACTTATAACGAATGAAGATACTCACCCCTCGTATTTCAATTCGAGCTGCCCCATTCACGACCCAGAATTAGAGCGAGTTTGTTCCTCCTGCAATATTCCACCAGGTTATTTACTACCATGGAGGGCATCGAGGATGTCTCTCCTGGGAAATATGCCGTGGCAAGGGCGATCCAAACTTTCTTTGGGATCTTTCTTTTCTTTCTTTCTTTAATTTTAGCGGCGACTACACCTGAATACTTGATTTTCCTAAACACTAGCAGTTGCTGAACGTGAACAACCACGTGACTCTAAAGCTTTTTGTGTAATGTTACTCCAAATTTGTTCTTTTATTATTGTTGTCATGAGCAATCTTGCAGATGCATTGTCAGTAATTTAGCGGGAATATTCACCGGATATGCAATTACTGATGCTAATTTTTCCTGTTTTTTTGTACCCTCGCAACATGTTGCTACAGAGTTATTAGTTTTGTTCACGTAACGGTTGTTTGTAACACCTAGAACTAAACGAGTTAGATATAGGCATATACATATATAAATGATCAGAATGAAAAGACCAGTTGAAATCCGAGTGACTGTCTGTCCGTCCGTTCGTCCGTCCGTGCAAGCGATAACTTGAGTAAAAATTAAGATTTTTTGATGAAACTTAGTACACGTGTTCTTTGTCACCGTAAGACGGTTGGGATTGCAGATGGGCGTAATTGGACATCTGCCACGCCTACAAAATGCGATTAATCGAAAACAGATAAAGTACTACAACTAACCAGAAAATTAAGACATAAACGTATCATTTGGTGTAGAGGATCCTAGTAGGGTGGGGCATCTGTGGGAAAACATTTTTGTAAAAGTGGGCATGGCCACCCCCCTAGGTTTAATATATATCTCTCGGAAACCGTTAAAGCTATATCAATCAAACTTACTCCCAGTAAGTTTCTTAGCATCTCCTCATATACTGAGAAAATGAGTGAATTGGATTATAAGCACACCCACTTCTCATACAAAAGTTATGTTGAAAACTACTAAAAGTGCGATAACTCGCTGAAGGAATACGTTAGATACATTAAATCTTGAAGCGAATATGATACGGACAGGTTGCGTAGGAATCTGTATAAAGTTTTGATGATGCGCGTGGCACCGCCCACTTTTAGGAGAAATCCCATATCTGAAGAACCCCTTAACCGATTTCAACAAAATGTGGCATATGACATTATATTTGCATTCTTATGTCACGCTGTGAAAATGGACGAAATCGGATAAAAATCATGCTTACTTCTCATATATCACAATTATAAATTCCATGTGATCCTTTCACTTTAAAGTAGATAAATCGAGCAGCAATTAAGATATGAAAATCAAACTTTGTACAAATAGTGCTTTCAGGATATGTCATCTTATGCGTCCATATTCTAATGAAATCGGAGGATTATCTTTCCATGATAATAATGTGCTCTTGTGTCAAAAATGGGGCAAATCGAGTAAATACTTCCCATAGCCCCCATATACCTAATATAAGGATTTTCAACCTTCCTGTAGACTTTATACCATATATAACGGTCAATATATGAGTTATCTCTTTGAAATTTAGAGAGTGCCTCTTTCTGATAACAGTGCGTCCATGTGCTTCAAATGGATAAAATCGGGTAAGCCCTTCCCCTAGCCCCTATGTACCTAATAAACGGATTTTCAACCTCTGGGTAGACTTTATACCGTATATTTCGGTCAACATGTTAGATACCTTAGCAAACTTAAGTGAACGTGGAATATCGGATATGCCATAGTTTACTGCCGGGGGTGTGTGAAATTGATGAACCAATTATCCCAGCTCCCATATACTATAATGATTTTCGTTATTCCAGCAGACTTTATGCCCAATATGTCGGTCAATGTGTGAGTTACCTTCATAAAATTGCGTGAAAATGTGATGTGTGAGTTAATGTGAGCAGTGCAGATCTTCCTCTATCCCAAAAAATGCCCGATATAAGAATTCCCGACTTTCCACCAGACTTTAAACTGTTTATGTTGGTCAACATGTGTGATATTTTAATGAAATTAAGTTGTATGTTTTCTTAAACACAATGTGATTTCGTGCTAAATATGAAAGAAATCGGTCTAGACCATGATCTAAGCCGCTTATTCCTAATATAATGATTTCCTTTTCTCTGGTTGACTTGTTCCTCATGTATCTAATATATTCAATTAAGCCACTTTGGTTGAGTTTATATTGCATATATCATTTTTGAGTTAATTTCGTAGATTTTAATATAAATATCTCGGACACGAAGCAAAATATAGCAACGAAAGTACATGAGTCTATGGCCCTTATATAAGTTAATAAGATACCAAATATGATTGCAATCCATTGACAATTTCTTCGAATAATGAATGTTGAATTCTTCGGCAAAATTTTTTAATATAAAATTATGCCAGCACCTGAAAACATTTCCCCGCCTCTGATCCTTGCACATTGTGAGAGTATAAAATGTTCGGTTACACCCGAACTTAGCCCTTCCTTACTTGTTTTGTTATGCTGTTGTTGATGTTATTGTCATGCGTCGACTTGGTAACGCATCTTCAGAAATTTGTTGCATTCACCGGTTGCGTGATTACTAGTGTTAACTTATATAACCATGTCGCTAATTTTGACAATCGGACAGTCGGCTCTACGTAACCGGAACGGACCCTGATTTTTATATGGCCAAGGACTGTCTAAACGCCAGCATTCCTCAAAAATGTTTGGGGAATTTTTTTGCCGCTACAACAACTAAAACTATGGTATTGATCATATACTCAACCAAAATAGTGAAATATTATATATTGCATATATGGGGGTTAAGCAGAGGGGCGAAATTCATTGTACTATGGGTATGGGGATTAGATAAAGTCGACCGGATTGTCGGAAATATTTATACCTTTGACATCAAACTAAAGTATGGTCGAGAATATTTTTCCGTTTTTATTTTTTGTTTTCTTTACGATTAAGATTACTCACAAATTGATCTATCTATTCGAGATAAAGTCCTCTAGAACAGTGAAAATCAAATGTATAAATAAATCAAACTATAGTATATCCAAGATTATAACTTCACTTTATTTGGATAAGATGTCTTACATATTGACCGATATATACGGTATAAATCCAATCGGAAGTTTGAAGATCCTTAAATTAGATGTATGGGGGCTAGGAGAAGTACTCACAAGGTTTTATCTAACTCATATATTGACCCATATGCCATATATGGGGGCCATTTATATACATATATGGACTTAGTGGACATACTGACCAGATTTTATCTATTTGTAGCACGAGGGTACATTATTATCAGGAAAGGATAACCCCTTAATATCATTAAGATATCACACAGATTGCCCAAAATTTTTGGTAAAAAGTCAGCCATAAGCACTGAAATCCTTATATTAGGTATCAGGGGCTTGAAAAGTTGTGTTCAGATTTACGTATTTTGACTAAGAGAAAAATGTGCTCACCTAATATTAACGGAGATAGATATAGAGAAGAATATACCAAAGTGAACAGGATGACGAGACGAGTTGAATTCCGAATGTCCGTCTGACCGTCTGTTCGTTCGTCTGTGCAAGCGATACCTCGAGTAAAAATTGAGATATCTTGATTAAACTTGGTACACATGCTCCTTGGGACTCTTAGGAGGTTGGTGTTGCAGATGGGCGAAATCGAAATATTGTATTGTTGTAAACCAATTTCAACTAAAATGTGGTGTATAACATTATTCTGATATTTTTATGTTATGTTCTGTAAATGGAATTAGAATACAACGACGCCCAAATTTCCTGATACCATAATTTTAAATTCCCTCTTATTCTTTCACTTTACAGAATATCAATCAAACACCAATGAAGAGTTAAAGCTTTTATGTCGGTTAAAGCTTTGCACAAAGAGTGCCTTGAGGGCATGCCATCTAAAAATTGTCGAAATCAGACTATAACTTCTCAAGTCTTCAAATACCGAATATTTGGACTTCAGTGGTTGTGACAGACTTTTACCGAAAATATCGATCAATCTGTGAGATTTATTGTTGGAATTAAAAGAAAATTATATTCTGGTGTGCCCATGTGTCAAATATATGTTAAATACACTTTATATATATATAAATACTTTCAGTAACCTTTATATACCCAATTTTTCGGTATATACCTTTTGAATTTCCAGTTGTCTTTATACCGCATACATCCGTCAATATGTTAGATAGCTTAAGGAAATTCAGGAGCATCTTTCTTTGAAAATAGTGTGTCCATATACCACATAAGGATAAACTTGTCCTTATCCTTGTACCACATATGGATAATAAAAACATATACCTATTATAAAAATTTCCAAACATCCGGTTGACTTTATATTAGTCAATAACTGGAATTAAGTGAACGTATAATCTTGGATACTCTATAGTTTGGTAGCGAAAATTTGTGAAACCGGTCCACGAATTACGCCAGCATACATACATTACATACTAGCTGTAATGATTTATTCCAGTAGACTTTATGCCGAATAAATCGGTCAAATTGTGAATTATCATAATAAGATAAGATAAATTGCGAGAATATAAAATGTTCAGCTACACCTGAATTTAGCCCTTCCCCACTTGTTTTAACTTATAAACAATACGCAACTCACAAATTTAAACACCCACTACTCACGAAATTTGTGCCAGACCAGGCTTAGCCTCGACAATAATTTTTCCCATAGAAGAAATTCTGGGAATATCAGTAAACAAGATAGTACGCGCTTGTTTTTGTTGCTAAATTCAAAAGTTAAATTTTTACAGCTGTACGTGAACGCTGAAACTCGATTAACTTAGCCGAGATTTTGTATACTGTCTATTGCAATGAATGGATCTGATAGAATTTAGTCCCTTATTGTGCAAGGCTACTGGTATATAGTTGCCGGTTTATTCGCAAGATTCTCCATTGCATGTGGCTCAGTATATTCAAAAACACAGATAAAAACTCTTAGTTTATATTTTTGAAGAGTACTTTTTAAGGAAAAACAATGACGTTCATTGAAATTTAAAATAGTTGTGTTTAGTGGATTTGAATTGATTTGTACGGTCGTTGACAATTTTAAAGGATTTGTGCAATTATATTAATATATCAATAGACATTTTAAATTCTTTAAAAACATTTTATTTCACAACAATTCAACTGGAAGCGTTTGTAAAAAATTAAAATAATAAAATATACATATTTTTTTTAAAAGTTGTTACTTTTTAATAAGTAACAAGGAATCGTAATTTCTTAGAATAGAGTATTGTGTTTTACCTGTCAACAAAGCGTAAAAGCTCTGAAAAATGGTGAGCCCAGTTTTTCTAAGTGTACCATCTAAATTCAAAGCTGTTATTCGCCCGTTTCCTAAGCATCGCAATAGTTTTGCATTTTATATTATTATAGATTCTTGTCAAAATAGTCCTCTTAAAAATAAGTAGTTTGTATAAAGCGTTCGCCAACTATAATATTAAGGTATAATAAGACACAGCAAGGAAAAGTACATTCATTACATTAACCTCATCCAAATTAAAATTTTCACTTCTTCTGCGCCATTTCGAAATATATAGAATTCGACATACGAGTATAAGCAAATCGACTTGTAATGTCTGACGGCATCTTTATATTTAATTTTGCACATCCAATTCTGCGTCTCTTAATGAATCAATGACAATGGTTTGCTTTTCGACAGTTTACTGGAACTGATCTATACATTGTTATATATTATTTGAAGTTGTTCTTAAACCAACTGCAGCGACTTATTTAAAAATAGTATAACATGAAAGGACTAACCATTAAGGACTAGGAGATAATTAAAGGAAATTTACTAAACATATAGTAAATAGTGCAAAATAAATAATTACGAATTGTCCAGTTTTTTTCATAAAAAGACATTTCTATTAAGAAATTTAGCTCATTTGGAAAACTTATTTTGAAATTTAAACTTAGTATAGAGGTTCAGAGTAATGAGTGGCATTTGTTTTTACTCTTTTTTTCTAAAGAAAGTAACAAGTTCGGAAGACTAAAAAGCCGGTTTTTCGTTTTACTCCATGTATAATTGCAACCATGAGAATTTCTTAAGTAATAATGGAAGACTAGTAATATTCCTCCATACTCTCTTAATACTTTAAAATAAAATTTTCAATTCGTATGTGATAATTTTTTCCTATATCTGCTTCTGCTTTGCCAATTAAGTATTCGAGTTTCTTATAATTGCGACACGTACTGTGTCCACATGAGTATTTATAAGTTAAACATGCGTTCAGACTATTTAGTAACGAAGATTACTAAGGTGGTACAGGACATCCATTTTAATTGTAGAAACATCAATAAACATACTAATAAACAAGTATGAAAAGGCTAAGCTCGGGTGTATTCGAACATTTTATACTCTCGCAATGTGGCAATGTGCAAGGATCACAGGCGGGGAAATGTTTTCCGGTGCTGACATAACTTTATATTAAAAAATGTTGCAGAAGAATTCAACATTCATTATTCGAAGAAATTGTCAATGGATTGCAATCATATTTGGTATCTTATTAACTTATATAAGGGCCATAGACTCATGTACTTTCGTTGCTATATTTTGCTTCGTGTCCGAGATATTTATATTAAAATCTACCAAATTAACTCAAAAATGATATATGCAATATAAACTCAACCAAAGTGGCTTAATTGAATATATTAGATACATGAGGAACAAGTCAACCAGAGAAAAGGAAATCATTATATTAGGAATAAGCGGCTTAGACCATGGTCTAGACCGATTTCATTCATATTTAGTGTGAAACAACATTACGTTTAAGTAATATAACATAAGTGGATATTAATTTTAACTTCATTAAAATCTCATACATATTGACCTACATAAACATATGTTACCGTATAAAGCCAAACGGATGTTTGAAGCTTTTATGTTAGGTATAGTGGGTATAGTATTTACCCGATTTTATCGATTTTAAGCACGCGGACACGCAGTTATCAGAAAGAAAAGCTCTCTGAGTTTCACAGAGATGACATACATATTGATCGGTATATATGGTATCAAACCTACCGGAAGTTTGAGAATCCTTATATTAGGTATATAAGGACTAGGTAAGTATTTATCAGTATTTTTGATACAAGTGCACATTATTAGATAGTCCTTGATTTTCATTAAGATAAGTCACAGATTGACCGATAGTTTCGGTAACAGTTCAGGCATGGACACTGTGGTCCACATATTCGGTATCTAGGGGGTTTGAAAGCTACTTTCCCATTTCCACCATTTTCGAGCAGGATATTGCATCCCTTGAGGTCACTATTTGTGCAAATTTTTATTCCAATATCTTCATTGGTAATTGATTTGTATACTGTAAAGTGAAAGAATCACATGGAATTTAGAATTGTGATATATGGGAAGTAAGCATGGTTATAATCCGATTTCGCCCACTTTAGCGTTCATCATAAGAATAATTATAAAATGTTATGTACCAAGTTAAGTTCGAGCTGGTTTAGTAGTTCCTGTGATATAGGATTTCACCTAAATGTGGGCCACTAAAATGGCCACTGCCATTGTCCAATTTTTATACCAACTCCTTTGAAGACCTCAAATTCCATCTTCGCTTTGAAATTCTGAGGTGTTTTCTGAGAAAATCTGAGGTGTTTCTTCGGCGATTTAACACACTTTTATTAGTTTTCAACATAACCCTTGTATGGGTGTGGTCATTATCCAGTGTAATAGGAAGTGCTAGAAAGTTTTGAAAGATTGTTCTGAGAAAGTTTGCTTGATATAGCTTTAGTGGTTTGGGAGATATGTACATTAAACATATTAGTGGGTGGAGCCATACCCACTTTTTAAAAATTTTCAAATCACAGATGCCCTCCTTACTGAAATTTCCTGTATCAAGGTACAGGTTTCTATCTTGGTTTGTTGCTTAGTTATAGCACTTTATAGGTTTTCGCTTATCTGAATTTGTGGGCATGGCAGTAGTCCGATTACGCCTATCTGTAATACCTACCTTCAACCTACGCTGTCAAGGAATAAGTGTACCAAGTTTCATGAAGATATCTTAATTTTTACTTAAGTTATTCCTTGCGCGAATGGACGGACAGACAGTCACCCGGAATTCAACTCGTCTTGTCATCCTGATCATTTATATATTGTGTATATAACTCTATATCTATGTCAATTAATTCTAGATGTTACAAACAAACGTTAGGTTAACAAAACTATTATACTTTGTTGCAACATGCTGCGAGAGTATAATGATCAGGATGGCAAGACGATTGAACGCCGGATGACTGTCCGTTGTCCGTGCAAGCGATAACTTAAAATTTTGATATCTTGATGAAAATTGGTACACGTATTCCTTGGCACTCTGAAAAGCTATCTACTTATTGCCACGCCCACAAACCATTAAAGTATCATAATTAAGCCATAAATTAAGATAAGAAACTATTTAGTACATAAAATTGCATTAAGAAAGGCAAATATCTTTAAAAATTGGAAATGGACACATCGCCAATGGGTTTAGTGTATATATCTCACAAACCATTAAAGCAACATTAACCAAACTTGCTAAGGACATAATTTTCTAACATTTTATGATAACCACGCGCTTCACATGTAACGGCTATATTGAAAACTACTAAAATTGCAATAATTCGCAAAATAAATTCGTCAGAAGCATTAAATCTCACAATCAAGACGCTACCTAATGGCTTCATAGGAATCGATATAAAACAATGGGTGTGGCACCCTCTACCTTTAGGTAATACTCTATCTCAGCAACTATTATACCAACTTCAATTAATTTTGGTTCATAACATTATCCTGATATTTCTTTCTTATATTCTGAAAATTGCCGAAATTGGAATACAACTATGCCTACTTTCCATATATCACAATTTAAAATTCTCTCTTATTCTTTCAATTTGCAAAATATAAACAAACACCAAAGAAGATAGCAGTGTAAAACTTTGCACAAATAAAGAGATTACGTCTAACGTTTAAAACTCGCCGAATTTGGACTATAACTTCTCAAGTCCTCAGATACCGAATATTTGAACCTCATTGCCTATGACTGATTTTTTTTACCGAAAGTATCGATCAATCTGTGAGGTATGTTATTTACATTTGAATAAAATCATTTCCTGATGATAATGTGACTTTGTGTCAAAAATAGACAAAATCGGGTCAGTACTTTCCATAACCCCCATATACCTAATACAGAGATTTTCGAACTTCCGGTTAATTAATACCGTATATATTTGTCAATTTGTGAAGCCTTTTAATGGAATTCAGACAACTTATTTTCCTGGTAACTATGAGTTCTTGTTTAACATAAAGTTTTGCCAACACCTGAAAGTACTGCCTCGGCCTTAATCCTTGCAAATTCCGAGAGTATAAAATATTCGTTCACAGCCGAACTGAGCTTTACTTTCCTTACTTTTTTATTGTAAAGTCTTGCCAACACCTGAAGGTATTGTCCCGCCTTTGATCCTTGTAAATTGCAAGACTACGAAATGTTCGATTACAACCGAAATTAGTTCCTTACTTCCGCTTCCTTACTTGTTATTTGTAGTAATATTGCGGGCATAGTAGATTTTATGATATTGCTTAATATAAAATCGAACGTCAAGACCCCAATAACTTGGTCAGAATAAAGCACTTATCTTATGCCGCCTTAAACTACTTTAAATAAAATATTGATACATATTTTAACTAATGCATGTAATAATATTAATACCGGAGAATAATCGCATTGCGACTATTTACAGTTATCAATGAATTTAAATCTTCATAATTAAAAATTTTCATTTAAAAAAATTAATTGGCAAAAACATAATATCTGTAATAAATCTTGTTTTTAGATTTTCGTCACCGTCTTGGAATGATAATTACTCAAATGACTCCACTCTTAAATTTAAACTATGACTAAATGAACTTAGATTAGTTATCACTTACTACTAGAATTTCCAGTTTCGAAAACATTAATTTCTCTTGTCTTGTAGAAGATCTGTCGACATAGAGATTAAGGGGGAGATTTTGATGTCATTGAAGAATATTTAAAAATATACAGTTAAATTATTTTCTGAAGAACCCATTGTTTCTGTTGCTGCTAAAAGGTTCGAAGCTCTAGCGGCGCTACAATCCAAATTTGTTATCGACATTCTTCCTCTTTTTAAACTAGTGGACTCTTCCCACGCTGCTTTTTTATTGTTGTTATCTGATTCCCTGTTCTGGTTTGAAAGGGAGTCATTTTCGATTTCATCTTCTTCATACAACTGCCCATTGGCAGATGCCCGAGACACTATATCTGGAAGAATGACTAATGATGCTCATGGCAATATTTAAAAAAACAGTACTAAAATTGAACTTACTTCTCACTGTCGCTGTATAACTTTCGCGTTGTTTTGCCCGATCATGCTCCTGATCATGCTTAGCTTCACGTTCCAAATTCGTTGCCAGAATGGTGGAACATACCTTACCAACTCCGGAATGATTTAGACCACTGCTAATTGGGTTTGACATTGATATATTACCGTCATGCTTCATATGCAGCACAGACACTCCACTACTGCCACTCGTAACTACGCTTCCATTACCATTATTGGAAATTTTTTCGTGAGTAACTAAGTTGGCGGAAGACATCGTGCTATGAGCGTGGCTATGAACACGATTTCGTCCTAAAGGAGGTGTTCCCTTTCGGCGTTTTCTCTTGGAGTGAATTATGTAGCATGTGAGAATAATAATAACAATGATAAATACACTTATGATCATGCCTAACATTCCTATGAAAGAGGAACTCCAAGATGTTTGTGCAAGAGCGATCTTTTCCATGGTCACCGTGACTGGCACAGAGGTACTGCGTGGCGGAACTCCTGAATCAGTTGCTGTGGCTACTAAATGAACTGTGGATTCATTAAGTCCTTGCAATTGCTCAAGACGCAAGTAAATGCATCCCTTAGAATCTATCTCAAAAAGACCAGCATGTTGTCCTCTCAAGGATAACTCGAGTTTGTCGTTACGATCCCCATCGGCTGCTTCCACTTTTCCAACCATTATACTTTCAAATTGTTCATGTGGTGAGTGAAGAGCCTGCTGAATTGTATTTAAAAACGAATAGAAATCGGTACATTTAGATTTTTCTGCTAACAGTATACTAAATTTGAAATAAATATGGAACATCCTATGTATATATGTATATGTCTATACAAAGTGAAAGAGTCATCTTGTTACGGGATGACTCCAACAGTGGTTGAGTCTAGTGAAATGCGCAGATATGATATTTTCAGTTCCCATATGAATTTTTTATTAAGTTATGAATTATGAATTTTTACTTTCCTAAAACTAAACTCAATAAGGTATCTCTTTTTTACAACAAAGAACCCACAATTAAAATATAAAAGTGTAACAAATGTCTAAAATAAAAGATTTACGATAATCTGATCATAGCTTGAAGAATTTGGAGTTGATAAAGCATGTTGTGATATAAAACGGTCGACAAAAGGGATGTAGCACTGGATTACACGCGCATATAAAACCATTCAGTTAACATTTTATTCAAAACTTAAGTACAGATCTATATATATGTACTTGATAGAAATAACGTAGATACTCGTAGAAAAACGTAGAAAAGCACAGTTAACTAAAGAATCGGAATTCAATATTTTAGGTATATAGGGTTTAAACCAAGATCTAAACCGATTTCATTTATATTCAGCGCTAAATCACAGTATGAAGATAAATATTATTGAAGATAAATCATACATTGACAGATGTATATTCGGATAGCACAAAGTCTGCTAGAGAAACAAAAATCACTATATGTAGTATATGGGAGCTGGAGTAAATCGTTGACCGAATTAACACATTTTCGACATTAAACAATAATAATTTCATAGTAAGATGCTTCCTGAATTTGATTAAGATGTTAGATATTGACGGATATATACAGCATAAAGACAACTGTTCGAAAATCTTTATATTAGGTATAATATGAAAAGTGTTGATATTATTCGAATTTCAATAATATATCGCACAGATTGATCGATACTTTCGGGAAAAAGTCAGTCATAGACACTGAGGTACAAATATTCGGTATCTGAGGACTTGAGAAGTTATAGTCTGATTTCGACAATTTTTATACGTGAGAGGAAATGTGTTGAAGGCCTTGTTTTTGCAAAGTTTTAATCGGTACCTTTGTTGGTGTTTGATATATATTTTGTAAAGTGAAAGAATAAGAGGGTAAGGGCAGAGATATAAGGAGTATATGGAAAGTAGGCGTAGTTGTATACCGAATTTGTCCATTTTCAGAATGTAACATAGAAATATCAGGATAATATTACGTACAAAGTTTAGTTGAAGTTGGTTTAGTAGTTCCTGAGATAGAGGATTTCACCTAGAGGCAGGCGGTGCCACACCCATTTTTCAATTGTTACAATGATTTCTATGAGGCCCTTAGATACGTCTTGACGGTGAAATTTAATGCTTCTGACATATTGATTTAGTGAATTATTACATTTTTACTAGTTTTCAGTATAACCGTTATATGGGGAGTGGGGGGGTTAGCATCAGATTTCACTCATTTTCACACTGCCTGAGATGTTGCCGATAGATTTGTCATTAATTGTTTGTTAGATATGTACCTTAAACCTATTAGGGGGCGGGGCCGTTTACAATTTTTAAAGATATTAGAACCACAAATGCTTCTTCCTTTTGCAAATTTATGTACAATACTAAATTATAGAGCTTTTTCTTAATTTATGGCTTAGTTATATCACTTTATAGGGTTTCGCTCCATTTCATTTTGTGGGCGTGGCAGTAGTCCGATTCCCCCCATGATGTCAAATGTGTGCAATGTCAAATTTCATCAAGATATCTCAATTTTTACTCAAGTTATAGCTTGCACAGACAGACGGACGGACAGTCACTAGGAATTCCACTCGTCTCGTCATCCTGATCATTTATATCCTCTCTATTTATCTCGATTAATTTTAGGTATGTCAAACAAACGTTAGGTGAATAGAACTATTGTATGCTGTGCAACATGTTGCGAGAGTATGAAAAACACCAAATATATGTACTTACGAGCTTTGGGACTACGAATTCGTAATGTGTGTTTCGGAATCTAGGTTCCCAGTCATTAACGTCGATAACTTCAATTGTTATATCTGCTGTAATATTTGTCAAGCCATCCGTTGCCATTACTTGAAAACCATGTTTTGTCATCTTCTCATAGTCTAAAGGCTTAACTAAAATTACTTCGCCTAATGATCCCACACTAAAAAATAGTGAATTTACTGGGTCCATTATTGTATATTTCAAGTGTTTTCCCGGTTTGTTCGAGGGCAGTGCTAGAATTCGGTTTCCTACTGCGGTATCTTCGCGTATACGCATGATAAATTTTTGCTGTACAAATGACAACGCATTCATATCAACATGCGCTCCTTGTCGTGTTAACATAACGGTCGTCAACGCATAGCGATCAGCATTGTCTATTTGTGTGGCTTTCACCACCAGTGTGGCACCGTTAACTAGGTCCGCATAGCCGATCGGTGTTAGTAATGTAAGAACGCCGTTGTGAGAGTGTATTCGAAAGTATTTCGTATCCTGTGATTGCACAATTGTGTACTGAATAGGCGCACATATACCTTCATCTTGGTCAACAGCTTTGATTGGTTTTGGACGTAACCTTAATTCACTGGGATGTCCATCGATTGGAAGCTCCCCAGTGTAGGATTCATATTGAAATTTAGGGTTTTGGTCATCTGCGTCTGTTATCACTACTCTTAGTGTTGTATCCGTATATTTTGGTGGACTGCCCTGATCTTGAGCTCTAAGTTTCACCGTAAAATTTTGCATAGTTTCGTAGTCCAATGATTTTTTCAGGACTAATGTACCCTCGAGAGGGTTTAAAAACTGGACAAAACTCGAATACGATCCGGGTAATATTTGGTATTCAACGGTAGAAAATGGACCTGGCTGATCTGCGTCTTCAGCATATGCACCTTGGAGTATTCTTGTACCGGATACAGTAACTTCAGAAAGTGTTAGCGTGTATGGTGCACCCACCCAAATTGGGGCGTTATCGTTGACGTCGATCACGCGTACGTTCACAGGAATCACAAAACTCTGTGAAAGAAATTAGGAAATTATTATATTAATGTTTTTATTGTGGCAAATTTTACGCATTTATGTACCAAAGTTTATTTAATATTTTTAATTTCAGAATCTTTATTATATACATATATATGTATATAATTATAGGAGCTCAGTGCCGCTGTGCTTGTTGAATTTGATTGAAAAGAACTTTGTAAAATCTTCTTTATAAAATTAATGGAATCGTTATGGGAGCATTAAACATGGCAGTGCAGAAAATCGCACTACTATAGAAATTTTTGTTTCTGAAAGCAAAACATATTATAGGTTGCTCGTATAAGTATACGACCGTTCCTAGTATGGCGGCTTATTGGAGAAAGGAAGACAGACACATATAAGCCGACCACTGAATTTAAAATGTAACTACTGAACTTAAATTAAACGTGAATCGTCAGGTTCGTGCAGGAATTCCCCCTTATGATGAAAAAACATTTGGCATGATCGCTAAAAAACGAGGAACATTCTGTCGAAAGACGAAAACAAGATTGTGCTGTATAGCTAAAAAAGTGAGACCATTTTATGAGGAGTCATAATGCTGAATAAAATCGCCAATATATGACAACATCACTTAAACGATAAGATTCTAGTGTAATGGGGAGGACTGATTTCCCTTTTATGGTGTAGGCTCCTAGTAAAAGAAAAGGGAATGGATTTGTCACCAGAAGAAGAAACGTCATCAGCAAAAAATGTGGTCGGGGAATTATTCAACCGATCTATCACAGTGGTCCTTTCAGTGGGCAGATTTCTGTGAGAAAGTGCTTTATTCTGGTAGACTTACTAGTAATATTGCATTCTGGGTGTTGCTTAAGATTAATATTTTTTTTCATTACGACACTTGCCATAATATGTACAGGGATCTAAGTTTTATTGTCGTAATATTTTTATACTTTCGCAACATGTTGCTACAGAGTATATTAGTTTTGTTCACCTAACGGTTGTTTGAAACACCTAGAACTAAACGAGTTAGATATAGACATATATATATAAATGACCAGGATGAAAAGACGAGTTGAAATCCGAGTGACTGTCTGTCCGTCCGTCCGTCCGCCAATGCAAGCAATAACTGGAGTAAAAGTTAAGATATTTTGATGAAACTTGGTACTTGTGTTCTTTGTCACCGTAAGACGGTTGGTATTGCAGATGGGCGTAATTGGAAATCTGCTACGCCCACAAAATGCCATTAATCGAAAACAGATAAAGTGCTATAACTAAGCAGTAAATTAAGATATAAACGTGTTATTTGGTATAGAGGATCCTAGTAGGGCGGGGCATCTCCGGCTGTGTGTGATCTGTTATAAAAAATGGCGAAAATCGGGTGAATAGTTCCCCAATTCTTCATATACTTAGTATACGGGTTTTCAACCTTCCGGTAGACTTTCTACCATATATTTCGGTAAATCTGTTATATATCGTAATAAAATTCGAGGATTATCTTTCCATGATAACAATGTGCTTTTGTGTCAAAAATGGGGAAAATCGGGTAAATATTTCCCATAGTCTCCATACACCTAATATAAGGATTTTCAGCCTTCCTGTAGACTTTATACTATTGGGTTGTTCGGAAAGTCATTTCGTTTTTTCCCGCCAGAGGACTTAATTACGTTTTTTCGAAACTAACTTCACACTTAAGCCCCATAACCATTATATGTCATGAGAGCTGATATTGCAAGGCTTGTGTGTGAAAAAGTTCTATTAATTCTACCCAGTAGTTTTTGGTTGGTGCCTTTTTAAATATGGAGAGCAATAAGCAGCATTTTCGTCATATTTTACTTTTTAACTTCAGAAAAGGTAAAAATGCTGTCCAAGCGAGAAAAAAATTGACGGATGTGTATGGAGAAGGCGTGTTAACAGTACGCCAGTGCCAGAACTGGTTTGCAAAATTTCGATCCGGCAATTTTGATGTCGAAGATGCACCACGGTCTGGAAGGCCGGTCGAAGCTGACAAAGATGCGATAAAGGCATTAGTTGATGCAAATCGGCGAATCACCACACGAGAGATCGGTGAGAGGTTAAATTTGTCGAATTCAACTGTTTATGGCCATTTGAAAGGCATGGACTTAACCTCGAAGCTCGATGTGTGGGTGAAAAAACGAAATGACTTTCCGAACAACCCAATATATAACGGTCAATACATGAGTTATCTCTTTGAAAGTGTCTCTTTGAGAGTGTCTCTTACTTACGTGTTCAGTGTGTCCATGTGCTTAAAATGAATAAAATCGGGTAAGCACTTCCCCTAGCCCCCATGTACCTAATATACGGATTTTCAACCTCTGGGTTGACTTTATACCATATATTTCGGTCAATATGTAAGATATCTTAGCAAAATTAAGTGAACGTGTAATATCGTATGAGCGGGTTACCTTCACAAAATTGCGTGAAAACATGTTCCCTAATATACTTGAATAATGAAAAGAATTAATGTGATCAGTGCAGATCTTCTTCTATCCCAAAAACCCCGATATAATAATTCCCGACTTTCCATCTGACTTTAAACCGTTTATGTTGGTCAATATGTGTCCTTATCTCTGGTTTACTTTTTCCTCATGTATCTAATATATTCAATTAAGCCACTTTAGTTGAGTTTATATTGCATATATCATTTTTGAGTTAATTTGGTAGATTTTAATATAAATATCTCTGACACGAAGCAAAATATAGCAACGAAAGTACATGAGTCTATGGCCCTTATATAAGTTAATAAGATACCAAATATGATTGCAATCCATTGACAATTTCTTCGAAAAATGAATGTTGAATTCTTCTGCAACATTTTTTAATATAAAGTTATGTCAGCACCGGAAAACATTTCCCCGCCTGTGATCCTTGCACATTGCCACATTGCGAGAGTATAAAATGTTCGAATACACCCGAGCTTAGCCTTTTCATACTTGTTTATTAGTATGTTTATTGATGTTTCTACAATTAAAATGGATGTCCTGTACCACCTTAGTAATCTTCGTTACTAAATAGTCTGAACGCATGTTTTACTTATAAATACTCATGTGGACACAGTACGTGTCGCAATTATAAGAAACTCGAATACTTAATTGGCGAAGCAGAACCAGATATAGGAAAAAATTATCACATACGAATTGAAAATTTTATTTTAAAATATTAAGAGAGTATGGAGGAATATTACTAGTCTTCCATTATTACTTAAGAAATTCTCATGGTTGCAATTATACATGGAGTAAAACGAAAAACCGGCTTTTTAGTCTTCCGAACTTGTTACTTTCTTTAGAAAAAAAGAGTAAAAACAAATGCCACTCATTACTCTGAACCTCTATACTAAGTTTAAATTTCAAAATAAGTTTTCCAAATGAGCTAAATTTCTTAACAGAAATGTCTTTTTATGAAAAAAACTGGACAATTCGTAATTATTTATTTTGCACTATTTACTACAATATATGTTTAGTAAATTTCCTTTAATTATCTCCTAGTCCTTAATGGTTAGTCCTTTCATGTTATACTATTTTTAAATAAGTCGCTGCAGTTGGTTTAAGAACAACTTCAAATAATATATAACAATGTATAGATCAGTTCCAGTAAACTGTCGAAAAGCAAACCATTGTCATTGATTCATTAAGAGACGCAGAATTGGATGTGCAAAATTAAATATAAAGATGCCGTCAGACATTACAAGTCGACTTGCTTATACTCGTATGTCGAATTCTATATATTTCGAAATGGCGCAGAGAAAGTGAAAATTTTAATTTGGATTAGGTTAATGTAATGAATGTACTTTTCCTTGCTGTGTCTTATTATACCTTAATATTATAGTTGGCGAACGCTTTATACAAACTACTTATTTTTAAGAGGACTATTTTGACAAGAATCTATAATAATATAAAATGCAAAACTATTGCGATGCTTAGGAAACGGGCGAATAACAGCTTTGAATTTAGATGGTACACTTAGAAAAACTGGGCTCACCATTTTTCAGAGCTTTTACGCTTTGTTGACAGGTAAAACACAATACTCTATTCTAAGAAACTACGATTTCCTGTTACTTCAAGTGACCGCTTTCTCTCGCAACATGTTGCAACAGAGTATTATAGCTTTGTTCGCCTAACGGTTGTTTGCACCACCTAAAACTAAGTGAGATCGATATAGAGTTATATATATATATATATAAATGATCAGGATGACGAGACGATTTGAATTCCGGGTGACTCTCTGCCCGTCTGTCTGTGCAGGCGATAACTTAGTAGATATGAAGATATCTTTATAAAACATGTTTCTTGACACTCTGAGGAGGTTAATATTGCAGATGAAGGTAATTGGACAACTACCACGCCCAAAAAATGCCATTAAACGAAAACTTATAAAATGCTACAACTAAGCTCCCAATTAAGATATAAAATTGAAATTTCTTACAGGGGATCACAATAGGGAGGGGCATCTGTGGGTTGAAAAGTATTAAAAAGAGGCTCTGGTCCTGCTCTCTAAAAGGTTTAATACACAAATATTTCCGGCACCTCCTCAGACGGTGCAAAAATTGGTGAAATTGGGTTAAAACCACACCCACTTTCGTTATATGGGAATCCGTTATATAGAAAACTACTAAAAGTGCGTTAACTCTCTGAAGAAACACCTCAGAAGCATTACTAAGGATAATAAGGATAATAAGCGAAGCAAAATATAGCAATGAAAGTACATGAGCCTATGACCTGTAATATAAGTTAATAAGATACCAAATAATTGCAATCCATTGACAATTTCGTCGAATAATGATTTTGAATTCTTCCGCAACATTTTTTAATATAAAGTTTTGCTAGCACCTGCAAGAATTTCTCCTCCTTTGGTCCTTGCATATTGCGAGAGTATAAAATGTTCGGTTACACCCGAACTTAGCCCTTCCTTATTGTTTATTATGTTTTCAGGAAGCTTTGACGAATCCTCGCCAAGTCTATAATGGGTTGTCAGTAGGAGAGTTCTTGAAAAAAGAGATCAAATTTAATTAAATTGCATTAATCGCAGTCGGGTAAGTCGACCGCTGCCAAAGTTAGCATGGCCAAAGAAGAAGCGTGAGGATAGACACATCATACATCATATATATATATATTGGTACATAGTGTCGTCCACAGATGTTTAAGGAATGTATCACTTCCGCCCTCCGTTTTGACTTTATACAGAGTAACTTTGACATTTCAACGAAACAAACACAAATGTTTATAAGTACATAGATGGATAGATATTTACATACATATGTTATTTTATATGTGTACATAGCGTATGTCCATAAAAGTGTTCTACTAAATTAACTTTCTGAAAAATCTATACTTTCGCCGCATTGTTTAGTTTTTGGAAACAATATTCAAAGTATACGGCGATTAAAACGTTTAAGTTAGCTTGGTTTAAGTATGTAAATAAGCTACCGCTACGACGTACTACAGGCCGTTCAAAAGTTTTTGTAAGTTGTCGGCATGAATTACCAAATGCAATGTATGAATGAAATAATGAAATGAAATTACCCAGCAGTACAAGGCATTCTCCAGACAAATAAGCGCTTCATAGCCAATTCAGCCCCAGTTCGAATTTTATAAATAATACATACAGTTTGTCAATTAATTCTTTGAATGAGAAACAACATGAAAGATGCTATAGGTGAATGTATCATCTATTTGAAAAAAATTACTAAAGCCATCACAAATAAAGTGCATATTAACTTAAATATTTTGCTGTTCATTAATTATTTGCAAAATACAAACATCTTTTTTAATAAAGCTACAACTAAGTAGAAAATACTAATTTTGACTTAATATTTAGTATATGGGCCATTTGTATATATGTAATCACCCAAACGACGTGTCATTTAGTGAATTAAGTTTTTCAGGTATTCTGTTCCACTATCTACTAAATAGCATTGATTAAATCGGTTGTTTGTTGGGCTTCTTTTAGCCACTCTTTTTTTCAAAAAGGACCACAAATTTTCAATAAGGTTAAAGTGGAGCTTTGGGCAAGCGTGTCGATTGTTTTTCTGCAATTGTATATGACCCAAGTTCCAAAGGTTTGAGTTTTGAGTCATTGTTCTGATGCAGCTTGTATTTAAATTTTCTTGAGTCGCAGGGATCAACAAACCCAAACTTAATCGCGCTTCTGGTTAATTTCGTCAACCAACACCTTTAGAAGAGGCACACCCCCAAACCCCAACAGAAAGCTTGCCAAACTTTACTACTAGGTATAATATCATTTTGTTGTAGAGCTATATTAAGTTTTCTCCAAACTCTACTTGGTCCATCGTGGTAGTACTTCATAATTTTAGTTTCGTCACAAAATATACTATTATATCATCACAATGCTCTGCTGGCTTGTTGACACATGCAAATGTTTCTTCCTGGCTATTTTTGATGAGTATTTATGGGTGTTTAGAATCTTTCTGACGGTCTCGTAGCACACTCTCTTTCTACAATCGTCCTCCAAGACAGATACCAACTGTCTCAAACTTTTTTGGGAAGTATTTTTGATTGGCCGCATCTATTAATCTTCGATGGTCTGTCTCCTGAGTGCTTTAATTCTAAGCAATTATCTTTTTCAGCGCCGTTAATTCCATTACAAATTGTTAATAAATGTTAATTTTAATTGAATCTGAATTCTAATAATTGAGATAATTTCTTAGGTCATGTTTCTTTGTGGTAGTTAAAATAGACCAACTGAATTAGATTTTCGCCAGTTCTCTTCCCAAGAATTTACATTTTAAAAAAGATAAGTTATTGATGAACAGACGGAAAACAGTTTGCCCATTCATAAGAAAAGGGCGCAAGTTTTATCATGTCGCCTACTTCAAATCTTATATGTTGGTATGTGTGATGTTTTAATGAAATTAAGTTGATATGTTTCCTTAAACATAATGGGATTTAGCATTAAATAGGAATGAAATCTGTGTAGACTTTGGTCTAAAGCCTAAATCCCATATACTGATTTCTGTTTCACCGGTGTACTTTTTCTTTATATAGATAATATATTTAATTAAGCAACTTTGGTTGAGTTTCTATCGCATACATCATCGCCGAAAAAAGTTTCCTTACGCTGTTCGTAAGCTAGGTAGTCTCGGCTGCTTTAGTGACTTGAATTAGCACTTAGCAAAGAACTTTGTTTTTTCAGTTTATGTTTTGACTTACGAAATTTTTTTCCTTAAATAATTTTATTTACATTCACCTGCAGTATTATGAAAAAAGAAAACTTAAAATATTCATTTCTGCCACAAAAAACTAAGTCTAGAACTGAATTTTCATTTTTAAATTTTGCAAAGAATTAATTGACAACTGCATATGCTTACATATATAGATACATGCGTTGATGCTTCTACCTTATTCCTTTGCTAGACATTTTTTAGAGCTTCTCCAATGTGGTTAAATCAAGATTTTCATGTCAGAATTTTTGGTGTTTTATAGCTCAAGTATTTATATGATTGAAGTCGACAATAAAATTCACTCCAAAAACCAAACTTTAAATCCATGCAGAGATTAATGCAATTGAAAACTAAAAATTTTAGGCACAGATGGCGAAATTAAAATGCAAAAAGGAAAGTTGCTATATTGTTACACAATTTCTATTTCTAATTGAGCTCCAAAACTTTAATATTTTCAATATCTCAGTTGCATTAATCGTAAAAGGTAATCTGAGTAAAAATTGCAAATTTATGGAGTTGTACTAGTCCACAACCTCATATTAGTCAATTATACACGGGGTTTATTTCAAATATTGGACAACGGACTTGAAAATACGAGGTGTGTTCAAAAAATAACGGGATTTTTTGGCTTCGTCGCCTTCAACAACAATAGTCTCCATTCGATATTATGCTCTAAGTCAGAGCTTCTTCCAATCGTCGAAGCACTTCTCAAACTCGATTTTTGGGATAGCCTTTAGCTCTTTCAGCAAAGCGCTTTTAATGTCACTTATATTTGTAAAACTACGGCTCTTTAAGGTTCTCTTTATTTTTGGAAATAGTAAAAAGTCACACGGAGCCATGTCAGGTGAATATGGAGTCTGGGGCACCGTTACAGTATTGCTTTCGGCCAAGAATTCACGAAGAAGCAAAGAAGTGTGAGTAGAATTGAGTAAAAGTGAGCAAAAGTCAAGAATTGTTTTTCCACAAATCGGGGCGTTTTTTCGGATTGCTTCCCGCAAATGGCGTTTAGTCTGTGGGTAGTACTCCTTATTGAACGTTTGACCTTGCGGGAAGAACTCATGATGCACTATACGATTAAAGCTGAAGAACACAGTCGAAGAAGATTCCCGTTATTTTTTCAACACACCACGTACACACTTTTAACATAAGAGGCACTTGAAAATTCTCATAATCTCTGAAGTGTAAACTAGGTATCCGACCATAAACCTTTCGCCCTCCTTGTAAAGCCTCTTTTAATTCGATAAACGAGAAAATTTTTTTTAAATCTTCACTAATATAATTTGGTAGAATATCTATTTAAGTTTAGCCCGAGCTTAGTTCTTCCTTATCCGTACGTAATACATTGATGTAATAGCTACAAATACATTCTAAATTTTAGACTTGAACCTACACATATGTATGTATGTATATTGGATTAACATAGCAAGTTCTTACCGGATCAGTGGACCGACGTCGAGTACAAATTACATTTACATAAATTGAAGAAGGGCCCAGAACTCCTTCCTTGTCCAATTCCACAGCTAAGGATAATACTTTGGTGCCTGATATTATTTGGATTGGCGCATACTTTTCGCGTAGAGATAAATCGATATCGCCTTCTTCTTTTTCAGGATTTCCATTTATTCGTAACTTTCCAATAATATCTCCCACTTCCAGATCTTCATTGGCGAGAAAGCTCTCTGCTGAACCGCCGCCTTCAAGATAACAACGCGAATCCAAGATAGCACCAGTTGTGGCTAAAATAATAATAATATAATAATTAATAATATAATAATTAATAATATAATAAATAATAATTTACGTACTTTCCATATTTAGGATTTTCACTTCTTATTTCTAGGAGAAGTGCTAAAACACGTTCAATACATAATCTTTCCCTATAGTCATTACATTAGTGAGTTCACAATTTATCGAATTTAAAGTTTTGGTAAAAAATAATACGTATTTTTGTATATTGAAAAAACTCAACAACTTAATTTCTAAAACTAATATTTAAAGAAATTGCTCAGTTAAACAGGGGTATTCAATGGACTTCTCTCATTTCTAGACATCTTTGAGCATGAACTTGGCGTCTTCCAACAAGACGAAAATATATTCAAAATAATCAAACAATCATTGACTTATGGTGTCAAATGGCTGCATCGATTCAATCGACATAAAGGGTACGAAACTCTATTGTCATTCGTGGTTGTTGGGTTACTGTTTTAAACGTCTTTACATGCATTAAACATAATACAGTCAGTAATATATATATGAAGCAGCTACGTGGTGTAGTGGTTAACGATGTGTATCACCGCAGCGCAGGACCACGCTTCGACTCCAATTTATGACCAAATAAAGTTTAGAAGTGAGAAAATTCAAATTGATATTGATCAAATAAAATCAATATTGAAATTTTGGTATCAAATGAAAAGCTTTTGAGGTATATTTGAAGTACGTAGAAATATTTCCAGGAGAATCAAGCATTTTAAGTATTGCAACATGTTTTGCATACTCTGTCACACAGAGTATAATAGTTTTGTATGACACCTAATGACTAACATAAAGTGCTATAACTCAGTCACAATTTAAGCTACCTAATTTTATATGTATTAGTTGGTCGTATAAATACATATGTGATTCCAAAGTGGTGACAGCCACTCCATTTTGCCATCAACTTATATGCCTTTAATAGATAAATCAGGTAACAACAAAGATATCGAAATAAAACTTCGATTAAAATTGTGCTCCGATATATGGCAAATTATGAGAATCTCTGTTCATTTTATTTCGAAAATATAGATCAACAGAATTAACCTTAATGAAGTTATAAGATTTTAGTGGTATATACCCAGTATAATTATTTTCATTATTCTGATTGACTTTGTACCGTATATCGGTCAGAACCTAATGAAATTAAGTCTGCTTGCCTAAGCTTAAGTGATTGCTTACTTAAGCGTAATTTGCCTTTTTGCTAAAATTTTACCAAAGTTTGATTTTTACAAATTGCAATAAATTTGCGATAAATACAACCTTTTCTTAAATGCAACACTCACTTGTGTAATGGATAAAAAAAAAGTGGATTACTACCGAAACAGGCTCCCTCATGTGTTTTCAACACAATGTCCATTACAGAAAAATATATGTACTATTGTAATATAATACATATATAAACCATTTTAGGTTGAAATTAAAAAAGTGTAATAAAAAACTCTTGAAATTTTCTATTAAAGTACATTTTGATTAATTGAAACCAAAAACGAATGACATCTGTAGAGAGTTTGAAGTGGTCTACTGGGGCTTGCATCTGGTAAATTGCATATGCACTGATTCGAAACTCGCCTCCGTTATGCTCTACTAAGTATGTGTATTTACTTAAAACTTCATGAAATTTCATTCCGCTCTCGATTTCTCGCCATTATCTTTGAACGTACCAGCTTAGTCAGGCCACAATGAATAGGTGGATGTGCTTTCAATAATTTTATATACACATTTTTATGTACACAAATGAGTAAAAATACATTCATATATATTTATATATATATATTATATGATATTTGTGTTCGTATGGAAAAGTAGCTCAGCCGAATCCGAAAGTCTTAACATATAGACAAAGATGTTTAAATTTCACGCCAATCAGATCTAGTAAATCAGTTCCAGCTGAATCGGAGAATTTCAGTGCAAATTGTATTTTTCGAAATTGATTTTAAATATTTAAGTACTTTAACGTATGGAACGATACCAGTGCGGCATCTATTGTCTTCCTGAACTCGACTTCATGTACACTGCCATGGACTACTTAATATAATTATGGCCAAAACACTTCTTCCATATTACATATGTTAGCTTCATACTAGATATAAATATTAAGATATTATCCTTTTAAGTTGATAGGAAAATTAAAAGTTAATGTTTCGACAAAAAGATTAATTGCATTTGAGGGAATAAAAATGCGATATTTTTTAAAAAGGTTGGTTCGATTAAACTGAAGCCACAAGGCTACTGTGTTAAGTGTAGCTCAGTAAATGCTTATATCTCTCTTAGCATCACCACCGTTAACAGTTTTTGACACATATTTTTTAATATTTCTGGTGACACAGTTCTTTTAACTGTTACACAAGCATTTTAGATTTGTACAACTCTATGGCGTAGGTATGTATTTAAGTAAGTATTTATACACATACATATGTATGTTTTAAGCACATTTATAAGACTAGTAAGTAACTACTCGATAAGTTCACATCTCTATAAAAGTAGCTTCTACATTAAAACCACTGACTCTATGAGAAGGTATAAGATATATTATAGGTTTAAAGAATTCCTTGGAAAGTTTCTCATAGTTTTTATAAAATAGCTCTGAAATTATGGGAAACGTATGGATATAGATTTATTTTGAAAAATGCAAGGCCTTGCCAATATTTCAATATTCTGAGCAAAAATGATAGAATAAGAGAGCACGAGACTATTTTTTGGTTCGTGTTTGACAGAAATGACATTAGAAAAAGGAAGAAAATCGAACAAAACAAGCAAAGAAAGAATTAATAATAAAGTATATCTTTATAAATTTCAGTAATTTTAACTTTAATTTCACATATATATATCAAAACTGTTTTTAATATATGCATATATTTGTTTACAATAAAAGAAACTATTGCTGGAAACATCGCAATCACACCATATCGTTATATCATCTATTTAATTGCAATTATTTTGACGATGCCTTAAAAGCAGATATTTAAATTTATAATACAGATATTATTCCGATACTATCATCTACTCGTTCGACTGAAATTTTTTCAGTATAAGCTAATAAATAAAGTTATTTCACGAGTTTACAAAAGTTTTTTCGTTTTTGTTTACAATTCACATGCAAAACTGTGAAGTTTTCCTACGTTGCGTATTCTCATTCTTCCTTTGAATATCGCAATCTTCTCTCTAACTTTCTTGATTCTGAGAATATTGATGCGCATAACAGCATATCCATTGCGAATGTTTTTTTCTTATGCAAGGAACCGATAGGTACGTAAACACTTGTTTAGCATTTGCAATAGTATGCAAAATTAATTATTTTCATTACGGTTAGTTAAAAATTCCAGTCTAATCCAGCCTAATCCAGTCATTACTGTGTAGGTAGTATGTGAAGTATGTGCATCCGCGAATATAGGTACATATACATATGTTCATGTATGTGTGTAGGTATATATGTTTATATATTGCATACATGACAATTTATACGATGAATTATGTTCATAGTACTAAATCTACTGTAGGTTCTATAGGAACTATAGCTTCTAAGTGAACCTATATAAATGACGGCGAAACTAATTGCACATCGACATATATAGTTTCTATCCAAATGTACCTGTAACTTGGCTCTGCAGTACATATGTACATACATTCATACATACAATAGGCATGTTGTCGCGCATACATACATCACGTACATACGTAAGTCAGTTGGAAAATGTCTTGGCAATGTGTTAAAAGGTATATTATGCCAATACATCTATCAAAAGCAATGATTTTCTTCTCGACTAATTCGAGTTTCATTGGGGTTATGAAATATTTATTATAATCTCTCAACATGTTGCAACATAGCATAATAGTTTTGTTCACCAAACACTTGTTGTCGAACTGGAATAGGCAATCGCAGTAAAGAGGGGCATATGCGGGTTATAAACTAAAAGTGCGGTAACTTTCGAAAGAGACCATTCAGAAACATTAAATGTTACAGTAAAGATGGTACGGAGGGACTCCATAAGAGTCGGTGTAAAATTTGGACAATGGGTGCGGCTCAGCCTAATTCCACATCTCAGGATCAACTATACCAATTTCAACCAAATTTAGTACATGACATATTGGCACTTTTATGTCACTTTGTGAAAATCGACGAAATCGGATAACAACCACGCCTACTTCTCACATAACATAATTTTGAATTTTATCTGATTCTTTCACTTTAAAGTATATAAATCAAGCATCAATTAAGATACTGGAATGAAATTATGTGCAAATAATGCCTCAAGATATCCCATCTCATGCATAAAAATAGTCGAAATCGTATACAAGGTCTACAGTGCCTATTTCTGACTTTATACTGAAAATATCGGTAAATCTGTGAAATATCGTAAAGAAATTCGAGTATTATCTTTCCATGATAATAATGTTCTCTTGTGTCAAAAATGGGAAAATCGGGTAAATACTTCCCCTAGCCCCTATATACCTAATATAAAAATTTGAAACATCCGGTTAGCTTTATGCGGTATATATGGGTCAATAGTATAATAGTTTAAAAATGTGTGAAATGGATTTGCGAATTATTCCAGTTCCCAAATACTACATATAATGAGTTTCGTTATTTTACCAGACTTATGTTAATGCAATCAGTCCAGACCTTTCCATAGCCCAAATATTTCAGATATAATGATTTGCGACTTTCCAACTGACTTTAAACATATTGATATTGATATTTGTTTTATATTTGGTAGATATTTTAGTTAATTTTGTAGATTTTAATAACGTGAGTCTATTACCTGTAATATGAGTTAATAAGATACCAAATATGATTGTAATCCCTTCACGGTTTCGTCGAATAATGAGTGTTGAAGCCTTACGCAACATTTTTAATACAAAGTTTTGCCAGCACTTGAAAACATTTCCCCTCCTTTGATCCTTTGCAAACAGAAATATGTTAACGATTTGGGAATGTGTATTTGTGCTCGTTCATAAACTTTGGTGCTAAGTCTCTCAACTCTTCAGCAATTTTTTTTTTTTATGTTGACGTGATCTTTCTACATTTTTAGCAAAAATATGAACAGCGATGAGGGGAAAAATGTAGGTTAGTTAATTAGTTTAAAAAAAGCATTAATATTGTACGAAGGTAAGTCAGACAATAAGTTTGCAATAAAGCAAGTGAGACAATGAAACGTACGTATGTTCTTTAAAAATAAATTACGCTTTACTCGTATTTCATCTCGTTGTTTGCAAATTCTGTATTCGCTAATTGGAAAAGTTATTAAACATTGAATTTTGTTAATTCTCTAACCGAATACTCCTTTCTCTTTAGGCAAGAAATTAATAATAGACTATTAATGAAAATTATTTTATAAATTTTTAATGATATATGTATATGTGTATTTACTCAGAGAAAGGTACGGGAACTTGTCGCCGTCCGCAAACGACATTGGCTGTATTTAAAAATGCTTCATTCCGATCTCTTGTTAATTTAATGTGTAAATAGTGAAAAAGGCAGATTGGTCCACGCATTATCAAGTAATGCAAGTTTTCCAGTTGGGTATTTATGCACATTTCCTAACCCGGTTTGCTTGACCGTCAACTAGTTCACTATGACTGATCTTCTTACCCTTTAGTTTTGTGAAATGGAAATGTTGGGAAAGAGTCATAAACGCTTAGTAATAAATTTATGTACATATGTACGTATGTATTCAGGTACATTTGTATGTCTCTAAAGATTTTACGGATTAAGAAAAAAGTAGCAATTCCCTATTTTTAATTAAATCTTATGTACTAGATATGGTAAAGGCATTGTACTTTTAATTATACTACGAGATATAAAATTGTTCAAATAAAGTGTTTTAAAATTCGCAATACTTAATAATTAAACTTGCAAAAATTTAACAAGAAATTTGTAATGTAGGAATTAGACTTATCTGAGTGTACATCGAAGAGTGTTGACGCCGTTCCTATCCTCAAATGTGATAAAAAAGCCAAATGAGGACAGTTTTAACTGCACTTGCCGAATTTGATTCGAAAATGCGTACTCCTAAGACAATGAAATATTACGCAACACAAAATTACTATCTAAACTCATATTTTTCACTCCTAACTGTGAAAAGCAACAAAAATAAATGCCATTATTTATTATTAATTAACAAAATAATAAATATAATAAAAATAATATTATAAAATAACTTTTGTAATAAACGCGAAAAAAATAACGCAATCCTTTTCGCAAATGTAAAGCGAATATTATACAAATAATTCAGCACAAATATACGGGTTCATAAAAACAAGAGAATGAATTGATTGCATAAATTTGAACAGATCAAACAACAGCAATGTTGTCTAATGATAGTTATGCTATTTCTGAATCAATGCTCTCTCTTCATTTGATTTATTTTTCATGCATCTGTTCCCATGTTTATCGAGGATTAATTTCATAAAAAAACCTAAAGAATATGAGTTAAATAAAAACTGAAGCTAAGAGCAATAAAATGACAAATCTGGAAGGGAACGTGAAGGAACTTCTGCCTGAAATACCGCATTTAAATATTAGTGAAGCGAAACAAGGACAACTTTGAAAGACAGGAAATCCTGATCTGTCTATACATTTTGAAAACAATCACAGTTAAATTTTTGTTCAAATACATAAGTCCGCAGTGGACAAATTTATTTCATTTGGTTTGAAGTGCTGTTGTGGCCCCGGCAAAACTGCTTTGATGCTTACAGAACCAATCAAAATTATAATACTGAGTACTTTTAAACCAATCTTCAATATTACTTTAATGTTTTTTGCGAACTGATTAATTCGAACTATTTGGTGAAATGAATAACAATTTAACATATGTGAGAACATTGAAAAAGACCCACCGTTTGGTTTGGGAAGCACTAGAAATACAACGAATAAATGAACGGTGCGCTTATACGTAATCCTCATTTTCAAATTAAAGTAAATTCAAGATCGTTTTTCGAAGTAAATATAGTCACGGATTTCTTGAGAATATGAGAAACTTTTAGGCTGCTGTTGCTTTTCATCATATTGATTCAAACGAGTAATTTTAATGGCAGTTGAATTGTATTGTGCATTAGCGAAGTATTTCTTTTGGTGGAGCATATTTGCTTCTGTTTATAATTTCTTTGCGAGTAAGTCAAATTGAAAACAAACCGCCATGGTTCCATTTGTTATTTGTATGAAAAAGTTATGAAGATTTTATGTGGTATTTTAAAGTACAAATCATTAAATACTTTTTTTGCTTTCCACTTTAGAGAACTCTAATATCACTACACAAAGAATTTCCACTTTCGAACTTTGTTTCTTATTTTTTGTTTGCGCATATGTGTATGCATAAATTTTATAATTTAGTATAAACACAAATAAATTTGAAGCAAACTATTTCTAGAAGCGTCACAGTGAGCAAATGCTGCAATCAACTAAATGAAGTGGAGAAAGAATTTTAAGATTCTCTAAATTACTTGAAACGCGGAACATAATTACTCTTAATACGCAGGCAAGTACACATATATGTACAAATTTCAAATGTAAGATTTGTTCACTCCACTAACTTGTACCTCAATATGAGGCGTTATGCACCATAATTAAGCAGAAATAATAACAATTGTGTTTCACTTGAATGGTCCGAAACTTGAACAATACCACCTTAGTTCACGGCTCCTTCACTTGCCGTAACTATGTTTGTAAGCAAACATACATACATATGTGTATGAATATTATACCATGTTTACACATACACACTGCAACGTTGTCGTGACGAAAGTTAAAGGGTGGCTTGACCGGAAGCCGATAGCATTCAAAAGAGTCATTCACCTGGAACACTTTTAACACTTAGTGGAGTCTCGAAAACACTGACCAAGCGGCATGCTTTTAAGTTTGTGTATTTGTAATTTTGAATTACATGTCACGGAAAATGCAAGCAGATGAGTTTTTGCAAATAGAATTTTTCTGTTGCAAACTCAATAACTCTTTATATTTTAAAACACCAAATTCTCGCACAAATATTATTAGTCGGAAAATGAGGGTTTGTCTTAAAATAGTAAATAAACAATATTCGAAGAAAAAATTCCGATTTGTCAGCACACTTTCTAAACCGTTGTTGCACCGTTGCTCGGAATACTTAGACTAAATATCAGTATTGTAACTAAACAAGAAATACCCTCTTGCTTAAAAGCTTGACGGTTACGGCTCAATGCGGCAGTTTGGTTACCAGTAGAGAATGCGCAGCTTAAGTATATGCATGAATACGTATGAATTTTTTACCAACTTATTTACAGATATGTACTCAATGTGAATTTTTACTTTTTTGCTTACTTCTGAGAAATACATATGTATGTATATATGTAAGAAAGTTTAACATTCATTGTGAAAGCGATTATTATACTGATCTAAAACAATAAATTGAATAATCATTTGTTTGTTTTCAGTCCGCCAATTCAATGAAAATAAAATTAGAGTTTAGTTTAGTTTTATTAGTTAGAGAGACGCCTCAGGTCTTGGAACACTACAAACACAAGCCGACCCACAAAATACTTGGAGGTAATGTGGTTAGTGGGCAAACCGAAAGCCTTCTACTTTTAGGAAAGAGTGAATTAAGTAAGATGGTGGGCGTCATCACAGTACACTTACTCCTGTGATCTCACCTTCAGAAACTTGGAAAATCAGAATAGTCAGAATGCCTCCAACATTCAGCCGTTTGAGATGGGATGTCTCCCAAGGCTAAAAATGTTCATTATTTAAAAGAAATTGGACATATAGGGTAGAAAAAGCTTAGAATAAATTCAATTCCATCGAGTTGTTGAATGGTGTTTAATTGGGTTTCAGTCAATAGCGAATAGAGTGTTTTTAACAGAACCATTTATAAACAATCGAGAAATACCAAATTTTCCTGTGCAAACACGGCAGGTAAAGTTCGGAAGTATTGCCTCATTAGTACAAAACTGATACATAGCTATTGTAAAAGATTTTTATTATTATTATGCTCGATAATATCTTCTAACTGGGTTGATATGAGTTATGCTTTATGCGATAAACTTGGCCGACAAAAATCTCTCTAAACGAGAATTTTTTTCCTTTCAGTTGCAATCATTGTTGCTTTTGTGGTTTCGTATGTAATTTTGTGATGGAAATGTTTCCACATCACTCCTCAAGCGTTTCAGTATATTATTTACTTGTGTTTTCAAGACGCTTCCCAAAGATGTAATAATACAAATTTGTGTGTGTAGTTTTGCAACGACACACACGCGAATGCTTAATTGACATCCACACGTACATATGTACATACTTATATGCATAGTCCGATCATTCTATGCAGATAGCCATTGCGGCGGCGGAACTTGTCATGGCCCAAATTCAGTCAAATAGTATAAAGGAAGATATAATCTAACAAAAAAGTTAATGTGTGATTTCGAAACAAAGTAAAATATATATTGCAATGTTGAATCATACCAATTTTTCCGAACGAAGATGCAGCCGGTTTTCCTAAACTCGCGCCTGAAAATAATGCAGTGTCAATATTTAGTACGTTTTCATATACATATATATTTACATTGAATATTATGATTGAATATACCCCAACTTACAATTTCTTGTTGACAATCTTAAAGAGGACTTACATCCATTAAAATCATATTCTCCTTAACTGCCGTCTGTAAAATGAATTGGCCTAGCCTCGAATTTTCTAACGTACAATAAGCACTCTTTATGCTCAAAACATGTTGGTTATGTCAATGTGACAATAAAAGGATTACTACTATAGTAAACAAATAGCAACTGCTTAATAACAAGTTTTCGATTTTTAATAATTATTTAAAGTTCTATTTATCAAGCTGAATTTGTATGCGCGTACGATAGGGAATAGCTTTTGTTGTGAGTTGGAATTTGGTATTGCTGTACCAATATGATTAAAATTAGCATGGATTGTAACAATAACGATTGACCCTATTGTTTTTTTTAACTGCTGAACATGACAAGTGAATCTATCATATGTATATACCTGCACAAAGGGTTGCTCATTTTTTAGACTCTCTTTGTACTTTAGAATTAAATTGGATCAGCTATGCCCACCTCTTGAACTCGCGAGCGAAGCCAGCTTCTCTGCTTTAATATGTACACAACAGATCGTTCAGCAGTCGTTGATCAGGCTGCACGTGACCACATCATTTACCAATCAGAAAGCAGTGTACATACATATATTTAGCAAAGAATTGGAGATCGATTTTGATTTTCATAGTCTCGCAACCTGTTGTAACAGAATATATTAGTTTTGTTCAACTAACGTTTGTTTGTAACACCTAAAACTAATTGAGATATATAGTTATATATATATATATATATAGATATATATATATCTATATATGTATATCTATCTCAATATCTATCTCTATCTCAATATAATCTATCTCAACTCTATATATATATATATAATATATATATGTCATTTATATGTATATATAAATGGTCAGGATGAAGAGACTTTTTAAATTCCTAGTGACTAGACAGTTCGCGTCCAGTCCGTCCGTTCGCGCAAGCGATTACTTAAGTAAAAATTAAGATATCTTGGTGAAACTTGGTACACTTGAGCACCATAAGAAGGTTGATATTGCAGATAGGTGTAATCAGACTAGTGCCATGCCAACAAAATGCAGTTAAGTGAAAATCTAAAGTGCTATAACTACAGGATATAACTATAAATGCATAAAATAGCAATAAGTACATTTTAAAAGTGGGTATGGCCACGCCCTTAAAGGGTCTAATGTACATACATTAAACCCCGCTTAAGCTATATCAAATAAACTCGCTGAGGATAAATCCCTACAGCACCTCCAATGCCAATTCCAAACAATGTGAAAACTGGTAAATCGGATGATAACCACGCCCACTCCCCATATAACGGTTATATTGAGAACCGCTAAAAGTTCTGTAATTATATATAAGGGCTTCATAGGAAGCGATATAAAAATTGAACAATGAGTGTGGTACCGCCCATCTTTAAGTGAAATCCTCTTTCTAAGGAACGACTTCACCAATTTCAACCAAATTTGGTACATGACATTACCCTGCTATTCTTATGTTACGTTGTGAACACTACTACTCTACGTCTACTCCTCATATATCGCAATTTTAAATTCCCTCTTATTCTTCAACTTTACCAAATATAAAGATATATATAAAACTATGCACAAATAGGGTCCTCAAGCCGCCAGATACCGAATATGTGGACATCAGTGTCTTTGACTGACTTTTAATTGAAGATATCAACCAATCTATTCAGATAGTGTCTCTTGCTGCTAACAGATTAGCATTGTACCTAACACGGATAAAATCGGGTCATATCTTCCCTATTATAAGGACTTACAAAATTTCAGTATGACTTTTAAACATATATTGGGTCAATAAGTATATTCGTTTAGATTGTCAAGAGGTGGCGTAACTTTATTATTCCAATGTTCCAATATTCCGAATATGCGTTGGAAAGATACTGTCTCTGTGCATCTTTGTCAGTATATTCAGTATTTGTTATTCAATATGTTGAACTTTGTGCCCGAAAAAGTGTTTTTGCAAGGAGTTCTTTTTCATTACTTTAATAAGAAGAAAACCTCAATCGAAAGTCATCATATTTTGGTGGAAGTTGGTGGTGAACATACTCTAGTTGAACGAACGTACCAAAAGTGGTGTGCACGATTTAAAAGCGGTGATTTTGGGTTGGAAGATAAAGAACAACCTGGGCGGCCAAAAAAGTTTGACGAGAAAGAATTGGAAGGATTATTCGATGAAGATTGTTGCCAAACACAAGAAGAGCTCGCGGAATCTTTAGGAGTCACTCAAGGGTCATTTCAAAACGTTTAAAAGCAGCCGGATACATACAAAAGCAAGGATGCAAGGAAATTGGTGTCATATGAATAATGTCAAGAGAATGCCAAGCGACGTTGAGAAACGATTTTGCATGTCAGAAATGCTGTTTGAACGCTACAAAAGTAAGTCGTTTTGTATCAAATTGTGACCCTAAACACAAAAAAGCATGTGTGAAAGCTGGGCAACCAGCCAAATCAACGGCGAAGTTTTTGGGATTTGGTGGGATCAAAAGACTGTGCTGTATTGTGAGCTTTTAAATCCGAGTCAAACCATTAATGGGAAACACTACCGACAACAACTAATTAAGCTGAAGAGAACGATTGCCGATAAACGCCCGCATTTTGCGACTACACACGAGAAAATAATTTTCCATTATGACAACGTCGGCCTCATGTTGCAAGACCGGTTGAAAACTGTTTGGAAAACAGTAGCTCGGAAGTTTCGCCTCACATGCCTTATAGCTCAGATGTTGTCCATTTGTTTCAGCTCCTATATATTACATATAAAGATTTTCGTTATTTTAGAAGACCTTTTGCCGAATATGTTGTTCGATGTGTGAATTATTTTCATAAAATTGCGTGAAAACAAAATTTTGAGTATACTTGAGTGATGCCAAAAGTTACTGCAATCAGTTCAGAACTTCCCCTAGCCTCAATATACCCGATGTTGTGATTTCCGAATCTCCAAATGACTTTAAACCTTTTATGTTAGTCAATATGAGGGCTATTTTAATAAAATTAGGCGGAAATGTTCTTTTACGCATAATGTTAATTTAGCGTTGAATATGAATGAAATCAGTCTTGATTAATATTATGATTTCCAATTCTCTGGTTGACCTCTTCTTAATATATAAATATATTAAGTTAGCCCTTTTGGTTGAGTTTATATCGCATATATAATTAGAGTTAATTAGATACCAAGCGAAATGTAGTAATGAAAGCAAGTGAGTCTATAACCTATAATATAAATTAATAAGATACCAAATATGATTTCAATCGAATTATAATTACGTCAAATAACGAATCTTCAGTTCTTATACAACATTTTTATACTCTGGTATTATATATTAGTATATAGAGTATATTAGTTTTGTTCACTTAACGGTTGTTTGTAACAACTAAAACTAATCGAGTTAGATATAGACATATGTATATTATATATATATATATGGTTATATATATACATATAAATGATCAGGATAGAGACACGAGTTGAAATCCGAGTGACTGTCCGTTACGTCTAAACGTGGTATGTGGTACGGAGGATCCCAGTAGGGCGGGCCACCTGTGTGTAAAAAATTTAGTAAAAGTGGGTAATTGCCCACTCAATAGGGTAAACGTACATATCTCATAAACCGTTAAAGCTATATCATTTAAACGTGCTCAGAACAAGTTTTCCAGATTGCCCTCGTATACTGAGAAAATAAGTGAAATAGAGTAACAACCACGCCCACGTCCTATGCAAAGCTTATGCTGAAAACTACTAAAAGTGCGTTAACTCACTGAAGAAATACGTCAGAAACACTAAATCTTACGGAAAATATATATATATGGAAGAGCTGCATAGGAATCAGTGTAAAATTTGGACGAAGGGAGTGGCACCGCACCTTAACCGATTTCAACAAAATATGGTATGTGATATTATATTTGCATTCCTATGTCACATTGTGAAAATGTACCAAACCGGGTAGAAACCACGCCTACTTCTCATATAACACAATTTCAAGTTTCATCTGATACTTTCACTTTAAGGTAGATAAATAGAACATCAATTACGATATTGGAACAAAGCTTTCCACGAATAGTACGCTCAAGATATGCCATCTCATGCGTAAAAATAGTTTAAATCAGATTATAACTTTTCAAGCCCCAGATACCCAATAAATGGACCTCAGTACCTTTATCTGATTTTTCAAAGAAAATACCGGTAAATCTGTAAGATATTAGTAATGAAATTGGCGTATTATCTTTCCATGATAATAGCGTATTCTAGTATCGAAAATGGTGAAAATCGGGTAAATATTACCATTAGCTCCCATATGCCTAATAGACTAAGACCTAACCTAGACCTAATAGATTTTCAAAGTTCCGGTAGACTTTATAGCAAATATTTCGGTCAATCTGTAAGATATTTTAGAAAAATGAGGTGAACGTCTAATATTGGATATACCATAGTTAAATGTAAAATGTATGCATAATGTGTAAAATCAGTCAACGAATTATCCCAGCTCCCATTTACTACATATAATGATTTTCGGTATTCTAACAGACTTTATGCCGAATGTCGGCGGTCTCACAAAATTGCGTGAAAACATGTTCCCTAATATACTTGAGTAATGAAAAGAGTTAATGTGATCAGTGGAGATCTTCCTCTATTCCAAAATGCCCAAATATAAGAATTCCCCACTTTCCACCTGACTTAAAACCGTTTATGTTGGTCAACACGTGTGATATTTTAATGAAATTAAGTGGATACGTTTTCTTAAACACAATGTGATTTCGCACTAAATATGAAAGAAATCGGTCTAGACCATGATCTAAGCCGCTTATTCCTAATATAATGACTTCCTTTTCTCTGCTTGACTCTTACCCATGTATCTAATATCTTTATTAAACCACTTTGGTTGACTTTATATCGCATATATGTTATTTGAGTTAATTTGGTAGATTTTAATATAATTATCTCTGACACGAAGCAAAATATAGCAACGAAAGTGCATGAGTCCATGACCTGTAATATGAATTAATAAGATACCAAATATGATTGTAATCCATTGACAATTTCGTCGAATAATGAATGTTGAATTCTTCCGCAACCTTTTTTAATATAAAGTTGTGCCAGCACCTGAAAGTTTATATCCGCCGCTGTTCCTTGCACGTTGCGAAAGTATAAAATATTCGGTTACACCCGAACTTAGCACTTTTTTACTTGTTTAATACAAAGTTGTGCTAACACCTGAAAATATTTACCATGCTTTGATCTTTGAAAATCGTGGGAGTATAAAATGTTCAGTTACACCGAAACCTTTTCTTACTTGTTTAATACGAAGTTATGTCAAAACCTGAAGATATTTCATCCTTGTGAGTCTCACAAATCGCGAGTGTAAAATAATCGATTATACCCGAACTTATTTAAGTTTATCTATTTAAGATATTACGAGTATAAAAATTTGTGAAAGACTTCTACCTCTGCCTAAGATAACATTTGTAAGCTCTGAGAAGAAGTTTACCAAAATCAAAATTTTTCGTAGCATTCACGGGATCGTTGCGCAATGCTTATCATAATTTTACATGGGAACTCCATATGATACTCAATATATATATATATTGGAGGCAAACGATTACCGTGCCTATATATTTAATTATATTATTAAATCAAGGGAAGCTCTTAAAAGAAGCCATATTGGAAGTAAATGCTTAAACTGTTAAGCGCAATTTCAGGCTTATCGGTTACAAATTTATTTCGACTTAGCAAACCGTTGGTAATGGATAAATACGATTACTTTTAAACTCTTTTAATTGATGGACTTAATACATATCATCCGTTTGTCTATACTTTGGCCTTACCATTTTGTGTATTTATTTATCAAATGTGTATTTCACTAAATCCGTACCTCCACCTTCCTGACTTCTTTATAAAATATGTTTCTAAACATATCGAAATATTTCAGTCGTCTTTAATTACTACAAGTTTTGAGGGTATCAATTGATTTGCTGCTCGAATTTGTCCCGTCCTTACTTATTTAGTACTATTATTTTACTATTAGTATTTTTTTAATTACTAATTATTCTTTTTCGACCTTAAAATGGTTTGTAAAATATGTTTTTTTCTACAAAAGCGATATTCATTTCAGCTTGATTGAGACATGTTTCACTACCTTAATATTGCAAATTCAGCGACGTATTTATTAGTCAATAGATGACGCTATAACGGATGTCCATGAACTTGGCATAGTCGCAAACCAATGCAAACTTAACGGGTAGATGACGCCGACTGAAGTGGCATATCTGATTAAATTTGGTTTTTGCAGATTTATGAAGAATCTTATACAATGGAATCACCACTTTATAAGGGAACCATAGCATATTTCGTTATCTCTATAAGGAACCATGTAATCATTGAAACAAGAAATGCTTAAGAAGACGTTCTTTGCCATATGATTAAGGGAATAAGGTTTTAAAGTTTTTTATATAAAATAAATTACAAGATAGCTTACACTGTTTTAATTGTTTTAAGAGATCAGTTTGTCTGAAATCAAAATAATAATACTTATTTGCATATGTATGTACATACATACATACATACGTGATTTGGTACAAATGTATGGATATGATATATTTATTATAGATAATTTCATATACACATCAGAACACAAAGGAAAAGTTGACGATTTATGTAGCATTCAAACCTGTGTATATACACGTTACACGATACACATATGAATTTACCATACCCGCAAATATTCACACCATATTTTACACACATGCCTTAAGACTGATCACTTTTGAAAAATTAAAATATTGACGTACTTCTCTCACGCTGAATAGAAATTACATTACTTAAAAATTTGAGGTGGTATCCAATCAAAACTTACTAAAAATATTGCTCTTTCTCTATATATATTTCTCTATCACTATATATATTTTGGTACTAAGATATCTAAGAGTAAAACTGAATAAACATATTTATTATGGCAAAAGTTAAGATTGTTAAGAGTTTCCCAAAAACATAATTTTGGATCAGAAGAAAGTGCCATTTGTGGAGGACTACTTGCTTAACAATATAGATATGTACATAAGTATGTATATCCAAATATCGATGGCTACCAGATATGTTCGATGCTCAACCGAGATTTGAACTAATGTTCTAATAACATTTCATAACCTGCAAAATAAAACCAAAACCCACCATCGAGTGTTGCTACCACTGCATGTCTTTTTATTGCAAAAAGTATTAATAGCTAATTTGATTCGACTTCAATAATTATCAGAACAATACGATGGGTTGGAAATTTCGTTTCGAAAGTAAGTGTCAAATAACTAAATCCTCTCCATACTCAACTTTTATACTCTCACTACATGTTGCAACAGAGTATTCTAGTTTTGTTCACCTAACGGTTGTGTGTAACACCTAAAACTAATGGAGATAGATATAGAGTATATATACATACATACATACATACATACATATATACAAATGCTCAGGATGACGAAACGACTTGAATTCCGAGTGACCGTCTGTTCGCGAAAGCGATTAAATTGAGTAAAAAATTGGATATTTTAATGAAACTTGGCACACAGATGAGGTTGGTATTGCAGAAGGACGTAATCTGATTACTGCCACGCCCACAAAATACCGTTAAATGAAAACTTATAAAATGCTATAACTATACTCTCAATTAAGATATAAAACTGAAATTTCGTTGGGGAACCACAGTAGGGAGGGACACATGTGAGTTGAAAGTTTTTAAAAAGTGTGTATAGCTCCGCCCCCTAATAGGCCCAATGTACATATCTCACATACCGCTAAAGCTATATTCTCAAAATTTGCTTAGGATACATGTTTTCAGTGTGCGAAACAACGCAAAAATAAGTGAAATCGGATAATAATCACGCCCACTACCCATATAACGGTTATGTTGAAAACTACTGAAAGTGCGTTAACTCATTAAATAATAAGGGGCCTCAGAGGAATCGGTGTAAAAATTGGACAATGGATATGGCACCTTAATTGAAATCCCATATCTCAGGAACAACTATACCAATTTCAACCAAATTTAGTACATAACATTATATCTGCATTCAAATCGAATTACAACCATGCTTACTTCACAATTTCAAATTCAAATATGATTCTTTCACTTTACAGAATATAAATCAATTACGAATGAAGATATCGGAATAGAACTTAGCACAAATAGTGCTCCAAGGTATGCCATTTCTTGCCGATATATTTCCTGCTTATATCTGAATATATGACTGTTATACTGTTTACTGTTATGACTGTATACAGATAATATCAGTCAATGTGTGAGATATCTTAACGAAATTCAACATTCAATAAAATTTTATTCTTAAATGGATAAAATCGGGTAAATACTTTCATTAGCCTTTACTTTCATTAGTAAAATATCGTAATGAAATTCGAGGATTATCTTTCCATGATAATAGTGTACTAGCCCCTATATACCTATTATAAACGTTTTCAACCTTCCTGTAAACGGTCGATATAAGAGTTATCTCTTTGAAATTCAAAGAGCGTCTCTTTCTGATAACAGTGTGTCCATGTGCTTAAAATGGATAAAATCGGGTAAGCACTTCCCCTAGCCCCCATATACCTAATATAAGGATTTTCAACCTCTGGATAGATTTTGTACCATATATTTCGGTCAATATGTAAGATATCTTAGCAAATTAAATGAAAGTATAATTTTGGATTTACCACGAATGGATCCACGAATTACCCCAGCTATAGAAGCTCATAATATAATCATTTTCATAATTTTAACAGACTCTATGCCGAATATGTCAGTCGGTAGGGTAGGTAGGGGCAGGTAAGTTATCTTCCTAATATTGTGTAGAAACATATTCCCTAGTTTCCCTGAGTAATGCCAAAAACTAATACAATTAGTCCGGACCTTCCTATAGCCACAATATACTCGATCTACTGATTTGCGACTTTCCAGCCGACTTTAAACCGTTTATGTTGCTCAATATGAATGTTATTTTATTGAAATTAGGTGCTAAAACTACTAAAAGTGTGTTAGCTCGCTGAAAGAACACGTCAGATACATTAAATGTTGCAGCAAATATGGTACGGAAGGTTTGCATACGAATCCGTGTAATGGTTTGGTGATGGGTGTGGCACCGCCCACTTTTAGGAGAAATCCCATATCTCAAGAACGCTTTAACCGATTTAAACAAAATTTAGTGTGTGACATTTTTTTGCATTCTTAAGTCACATCGTGAAAATGGGACAAATCGAATAGAAACCACGCCTACTTATCATATAACACAATTTTAAGCTTCATCTGATAATTCTGATAATCACTTTAAAGTAGATAAATCGAGAATCAATTAAGATATTAAAGCATTATTAACGACAATAAAGCATTTCACGGATAGTACATTCAAGATATGCCATCTCAGGCGTAAAAATAGTTGAAATCGGATTATAACTTTTCGAGCCACCAGCTACCCAATATAAGGACCTCAGTGTCTCTATCTGACTTTTTACCGAAAATATCATCCGTAAGACAATGTATTGAAATTGGAGTATTATCTTTCCATGATAATAGTGTACTTTGGTATCAAAAATGGTGAAAATCGGGTAAATATTACCCCTAGTCCCAATACACTTTTATTATATAACGGTAAATATATGAGTTATCTCTTTGAAATTCAAAGAGCGTCTCTTTCTGATAACAGTGTGACCATGTGCTTAAAATGGATAAAATCGGGTAAGCACTTCCCCTAGCCCCCATATACCTAATATACGGATTTTCAACCTCTGGATAGACTTTATACCATATATTTCGGTCAATATGAAAGATATCTTAGCAAATTAAATGAACGTGTAGTATTGGATATACCATAGTTTACTTCCGAAAATGTGTGAAATCGGTATACGAATTATCCCACCTCCCATATGCTACATATAACAATCTTCGTTATTCTAGCAGACTTTATGCCGAATATGTCGGTCTCTGTGTGAGTTAGCTTCACAAAATTGTGTGAAAGCATGTTCCCTAATATACTTGAATAATGAAAAGAGTTAATGTGATCAGTGCAGATTTTCCTCTATCCCAAAAATGCCCGATATAAGAATTTCCGGCTTTCCGTCTGACTTTAAACCGTTTATGTTGGTCAATATGTGTGATATTTAATAAAATTAAGTGGATTTCTTAAACACAATGTGAATTCGCGCTAAATATGAAAGAAATCGGTCTAGACCATGATTTAAGCCCCTTATTCCTAATATAATGATGTCCTTTTCTTTGGTTTACTTTTTCCTCATGTATCTAATATTTTCAATTAAACCACTTTGGTTGAGTTTATTTCGCATATATCACCTTTGAGTTAATTTGGTAGATTTTAATATAAATATCTCTGACGCGAAGCAAAATATAACAATGAAAGTCCATGTGTCTATGGCCTATAATATAAGTTAATAAGATACCAAATAATTGCAATCCATTGACAATTTCGTCGAATAATGATTTTGAATTCTTCCGCAACATCTTTTAATAAAAAGTTATTGCAGCACCTGAAAGCATTTCCCCACTTTTGATCCTTGCTCATTGTAGGAGTATAAAATGTTCGGTTACACTCGAACTTAGCTCTTCCTTACTTGTTATTAATAGACCTTTACATCAAAGTCACCATGTCCTCATGTCCAAAGAGGCTCAAAGAAACTTGGAGATTGAATTTATAGCCACAAAAAGGTCGATGAAGTTATAGATAGGAGCCAATTTATAATCGACCTTTATTATCTGAAATGTTTTGTAAAGGAAGGATTGTAGAGTAAAGACATTGTTTTAGGTATCAGAGCGATTTCCAAACATCTCTTAATGAAAACAGCTTAATTCTAGAAGTATTTCCAGCAATTAGTTGAACAGAGCAGTCCAAAATATAACAAAAGAAATGTATCGGAAAACGTACAAACTCCACATTAGGATCAATGTCATACGAATTCCAGGACATAAAAACTTTGAATCGGATGGGCTCATTAATTAAGGATCTTCGCACCTTTTCGGACGCTTACACTTCGGTGTTGATTCTTACTAATATTTGTTGCTTCTTTAATTCACTTATTTACATTTTAATTTAATATGTTTAAGCTATCTATGTTTATAAAGCTGACTTATATAACGGTTTTATTATATTCTTGCAATACGTTGCACATAACAGTTTTGTTCACTTAACTGTTGTTTGTAACACCTAAAATTAATCGAAATAGATATAATCAGGATGATGAAACGATGAGACTAGTTCACGAATTAAACTGGAAAACTAAAATTTGAGGATCGTAGTATAGTATAGCTAACTTGTGTTAGTTTGATTGAGTTTAATATAAATGAGTGAGTGAGTCTGTGAGCTATAGTTTAAGTTATCAATATCAGAAATATTATATAATTGTAATCGATTCTCAATTTCGTCGAATAACAAATACGGAATTCATATGTAACATTTTTACATTATCGCAACATGTTGCAACGTAGTATATTTGTTTTGTTCACCTAACAGTTGTTTTTAACAACCGAAACTAATCGAGATAATATAAAGTTATATACATATACATATATAAATGATCAGGATGACGAGACCAATTGACTTCAAAAAGTCCGTATGATCGTGCAAAGGATAACTTGGCTAAAGCTTTAAATATCTTAATAAAACTTGGTATGCACGTTCCTTAGCACTCTGAGCAGGTTGGTGTTGCATATGGGCGTATTGACGACGTGAAAATGGGTAAAATCGAAATAAAACCACGCCCACTGCCCTTATAACGGTTATATTGAAAACTACTAAAAGTACATTAACTCGCTGAAGAAACATGCCAGAAGTCTTGAATTTCACAGCCAGGATGGTGCTTAAGGGCTTCAAAGTAAGTCGTGTATATGGCACCGCTCACTTTTCGTTGAAATCCTAAACCTCAGGATCAACTACACCCATTTTAATTAAATTTGGTGCATAACATTATATTTCCATCCTTATGCCTGAGTGTGAAAATAGGCGAAATCGTATAAAAATCACGGCTGCTCCCCATATAACACAACTACCATATAACAACACAATCAATCTAATTCTTTCACCTTTTAGTAAATAACTCAAGCACCAAATAAGATATTGGAATAGAAATATACAGAAATAGTGCCCTCAATTGTGCCCTTTTAACCATCGGCGAATCAGTGAGATATCTTAATGATATTTAGAGTGTATCTTTCTCTGGTAATATTGTGCCCTTTTGTCAAAAAATTATAAAATCAGGTTAATACTCCCTTTATCTTCCCTACACCTAATACAAAAATTTTCGAACCTCCGGTTAACTTTATACCATATATATCGGTTAATAAGTAAGATATCTTAGCAAAATTAAGTAAACGCATAATCTTGAATATACTGTGTATATTTTGGTGGCAAAAATGAGTGAGATCGATATACGAATTTCACCAGCTCCCATACACTACATATAATGATTAACATTATTCTAGTGGACTCTATGCCGAATATGTCGATCAGTGCATGAGTTATATTCATAACATTGCTTGGAAACTTGTTGTCGGGCATACTGCAGTTTAACTAAAAAGTAAATGTTAGCTGCTCAGACCTTCCCCAATATAATAGCCCCAAAGTATACAGATATTGCGATTTTCAACTTTCTAGTTGACCTTAAGCCGTTTATAAGAGTCATTATGTGTGATATTTGAAAGAAATTAAGTGTTTTCTTAACCATATATGGCTTAGCACTGAATTTAAATCGGTCTAGACCTTAGTCTAAACTCCATACCTCTAATATAATGATTTACGTCCCTCTGGGCGACTTTTGCTCTTTCGACATATTATATACAAAACATTATACTCAACCAAAATGATGAATGGTTGAGTATACATATGTACATCGTAAACATCTCCATTAAAGATGTCTCAACAAAATTAAATGAGAATGCTTCGAATAATATTATTTCATTCGGTAATAAAAATTATGACTGTTGTACATTCCTACAGCACTAATATTATGAATATACATACATATGTACATATACACATAGATGATTTGTCACAGTTAGATCGATTTTATGAGTATATGTATAACCTAAAGTAAATGGTAATGTGACGCCAATTATGATTGCGATCCATTTCAAATTTCGTCGAATAATAAATGTTGAATTCATTTGCAAAAATTTTTAATATAAAGTTTTTCCAAAACCTGAAAGTATTTCAATGCCTTTGACCCTTGCAAATTGCGAGAATATAAAATTTTCGGTTACACCCGAACTGATCCGTTCCTTACTTATTTGAGACGCAATTTTGCCAACACCTGAAAATCTTAGCAAGTCATTGATCCTGACAAATTGCATGTAAAATGTTCGGCTGCATTAGAACTTAGCCCCTCCTTTCTTGTTTTAAATTGTATTGAGAACGTACTGCCCACAAACCAGATTACTTTACTTTACTAAGTGTGCTTATATGTACTTTGGAAAATACATACAAGTCCTCGCATATGCACGTATGTACATGTGGATTTAGCATTCCTCTTTGTTCATTTTCGCAGAATGCATTTAATTCGACCATGCTCATCATTCGCCTGATAATCAGTTGTTGATACTTTTTAAAATGGTAAACAATGGAATTTTTTTACTTAGATATTTGCGTATTTGCATATGTACGTGTATACGTAGGAACATAATAATACAAATACTCAGATCAATAATAAAAATAATTGTAATTAGAGTTTGTAACTATGGTAACTACTAAATGCCCCTGATTCCCCTCTTACTATCTGTTAAAGTGTAAATAGATTTGGGTATTTATTGACCTTACGTACATGCACCCATACACACATACATACATACATGCATATAAATTGCGGAGCCGCTTTCATTTCATGCAAATATGTACTCGCTTTGCTTAGTTTCCCAGAACCAACCAAAAAAGTGGGTTTCACTTATCCTAATTTCTACTTATTTTAAATTTGTTTATTTGTTATATGTGAAAAGAAAATGCATTTTAATGAGCTTCTATTTTTTATGCAGATGTAGTACGTCATTATTTGTTGGTATTCAGCATGGACTCATGATCTATGTGCCTATTTCGATATTTAGACTATGTAAACAAATATTATACTTTTCCGAAGACAAAAACACTCAAGGTCACTTTTCAACCCTTTTTTATTTTCAAAAATGTATAACTTAAACATTTTTGACGAGTAAATGTGAAAATAAGATTGGTTGTGTACATACATATGGATGTATATTTACTTCCCCATAGTTCGTGTCTGTGTCATGAGTTAATATGGTTGGTATGTATGTATATATGTATGTATGTTAAAGAGCCAAGAGACTTTACATCCATATATGTATTTACAGATTTACATACACTCGGCAAGAAAAGTCTGCGTACACGCTTATGTCTTATTTTCTTTTGTTAAAAAATAACTTTTATATATGAAATTTCATAGCAAAGTCACATTATGTGCTTTATTGCAAGTCTATGCATAATCTGATAGCATTTAAAGAAATTAAAATCAGGGAACATTGTTTAATCGATAAATTTACAAAAAATTCTCATTTGGCAGCGCAGAAATCGTCTGCGTACAAGTACAAGCGTACAAGCGCGAATTCCCCGCGTAATAACCAATTGTGAAAGTGTCGGAAAGCTATAATTTTACTTTTTTTCGTACAAACAGCAATTTTAAAAGATTTTTGGTTCATGCAATTCGTTACTAATATTATAATATGCAATGTAGGCCAAAGGAGAGGAAATAAGCCCTTCTGAAAGGGAAATTATGATTAAACTCTACGAAAAAAGAAAAACATACCGTGAAATCGGTCGGATTGTTAGTAGAACACATTCTTCCGTACTAAGAGTGATTTTTAACCACAAAGATACCGGCGATTTTGCATCTCGGCCCCGTCCAGGGCGGCCAAAAATATTAACACCGCGTGAAACTTGTACGTTTTGCAAAGTGTGAAGCAAAACCCTCGCCTGACTGCATCCAAGATCGCTCAAAATGTTAATGAAAGTTTTAAGAAGACCCTTTTCGGGCGGCACTGCCACCGTCCGTAAACTTTTGAAAAAAGCTGCGTATCATGGGGTAAGCTGGGGTCATGTCGCAGGCAAGAAGCCATTCATATCGTTAGTCAATAGACAAAAGCGTATTGCTTTCGTGAAAGAGCACTTAAATAAGTCCCGAGAGTTCTGGCAGAAGGTTATTTTTTCCGATAAGAGCAAGTTTCGTGTCTTTGGAATCAAGGGGCGTAAGATTGTATGGCGTAACAGAAACGACACTCGATAAGAATAACTTGGTGCCTACTGTAAAGCATGGTAGTGGTGGATCAATGATATGGAAGTGCTTGGCTAGTAATGGTGTGGGCCGAATGGAATTCATAGAGTCCACCACGGACAACCATGCATACCTTAATATCTTGGAAAGAAATTTGAAGCAAAGCGCGGAAGAATTGGGTCTGGGAAGGGACTACTATTTCCAACAAGATAAAGACCTGAAGCATACAGCAGACATAGTTAAGCTTTGGTTACTGTATAACGTTCCCCATAATTTTCGGAGAAAAGCCGAAATTCAAAAGTCAACCGTTATTCATTGAACAGATATTCAATAAACCATACATATGTACATATTGAAAAATATCAGAGGGATCGAATCGACATTCTACGTTAATTTGAAGGCTTCAAAAATCTTTTCGAAAGTATCAAATGTTTTTGCGTTTACGCCAATAGCCAAATAAATTTGTTCTTATTTTTAATATTCTTTGTTCTTCGCATTGCCATCCCTTAAATTTCGCATGCGTTTTATGTGTCACATGAAGGAGTCACTAAAGAGATTTCAAATTATTCGCTCCTATAATGATACGAAAATAGAAAGGAAACTTATTTCAAATATATGCGTGCGTTTTATGTGTCACATGAAGGAGTCACTAAAGAGATTTCAAATAATTCGCTCCTATAATGATACGAAAATAGAAAGGAAACTGATTTCAAATATAAATCATACTTCTATAATGACGTTCTTCCTTTGCTACGAATACTAAGCTAATTCTATAAATATTAAACATAACGAAATAAAACTTCGTGTCAAAGATGATACTATACTGCATATTATTTCTGGAATAGCTGAAGATTTTAACGACGCATACCATCCCTTAGAATGAATCTGCGTACTAAGAATATATAAGGTTGATTTGATTAACATCTGCCACACACATATTGGCCAACACAAACGGTTGAAAATCAGATGAAAAGTCGGAAATTCTTATATCGGGCATTTTTGGGATAGAGGAAGATCTGCACTGATCACATTAACTCTTTTCATTATTTAAGTATATTAGGGAACATGCTTTCACACAATTTTGTGAAGCTAACTCACACAGAGACCGACATATTCGGCATAAAGTCTGCTAGAATAACGAAGATTTTTATATGTAGCATATGGGAGGTGGGATAATTCGTATACCGATTTCACACATTTTCGGAAGTAAACTATGGTATATCCAATACTACACGTTCATTTAATTTGCTAAAATATCTTACATATTGATCGAAATATATGGTATAAAGTCTATCCAGAGGTTGAAAATCCTTATATTAGGTATATGGGGGCTAGGGGAAGTGCTTACCTGATTTTATCCATTTTAAGCACATGGACACACTATTATCAGAAAGAGACGCTCTTTGAATTTCAAAGAGATAACTCTTATATTGACGGTTATATATGGTATAAAGTCTACGGGAAGGTTGAAAACCTTTATAATAGGTATATGGGGGCTAGTAAATACTTCCCACCCGATTTTCCCCAGTTTTGCAACAAGAGCACATTATTATCATGGAAAGATAATCCTCGAATTTCATTACGACACTTTACAGATTTACCGAAATATATGGTATAAAGCCTACAGGAAGTTGATAATTTTTTTATTAGGTATATAGGGGCTAAGGGAAGTATTTACCCAATTTTTTTCATTTTTTGACACTAGACCACACTATTATCATACAAAGATAATCTTCCAATTTCATTACGATATCTTACATATTTACCGAAATATATGGTATAAAGTCTACCGCAACTTTGAAAATCCGTCTATTAGGTATATGGGAGCTAATGGTAATTTTTACCCGATTTTCACTATTTTCGATACCAGAGTATACTATTATCATAGAAAGATAATATTCCAATTTCATTACAATATCTTACAGATTTACCGATATTTTCTACAAAGAGTCAGATAGCGGTACTGAGGTCCATTTATTGAGTATCTGAGGGCTTGAAAAATTATAATCCAATTTTGTCTATTTTTACGCATGAGATGACATATCCTAAACGCACTATTTGTACAAAGTTTGATTTTCATACATTAATTGCTGCTCGATTTATCTGCTTTAAAGTGAAAAGATCAGATGAAACTTAAAATTGTGTTATATGAGAAGTAGGCGTTGTTTTTATCCGATTTTGTCCATTTTCACAGCGTGACATAATAATGCAAATATAATGTCAAGTATTAAATTTTGTTTAAATCGGTTTAGGGGTTCTTGAGATATGGGATTTCTCTTAAAAGTGGCGGTGCCAGTCCTATCATCAAAACTTTAGACGGATTCCTATGCAACCCCTCCGTATTATATTTTCTGCAAGATTTAATGTTTCTAACGTGTTCCTTCAGCGAGTCAACGCACTTTCAGTACTTTTCAACATAACCTTTGTAAGGAAGGTGGGCGTGGTTATTATCCGATTTCACTCATTTTCTCAGTATATGAGGAGGCACTAGAAAAACTTAGAATGTTTTTTGTGTATCGTGACAAAGAACACGTGTACCAAGTTTCATCAAAATATCTTAATTTTTACTCAAATTATCACTTGCACGGACGGATGGATAGTCATTCGGATTTCAACTCTTCTTTTCATCCTGATCACTTATATGTATATACTCGTACATATATAACTCTACGTCTATCTCGATTAGTTTTAGGTGTTACAAACAAGCGTTAGGTGAACAAAACTAATATACTCTGTTGCAACATGTTACGAGAGGTGAATTCCAAGTTCATGGTCTATATATATTGGGTTGTTCGGAAAGTCATTTCGTTTTTTTTGAGCTTCGAGGTTAAGTCCATGCCTTTCAAATGGCCATAAACAGTTGAATTCGACAAATTTAACCTCTCACCGATCTCTCGTGTGGTGATTCGCCGATTTGCATCAACTAATGCCTTTATCGCATCTTTGTCAGCTTCGACCGGCCTTCCAGACCGTGGTGCATCTTCGACATCAAAATTGCCGGATCGAAATTTTGCAAACCAGTTCTGGCACTGGCGTACTGTTAACACGCCTTCTCCATACACATCCGTCAATTTTTTTCTCGCTTGGACAGCATTTTTACCTTTTCTGAAGTTAAAAAGTAAAATATGACGAAAATGCTGCTTATTGCTCTCCATATTTAAAAAGGCACCAACCAAAAACTACTGGGTAGAATTAATAGAACTTTTTCACACACAAGCCTTGCAATATCAGCTCTCATGACATATAATGGTTATGGGGCTTAAGTGTGAAGTTAGTTTCGAAAAAACGTAATTAAGTCCTCTGGCGGGAAAAAACGAAATGACTTTCCGAACAACCCAATATGTATGTACACATACATATCTGTTTAGTGAGCTGGGGTAATGTTATGTGGGTAGGCAATACGATATACCTTGATATTTCGTAAATTATGCATGTTTTGACAAGATTTTTTTTTCGAGAATAATAGCAACGATAAACAAGTAAGGAGGATTAAGTTCGGGTGTAACCGAATATATTCTACTCTCGCAATTTTCAAAGATTTAAGTCGGGGCATATTTTATTAAAAATGTTGCGTTAGAATTCAATATTCTTAAAGAAAGGATTATAATCATATTTGGTATCATATTATAGTTCATAGACTCACATAGGTTCATTGCTACATTTTGCTTCCTACCAGAATTATGTATGTATATCACATTACCCTAAACCCTAACCCTAACCCTATAAAGGAAACACACTTAACTTTTTTGTATGAAATATAATAATAGAAATATAATAAAAGTAAGCTTAAATTTTGAATCTATGGGCTGATAAAACGAACTCAAGTGAAGGCTAGGCACCAGGCTAAATTTTTTCAGTTTTCCAGTTTTTCCAGTTTTCTTACTATAAATATGAATATTATACAATATAAATTTTCAGAATACATACACATTTATGCACGTATGTATACCATCTATATGTACTTTTGTATGTACGTAAAAATTATATTTATGTAAGGTTTCATATGTAGGTATATAGTACTTGGTTGAAAATCGCAAATCTTTGTTCATATTGCAGTGCCTTTTATTATTCGCAATTCGCCTTTTCTGCGCTCATAAACATTTCTTTTTATTGGTTCTTTTATCAGCAATTGCAAGCCACTAACGCTTTTACCACCCCTAATCCAGATATGAGGGTAGCATACATCAATACTAACATGTAACGACTGATGAATTTTAGTATCATATTTTGGGTTTAATGTTTTATGACGCATGTTTTTAGAGGATCCATATTTTGGTTTGGTCATTTCCGCAATAATTCTGTGTATTATTCTTTATTTGTTGCAAGATAATAATAATAATAAATAAAACCAAAGTTTTCTATACATTGTTATAAAAATAAATATATACATACTATACAAACATTCGGAATGGGCGGGTAACTTCAGGCTTTAATAATGATTATCTATGTAAAAGTAGCTACTTATACATACGTACATAAATATGTATGCATGTATTTATGAATTACATATCGTAAACTTAATAAACAATATGCATTTTGTCTTAAGGAAATTGCTTGTAGTCATATGTTTTTAGGTAAATTACCTATTACTTTGATTTATTTTATAAGAAACTATATTTTGAAATTTGGGAAAGCCTATACCGTATCACAGGTATTTTGCAGAAAAAATGTCTTCTTTCAGAATCATTGTACAATTGAACAGCTAAAAATCATTCAAAAATTTACTTATGCATATATAAATGGTCGAAGTATTACTAAAACTGCATCAATAAATTATAAAATTATTTTATATAATTATATTTTATTATAATTTAATATTTATTTTTATATAAATATTATTTTATATTTAATATTTTATTACAATTATTTAAAAATTATTTAATTTTTGTAAAAATCAATTTCCATGTAAGTCGTCATGTCACTAACGGATAGGGAAAGAAATCTAAATACCGTATAAACTGTAACCTCATAAAGGCGCTATGATGAATCTAAAATATTTGAGAATGAGGTATTTTGCTCATCTTGGAAATCTTAATCGTTTTAAGATTTAACGATTTTGCGCGAAATCTGTGAAATACTGTTATACTAAATACTGAAATATGCAAAATACTGCGCGCTCCATAAATCCGCGCGCTCCATAAATCCACGCGAATCCAATGAACTAATGATTTTCTATACAAAAAGGTAATATTGCAAGAAAGTTAGACCCATGCCTTTTTTATGAGAGTAATGGCTTGCCTTTTTTGTTATCCCATTAGGAGTATACATTTTTACACTCCCGCAACATGTTGCAAGAGAGTATATTAGTTTCGTTAGCTATACTGTTATGTGTACATATGTATAAGCATAAATATTATATAGGTAATTGTTGATTATTTAATTGCGCATCTAATTTAATTCTTATTCGTCTGAACATAAATATGTATGTACCCACATATGTATATATCTATGTTATGTTAAGTATATAAACCAGTAGTAAATATTTATACTCACATACATGTAATATAACATACATATGTAATGCAACCAAATGAATCAACGATGAACACAAATGTGAATTTTACGCGCCAAACCATTACAATAAGGTATTACACAACTGAAGCTTAGATCTGTCCAATTCGATCCTTTCCTTAATAGTTGATTGTTGCGTTTGCATTTCAACGCTAATCTCGGTTCGAAACAAAACACAAACTTCACACTTTAGTAACCCCTGTGGCGAGGATTTCGGTGAAGAATTACAAAAAATATACATATAGAAAAAAGATCAAAATAACTATGTATGTATATTTGTACATATGTATGTATGTACGAGTGCGTACGAATTAAAGTGAGCACTTTGATTATGTTTAAAAATCAGAATTATTGAAAACATTTTGCACGGCCAGAAAGGAAACACCAAAGGCAGAGTGGACACACTTAGGGTTCAGATACCGGTCAACTGTATATGCAGAACGCAATGGTCAACCGCCAGTGAATGGGTTTGTGCAGGAGTGCATGACCCCTTGTCAACGAAATAACAATAATAGCAGAAATAATGTGACCTTATAAATTTCCGCAACTTCGCACCAATTGCTGCGAAATCGAGGTCAGCCGTGGCGAGATTAAACACAAAGAGAAAAATTAAACATTTGACAAAAATTCAAATGATCCTTTCACTAAATTTTCAACATTTATTTTACTTTATGTATGAACATGTTCGCATGCATGTGACAATACACATTCTCAGGGGTCACGTATAAGAAGCTGTAAAAGAAATTCAGCAATTTAGGGGTGGAAATTAACGGATGATCATAACGCAACTGCCATAGCCGCAATTGTTGTGCCGTATTTGGTGGAGATGACCCAATAGGCTGGCGCTCAATTCCAAATTTATTACCTTTTGTTGATTTTATTGTGTCTACTTATATATCTTAGATCACTTTGTTATGCTGATGGCGATTGTAGGAGATGTGAAAACTCTGGCGCTGTTGCCAACAATTTTAACGGAATCAAAAGTATTTGTCGGATACAAATGCCCTATATTTTTTGATACATTTACATTTTTATTCCCGAAATACACACATACACACTTATGTACATAGGTGATACATAAAACATGATGTGTATGTATACATATACATACATAAGTCCGGTGCTAAAAGGTAATGCGTTTATTTAAATGCGAAGGGTCCTATAAACTGGGTTTTGCAAAAACGGTGAATTTACGTTGGGTCACACAATTTTCCCAATTATCAACCGTGACCTCTGCGAAAATAACAAATATTAAAATCAATTATTTCTTCCCTTTTGTATTGCAAATCTCATTTGTTTGCGAAGACGCTGACCGTTATTAATAAGATTTTTACCTATACTGTTTTATTAAAAAATATTTTATGCGCCTTCTTATATCAGTTGGAAATTGAACCATTTACCGTTGAACAGCTAAAAATGTTTTACAAACTTTAATTTCAGATTATACAAGTATATATCTTATATATACAAATATATATATTATTATATATTACATAATATAGTTTGTCATGTAGCGTTGCTAGTATTGGAAATTTTATATTTAGTTAATATTTGTTGTCATTTTCTTTTTTCTTTCCTTGCCTCAACATTTTTGTACTCTCGCAACATGTTGCAACAGAGTGTAATAGTTTTGTTCACCTACCAATTGCTTGTGACACCTAAAAGTAATTGAGATAGATATAGAGTTACGTATGTATATACATATGATCAGGATGACGAGAAGAATTCAATTCCGGAGGTCTCTGAGTAAAAATTAAGATATTTTGATAAAATTTTGCTGAAATTTGGATAACGTGTTCCTTGGACCTGAGATATCGGAATAAAACTTTGCACAAATAGTTACTTCGAAGTAAGCCATTAGTCATCTAAAATTGGTCGAAATCGAGAGAAGGCTTTTCGAGCCCCCAGACCTCAATATATGAGGACCTCCCTCATTGCTTTTCTCTAACTTTATAAAGAAAAAGTCAACATTTGCAACGACATTTAATATAAAGTTTGTCAACAACTGAAAATATTTCCTCGCCTTTGGACTTCACCAATTGCGAGGGTATAATATATTCGGTTACATCCGAACTTAGCCTTCAATCAATATGTTTAATACATGTAAAATTAATTTTATTTAAAACATAAATTTTATTAATACTCACTCCAATCTCACTACCAATTAAAGGATTGTGAATTGTCTTATTTTAGCTGCCTCTTTTCAAAGTACAAGTGATAATAGAAGTAAACAATCACCATATAATGTACTAATATAACTATGCAGTTACCTTTTTTAAATATATTATAATTCTGTCTCAAGTCGTTATCAAGTTTACTACGAATAATCAGAATATCTGAAAATTTTATTTAATAGTTTACAATTACAATTTGTTTCATTCGATAGAATATATCTATATCAGTTTGTGTTGACAAGAAAATAGGTAGACGGAAATAGCAATATTCGGTATGTATAGGGAATAGAGGAAAATATGGATCGATTTAAACTGAAACATGCCAGCGCACCATCATTACCTAATTTTATGAAGATATCTCACAATTTGTCCGAAACGTGAAATCATTATATTTAACTAATAGAATATTTCAACCGATTCGCCAAAGCCAAAAAGTAAACAAGTGTAGTTTTGGTCCGATTCATTCTTGAGAGTCTTGCGACCTCCCTTTCTAACCAACCCAACCTTAATTCAGGACTTGATTTGTTTACTTTGTTTCGAGAAAGTTGAAGTCAAAAATTAATTGGCCTAGTGTCGTCTTGACTTCTCTTGCTTGAAGTGATTCACACTTATGAACAAACGAAATATGTATGAAATTAACAGTGCTTTTTTCACTTTTGATATTTATTTACCCAATACATTCTTTTGATCTTTTAACGCTTTTAACCGTTACTTTTGTTGAACAATTTTTATACTCTCGCAACCTGTTGCAACAGAATATATTACTTTTGTTCACCTAACGGTTGTTTGTTACACCTAAAACTAATGGAGATAGATATAGAGTTATATATTTATAGAGATATGATCGGGATGAAGAGACGTTTTAAATTTCGAGTGACTGTCTGTCTGTCCGTACGTACGTGCAAGCGACAACTGGAGTAAAAATTAATATATCTTGAGGAAATTTGGTACACGTGTTCTTTGTTATAATAAGAAGGTTGGTATTGCAGATGGACGTAATCAGAAATCTCCCACGCCCACAAAATCCCATTAATCGAAAACCGATAAAGTGTTACAACTAAGCCACAAATTAAGATGTAAACGTGTTATTTGGTATAGAGGACCCTAGTAAGGCGGGGCATGTGTTGGGGAAAATTTTTGCAAAGGTGGACATGGCCCCGCCTCCAATAGTTTTAATGTACGTATCTCACAAACCCTTACAACTATATCAATCAAATTATCTCACAACCAGTTTTTCTAGCATATCCTCATACAAAGGGAAAGTAAGTGAAATCGGATAATAACCACGCCCACTTCCCATACAAAGGTTATGTTGAAAACTACTAACAGAGCGTTAACTCGCTGAAGCAACACATCAGAAACATTAAATTTAGTATGAGACATTACATTTCCATCGCGACGACACTTTGTGAAAACTGGCGAAATCGGTTGCCAATGACGCCTACTTCTCATATAATAAAATTTTAAATTTCATCTGATTCTTTCACTTTAAGGTATATAAATCAAGTAACAATTGATATATTGGAATGAAATTTTGTACAAATAGTGCCATCAAAACTCAAAAATAATCGAAATCGGAGTTTAATTTTTCAAGCCCCCATATACCAAATATAAGGACCACAGTACCTATGTCTGACTCCATACCGAAAATATTGGTAAATCTGTGAAATATTGTAATGAAATTGGAGGATTATCTTTGCATTATAATAATGTGCGTCAATAATAGTGTCAAAAATGGGGAAAATTGGGTAAAACTTCCCCTAGCCCCCATATACTTAATAGAAAGATTTTCAACTCTCCGTTAGATTTTATACCATATATGAGTTATCTCTGTAAAATTCAGAGAGCGTCTCTTTTTGATAACGGTGTGCTCGTTTGGTCGAAATGGATAAAATTTGGTAAACAATTCTCCTAATATTTTCTAATTCTTACAATTAATAACAATTCTCCTAATCCTTCTACCTAATATTTCAAACATCCGATTGGCTTTATACGGTATATATCGGTATTAAGATGTTTTAGCAAAATTAAGTACACATATACTATTGGATATATGTATAATAGTTTAATGCCGAAAATATGTGAAATCGATCAACGATTTACAACGAATTACATAATTACCAGCTCCCATATACTACGCCGTCCCATATACTATATATATTTTTCGTTATTCTAGCAGAATTTATGCCGAATATGTCGGTATCTGTGTGAGTTTCCTTCATAAAATTGTGTGGAAACATGTTCCCTAAGACCAAGTTCCCATACTTGAGTAATGAAAAGAGTTAATGCAGTCAGTCCAGACCTTCCCCTAAGTCAAATATACTCAATGCTTTGATTTTCGACTTTCCAATTGCCTTTAAGCTTTCTTTGTTGGTCAATATGTGTGATATTTTACCAAAACTAGGTGGTTATGTTTTCTTCAATATAATGTGGCTTAGCGCTAAATGTGAATGAAATCGGTCTAAAACAGTGCAGTTTCTCTAGTTGACTTTTTCCTCATGTACCTAATATTTTTAATCAAGCCACTTTGGTTGAGTTTATATCACATACATTTTATTTTAGTTAATTTAGTAGATGTTATTATAAGTATCTCGGACGCGAAGCAAAATTAGGAATGAAACTAAGTTAATAAGATACCAAATATTACCATACCAAAGATTACTATCCATTAGCGGTTTAGTCGAATTGTTATGCAAAATTTTTTTAATATAAAGTTTTTCCAGCACCTTAAATGTTTCCCCCCCTTTGATCCTTGCATGTTGCGAGAGTATAAAATGTTCGGTTACACCCGAACTTAGAGCTTCCTTACTTGTTTAAATGAAATTTTTCTTCAAGAACTCTTATTAGTACATTTAAATATTTTTATTTCTACATTTTCGGCTCTTTTCAGTTTGGTTGATTTTTTTTAAATTTATTTTTATTTATAATATATATTTTTTTATATTCTTTATATTTTTATTTTATATTTAAAAAAATATATCTTTATTTATTTATAATTTACAATTCTCTCTTCTCAATTCAAGTCTTCTCAATCTCTTCTCACTGGGTGATCGCAATACAGTAAGCGAAATTATAACAAAGGAGTACTTTACTTACATACATATGTATATAATATATGTATTACATCTTGGTTGTGTATATGTATATGATGTATACATCTACCGCATAGCATATATTTGTATAGTCACTAAACATTCTCTATTATTATCATTTCTAATATTATAACTGTAAGAAAAAATTCAAATATATTATATTGTCATATGTACATATAATTAAGAGAAATAGTCGAAGATTCTCAACATTTTTTAGGAGTTAAACCACAATCTTACTTTCTTCTCAAGAAATAAATCTGCAGATGTGATCTTCTAGTTTAAACACTCCAAAAAAATTCAAATCTCCATGCATACATACGTATGTATCTTGGTGTTGTAACCTTTGCGTTGTACTTATACATTCATGTAAATCTAAACATACTTTCATTTTGGCACACGCTTTTACGCTTGAGAGGAAATTGATCCAATGAAGTAAGCTGATTTTGCAGATAAGACTCTTACAATTATATGCATATAATTGATGTTGCCTGTGGTTCAACATGAGGTCATAGTTACAACTTCTGAAATAGAGATATTTAAATTTCATTCATTTGAATACATACATTCGTACACGAGTTCATCCATAAGTATACACATCTACGGGAGGTATGTATATATTCTTAAGCTATTTTCGGGCTTTGGTTTAGCCACTTTAATAAAAAAAATTTCGATACACTTTGGTTTTTAGTTATTTAGTTTTTAAGTAGACACATTATTTTTATACTCTCGCAACATGTTGCAACAGAGTATTATAGTTTTGTTCACATAACAGTTGTTCGCAACATAAAAAATTAATACGAGATAGATATAGATTTATATTTATCAAAATGATCAGGATGCCGACAACAGTTGAATTACGGGTGACTGTCTGTCCGTCCGTCTGTCCGTGCAAACAGTAACTTAAGTAAATATGAAGTATTTTGATGAAACTTGGTATACGTGCTCCTAGGTACCCTAAGGAGGTTTTCTTAGAGATGGACGAAATCGGATTATAACTTTTCAAGCCACCAGATACCCAATATTAGGACCTCAGTGCCTCTATCTGACTTTTTATCGAAAATATCGGTAAATCTGTATGATATTATAATGAAATTGGAGGATTATCTTTCCATGATAATAGTGCACTCTGGTATCAAAAACTGTGAACATCCGGTAAATACTACCCCTAGCATTCATATACCTAATATACGGATTTTTAGCCTTCCGGTAGACTTTATATCACATATAAGGAAGACATATCCTGCAGGCACTATATGTGCAATCAGATTCAATTGTGTTATATGAGAAGTAGGTGTGGTTTTTATCCGATTTCGTCCATTTTCACAGCATGACATAAGAATGCAAATATCCAAGGTGCCACGTACCAAATTTTGTTGAAATCGGTTTAGGGGTTCTTGAGATATGGGATTTCCCCTAAAAGTGGCGGCGCCACTCCCATCATCAAAACTTTAGATGGATTCTTATGCTACCCCTCCGTATAATTTTTTCTGCAAGATTTAATGTTTCTAACGTTTTTGTTCAGCGAGTTATCGCACTTTTCAACATAAGTTTTCTATGGGAGGGGGGCGTGGTTAATATCCGATGTCGATCATTTTCTCAGTATATGAGAAGATGCTAGAAAAACTTACTAGAGGAGCAAGTTTGATTGATATAGCTCTAACGGTTTATGACCCTATTAGGGGGCAGGGCCATTCCCACTTTTGCAAAAAATTTTGCCCACAGATGCCCCACCCTACAAGGATCCCATACACCAAATGATATGTTTATGTCCTAATTCGGTGCTTATTTATAGCACTTTACCTGTTTTCGATTAATGGATTTTTGTGGGCATGGAAGATTTCCAATTACGCCCGTCTGCTATACCAACCGCCTTACGGTGACAAAGAACACGTGTACCAAGTCTCATCAAAATATCGCAATTTATACTCAAGTTATCGCTTGCACGGACGGACGGACAGAAACTCACTCGGATTTCAACTCGTCTTTTCATCCTGATCATTTATATGTATATATGACATATGTCTATATCTGACTCGACAAAACTAATATAGTCTGTAGCAACATGTTGCGAGAGTATAAAAATGCAATTTAGAACAGAGCATCGAAACAGAAAGGAGCATGTGTGGTTTGTGGAAATATCATATCAACTCCTTTACCAATTTGAACCAAATTTGGTGCACATCCTTTGTCGAAATCGGAATACAACCACACCTACTTCCCATGTAACACAATTTCAATCTCCATCTGATTCTTTCTCTTTTCCATAAATAAATCAAGCATCAATTAAGATATCGGAATAAAACTTTGAATAAATAGTGTCTTTAAGTTATGTCATCCTACTTCCAAATATGGTAGAAATTAGGTTATAACTTTTCAAGCCCCCAGATACGAAATATGGAGACATCTGTGCCTACGGCTGACCTTTTACCGAAAATAGTGGTCAATCTGTAAGATGTACAATTGAAATTCAGAGAGAATTTATTCCTGATAAGAGTGTACCTTTGTGTCAAAAACGAGTAAAATCGGGTTTATACTTCCCCTAGTCCCCATATACCTGATATAAAGATATCCGAACTTCGGGTTGGTGGTCTGGTATTGAAAATGGGTGCATATATTACTTATAATAGTTTTCGTAATTCTAGTAGACTTTATGTCGAATATATCGGTCAAATTCTGAGTTATTTTAGTAAAAATTAGTGAAAATATCTTTCCGAGCATACTTTAGTTTAATGCTAAAAGAAAATACTGTTTAGACCTTCCCTATAAGTTTTGCCAACACCGAAAAGTATTGCCCGGCTTTAATTATTCCAAATTGCGAGTGTAAAATGTTCGGTTACTTAGCTCTTCTTTACTTGTTCGATTCCGAAGACGAGCAAAACACAGGCGTTAAATGATGTTTACATTTAGCCATACATATTACTACTATAAAAGTGTAGAAAGTCTACCCAAAAAGTTGTAATAAAATACTTTTGCCTAATTTTACTGCTCTAAACCGATGATCGATATTATACTGTGACTTATCATTTTACCATGTTTATACGTATATACAAAGAAAAGAATCGTATATATATATCATATATATATATATATAATCGTATCTATAAGAAACATATATAAGAATCGTACGAGTATATATAATACGTATATACAAAGAAAGAAGAAAGTAAAGAATTAAATAGATTTTTCGGAGTGCTAGATTGTGATTCATCATAAATACAGTAGGGAGCCCTATAATGAGCCTTTTGCATTTCATTTAGATTTCTTCTAAAAAAAAAAATAGTGCATTTCAAATTATTTATAAATTAATAATATATGAAGGTTGGTCTATCGCCAGTGTTACTTTACTTGCATGAAGCCCTTTGAAGTTACGAACAGCGATTTGTTGTCATTTAACATTCCAATTTAGTCATCTGACATTTGACGTATTGTCTGGTTTCAAAGCAGCGGTGAAACAAATTGAAGCAAGCAAAGCATCTACCAATTATTGTCATCAACAAGGTCCATAGAATGTACATAGATGAGGACTTGCTTTCTAATCTAGATACAATTTCTAATCTAAATACAATGTGATTTCTCAGTCAGGCCGACGTAGTAAAAGCTTGTGTTGGAGTAAAAATTTGTGTCTTAGTTTTAGTAGTTCATATTTCATATCATATTTATTCGGTTAGAGACCTTTTGTCGACGTGAAAATGTTCCGATTTTGCCTATCTGCAATACCGATGGGCGGACAGACAAATATGCGAAATTCAAACCGCATCGTCTTCATGATTATACTAATATACATATGTATATTGCTCTATATCGATCTCGATTGGTTTTAGATATTGAAGACAAGATATGTATGTACGTATGTATGAATATATGAAACTCTGTTAAAAAATAATTCAGCAAAGAATATATTTAAATCTTATAACATACATCGAGTTCATGATATAATTTAATTATTATTAATTTTTAATAATAATTAATTTATTTTTTTAATTAAATTTAATTATATTTAATTTGATATAATTGATGTAATTTTTTTTTTTATAATTGATATTTTTAGCATTTAGAAAAAAAATTTTTTTTGTTAACACATTTTTAACATATTAACACATTTGGTAATACGAAGCTAAATATGTTGCCTAAAATGAAGACTTGCTTGAAGAATGCTGTTTAATGAAGGCTTCGCAAGCTAACTCCATTTTTATGCTTGCATCGAAAAAGTTCTACACTTTTTATAATTCACATACCATCTGCATCCAACTAAATAATATAGTTTTGTTATTATAGTGTAACTATTGCTAATTATTAAATATTTTATTTTCATTATTTCTTGTATATTTTTATGACTGGCTCTCATCAACTGGCTCTGAAAAAACAGTAAAAGAAATTACTAGAGGCCTTTCTTTTTTTCTTTCCATATTTGTTAAAACGTCAATGAAGCATTTTTCACATATAATATTTTTAATGTGATTGCATGATCTAAAGAAAGAGGCTAATACCACTATTAAGGTTTACCACTCCACTCAGTTGAATTGAAAGTAAAGCAATTCAACTTTTGAACAACTAAACTCTTGTTCTACATTACAAATCACAACCAAGGTAATTTAAAATAGTAAAAATTAAATGTCTTTTAATGTTTACTGTAGATTCATGAGTTATTTTCGTTTAAATAAGGCTGCTTTTTGTGCTATGCTAAATATGATGAAGGAACATTTTCACAAACGTGTGCGAGGAACGTCTGAACTTCCTACATTAATATTTCAGAAATGTGGTGAAATTACTTTGACATTGGAATGGTGTAACATATAGTTGTTAAGGATGTTTTAAATATTATGAAATAGTGTATTTGTTGCGAAGTGGAGCTTCAGATATAATATTATTTTACTAAAAAAGTGCAATCCCGGGAGTAGTAGGTTGTACCGATTCATCATGTTCGCACCGTTTTCTACAATCCCTCAGTTTTATTTTACTACTTCCAATTTTCTCCTTAAACTCCGCAATTTTTTGAAACTGTTGTTTCTGTTGACATCTGCTGGATAGCAGTTTCACAAAAAGCTAGATAATTACTATCGGCCGGTTTTCAATGTTTTCGTACTGACCCAGTCTTGTAAACGATAGTGTCACAAAAAGTTTAAGTAATAGATAATACTTCAAGTGAAATTTTTGACGGGTGGGGAAAGTGAAGTTGAAATGGAGTGGAGTTGTAAACAGTAATTATGGCATAAATTAATATTTTTTTGGAAAATGCTTAAAAAATTGAAATTGTGCTAGTTTAAGTATTTATCTATTGGTAATTAAGTTTATAGATTCATTAACAAAGTAAATTCAAATATATACATGTATGTACTTTCAAATGTAACTATCCTTCAAATATGTATGTAAAGAAATGTTCAAATAAGCGCTAACAAACTTTCATATGTGTGCGTGTATGTATATGTGTGCAATAATACTAAAAGATAAAATACGTTACACTAATTTAGAGCAAGGATAAAGCAACCTAAGGAGTATTGTAAAAACTAATCCTACTTCAGGAAAATTTACACCAAGACAGTATTTTAAAAGTGCCAAAGCAAATAGAAATATCCTTTTTCGTTTCGAAAGGCATTCCGAGAAATTCTGTAACTGATTAAGCGTAGAGTCATGGTAACAAAAATAATGCACAAAAAAAACTCGAAACTAGAGCAGTCAAGGCTTTGTTTTTCCCACATTGAATGACAAAGAATGACGAAAGGTTCAAGTGAAATCCATTTCCGCGTCGGATCATTGCTCTACTTTTCATTATGTCTTTAATGATCGGGGGCACTAAATGGAAAATGATAGCGTGAAGGTCGAGTTTTGTATGTTTGTTACGCGATTGAAAGTTTCGCTTAACGTTCGGCGTGCGTCAAGCGGCGACATTTTGTCATATTTGACCAAAGGTGATAAGATAATGAGACAGGTAACACCGAACACACATACATAACAATGTTAACTATAAGGAAAGGGCAAGCCGAAACATTTGCATATCACATTATTAATTTACTTAGATACAGTTATGAATGTGCGCGCCATTGGAATACGTAAACCACCAATCGCCGGCCGCTAGCCGCCGTACAACTGTTGTTGTAGTACATTATATTGGAAAATGAGTCTTGCAAATATTTTGGGAGGGCATGGCAAAGTGAAGTTAAACTAGAACATTTCCTAATAACAAAGAAATGTATTTGCAAAGAATTTCATACTGTAACCTTTATTTGGCCACCAGGTACATGCATTTGTGTATTTATGTATGGAAGTGTGTACCTGTGTAGATAATTTCTCAAACGATGAGTCTAGAAAGCGTAGTTAGCAAATAAGCACATTCAGTTTCAGCAGATTATACTCATATACATATGTATTAATATAAGCCGACTATTATTGTCATGCAATATAATCGTCGTTATTTGGCATATGGTTTGCTACTCCTTCGACTATCGATGCAAAGCGAAAACACATGCGCAACAATAGCACACATGCACAGTAATAAATAAGTACAAGTCACTCAAAGGACACGCTCTATATTTTAAATGAACTACTATTTTAAATGAAAACTAGTTATTCTTACTTTAAACGAAACAAGTAGGCTCACAATAATGTTAGAGGTTTTCGTTGTTCACTTGCTTATTGCGAGCATATTAGACTGGGTTTATACACGAAAACTTTTGTTGCTATTTTTTTCTTTTGGTGTTGCCAATTATATTCTCATGGGCTAATCGAGTTGCTAATCAATTTTCTACATTCCCTTTCATATCACATTCTCAAATTCTTGTACGCTTCATTTAAGCGGTACACAGGAATATTTTTCATTAGCTAATTTTTAGTCTTTTTATGATAAAATTAAAATGTCTGAACATATTGTAAATATGCATTCGAAACCGAGCGCAATTGCACCCATGAAAAGAATTTCCAAATGAAAAGGATTGCCGAACTACGTAGTAGCGAATTGTTACGGCCAAGAACACTGGGCGTGGTGCCTGAGCACCACCAACTCGGTGCCTTTCGTCTTTCCTCGACGCTCCCTCGCCAACAAACAACGAGTCTGGGCAACAAAGGCTTCGTGTATGAACGCGGTCTTAGCAACACAGGTATACATGGAACTGTGTGCTAAAGCAAGTAAATATTATTCTGTGTGCTCCATGATTATGTGCAGATCGTTTTTTAACTATCCTTGGATAACTGCTTCCATGAATTCTATTGCTTTTCTATTTTCTAACAAAGAAAAATCTCCTACAAATAAGAATGCCAAGGTTTTATACTTTAACCCTTTCCGGCGTTCAGTAAAAAGGAAAAGGTGACCCCGCACTGTTGCCAAAGCCATTAAGTGGTGTCTGTCTGTGAATATTTTCTATGCTCACGGTTTCTTTGTGGCTTTATATTACATTCTCTAACGCGGTTAAACTAAAGCAAACTAATTTTAACCTTTTCGGGTGTTAACGGTTCGACTAAAGCAATCACTTTTTTTTTCAAGGAAAATATTAAACATTTAGGAGGCAGAAATCTGTTTCATGCGATAAGTAAGCGCAAAAGTTATATTTTTTATTCTGAAGTCATACATACATATGGATATTTAAAGAAAGGAGTATGGATGAACTTATGGTCCGTTTATCTATACTGTTTTCTCGGATAACTTTAAAACAATCGGAGCAAAAAGGAAAAGCTATAAAAAATCCTACTACCTTAGTGTTTTACTCTTCCTAATCGGAAGTTTTTGTGCAGATTTTTAAAGAATAACTAAATACTGTATATTTATTTGATATGTTTGTATGCATATATGTTTATGATGAAAGAGACTTACAGATAATCAAAAAATTGCACTTATCTAAAGAATATACATTAAAGGCAAATAGTCATTATACACATACATATGTATATAACCATGTAAATAATAAAATAATATGAGCGAGCAAAAAAAGAAGGGGCAAATTGAGAGAGAGCGAAAGTGTACTGAACACACTTTTAACTGGACGTATTTCTGCAAAGGAGAGCCGAATGACACACGACACACGAATACTGCTATAAACACACATTTGTAAGTAGGAAAAAACCGTTTCTGTAGAACGAATAGGAATTGAGAAAGGAATAGGGATAGTTAATATAATCACAATGCAGAAGAGAGTACAGTGTAATGTTTTCGAAGAGAGAGAGAGAGAAGCAAATTTCATCTTTTTTCTCTGATACATTTGTTTCATAAATCCTTTTACACCTGTAATAAAGTTGAATATTAATATATCAAGGAGACCTTCCAATTTTTAAAAATTTCTAAATAGTATATTATTACTAAAAAATATAATATGGGCATGAGAGGAGTGCTCCTACGGAAATGTTAAAGAGTTTATTATGCTTCTATTTCTATACTAAACATAGTTTGAAGTAAATCTGAAAATTTAAATATTTTAATGGATTTTGATATACTTTTTTAAAAATTTAACACTGTAAATAAATGTAATATACAATATTTAGAAACCGAAATTTGATGAGCTTTCTATAACAAACTGAGATTTGTTATTAGTATAGCATTTTATTATGCTGCGCAATCGAGTTTTAGTCAACAATATTTGTAGATTTTGCGGAAAATTGTGCTTATGGTTATTTTTCAGTTTTTGGAGTTAGTTTACTATTTTTTCATTTATCTCATTCAGTAAGGAAAATAACACACATCTCATTTTCATGTGGTTTTATTATTATTTGTTACACTGTCTCCAATATAGAATGGAAATGCATTCGGGATGCAATGAACTGCCAAACTAGAAACTTACCTAAAATTCCTCTCCCAAATGTACCAATGCAGCGTTTATGCAGACGACTGTAGTGATGTGAGTTCGCGTATGTGTGAGTAAGTGTTTGACATTTACGCATTTATACTTTTCAAAACAGAATTCTGAAATTATTTTTATGTCTACAATTTGTGGCGCTGAGCATCTAATCAGTTAGTTGTGCTCAGAGCCTCGATGCAAGAAGGATTCGCGTCATCAGAAAATTTCAAATTGTTTATGACTTTATAAAAAATTAAACTATTATTAACATTGCCGAAATGCAAATTGAAGGAAATATATAAAATAAATAAATAATAATGTTAATTTTAGTGTGTGACATTAACTAAGTGTGAGTCAATAATTGTCGAATATATTTTTCACGAAATTTTTATTCAAACTATATGGGGCTCTAACATATAACAACGTGTTTTAAATTTCTGCTCATGCGTAATTTTCGAATCCGATATTGTATAGAGGCTAAAAAGTGGCGCGTGTCATTCGTGGTGTGAAAATCGTATTGATGAGGGGTAAATTGGAAGTTGCAAACACCCCAGGCTATTCGCTCTCTTCCGAAAATAACAAAGAATTAAGCTTATCCAATCTATAATAATTACTGAAGCAAATAGAGAATTCTTCAATATCTTATCATATCGCCGTATTGAACAAAACTGAATGCAGAAATTTTACTTTGCTCGAGCATACAAATATAATTCACCATAAGCCAACGATATTTGCAGGTAAATAAAAACTTATTATCGTCCTATTTATTTATATAAGTATAGTGATTTCAAATACTTTAGTACCCACTCAAATGCATATATTATGGTATATATAAACGGCTCTTAAGCATACGGGTTCAAAATACATGAAGATATTTATCTTTAAGATTCTTAAAAGGAACCTCAAAGCTATATTACGATATCCTGCATCTGACAATGAAGCAATGGTTCTCGATTATAACAAATATTAGGTATTTTTGTGAAAACATAGATTTGATAATATTTATAAATAAAAACAGGAAAGACAAGTAAGATATCAATTTAGCCCTTGTATTCATATACGCATGTAAATATGTATGCAGGAACTTACATTTATTAAACACACACTGACAAATATACAGATATTATATAAATATATTATATATTATACAAGTATTTAAGCCGACGAATTTCGATTCAACTGAGACGAGAAATTTATAGAAAAGCTGAGGCAGTGATTAAAAATATCATAATGCTCATTGTTACAATCAGAGTAATCGTTATCAAGATAGCTACAGAAATCGTAATGATGATGATTGTTATCATGATGACTTTAATCGTTGACACAAATAGGCAGCATTCAATTTCTTTACCTTTCCATTGTTCTTCTTTTAAAATATGCCAAAATACACGTCAATTACTTTTTTGTATAACTAATCTTATATACATATAATTTCTATGCATTTTCCACGCACCCCATGCTTTTTTTATTTTGTAGTTTGTCTTTTGAATTTTCTGCACTTATGCCTAGTTTTTCGAAATATTTAAGCATTTTGACAAAAAATACTATTTCATAAAAAATATATTCTACTTGAGGAATGTCAAGTGCACCAAGTGTGTTTATGATAAGTGTGTGTGTATTTTGTTGACAAATGTTCATTTAGCTAATATATATAAATATGTGTACATTTTGATACTTTTTTAGGTATAAAAAATAAGAAGGTTGAATCACCACTTTGTTATTATAGCGGTGTTTAGTGTTCCTCGGGTTTACTGATTTTAAATAGGAATTGATAACGAGGTATATATGTGTCACTTTTGTGTTTACTTATTTCAAACATATATTTCGATAATTTGTATTAGCATTTAAGTCCTTTGTTTACCTGAGCAGCTACTGAATTTAAAATTAAATGTTTCGAACTAAACTTCCAAAAGTCGAAGGCAAAGGCTTTTAAGTAGGAGGAAATCCCATCTAGTTTTAAACTATTTTCTAGTGAACTGTTTATTATTTTTATTATCCTCTATTGCTGGGTAAACCTTGACTTTAATATTTGGGAATTGTAACCAAAGTCAAAAGTCAAAACATACCAACATTTTAACTTATTTAAATTCATAAATGAGGCAGGCGTTAATTCAATTATTGCCTTATAGCTGCTTTGATAATATGAACGGACTTTGTATTAAAGCAGCAGCCGCTAAACAATACAAAATTTGCTTATTTTTATCCACACTATTTAATTCTAGAAAATTCACAAGGCATTTCTTTTCAATATACCAAATACATACATACAAATGGTTAGAATTATATAAATAAATGCTTACATATGTACATAGGTGCATTCTGCACAATTACTACATATACATCTTTTTGGGCGAGGGATCGGAAGAGCGGTAGTAACCGCCTCATAACTCGGTGCATACATTTTCACCAATTTGTTTCAATATATTTTTTGCATTGCAACTCACTGTTGCGCATTTGCTAAAAACTGAACCGAAAACGCATCGTTCCCCATTCACTAACGCCCGCTTGCACTGGCTTCGCGTCTATTATTCGCTCCCACATGCATGTGGATCCTCCAGTAGTGCTCGTGATATTATAACCGTGCGTTTATAATTTTTGATAAATTTTTTATATGTATATAATTAAGCTAAACAAACATAAAAGCCAAAGGCGATCCATATCGACGATTTTCATAAACCGCCACTTTGCCTCCCATCCAGCGCCCTCCAAATTTCTTAATCCTCATATTGTTGCCGCATGAATTTGTCTTCCTTTTAACCATTTTTTCTTTCTTTTAAAAATAAACCCTGATGCCGTTTGGGTTGGTATTGGGTTGTCGTTAGCGTTGATGTTGCTGTCGATTAGTATAAACAACAAGTTGCTTTTCTAAATTTTCGCCAAACGTACACTTCAACAAAGGCAAATATATGAAAATTTAATGTTTTTATTTTTTCTTTTACATTGCATTTTCCTGCGCATGCGATGACGGTATTTGGTGGAGGTGGGGAAAGAAGACCTACAAGCGCTTCCAAAGCCTCTTGTTCTGTTTTTGTTCGTTTCATCGCCGATAGAACTTTGGCTATCATTATCGTTGTCAGCCGACGTCAGTTGCAGAGTTGTTGCTCCTCAGCAATGTAACTTTCAAAAAATGCATCCATAAAAATTTTCCATTTCCCATTTTTAGTTGTTGGCAACAGTTCCTTCTCTAGCGTCTGAAATGTCTAAAAATTAGCGGCACATGTTTTTATTCTCTTGCACACGCACATACATATACTAATATTATACAAATGTATGTACATAATAACGTAGGTGCATTTAGATGCAGCTATGTATGTGTGAGTGTATATAGTGTTTCATAATAAACACATTCGTAGCAGCTTAACCGGCCAGCAGGGTACAACAGCAGCAAGTGCAAATATTAATTTTACACTTGGCCTTTAAAAATGCGAAAACGAGGCATGCAAATTTTTGTGTGTTGCACGGCCGAAGAGCACAAATGTTGGGGCGGTGGGAGATTGCGGATGTACAATGAATACGTGTAGCCGGGCATATGCATGTATGGCTGCATATATACAATTGTGTACTGAGAATGGTTAAATGTATATACGTCTGAGCGTTTGAATTTCTGTAAGGAGCGTACTTGTATACATAAATATATATATATATATATATTACTTACAAACAAAAATTCGTATTTATTTACTTGGTTTTATTTTGAAAACACAAATCACGAACAAGAGCTTAAATTTAAATTAGAAATTAAATTTCTCTAAACAGGAGTACATGTATTACTTGACAATTATTGCATTCCTCTAATTTTTAGATGTGTCTAATGACGCGTTTTCTAGCAAATTTTCTCAACAAAAGTGACTGCATATTTGAACTAAATTTTTACCATTCTGTAGTAAATAGCAATTAATTATGTTTCGCATATCGCAAATTTCCGCAATACAATATTTTATTGTTCATTTGTACATATTTTTATATGCACATACATATGTGTTGAGGCTTGAACATTTGAATGACTATAATTCCTAAAAGTTAGGAAGGGCTGAATTCTGGTGTAACCGAACATTTTATACTCTCGGAATTTTCAAGGATCAAGATAGGGAAATACTTTCAGGTATTGGCAACACTTTCCATTAAAAATGTTGCGGGAGAATTCAACATTCATTATTTGATAAAACCGCGAATGCATTGCAATCAAAATTGATACCATACGAACTTTTACTACAGGTCGTATACTCATAAAGTTAATCTAACTAAGACAAACCATCATATTCATGATCTTAGTTCTATGGGAAGGTACAATAACCATTATTTTTATTACCGAATGACATAATATTATTCGAAATATTCTGATTTAATTATAATACAATTTTAATAGGAATGAGGGGTTTAGACCACGGTTTAAAAAAATGTTAAAAAAATTATATATACACTTGATTTCATTAAAATATCACATACATTGACCAACATAAACATTTTAAAGTCAGCTGGAAAGTCGGAAATCTTATATCGGGTATATCTGGGCTAGTGGATGGTCTGGACTGATTGCATTAACTTTTGTCATTACTCAAGTATACTCAAGAACATTTATTCATTTATTCACATGTTCACATAAAATCATTATGTGGATTATATGGGAGCTGGTGTAATTCGTTGACCGATTTCACACAATTTCAGCACTAAACTACAGCAAATCCAATATTATGCGCTCAATTAATTTTGCTAAGGTATCATTTATATTGACTGATATATACCATAGAAAGCCCACCGGAAATTTTAAATTTTATATTAGGTATGTGGGTGCTAGGGGAATTATTATCCCGATTTTACGCATTTTTGACACAAGGGCACAATATTATTAGACCAAGAGTTACTCTGCATTTCAATAACGTATCTCATAGATTAACCGATATTTTCAGTAAAAAGTCAGCCATAGGCACTGGGTCCACATATTCGGTATCTGGGTGCATGGTATGTGCATATTCTAAAGGCACTATTTGTTCAAATTTTTTTACCAATATCTTTATTGGTAATTGGATTATATACTGTAAATTGAAAGAATCAGATTGAATTTAAAATTGTGTTATATGGGAAGTAAGCGTGGTTGGATTCCGATTTCGACCATTTTCACTATGCCACATAAGGATACAAATATAATACTACACACCATATTTGGTTGAAATATACAGTATAGAGTTCCTGGGATATGGGAATTCACTTAAAGGTGGGCGATTTCTTTGAAGCCTTTAAGTACCACATTGGCTCTTTGGCATTTATCATTGACTTTTTAAAAATTTCCAACCCATAGATGCCCCTCCCTACTTTGATTTCCTGTACCACATTCCAGTTTTAGAGTTTAATTGAGAGCTTAGTTATACTCTTTTATATGTTTTCGTTTAACGACATTTTGCGGGCGTGGCAGTTGTCCAATTTCGTTCATCTGTCCCAATATCTACCTCCTCAGTGTGCCAAGTTTTATTAAGATTTCTAAATTTTCACTTAAGTTAACGCTTACACGGACAGTCGGGACAGACGGACGGACACACAGCCACTCAGAATCGAACTCATCTCGTCATCCTAATCATTTATATATATATAAATCTATATCTCTCTCGATTAGCTTTATGTGTTATAAACAGCCGTTAGGTGAACAAAAGAGAGAGAGAGTATAAAAACTATAGCGTGCAGTTGATTTTTTTATTTTAAATTCTAGTTTTGGCTTTTCTGCCTTATCGATTATTTAAAATAACAAAGTGCGAGAAATGTATATATGTATGTTTTTCAGTCACAAATTACCTTTATAATAACTTTAACCACATTTTCGGGAAAATGTTGCGTATATGACTAATAATCATTAATTGCTTGGTAGTTATTAGCGGTTAAATAGTTTCAATATTAAAAATAATTAAGATTCATAAACAAAGGTGCATATATATGTATACATGCACATATGTATACAGAGTTATATACATAACAGCTTTAAAAATTTGTAATTTTTTTAGTGCCTAGCCTACTGCCATTGCCGCGTGTAGAAGAATCAAGTAATTTATGTCACTCGCAAAAGATTTTGAAATCAGAAGCTGTATATTGCCGTCACTAGAATTCTGTGTTGTGAGTATGACAATTGTATCAATACGTAATTTCGCTTGTTTGTGAATAAACAAATGTTAAAAACGTACCATGTATTTACACATATATTTTATGGCGAAGAGTGATGTTTGCTAAATTCTAAACTTTGTTTAACATTTAAAGTCCACTTTGAGTAAAACAATGCAGTTAACGCCTTTAGTTGTACATTTTTTGTTTTCCATTCTACCTAAAGATGCATTGCCCTATATAGTGCAACACATGTTATTGTTAGTGAATTATAAAGATTTGACGATAAAAAGTTAATTATATTTATCTACAAAACATTGGTATATTTTGAATTCGTTTCGCTGAAATACCTCTGAACAACCTATTTCACTATTTCTATTTTTTTCGAGTTTCTAAGGTCATATGCAAATCCCTTGGCGGATTTAGGCAGATTAACTGTTTGAATGCTTTAATAAAACCGGCATTACAGAAATTACTTTAGTGCTACCTGTAATACCTTAAAGGCATTATTTTCTATTGAAGTTCTGATGTAAATAGAGCACGAGGATACCTGCTTGTTTAGAAGTGCCTGTATGCATATTCAGTTTTTACCTGTACTTGGCTGCAGTTGAAGATATTTGCATATAAGCGACGGAGAAAGATTTTCATATTCAGTGTCAATGAGTTCTTACCAAAGAACACGTCGCCGTCGGATAGGTAACTAGCAAAGTGTTTATTGGAAACTTTCGTAAATATTACTCAACGAAGAAGACTCCATTTTTTAACGGCACAGCCAGTCACCAATCGCAATGTAGGACAGGGTAAAAAGCCAACGAAATCGGCCGTTCCAATAGCAATACGTTAAAAAAAAATATATAAGCAGTTTTTTTATCGTTACATAAAAGATCAAAAACAATCAAATACATACATACATACATACACACATACATTTGTGCAACCCCCAAAATAAGTTGTTTTACTTATCGCTGTAACACATCAAGCATAAATAAGGCGCTTATGTATTTAAATACTTTGTAGGCATATACATTCATTCGTACATATAAGCGTGCAAAAGTTCGTACATAAACGTAGTGGTGCAAACGATTACAAACATAAGTGACATATACTGTTAACCCTCGACTACACCCCATTGAGGCTAACCAGAAAAAAAAACCCTCCCCGTACGCTCGTGTAAGCGTGCTAAAAATGGCAGTAAATTTCGATTTTTATTGCCTTTTTTGTCTTCCCATTTCCCACTTTTTGCGCGAACTCTGATGTGAGTCCATACAAATGGGTGCAAAACTTGGATGCTGTTGACGATGACAAAGTCACTGTCATACGCCGCACATTGAAACTAGGGACGCGAGGGCTTACATAAAAATGAGTGGCATAATGGCGATGAGGACGATATTCCACCCTCCTAGTCCTAAACAAAAGAGAACAAGAATATTTAAATTGCTTTCTACTTGCAAGCAGTATTTAAGGGTGGCAAATATGGAAAAAAGAGAAATGAAAAAAAAGTTATAATAAAAAGAATGAAAATGAAAAATCAGCGCACGCGCAATACGCGTGTTAAAGCTGAATTATTAATTTTCTCCAGCTTTGCGGGCTTTTACTTAACACAATTGCCTTATGTTGCTTTCAGATTACTAATTATATTTCCGTCTGTTCTTTATTATAGGCTGCATATTTTACACAGTACGATTCAATATACGCATTGATATTTTGGCAAAAATATGCAAAATTGGGACACCATGCAGGCTACATCGGCCAGCTACGAACAGCACAGCACATGGTACAACAATATGTTTGCCAATACAAATATTAAAACAGAGCCAGACACCACAAGTCAGTCATTGGAGCAAGAGTTGAAGTCGTCAGAGTCTAATGTGGATGTTATTTCACATTTGGAAAATTACTTAAAACTTCACCAACACACTTCACATCAAATATCCACCATGGACACGCTATCAGCGATGACGTCGTCCCCCAGCAACACAGACAGTATGGCACATCTATATGATGGAAATCTGCAACAACAGTTGCTGCAGCAGAAACATTACCAACAACACTTCCAACAAGCTCAGAAAGCAGCTGCACACAATCAAGTTAAGCCATCGAGTTTGCCACTTGGTTTCAATCCACTTACGCCACCTGGATTACCATCAGCGATTATACCTTCCATATCTCAATATTACAATCATCTGCCGCAAAGTAATATGCGGACGGAACCACAAACTCCAAGTCCTCTACCGTATCAGACACATATGACAACACCAATGGACTCAAGTGAGAAACTCCAGACCGCATTAACACCACGTAATACACCACCAATGGATATTACGCCACCTAAATCGCCGAAACCTCAAAGTGCTGTTGGCTCCGAGGCCATAAATTCGCTGGAAAAAGAACAGGATGTGCAATCGAATTCCAGTGATGATATAAAGTATGCAGGCGATTCAGCGGATGACGAGTCAATTCGGTTCCCACTTTACAATTCGCATGGTAAAATGAAAAACTACAAGTGCAAGACCTGTGGTGCAATTTGGGTAACAAAGATTCAATTTTGGGATCATGCGCGTACACATATGAAGCCCGATAAGATTTTGCAATGTCCGAAATGCCCATTCGTGACGGAGCTGAAGCATCATCTGGAGTATCATATACGCAAACACAAAAATCTGAAGCCCTTTCAATGTGATAAATGCTCATATACCTGCGTTAACAAATCGATGTTGAATTCTCATCGCAAGTCGCACTCCTCCGTATATCAGTATCGTTGCGCCGATTGCGATTATGCCACCAAATACTGTCATTCTTTTAAATTACATCTGCGCAAATATGAACACAAGCCAGGTTTGGTGCTAGATGAGGAAGGTATCCCAAATCCATCGGTAGTTATTGATGTGTATGGTACACGTCGCGGTCCTAAATCAAAGTCCACTTCAGTGGTAAGCAAACGAAGCATTAATGCTAACAGTAGCAACGTCAATGACCGCTTAACGGTGAAATCACTACAGAATCAGAAAAACAGCACAGACTTTAAATTGTCCACAGCACAGCTTTCGACAGCTTTACAATCTTTCTCATTACCAACTCAACACCATAAGATGCCTGTGTCACCGGCAAAGAGTCCAAGCTCAATACCTGAGGTGTCTTCGCATTCACAGGACTTGTCTCAACAGCAGCAACATCCGCAGCAGCTCTCTCAGAATATGCTACGAACGCAAACAACACTTCAACAGCAGAAGCAGAATATGCCGAACGAAAATTCTGAAACACCTTCTGCCATTTCCGCTACTACAGATACGAATGCGTCTATGACAAGTCTACTACCACCACTCGCTACGTTACTCCAACAGAACCCCAATATGGCATTCTTTCCTTACTGGAACTTAAACCTACAAATGTTGGCTGCTCAACAGCAAGCCGTGGTTCTAGCGCAGATGTCACCCAGCAGGCGAGAGAATGCATTGCGGAAACTACAGAATGCTCACTCGAATAAAAATACCTACGACTCGACTCATAACGAGGCTGACGAAGAGGAAGAAGACGACATAGAAGATGAAATTGACCGAAAATCAACAGACTCGGCAATGGATCTCTCACATGGTTCACCAGTTAAAGATGACCCGGATAATCGGAAAACCCCCGTCATAGCTGCTAATTTAAGACTTCAAGACGAATCTAACGACACGCCAATTGTTAGTACTAATGGCGCGACGAGACGGAAAGGACGAGTACTTAAACTCGATGCCATTTTGCAAGTAAAATCTACATCGCAATCACCAGAAGAAAAAGAAGAGAATACATTCAATCAAACAAAAAACGATGAACTAGTATCTGCTGCTCCATTACCGTTGCCGACCTCATCTGCCACTTCGACTGCTCAAGTGGAAGAAACCTCCAAAGAATGTGACGAGTTTGCAGATAATACCGTGCCTGCCGTTAAAGATACCACCGCCATTTCGACCGCCTCGTCATCGGGAAATAGCTCAAATAGTTCCAGCACTTCTTCAACGGTAACCGCAGGTGTTCGAACAACTACTGGCACTATATATGAGTGCAAATATTGTGATATTTACTTCAAAGATACTGTGATATACACCATTCACATGGGTTATCATAGCTGCGATGATGTTTTCAAATGCAACATGTGCGGCGAGAAGTGTGACGGTCCTGTCGGCCTCTTCGTTCATATGGCGCGAAACGCGCATTCATAAATAGGATCCCGTGTTCACCTCAAAAAGCTCTTTGTTAGATAAAAATGGCTGCGCTGGTATATAATTGTAAATAATATTATAATTAGAGATATAAAATTGTAATTAAAAATTTAAGTTAGTAAAATGTAAATGGTTATATAATTATAAGAAAAATATTCCACACGATTTATTTAGCTTATAGTAGGTTTACACTAATTTAATTTATTTACAAACAATTCATTTATTTGTGTAAAATATCTAAGAAAGAAAAAATAAAATAAAACAATTTCTCGAACACTAATCAAATCATAGGAAATGACTGCGTTCCTAAGTATTTTTGTACATATGTACCCAAATAGTACCAGAAACCAAATATAGTTTATTGTCCAAAAATTAATTTACATGTATTTATTTATCAACGTAACAATGTACGCAACGTGTAACAATTGCAAGTATTTAGTTGAGATTATATTATTTGCCATCATGTTATGATGTATGTTCAATAATTATGGATATACTCGTATATATTTATTTAGGCATATATAGTATAAGCAAATATCCAAATGTACGAACAAATAAATTTGTACTAAAAACGCATAACACTTTTCTTAATAAACCACTCACTTACTTGAAATCAATAGTTGGGATGTATTTAACACCATCAATAGAATAATATTGAATTAGTAATTGGTCATAGGAACTAAGTTTATATATTTTCTAAATCGTCTACTGTACTTCTGAAAGTAAGAGCCATAGGGAATAGATTTTTATATTCTCGCAATATGGTGCAACAGAGTATAATAGTTTTGTTCACCTAACGGTTATTTATAATATTTAAAACTAATCGAGATAGATATGGAGTTAAATACATATATCAAAATTATTAGGATGAAGAGACGAGTTGAATTTCGGATGACAATCTGTCCGCCCGCCAATCCGTCTGTCCGTGCAAGCGATAATTTAAGTAGAAATTGAAATATCTCGATGAAACTTGGTACACGTCTTCCTTGCCTTTCTGAAGAGGTTTGTATTGCAGATGGGCGGAATTGCTTTATTGCCACTCCCACAAAATGCCATTAAGCGAAAACCTATGAAGTGCTATAACTAAGCAACAAATTAAGATACAAAACTCTAGTTTGATACAGGGAATTACAAGTAAGGAGGGTCATATGTGGTTTAGTAACAAATTTCAAAGTGGGTAAGGCCCGCCACCCAAAATATGTTTAATATACATATCTCACAACCCACTAAAGCCATATCAGCCAAACTTATTGAGAACAAGTCTTTCCAGCACCTCCTCGTACGATGTGAAAATGGGTGAAATCAAATAACCATGCCCACTTCTATATAATGGATATGTTGAAAACTACTGAAAATGCGATAACACTAAAGAAACACGTCAGAAACATTAAATGTTACAGTAAAGGTGGTACGGTGGTTCCGCTACTAGATTGACTATCTGTCAATCTGTAATATAGAAGATGACAAGAATGTGCTCTTGTGTCAAAAATGGGTAAAATCGGATAAATACTTCTCCTAGCCCCCATTTACGTAGTATAAAGATTTTGGATCATCAATCTGTAAAGTTTCCTAATAAAATGAATAAATGCAATTGACAGAGCATATTTTCCTAATAACATTGTATTGTGTCTGTGTGTTAAAAATCAGCGAAATCGGGTAAATACTTGCCCTAGGTCCCATATGCCTAGTATAAGAATTTCAAACTTTTATTTGGCTTTATACCAAATATAACTGGGAACGCAAGAGATATCTTAGCAAAATTGAGTCAACTTATAAACTTGCATATACTCTAGTTTCTTGGCGAAAATGGGCGAAATCAATATACGAATTACCCCAGTTCCGAATACTACGTATACTCGTTTTCGTAATTCTAGTGGGCTTTACGCAGAATATGTAGGTCCAATTCTGAGTTCTTTTAGTAAAAATAAGCGGAAATATGTTCTCGGACATCCTTTAGTTTGATGCCAAAACTAAATGTTATCTGCTTAGACCTTTTCTAGATCCAATAAACTCAATATAGTGATTTCCGAGCTTCCAGCTGACTTTAAGCCCTTTGTATAGATCAATATGTGTGATATTAAAAAAAAAGAAGTAATATAGTTTAGAACCATAATATAGTTTAGCGCTGCATATGAATGAAATCGGTCTAGACCTTGACTTTGAAAACGTCAATTGCAATGCTTGGACAAAGTATAACATTCTGTAATACATCGGAAATATTTCTGGCGTTGCACCATGTTTTGAAACGCATGAAGCCGGTAGTCGAAGCGCAGTGACAGAGAAAATCGCACATCACTAAGAGTTGATGCTTTTTGGCATTTTGGCAACAATGGCAGACTCAGATTGGTAAGCTTTCATATTATTTGTTTTTTAGATTTATTCGAAATATGTATTAATTTCAGTGATTCTGATTATTTATAATTAAAATATTGGCTTTAATTGTGCTCTTTTTATCTTTTTCTCGCAAAAACTAAACAGCTTACTTCGAAGGTAAGCTGTGCAGTAAAAATGTTCTACAACGTGAAATTATACAACACAGCGTTATGCATTGTTAGTTGGCGTTGCATAAAGATGATGTATAAACACTGCAGTCAAACTGTATCGATACTTTGCAATAGAATGTTTTCGAAGCCAGCATATATGACCTAAAGTAAAAGTTAATATGATGTCAAAAATAATTGCAACCCATTCAAAATTTCGTCAATTAATAAATGTTGAATTCTTAAGCAACTTTTTTAATATAAAGTTCAGCCAACACCTGAAAGTGTTTCCTCGCTTTCGATCATTGCAAATTGCTAGATCTTTGCTCCTTCCTCGCCTTTGATTCTTGCACGTTGCGAGAGTATTAAATGTTTGATTACACCCGAACTTAGCCCTTTCTTACTTGCGTAAACTCTTTCTTCACGTTCAAAGGTTTGAACTGTTTATTCTGGGAATAATATTACAGAATTTAGTTTGGAGGCAAGGAGTTTATATACTCAGTTTTTTTCAGGACAGAATTGCTGTAATATCCGTTTTTTAGACAATATTAATCTATCCATCCATCCAGTTGCCATATAATCCAATATTCGGACTTAACATAAACTTTATTTCAAATTCATTACATTATTATGTTTACCACATTTCTTTAAAAAATTCTTAAAAATTATTTCGTTGTGAAGAAGTTTTCATATATTTAAAATATTAATGTATGTATGATAATTATTTATTAACTTGTAAACATTAAATTTATGAGAGTAAATATTGGCATTCGTTGCCAATTACTACAAACAATTATCAAACTGGTAATTAAATGATTAAAGCTTACAATTCAAGTTCTTATTAATCTAAATTTTAAAAGTTTTATTGGCATATGCACTTTGTGTTTTTTTTTTTGCGTTTATTAAAAGTAATAATTTCTATTTCGAATATATTTGTATTCGTAAATAGTTTGTATGGTTAAATACATTGCACTGTTGATATTTGAGGAATCATGCACGTCATAACATATTGTTCAACAATTTCGTGGATCGTTCTACACGCTCCTTAAATAAATACATAAATATACTTATAACTATAGGCGTTTTCTTTACGCATAAATGTCACATTGATGGACTGCTTCCTTTATCGCCATTTCAATTGTGTTGCCAACGAAAGATGATAAATACGAGTATGCCTTGCTCTGAAATGTGAAATTGTTTGTGTCCCAATGTCAAGACATTCATTCATTTATATGGGCAACGGAGTGTTGCTATTTCTGTTTATTTAAAATGTTTCTTTTTTGTAGAATTCTTCGTTCATTGCAAAGCTGCATCGGATTTGTGGTTGCGCATGCGCTCATATAAAATGCACACATACCTTACATACATACATGTGTGCATGATGAATTCAATGTTTTCATGTCGCCTATAAATTGTATATTTAACTGAACTTATGTATGTGCATACGCACGAACTTATGTACATTCATGTGCATTCAAATACATTCTTTGGGCAATGAACAATGGCATCACTGAGTTGTCTAAAAGACCGATTCATCACGCACAATTAGCAAATGAGGTTGCATATTACTATTATCGAATCCATTTTTAAGGTTTCTTTACATAATATTATTTCCATATATGAAATGAATACTTAATGTACTTACGAGAACACACACCCGTACACATCATTCATTAGATGGCGCGCTTTTTGCGTTGACAGTTGACGTCCGCTACATTAGATGTCTTGGAAAATCCTACTTGGTTCAATGAATTGACGAACTAGAAATTTATATACTATAGATAATTGCGCTTCTAGAATTTTTTGTTTACTAAATGTTCTTGCTAAACATGCTTATTACTCATACAAAAGAGTACAGGTAAATTTGTAAAACGTTCCGTAGTTTCAAGTAAATGAAAAAAATCTGTTAACTCCATCATCATCATCATCACCATCACCCATCTGCTCAGTCATTGGCTCGGCACAATGAGCTCATTTGGCTAGCTGGCAGTTGGCATGTGGCTGAAGTGCGCCTGAAGTGCTCCTCTATTCAACAGAATGACCGAATTCCCTGACCCCTACTTTACATTAACAAACTGCCATACAACACAATGAAACTGCCACACACTTTTGCCACACACACTTTATGCATACAAACACATTCATATAAATTCTTATGATCGCTCTCACACATAATCACACGTACATATATACATATGTAAACTCTATGCATATAACAAATATAACAACAAAGGAGTCAACCACCAGCTTGTGACCTCAGGGAGCCAGCGGAAGGAAAATTGTAGAAAAGTTGATTGCGGAGATGGACACAGTTTTATTTGCCGTCTTTTGCAGTTTCGGTTTGTTTTCTTCGTTTATCTCCGATTGTGGATTGTTTCTGAGGGATTTTCTTACTTTTCATTGTTCACACTCGTTATAGGTAAGATAAAAATAGCCAATTTTTTGTACCCATTTAAAAATCCAATAGCCGCAATAATAATGCATGTATCGGAAGCGTAAGCATAACAAAAAAAATCAGCAAAAAAGTAGTTGGATAATATGAAAAGGTGTAATTTTGGTTTTGTTACTTGCGCATTTATGTTCTATTTATAATTTCGCAATGCGGATGACATTTAAGTATTTTGTGAGGGAGGAAACATCGGTTTGTCTCAGCTGCATTATAATTTATGGATGACGTTAGCATCGTTATTATCAGGTCAATGAAGACTCAAACCAAAATTGTTGGCTATTTTAATATAAAAAAATTCAGTCCCATAAAAGTTATATGTAAGTGTGTACATATTTACATATGTATTACACTGTTATTCAAATAGAGTTACAAATCTGTTCTTAATTTGAATTTCAAATGGAATATCTAGTTTACCCATTTACTTACAACAATTTGTGAAAACTTCTCAAAATGAAATAGTTGACGTATATAGTTCTTTACAGTTAAACTTACTTTATATTTTTGGAATCAAGCCTCTTATGAAGATTCATTATTTCATCGTGATCCTTCGAAAGTCCTCCAAATATTGGACAACTCCAAGATGAACGACCTTTGCATTGTTATATGTTATTAACTACTTTTTATTTAACAAATATTCAGGTCTAATAATTTGTACGAAAGAAGTTGTGGATTTAGTAATGCTTCAGATAATTTTCAATTTTCAAAGACACTCACATACATAAATAATAAAAAATTTACATACATTTTATATCCATGGCAATATTTGAGAATATTTGAGATTTGGTAAACGTAGAATGAAGATTCGATTGCTTAAGCCGTCTAGCAGTAGCAGGGATAAGTCTGTGAGACGAAAGTAATTGATTGATAAAGCGTTTTAATTTATTTTCTGTGTATTTTCAACTTGAGACATCGCAAGAGACATATCTCAAATCCGCTTAGAAGCTTTGTAATTAACCGCAAGTTCAACAAGCCAGTTTTTATTGCGAAATCCTTCGAGATATTAAGAATTCGGTTAGAAATAAGCCGGTCTTATAAAAATAATACTCAAAACATTAGTTAAGTTCGGTATTCTTCGAGAAGGAAACAATCGGTACAATTCAAAATAATGCGAACTTCAAACTGGCAGCTTCCAATGAAAAACCATACACACGAATGCATAATATTTAACAAGTAAGAAAAGGTAAGTTCGGGTGTAACCGAACATTTTATACTTTCGCAATTTTTGAGGCTGAAATGTGGTGAATTATTTTCAAGTGATGACAAAATTTTCTACTAAACAGTTAAAAATTCTTTATTTGAAGACACCGTGAATGGATTACAATTATATTTGTCATAGGCCTATTTATTTTCATTACAACATTTTGCTTCAGGACCGAATTGTTTATATTAAAATCAACCTAATTAACTCAAATAAGATATATGTGATATAAACTCAAATAAAGGAACTAATTTTAATATATTCTGTATATAGGGAAAAGTCACCAGAGAATCGAAAATCGTTACGTTAGGGATATGAGGTTTAGACCGATTTCATTCATATTCATTGCTAAACCACATTATGTTTAAGAAAACATATCCACATAATTTCGTTAAAATAACATACATATTGATCAACATAAACTGTTTCAATGGGATATAATGGGACTACGGGAAGGTCTGAACTGACTGCATTAACTTTTGCCATTACTCAGATATATTCGAGAACATGTTTCCACGCAATTTTATATAACTCATACATTGACGGACATATTCGGCAGAAAGTAATATACTAATACCAACAAAAATTTTTCTATGTAGCATATTAGAGCGACCGAATGTTTGAAGTTCTTATATTAGGTATATAAGACTGGGGGAAGTATTTATCCGATTTTACACATTTCTTATCACAAGGGCACATTATTTCCACATAAAGATTCTCTCTTAATTTCAATAATATAATATACCTCACTGATTGACCGATATTTTCGGCAAAAAGCCAGCCAAAGGAACTGAGGTCCTCATATGCGGTATATGGAGCCTTGAAAATTCATTTACCATTTTCGACCATTTTTAGCAGGGAGTTGTCACGACTTTAAGTCACTATTTGCTCGAAGTTTCATTCTGATATCTTCCTCGGTCCTTGATTTATATATTGTAAAATGAAAGAAGCAGATGGAATGCAAAACTATGTTATATGGGAAGTAGGCGTGGTGGTAGTCCGATCACGCCCATTGTTGAGTTGGTGAAGTCAAACCTGAGATTTCACTAAAGGCGGACGGTGTTACGCCCATTGCACAATGTTTGTACCGATTCCTATGCGAAACATTTGTGCCATCTTTTAAAACCTTTTTAAAAACTTTTAAATCGCATAGAGTCGGACAAGCAGACAGACATACAGAATTCAACTTGTCTCGTCATCCTGATCATTTTGGTATATATGACTATATATCTATCGCGATTAGTTTTAGGAGTTACGCACAACCGTTTGCTGAACAAAACTATTATACTCTATGCCACAAGTTGCGATAGTATAAAAATTGGTATAAAAGTAAAGACATCAGGTGGCAAAACGATTTTCATTTTCAAGATTTATAATATCAAATGTGGATATGAAAAGTTAAGAATTAAATATTATAATAAATATATAAAATAATAAAACCATTGATTTTTTTTTTTTATAAACTTGAGTAAAAATCACGGCGGTTGTAAAATCACTTAAGTTCATACAAAATAATTCAATAATACAATAAATAATTTCTTTTATTTTGTAAACCAGTGTTTTTCTAACTCTTTTTTTGTGGAAATTGGACAATAGTTAATCAAAGCAAAACTATAAGAAATTAATAAAAGGTCGTGAAGGTTTCCTGCCTTCGATTAAATCCATAGATATAGTGCCAGAAAATTAATATGGTACACAAAGTTAACCCCAACAAAACTATTCTGCTTTTAGGCCGCATCATTTGCCGGGCCTATGAAGTCATGTTTTCTTACAGTTAGGGTTCATATTAAGCAAAATTTAAGCACCCTTTACCCAGAATAGTGTATATGTGTGACTTATATTATATCTAAGTCTGTATAAACATATACCTAAGTGTACGTAAATGTATAAATACATACATATGAAATCCAAAAATATTCCTAAACTGCGGTGAACAGCAGGCTGCTATGTACGACATCAACAACAACTAAATAACGGGGGTGGAAGCGTTATAAGATTCTGCATCATGTCGCGTGGAGAAACGTGCGCCAAAAAATTCTTGTCAATGGATTATTATGCATTTTAACATCCGTGGGTGTGAGCTAACTAAACGTTCATCGATCGATTCATTCAACGGCCCAAGCAAGAAACAAAAGTAGTAGTTTCTTTATTGAAGTGTTGATGGCTATGTAACTAAGCTGGGGTTGGCTGAGGTTGAAATGAAAATCAATAAGGGGAAGTTAACAAAAAATTCGTATATCCATATTTATGTACATACATATCATTTTAAATTTATATATATATGTATGTTTGTATGTATGTATATACACATGTATGCGTGCAAGCATTTCAATGATATGTATCCCCTTCCGATGTTACTTATGTATTTGTATGGTTTTGACTTTAGGTTTATTTCTTAACCGTGAATTATCAATACCATAATTTTCAAATTTTCTGCTAGAAAACCGAAATACTAATTCAAAAAACTAACAGAAGAAAGTGAAAGTCAAGAAAGCAAGAAGTTTTTTGCCAGTTTTTATAATTTCGCAACATGTTGCAGCAGAACATAATAGTTTTGTTAACCTAACGGTTTTTCGTAACACCTAAGACCATTGAGATATATATAGAGTTAAGTATATGTAAATAAATGATCAGGATGATGAGACTAGTTGAATATCGGGGACTGTCTGTCCGTCCTTTCGCGCAAGTGATAACTTAAGCAAAAATTAAGATATCTTAATAAAACTTGACTTGAACTTCTTCTCTGGTACTCTGAGGAGGTAGACAGAATCGGCAACTGCCACGCCCACAAAATTCAAATAAATGGAAACTTACAGAATATGTAGCTATAACTAAGCTAACAATTTAAGATATAAAACTGAAATTTGGTATATTGAATCACGGTGGGGAGGTGCATCTGTGGTTTGAAATTTGTATACTATCGCGACTTGTTAGATACTCTCGCCGTTCACCTCGTTGTGTCCAACTAACGGTTGTTGAGGCAAAAATATTATGCTCTTGGTAAAGCTTTTCAATCACTTCTACAACAATGGCAAAAATCCGAAAGACTGGTTAAAATCTACCATCATACCACGACCTAAAAAAAAATAATGCGATGCACCCTTGTCACTATATACAGACTAATTAGTATGATGTCGCATGCGCTTAAAATATTTCTTTAAATCATTCACGCAACACGCGAGGTTTTGTTATGTATACAGGTTCTGGTTCAAAACAGGAAAGATTTTCAGAAAGATATATTCCTATGCTTTGTGGACTATGAGAAAGCTGTCGGCACCATTAAACATAAAATTTTCGACCTATAGGAATAGATGACAAAAAAGTTCGTTGCATAAGAAATTTGTATTCAATGGTGATATAACCGAAGAAATATCTGTTTCACGAGATGTAAGACAAGGATGCATTCTGTCACCCTTGTTATTTAACACACATTCTGAAACAATTTTTCAAGAATCGATAACTAGCAGTCATCAAGGTGTGAAAGTGAACGATGTTTTCATCAATATATACGCTATGCAGATGACACCACACTTTTAACAGAAAGCTTAATAAGACTACAAGAGCTTGTTAACAAAGTTAACTTACGTAGTAAAGAATTTGGCCTACCTATTAACATAAAAAAATAAAGGACATGATGGTAAGAAGAAAAAACTTAATGATTTGCTCGTAACACTTTCTCAAATACAAAAAAATACTATGTGGTCATGACATCAAAATCATAAACAAAATCCGTTTTTTCAAATGCTATGTTCGGTCAGTACTTCTCTATACCACAGAAAACTGGACTCTGAAAATATCAGATGTAAACAAGTTAGAATGTTTTGAGCTATGGGTCTTTAGAAGGATCTTAAAAATTCCATGGACAGATAGAGTCGCTAACAGCGAAGTCTGGAGAAGAATAAACTGCAAAAGAGGGTTATTAAAGATTATAAAGAAAAAAAAGCAAACTACTTAGGACAGTACTAAGGAACTCCCAATACGATCTCTTGCAATTAATTATCAGTGGAAAAATCGAAGGAAAATGGGCTATTTGTCGGAAACAACATGCATGGCTTCGAAAAATTCGCCAATAAACAGGAATATAGAACGTTGGCAACCTCACAGATGTGGCTAGAGACAGAGAACAATATGCCGCGATTATTAAAAACCTGTGATTTTCCAAAATATATTTATATTTATATTTTACAAACAATATGCTATTCTTTTCGTAACTATTATAATAATTTAATACGTAAAGAAGGAATAACTTCGGGTGTAACCGAGACTATAACATCTCGCAATTTTTGTAGATCAAACCCGGGTGCATGTTCACTGATGTTGACTACACTTTATGCTAAAAAATTTTGCGGAAGATTTCAAAACTCATTATTTGTCGAAATTGTGATTGGATTATAAACATATTTGGTATCTTATTAACTTATATTATAGGTCATAGACTCACTTAGTTTCGTTACAACATTTTGTTTCGTGTCCGAAATATTTATATTAAAACCAACTCAATCAACTCAAATGATATTTGTAATACAAACTCAACCAAGGGGCTAAACTTAAAATACTAGGTATACAAGGAAAAGGTCAACCAGAGAATCGGATATCATTATATTAATGATATGGGGTTTAGACCACGGTCTACACCGATCTCACTCATATTTAGCGCGAAACCACATTATGTTTGAGAAAACATATCCGCTTAATTTCATTAAAACATTGCAGACATTGTCCAACATAAACAGTTTAAAGCGAGCTTTAAAATCGGAAATCCCTATATCGGGTATATTAGGGCTAGAGGAACTGGACTGATTGCAGCAATTTTTGGCACCACACAAATATACTCGAAAATTTGTTTTCATTAAATTTTATGAAGATATTTCAGCGGCATAAAGTCTACTAGAATATCGAAAAGCATTATAATATATTTGGCTGATGCTATTCTTTGACCGATATCACACATTTTAGGTATTAAAGTATAGCATATCAAATATTATACGTTTACTTAATTTTGCTAAGATATCTTACATATTGATCGCTATATACCGATAAAGCCAGCCAGAAGTTTGAAATTCTTAAATTATGTATTATATGGGGACTAGGGGTAGCATTGATTCCCGTTTATTCACTTTTAGCATCACGACATCTTGTTACCATAAATATATACTTTCTGACTTTCATTAAGATACCTCATATGTTGATCGATATGCATGGTATGAAGCCAGCGGGAAATTTGAAAATCTTTGTATTAAGTATATGGGCGCTAGGGGAAGTATGACTCGAATTTATTCATTTTTAATGACACAATATTGTCAGACTAAGACTTATTCTAAACTCAATAACATATCTCGCAGATTAATCGATATATTCGATTCAAAGTTATCCATAGGCATATTCGGTATCTGGGGAATTGAAAAATTACAAACCGATCTCGACACTTTATAAATGTGAGATGGCATACCCTAAAGGTACTATTTGTACAGAGTTTATCTCTTTTTTTTTATTCATCTTTTCTTTTCTCTAAGTTAAGTTAAATATTTCAATTTGTTTCTCAAGAATTAAGGTAGATATTTCATAAAATTTGGACGCATACGTCATTTGAAAATCTACCAAAGGAAGAGTATAGACATTAAAACAAAAGTTTTGGTATAAACACATAAATATATAACAGCGGGTATAAAATATATTAACATTACATACATACATATACAGCTGCGGATATTTGCAAATATAATTTTAATTCTTACATTTGAATACTTCAGGGGTGGATCTTGTTCTTTGAATATCTACTGTCGGACAATTAGTGGATAAAACGTGAGGAGCCCGACAAACAAAAGCGTGATCATTAACATTAAAAAACAATTTAAGGTTACAATTAGTGTGTTTATGAAATATTAAAACCTCGGATTCGGAAATCATGTTTATACTAAGCTTTACTTTAGTTTATACTTTAAGCTTTTTAAATTGGTGTTAAAGCAACAACACAGTTATCCGACTTAATTCAATACGAGGTGTGGATATCAATTAATATGTACAACTACTTGCTATTTTATCAACATTTCATCAGATCAATTGTTTGTTCGATTTGCTACTAATTATAATATTTTAAAATTAAATAAAATGAATGTATGTTTATACATATAGTATCTAAAAGGACATTTAAATATATGTATTTTATAATTTTGTAAATCACTAATAGATTTGTATGCATTGTTTTCACTTCCGCTTTTCAATTTTCATATTTTTAATGGCATGCGTAAACGAAATATACATGTACGTAGTTACATATGCATGTGTGAAGTTCTGAATTGTTGGTTAGTTTTTCGGAGCCTTATAACTGAAATTGACCCAATCTGGCTTGCGCGGCTCTTTTGTTCATGTATCACTGTCCTTCATCAAATTTAAGCATACACAATCCAGTTGGTAATTTAAAATTTTTCCTGTAGAATTTCACCTTTTTCACGCATTTTTATTGAAAAGTTTACGGAATACCGCTTGGAGGCATTTTCACTCTAGAGAATCTGATCCATCAGTAAATACTGATACTAATCGATATTTAGGCAATTCAGAATTATCTTATTTCTCACGTCATGTGCCCTTTGAATACGTCCGAGGGCGTGTTCATGTATATGTACATATGTTAGTAGCTAATTTTGGCTTCAACATCGAATCCATTGCGCTCTTACTCATACTTTACTTGTATTCCTTTATGTAGCCAGATGTACTCGCCAATCATAATTACGTACATATAAATATACCTACATATAAATGGTACGTATGTTTTACGTCAATTTGAAATGCAATTTCGCTTAACGACATGTGCCTTACACGCGCTTATTTCAATATGCCATAAAACCTTATTATCCCAAGAAAATCGTGGTTTGTTGTTCGTAGTTTAAATATTAGCATCACCTTAACGAAAGAGAAATTCATTTCTGTAAATTTGTGTACAAAATATTCTTTTCCTTATACCTTTTCCGAACGTCTGTATTGCAAAGGGGCAGTTTTCAATTAGAAACACTGGCCAATGCTTAAAGTAGGCGTTTAAATGCATGAATAATCACTTGCGTTCATACATATATAAATACATACTTATATACAACAATACATACATAACAATTACTCTTATTACTTACGTTAGGTGAGGAAATTTTTTCATATTCATTTATTCGTGAAATATACGAGCTACATACTCAACTCAACTCAACTCAACTACATACATACACATAAACAAATATTTTTCTATTCGCTTTGTGCAACGTATAACTCACAACAACAATGAGCTTGTTCAATTGATAGTATTTGTTGTATGTATTTCCCAGCAAAAACAAAACTCAGATATAGGCTAGAGAATTATTAGATATCTAGTCCTATTCTCTTATCACTAATGTTAGAGAACGATTCGAGAAATAGTAGACAAATTTGTCTTAAAATAAAACGAGAATTTTTTTACCAACAGAGAATATATTAGTTTTCCAATTCCGTTCAGGTCAAATAAAAAAGTTCGAAAATAGATAATTGATTCAGTATACTTCCTTGTACAAATATTAAGTTTAATGATTTTTTTCCACCTTATAGTTAAATAAAATAAGTCATCCGAACCAATTCTTTGTGAGCCCATCACGAGTTAGCCCATATTCAACAGCACTCGAACTGTAGTCACAATCTTCATGAACTTGTACGAACGCTGATACTGATCCAAGTAGCATGCCGCGGAAGATTAAATAAAGTTATCAAACTTCCAGCAAAAATTACATTTTCGAAAACGCAGTCTGAAGCAATCACAATTGGCATCTACAAATATTTCATCAAATACGTACTTACAAATGCTAAAATATTTTCTTAAATAGATTTATTTTATATAAGTTTTACTTTAAGTATAGTTTTAATACGCCAAAGTAATACTCATTGATTTTAAGAGATCCTTTTGATAAATGCATATTGCAAATTGCTTGGCAATGCATGTAATATCGAGGGCATTGGAAAAACCCTTATTGAAAAAACTTCTTCGATGTAGGTCGTAAACTGGGTTGAACACAGTATTTGCTGAGTGGTATTGGGCAGCTCCAAGCACCATTGGTGGTACAGCAAGATAAATTTTGTTAAAGTCTTAAATAAAACCATAACTATACATATAGTTATTTGTCTATACATAGATACTCTTGGGGTGCGTACATATACATACATATTTATCTAAACATATTTTATAAGCAGAACTTACATTGAAGTTCCATAACTTGATGAATACTTGAAAACTCATAAAAAGCAAGGTTGTATTTATATATGGGTATAATTAGACTATTTCCAGCCTTTAAAATAATATAGTTTGCTAACTTGGTACATGTCACTTTTAGATGAAATATTTATATTTCATAAATGACATTATCTATCTAAGTTAAGTTAAGCGATTTCATGTTATAATCGGAAGTTATGATCTAACAATCGAGCATTAACAACCCACATCTTTCTTATGACGAAAATGTGAGAACATTATCTAATATGTAATATTACAAAGAATAACTCAAACATTTAGAAAGATGTGGAAATGAAAGTTAGAAAAAATGGTTGAAATCGGTCCTTAACCATGCCTTACTCATCATAAAATGAGTACGCAGACTGCATGTCGACTTTTCGCTTAGTTAACTTAAATATAAATATGTTGTATATCGGTTTGTTCAACGTGACCGAACTTAGTTTTGTCATTTTTTGGACTAATTCATTTTCGCCCTACAGACGAACTCAAATCCAGAATTAGTCTATATCTTTGCTGACTTATTCTTGACTATCGAAAGTGTTGCTGTTATGCAAAACGCAAACCCTTTAAAAAGAATGCATTTCGTAGACTCAAATGAAAGTGATTTTGGCTTAGAGAATGTATGAATAATCTTCCTTAGATGATAAAAGAACGCTCAGACTTCTTTCATTGTTATTAAGATGTGCACTTTGGAGATATGTTTTGTATGAGCAAATAATGTGTTTGGATTATTATTTTTTAATAAATGGTTTTGAATTAAACTCCTGCGTGATTCTCTCCATTAAATGTGGCTTTTCGTGACATTTTTAGAGATATTATCGGTTGAATATACTATGTACATATCAATTTTTTTGTGGTAGTAGTTGAAATCAAAACTGATACGGTCTTGACAACCCTACCAAAAGGTAGATAGTACATACATACATGTACAGTTTAGTGACATAGGTTTTGTACAAAAGGAAAAAACGTATAAAAACTTAATAACCTAATGAATTCACGCAAATTATAAAAATTCCATGACGAAATAATAAAAGACAAGAACATGTAATGTTGTTTAATTAACAATTTAGTTTTTGTTAAAAATTATGGCAATCAGCTGTGCATACTAAACTCCAATAGACAGAGAATTCACTTCCGTTAGTTTAAACAAGAACATGTATACATACAGATGCACACACATTCACAAACAAAAGAACGATGCACACAAATAAACATATTTATTCACATGAATTAGGTATACATTCATTCATTTTATTTGTCATCGATGGACATTGGCATGCTCTAAACAATATATTGAACACCCCTGCTTCTCTGTATCCGAGTTCTAAAACACTACCAAAACGACCCTTAACAGATGCGTTCTACCGCCACCAAACGGCTGGACATAGGCACACCATTCGTCTAAAAAATTCGACTATATGTTCAGAAATTGTTTTATGTGAATTGTGCACTCGTTTTGCTATTTTATTAAATTTTTTTTTGACTTGTATTTGAATTTTCACAGAAAGAAACTCGCAGTTGCTGGCGGTGCATTATTTGGTTGCTAAAGTGCCATCACAAGCAGATGTTTTCACCAAAGATTTTTCTGTTTTCCATCACTCTTTCATTATTATTTACGTGAATTGTGTGAGGGAGCGTGACAATGACGGTGATAACGAAGAAGCCAACATCCATTTATTTATATATCGATCTACAAATGTATATACATACGGACCTACATACATAGTTATTAGCACTCATATATTCGATGCTCATCTATTGCTTTTATAAGGGCATTAACTGAATACATATGTACGTATGTTTGTAGATGTTTGGATCAATTTTTTACACCGAGTTTAGTTTCTACGAAAACCACCCTCGAATAAGAAACCACTAAAATTGTCATTGCTACTAAGCCCAATTTATAGTTATATTTAACAAACGGTAGTACATACATACAGAGGTAAGTAAAACATTTCAACAATTCATATTTTTGAAATTCACCAACATACAATGAATAGATTTTTACTAATTGAGCTTACATGCATAATATGATCTAATCTACTTGCATCAAAGCTCCTCCTCAGTTACTTTTCGGTAAATTGTTTCTTTAGTTAATCAAATTAACTCAACTTCTAGGTCAGTATTGATTTAGAAATCGTTTGATAAAAATAATGAATTTTGAAGTATACTATGAATTTAATAAAATTTAATGAAGCTTTTCATTTACGTTTTCGTATTTAGTGTTCACCTTCTTCAGTTCAATGAAGCTGACAATTTCTCGACATCGAATGTAATTTAATACCTCAAGGCCCCACCTTAACAATCATCTCAACAAGCTTCAACTAAACGTTAATTGCCAACAAATACAAGTTTAAACAAGTTAGGAAGGGATAAGTCCCGAACAACAAACGAAAGGTGTAACGGAACATTTTGTACTCTCACAATTTTCGAAGATTAAACCCGGGACATGTTGGTGTTGACAAAAATGTATATTAAAACAAGTAAGGAAGGCCTAAGTTCGGGTGCAACCGAACATTTTATACTCTCGCAATGTGCAGCGATCAGAGGCGGGGAAATGCTTTCAGGTGCTGCAAAACTTTATACTAAACAAGTAAGAAAGGGCTAAGTTCGGGTGCAACGATCAGAGGCAGGGAAATGTTTTCAGGTACTGGCATAACTTTATGTTAAAAAATGTTGCGGAAGAATTTAACATTCATAATCGGACGAAATTGTCAATGGATTGCAATCATATTTGGTATCTTATTAACTTATATTACAGGCCATAGACTCATGTATTGGGTGGTTCGGAAAGTCATTTCGTTTTTTCCCGCCAGAGGACTTAATTACGTTTTTTCGAAACTAACTTCACACTTAAGCCCCATAACCATTATATGTCATGAGAGCTGATATTGCAAGGCTTGTGTGTGAAAAAGTTCTATTAATTCTACACAGTAGTTTTTGGTTGGTGCCTTTTTAAATATGGAGAGCAATAAGCAGCATTTTCGTCATATTTTACTTTTTAACTTCAGAAAAGGTAAAAATGCTGTCCAAGCGAGAAAAAAATTGACGGATGTGTATGGAGAAGGCGTGTTAACAGTACGCCAGTGCCAGAACTGGTTTGCAAAATTTCGATCCGGCAATTTTGATGTCGAAGATGCACCACGGTCTGGAAGGCCGGTCGAAGCTGACAAAGATGCGATAAAGGCATTAGTTGATGCAAATCGGCGAATCACCACACGAGAGATCGGTGAGAGGTTAAATTTGTCGAATTCAACTGTTTATGGCCATTTGAAAGGCATTATACGAAAACTGTCTTTCATGTTCCCCAAAAAAAACGAAATGACTTTCCGAACCACCCAATACTTTCATTGTTATATTTTGCTTCGTGTCTTTTCATTGTTCGTGTGTTTTCACCCAATTTTGTGAAGGTAACTCACACAGGGACCGACATATTCGGCATAAAGTCTGCTAGAATAACGAAAATCTTTATATGTAGTATATGGAGCTGGGATAATTCGTAAACCGACCCGATTATCCGTACCCGATTTTCGCCTTTTTTTACCGGATCACACTATTATCATGGAAACATAATTCTCCAATTTTATTGCAATATCTTACAGGTTTACCGATATTTTTGGTAAAAAGTCAGTTAGATATATTATATACCCATACATTGGGTATCTGGTGGCTTGAGAAATTATAATCTGATGTCGACTATTTTTACGCATGAGATGGCATATCTTTAACATACTACTCGTGAAAAGCTTTATTCCAATATCTTAATTGATTCTCGACTTCTCGAATGAGAATTAAGCGTGGTTTTTATCCGATTTCCTTCGTTTTATCAATGTGACAAAAGAATGCAAATATAATGTTACGTACCAAATTTTGTTGAAATCGGTTAAAGCGTTCTTGAGATATGGGATTTCCGTTAAAAGTGGGTGGTGCCACACCCATCATGAAAACCTTTCACGGATTCCTATGTAGCCATTCCGTATCATATTTTTTGTAAAATTTAATGTTTCTGACGGATTTCTTCATCGAGTTAACGCACTTTTAGTAGTTTTCAACATAACCGTTGTATTTCTATGGGCGTGCTAATTATCCGATTTCACTCATTTTCTCAGTATATGAGGAGATGCTTGATAAACTTACTTAGAGTGAGTTTTATTGACATAGCTCTAACGGTTTCCGAGATGTATATATTAAACCTATTTGGGGCGGGGCCATAACCACTCTTACAAAAATTTTTGCCCACATATGGCCCGCCCTACTAGGATCTTCTTTACCAAATAACACGTTTACACTTAATTTGTTGGTTAGTTATAGCATTGTATCTGTTTTCGATTACTAGCATTTTGTGGGCGTCGCAGATTCCAATTACGCTCATCTACTATACCAACCGTCTTGCGGAGACAAAGAACACGTGTACCAAGTTTCATCAAAATATCATAACTTTTACTCAAGTTATTGCTTGTATGGGCGGACAGACGAACGGGCAGACAGTCACTCGGATTTCAACTCGCCTTTTCATCCTGAACATATATATATCTATATCTAACTTTATTGGTTTTAAGTGTTACAAACAACCGTTAGGTCAACAAAACTAATATACTCTCTAGCAACATACAGTGAGAGTATAAAATGGTGCAAATAGAAACTTGTGAATGGACTGCAATCATATTTGGCATCATATTGGCTTTTATTTTAAGTCAAAGTCAATCTAACTAAGACAAATCACCTATATTTATGATATTGGAGCTACGGGAAGGTACAGTCATAATTTTTACTATCGGATGACGCAATATTATTCGAAATATTCGAATATAATTTTGTTGAGACACCTTCTATGGAGATATTACGATATAAACTCAACCAAAGGCACGAAATTCAATATATTGTGCATATGAGGAAGAAGTCAACCAGAGAAGAGGAAGTCATAATATTAGAGGTATGGGGTTTAGACCAAGGTCTAGGCCGATTTCATTCATGTTCGGCGCTAAACCATATTGTGAGTGAGAAATATCCATAAAGACATATCCATTTAGTTCCTTTAAAATATCACACATAATGACTTATATAAACGGTTCAAGGTCAACTGGAAAGCCAGAAATCTCTATATCTTGTGCATTGGGTTTGAGGGTCTAAGCACATAACATTTACTTTTTCAATTAAACTCAAGTATGCCCGAGAACACATTTCCAGTCAATATTGATTGATTCGAAATTAGAGAGATATATTCAGCATAGAGTCAACTAGAATAACGATAATCATTGTTGGAAATATATGCGGGCTGGGATAATTTGTATATCGATTTCACTCAGTTTTGCCAACAAACTACAGTATATTGACCGGTATATTGACTGGTATACACGGAACTTTAAAAATTCTCATATTGGGTATAGAAGGGCTGGGGGAAGTTTTTTCCCGATCTTATCAAGTTTTGGTATCAGGACAAATTACTACCAGGAAAAGATCTCGGAAAATCGGAATATTATTAAGTTATATCACATATTAAAAGATATACAAGGTATAAAGTCAACCGGAATTTTTAAAACAATGATATTAGCTATATCAGGACTAAGGGAAGTATTGGACCACGTATTGCCAAAAAAGGCGTTATCTGTATTTCATTAATATATCGTGCATATTAAGCGATATAAACGGTATAACGTCCGGTATATTACCAGAAAGGATGTTGTCTGAATTTCATTAAGATACCTAGCAGATTGACCTAGCAGAATATATGGCATAAAATCAACTGGAAGTTTGATAATCTTTATATTAGGTACATGGAAGCTAAGGGAAGTATTTACCCGATTTTACCCATTTTTGACATCAGGGCACAATATTTTTAGGCAAAGATTTGTTCTGAATTTCAATATGTCTCACAGATGAACCGATATTTTCGGTAAAAAGTCTACCATATGCGGTGTCTTTGAAAGTTTTAATCTAATTTTTACCATTTTTGGAGGTAAGATGACCTAACTTAAAGGCACTACTTGTTTAAAGTTTTATACGTCCTTATCTATCATATATATCCGTTATATTTATTGTTAGTTGATTTATATTCTGTAAAGAGAAGGAATCATATAGAATTTAAAATTGTAATATATGGGAAGTAGGCGTGGTGGAACAGAACAAATGACAGTTCAATTTACTATATTTATACAGTAACGAAACCTAACTAAGTGAAGCTATTTATAGACCAAATTAACTTCAAAAATAATATGGAATAACAACTTACACAACATCACTTTCGACTAAAAATGTTTATGTTAATGTTATCTTTGTAGATGTCTATAAATTATTTGCTGAAAATATTCCAAGAAGATTTGTTTAAAATAAAAAAAACATATCTTAAGTTTATTCGAGAATGCGTATCAAGTATTGTAAGTGAAGAAATTAAGCAAAAATATGTGCAGGGTGCATTTAACCCAGTAAAACAAATTACCAATTAAGCCAACTAAGCATGAGACTGCGAAAAAATTACCCACAAACTACAACACAAATATCGGAAATTAAAAAACAGTAATACCGACGTCTACTTTTTTATCAAAAAACGTACATATTTATACATATATGGAATTGTATAGAACTATTAATTTAAACATATTTGCTTTCGATTAAGAGTTATCAGTATATTGCAAAAATTTTTAAATTACAAGAAGTGGAAGCTACTCGAGGTACTATAATTATAACGGCAATATGTTTATATAAAAATGTTGTATTCCTGTAGAGTTTGTGTGAACAGTTCTAATATGAGGCGCCGATTTGATCAATCTGCGCTCCTAAATTTCTTTTTGGGAAATTTAATCCTTGTTTGATATCGTATTCATTGCAGTGTGCTGAGTTATGCCAAAATGTGAATAGCCTTTTTGTTACTAAATGTCATATATAAAGAAATTTTTTGATGTTGACAATATCTTTGTTATTAAACCGAACAAAATGTCAATATAACAACTTGTGGAGATATATGAGAACAAATCACTTAACGAGAATGATACACATATAAATGTACGTATCATATGTAGGACTTATATACCTGAATACGTGTTTGTATGTATAAGTCCATTGTAGACCACCGTATCAATTTTCGACATTATATTGGAAGAAACGGATGCGGTTTAAAGTTTCGGAAACTGTATTTCTACGAAAGGTAACTTAGCACACGCGAAATTTAAGAAGTATGGAAAACAATGAAACATTTTGGAAACAGTTATACACCCATCTTCTAGATAGACTCATTTGTGTATGCAAATGGTTGCAGAATTAGGTGTGACGGCGATAGCGTATTCGCAGATGGATGAGCTATCGAATACCTTATTTTCATATTGGCATGTGCGCTGTTGGTAGTTTAAAGCCTAACAGTTTCAATATAGAGGATTAGTGTAATTCTATGAGAGCACATACACATATAGTGCATTGTATGGAACTCGAATTTTAATTCATACAAAAAAATCAGCTGCACGGTCTAACGTGATCCACTTCCACCCAAAATTCAATTGTTTTTTTGAGTTGCATGACATTAACCGCAATCGAGGATTAATCCACCCTTAACTTTTGCATTCGCATAACTTTGAATGGATTCGATAGTACTTCAATATTACCATGGCATGAGTATTGAAAAGACATTGCTCGAAAAGGGTATTATGTCCCTCATTTTCACAGGTGCCAAATCACGAAACAACTGCATTTTCACTCAATTTTGCAAAACAATAAATATATAATTGCAACACTTCCAAAACTCATCTATCAATTTTATAACAATTCGCCAAAAAATTTTGCAAGATGTTTTATTTTCACTTTCATCCTTTTAAAATGTTTTTTTCTTTTTCAATCCGTTGAATATTTGATAGATGTATGTATGTGTGTATATATATGTAGGGGCATCTCTTTAACCAATTTTCAGCTGTCAGCGATTCTACTAATTGCCTTGAGTTTCATTGGCGCATCCATTCATAAATCCAGAAGCACATGTACTATACATATGTATAAGGTATAAGTAGTACGAAGGAGCAAATAAACAGTGTAAGAGCATGCCGCATAGATCACTGTCAGGTGTTAACTTTGAGTTCATTCTGTGATAAATTAAAAAGTCAGTTCCTACTATTAGCTTGGGGATTTTTCAGCGTAAGCCGAACCTCACTTTTTAAATATTTGAGCGAAGAGGTGCTACAAATCGACTACTAGTGAAGATGAATTAAGAACATATATGTGTATGTATCTTTGGAATACAGACGATTGGTATATTTACCCACGTGTGTAAAATGAAATGCTCTATAAAAGTTCTTCCCAAATGCAAAATCCCATAAGCTGTGGTGTTGTGTTAGTGCACTTTCAAGAACATCTTCGCATTCATCGAAATCTCCTAACTACCAAATAGTGTTACAATGTGCCCATGATTTTGAAATTGAAAGGGAAAAATTAAAGTGTTAAAGAGGTGTCGTCCTTTATTCCTTTCTCATATCTACTGCACACATATTTACTAAGCATATATGTAATATGTATACAGTATTATACAGTGATGACTTGTGATGAACCGCAAGTTTCAAACTAGTTCAAAACGGATTCTCAGAACTATTTTATTTTGGATTTTTTTCACATCCTCCCTATTTTTATTCAAAAAATACTGATATGGGACCTAGCAGTGATTCTTTCTGAACAAAATTTCCCCTAAAATGTATATATGGTGAATGTGAATTCTCGACTTGTTCTATGTTTCACTGCAGAGATCACGAGAGCATGCATAATGTATGTAAGTAAAAGTTAGCCATTATATAAATATATACAAGTGTATATAGTTTATGTTGTCAACATGCTTAAGTGTACATTAGAGTATGCTCATTTTTACCCTTTCACAAGTATCTAATTGGATGAGTACAAGCTCGTCTCGATAAATAACACATACAGTGTATACAGAACCGTAAATATGCATTTATGTGTACATGCGTATGTATGAATTGTTATTGCCTGAAAGATTTTAAATGAAATTAAATCCAATTTCACACCCTTTCATAATCCGTTCTGTGTTGAGCGGTTTCTTACGTATCTATTTATATAAGAATGTTAGCAATTCATTGGTCGGCTGTTATGGATATTTACCGCGCCCCCCATACAAATGAATATGTCAGCATGCAGACGTTCGCACAAATGTTGTAGCATGTGTACTTCCCTACGAACAAATTCAGTAATTTTTTACATTCCATCAATATGATTTTTTGTACACAACCCTTACTTGTTGCGCAACAAACAAAAGAGCATGCGAGGTATCAGAAGCCAAAAAGCCGGAGAAGGAATAACCCTCATCATATCAATTACGCTGAGCAACCGAGTGTCAAATTAACCACCAATAAAAAGGCGTACTAAATAAAAAACAACAATTTTCGTTTTTTCTAACGCGATACAAAGTCATCCAACCTTCCGTACCTATTACATAAAAAAATCACATGAGGTAAATTAGATCGTAATCACATAAATAATGACAAAAACAGCCCTTAATGTGATCTTAAGCGCCACTTAAACAAATTTTCATTGAGTGGTGCTATCACGAGGCCGCGGCACTTACATACATATGTTGTTGTATATTTTTTATACTTATGAACTCATATACATATCCATATGTATATAATAATGACACGGATTGGTTGGAGGGGAGTTTTTTATGTAACCAAATCGGATGAGAAAGAGGAAATACAAATAGGATAATTTAATTGCTCACTTAACCTCACATGTTCCTGGAGCATGCAACTTTTTGATGTACTCTGTTCATTATGATTAATTATAATGCGGATGTATGAATGGACAAACTTTATAAAAAGAATATTATAAGCAAGTTGGCGGTTCTTTACCAATAAGCAAGCAACGATTAAGCAAATTATTAACAAGTAAGGAAAGACAAAGTTCGGCTGTAACCGACGCTGTAACCGCGCGTAACAAAGACGCGGAAATTTGTTCAGGTATTTCGAACACTTTCAGGCGTTACAAACAACCGCTGGGTGAACAAACTAATATACTCTATTGCAACATGTTGCGAGAATATAAAAATGTTGCGTAAGAATTCAACATTCATTATTCACGAAACTGTGAATGAATCATAATCATATTTGGTATCTTTTTAACTTATATTACAGGTCACTGGCTCATGTGCTTTCATTACTATATATAACTTCGCGTTCGAGGCATATATTACAAAATTAACCAAATTAACTCAAATTATATATATGTGATATAAACTCAAACAAATTGTCATAACTAAATATATGAGGTATATTAAGAAAAAATCAACCAGAGAAACAGAAATCATTATAATAGGATTAAAAGACTTAGACCACGGTCTACGCCGATTTCATTCATATTTAGCGCTAAACCTGTTCATGTTTAAAAAACGTATCCACTTAATTTTATTAAAATATCGCATATATTGACCAGCATAAACGGTTTAAAGATAGCTTTTAAAGATAGTCGAGAATTATTAATTGGGTATATATGGCCTAGGGGGAAGTCTGGACCATGTGGTACAAGGGATCGTGGCAAATTCGTCTACGGATTTCACATATTTTCGGCATTAAACTAAGGTATATCCAATACTATTCATTCAATTAATTTTGCTAAGATATTTTACATACTGACCGATATATAAGGTGTGAAACCAATTGGAAGTTAGAAATTCTTATATTAGGTATATTGGGGCTAGGGGTAAGATTTGACTAGATTTTTTCATTTTTTGGATAACGTCGTATTATTATCTTAGGAAAAGATGCTGTCTGACTTTCATTAAGGAACCTCCCAGATTGACCGATATATGTGGTATAAAGCGTACGGGAAGTTTGAAATTCTTATATTATTTATATGGGGACTAGGCAGAGTGTTTACCCGATGTTATGCATTTTAGGCACACGGACACACTGTTATCAGAGAAAGTCGCTTTGTGAATTTCACAGAGATAACTCATATATTAACCGAAGTGAGAGGCGAAACGAGAGGCTGACAATTGAATGAGAGAATTTACCGGACTTTCCCCTTTTTGACACAAGGGCGCATTATTATCACGCAAATATATCACTCGAATAACGATACATAATAGAAAGTCTGCCATAGGCATTGATGTCCTTATAATGGGAATCTGGGGCTTGAAAAGTTATACACCGATTTCTACCATTTTTACCCATGGGATGGCATATCTTGAAGGCACTATTATATCTTAATATCTATCAATATCTTAATTGGTGCTAGAGTTATATACTTTGAAGTGAAAGAATTAGATAAAATTTAAAATTGTGTTATATGGAAATTAGGCGTGGTTGTTATCTGATTTCGCCCGTTTTTGCAATGTAACACAAGAATGCAAATATATTGTTACGCACCGAATTTGGTTGAAATCGATGTAGCCGTTACTGAGATATAGAAATTCACCTAAAAATAAGCGGCGCCGCACCTGTTGTCTAAATTTTACATGGTTTATTATGCACCCCACCACTCCATCTTTATTGTAAGCTTCAATATTTCTGACGTGTTTCTTCAGCGAGTTAACTCACTTTTAGTAGTTTTCAACATAACCCTTGTATGGGAATTGGGCGCGATTATTATCCAATTTTACTAATTTTTGGAGAGTACGAGCAGTTACTGAAAATACTTATTCTGAGAAAATTTGGTCATTATAGCTTAGACGGTTTATGAAACATATGAAGTAACCTATTAGGGGTAGTGGACACACCCACTGTACCAAATTACACATTTGTATCTTAATTGTTGCTTAGTTATAGTACTTAATAAGTTTTCGCTTAACGGCAATCTATGGGCGTGGTAGTATTCTTAATACGGAAATCTGCAATAGCGACCTCTTCAGAGTATCAAGGAACATATGTGCCAAGTTTTATTAAGATATCTCAATTTTTACTCAAGTTATCGCTTGCATGGACGGACAGACAGTCTGCCGGAATTCAACTCGACTCGTCATCCTTATGTGAATAAAACTAATATGCTCTGTTGCGACATGTTGCGAGAGTGTAAAAATGTTGCAAGTGGATTCAGCATTTGTTATTCGACGCAATTGTGAATGGATAGCAATCATATACTCGTCAAGTCAATCTCATAAACTCATAAAGTTAATACTCATATACTCATAAAGTCAATCGAATTATCATCTATATTCATGATATTAGTGCTGATGTTGTCACGATGTTGTACCTTCCCACAGCCACAATTCTTATTACCTAATGACGTAATATTATTCGAAATATTCTCGCTTAATATTTAATATACTGTGTATATAAGGGAAAAGTCATTCAGATGGACGTAAATCATAATATTAGAGGTATGGGGTTTAGACCAAGGTCTAAACCGATTTCATTCATATTCAGCACTAAACTATAGTATGGTTAAGAAAACAATTACAACACAAAAATATCACACATATTGGCTTATGTAAACGGTTTAGGGTCAGCGGAAAGCCGGAAATCACTACATCTTGTACATTGAGGCTAGGGTAAGGTCTTAGCAGTTAACATTTACTTCTTTTATTAAACTAAAGTATGCTCGAGAACAAATTTCCAGTCAATATTGCTTAACTCAAGATTATACAGGCATATTCGTTACGGAGTCCACTAGAATAACGATAATCATTATTTTGTAACATATGGGGGGCAATTCGGTTTCACTCATTTTTGCCCCAAAATATGATATATTCAAGATTATACGTTAACTAATTTTATTCTTCTAAGACGTCTTACATATTGACCGCTATACACGTAATTTTAAAAATTCTAATATTAGGTATAGAAGGGTAAGTGTTAGTGTAATTGAAGGGGAAGTGTTGACCCGATTTTATAAAATTTTGAAATCAATGCACATTATTACCAAGAAAAGAAGTAATTTGAAGTTTAGTAAGATATATACGTATTATCCCGAAATACACGGTATAAAGTCAACCGGAATTTTTGAAACTATCATATTAGCCATATGGCGGCTAGGGAAGTATGGGACCGTTTTCTACACTTTCGATATACATCATATACATACTATTACCAGGAAAGGATGTTGTGTGGATTTCAATAAGTTATCTCACAGGTCGACAGATATATATGGTATAAAGTCAGCCGGAAGTTTGAAAATCTTTATTTTATGTATACGGGAGCTAGGAGAAGTATTTGCCCATTTTTGACGTTAGGGCGCAATATTTTCAAGCACAGATTTGTTCTGAATTTCAGTAATATATCCCACAGATCACACATTTGCACACCATCTAAGGGGTTGACGGAAGATTTCCTCTCAACAATTTTGGTCGATATAATTTTAGCGGTTTCTGAGATATGTACATTAAACCTATAAGGGGTAATACATTTCAGAAATTTTCAACCCACATATGCCCCTCCCTACCGCGATCGCCTGTACCAAATCCCAATTTTATATCTTAATTGGGGACTTAGTCATAGCATTTTATAAGCTTTCGTTTAACGACATTTTGTTGGTGCGGCAGAGATCCGATTACACCCGTCCTCAACACCAACCTCCTTTAAGTGCCAGGGAACAAGTGTACCAAATTTTATCAAGACGTGTCAATTTTTCTTATGTTATCACTTCCAGGGACAGACAGACAAATGGAAGGACACTCGGAATTCAATTCGTTTCGTCATCCTGTTCATTTATATATATATAACTCAACATCTACCTCGATTAGTTTTAGGTGTTACAAACAACCGTTAGGTGAATAAAATTATTATACTCTATTGCAACATGTTGCGAGAGTATAAGAACGACGAAAAAACATCCGTAGGGCAATTTTCACTCTTATGTTTTGAGAAGGGTAGAAAATGTTGCACTTTTTCCGGATTAGAATTCAACATTTTGAGAAAAGAATAAATCTGAATCTGAAAAAATCTTGAGAAAAGACCACTCAAATTTGACAACTTGAGGATAGGGCAGAATAAATGCAACATTTTTGATAGAAAAGAAAACGCTATTAGTTAGTTAATATGATGGCAAATATGATTACAATCCAATCACAATTTCCCCAAATAATAAATGTTGAATTACAATATTATGCAGCATGTTTTAATGCAAAATTTTTCCAACACCCGAAAGTATTTCCAAAACCCCGCATTTGATACTTGCAAATTGCGAGAGTGTAAAATGTTCGATTACACCCGAAGTTAGACCATCCTTACTGGCAGAAAATATCGGTCAATCTATGAGATATGTTATTGTCATTCAGAGCAAAGATAAGCAAAGCTAAGACTGGGTAGCTGTGACACAAATGGGTAAGATCGGGTAAATACTTCCCTTAGAACTCATATACCTTATATAAAGATTTACGAACTTCCGGTTAAGTTTATACCACATATATCGGTCGACATGTGAGTTATCTCAGTGAAATCCAGAGAGCGTCTCATGCTAATAACAGAATACTCTTATGCTTAAAATGGATAAAATTGGTAAAATACTTAACTTAGCCCAATATACTTAATATAAGGATTTTCAAACTTCCGGTTGACTTTATTCAAGATCTTAATGAAAGTGAGACAGCATCTTTTCTGGTAATAGCGACAGATGATGTCAAAAATTAATAAAGTCGGATCAATACTGCCTATAGCCCCCATATACGAGGTGTGTTTAGAAAATAACAGGAATGTTCTTCGACTGTGTTTTTCGACTTTAATGGCATAGTGTATCATGAATTCTTGCCACAAGGTCAAACGGTCAATAAGGAGTACTACCTAAAAGCTCAACGCCGTTTGCGTGAAGCAATCCAAAAAAATGCCCGGATTTATGGAAGAACAAATCATGGCTTTTGTTCACTTTTACTCAATTCTACTCACACTTCGTTGCTTCTTCGTGAATTCTTGCCCAAAAGCAATAGTGGAACGATGTCCCAGCCTCAATATTCGCCAGACATGTATCCGTGTGACTTTTTCCTATTTCCAAAAATAAGGAGAACCTTAAAGGGCTGTCGTTTTACAAGTATAAATGACATTAAAAGTGCTTCGCTGAAAGAAATTAAGGCTATCCCAAAAATCAAGTTTGAGAAGTGTTTCGGCGATTGGAAGAAGCGCTGGCATACGTGCATAATATCGAATGGAGATTATTTTGAATGGACAACATTAATGTAGAATGAATAAATATTTTTTTTAAAAAATGAAAATTTCCATTATTTTTTAACACATCTCATACCTAATATAAGAACTGTAGGGTTCCGTTCGGTTTTATTCGGTATATATCGGTCAATATATATGTTATCTTAACAAAAAAATGTACAATATTAGATGTGCTATAGTTTAATGTCGTCATTCAACGAATTACACCAGCTCCCATTTACTACATAAAATGATTTTCGTTATTACGAGTATAACACATTTTATGCCGAATATGTCTGCCAATATATGAGTAATTAACTTTATAAAATTGCCTGGAAAAATATTCTCGAGTATACTTGTGTAATACCATAAGTTACTGCAATCGGTTCATACCTTCCCTTAGCCCCAACATACCCGATATAATGATTTCCGACTTTAAAGCTCACTTCACACCCGGTGAATTGATTTCCGACTTTCCACCTGACTTTAGACCGTTTATGTTGGGCAATATGTGTGATATTTTAATGAAATTTCTTTCTTAAGCATAATGTGGTTTAGCACTGAATGTGAATGAAAGCGATATAGACCCTATATCCCCAATATAATGATTTCCGATTGTCCATTCGACCTTTTCCTAATATACCTAATATGCCTAAGAGTAGCCCTTTTGATTGAGTTTATATCACATATATCATTTGAGTTAATTTGATTAATTTTAACATAAATATTTCGGACGCCAAGCAAAATGTAGTAATGAAACTAAGTAAATCTATGACCTATAATATAAGTTAGTAAGATACCAAATATGATTATAATCCAATCACAGTTTCGGCAAATAATGATTGTTGAGAATTGATTGATGAAGTGATTGAATAATTGATTGTTGATTGAGAATTCTCTTTGAAATATTTGAACCTAGCTCTTCCTTACTCGTTTTCGTATATTGTTAAGTGAATTTTTGCTCAATATGTGAGATTTGATATTTTACATATTAAATTACATAAATTTATAATTTTCTTCTTGTGTTTTCCCGATTTTAGATTTAGATCTTCGAACGAAGTGGTGTCCAGGGAACATAGGCTTTCATGATAATCAAAAAGGGGATATTCATCCATACAGTATATACACTCCAATTTCTCTTTTTGAAACGGGTCCCTACCTGTGATCTGCCATTGTTGGACAAGCAAGTTGGATAAGCGTGACATTTTCCGTTGGTTGGTGATTTTGATTGTCTACCTCTGATAGCAATTTGGTTTTTATTGTCTCCTTTTTTGCACTTTTGACAACATCTACACAAGAGCCTCGTTGCAAAGTATTTCCTCTTTTCTAAGTAGCGCAAAATATTGAGTCATTCACATTGTGTCATATCACCTAGAACGCACGCCAATCACACGCTGACAAGATTACGAACTAATAATGTTTTTTATATAGCCAGTTGTTGGGGAATTAATTACCATTGAAATTTCTATTGAGTTCTACAATTCGAGCGTAAGTTCGATTTTTTGCGGAGATGAAGTCATATTTCCATTTAATGTGATTTTAATCCTGACAAGCGATAAATAGCATCTAACAAAAAATTGAGACTGTACCGTGTTAATTGACGTGCTATATCCGTGTTAATCGGGCGTATAACTGTTTTTCATTTTGCAGTTAGATATGTTATCCAAGCGAAATTTAATATTTCACATACAAACTTATACACACAAATATAACAAATATATTTAATGTAATATATAGTATATATAGTAACAAAATAAATATACTATATATTATATAATAAAGCACAAACGGAGGTTTACCAAGAAAGCCTAAACACGATCTTCGGGCCAACTGTCGGAAGAAGGCTCAAAATAAATTTGATTTACGTATGAATATGATCTCACCCTCTAAGGATTTTCAAAAAATATATTTTGTTTGTTTAGATCTTATTCAATTGGTAGACATTTTTTATACTCTCGCAACCTGTTGCTACAGAGTATATTACCTGATCATCAGTAATCACCTAACGGTTGTTTGTAACACCTAGAACTAATCGAGTTAGATATAGACATATATATATAAATGATCAGGATAAAAAGACGAGTTGAAATCCGAGTGACTGTCTGTCCGTCCGTCAGTTCGCCCATGCAAGCAATAACTGGAGGAAAAGTTAAGATATTTTGATGAAACTTGGTACTTGTGTTCTTTGTCACCGTAAGACGGTTGGTATTGCAGATGGGCGTAATTGGAAATCTGCTACGCCCACAAAATGCCATTAATCGAAAACAGATAAAGTGCTATAACTGAGCAGTAAATTAATATATAAACGTGTTATTTGGTATAGAGGACCCTAGTAGGGTGGGGCATCTTCGGCTGTGTGTGATCTGTTATAAAAAATGGCGAAAATCGGGTAAATACTTGTGGTGTGTGACATTATATTTACATTCGTATGTCAAATTGTGAAAATGGACGAAATCGGATAAAAACCACGCTTACTTCTCATACCACACAATTTTAAGTTTCATCTGATAATTTCACTTTAAAGTAGATAAATCGAGAATCAATTAAGATATTGGAATAAAGCTTTTCACGAATAGTACGTTCAAGATATGCGATCTCATGCGTAAAAATAGTTGAAATCGAATTATAACTTTTCAAGCCACCAGATACTCAATATAAGGACCTCGGTTCCTCTATCCGAATTTTTACCGAAAATATGCGAAAATCTGTAAGATCAGTATTTTGATATTGAAATTGAAAAATGAAATGATATAATGAAATTGGAGGATTATCTTTCCATGACAATAGCGTGATCTGGTATCAAAAACGATGAAAATCGGGTAAATACTTCCCTTAGCCCCCATATGCCAAATAAACGGATTTTCAATCTTCCGGTAGATTTTATTCCATATATAACGGTTAATATGTAAGATATCGCTAAGAAATTTGAAGGATTGTCTTTCCATGATAATAATGTGCTCCTGTGTCGAAAATGGGGAAAATCGGTAATACTTCCCCTTGCCCCCATATACCTAATATACGGATTTTCAACCTCTGGGTACACTTTGTACCACATATTTCGGTCAATATGTAAGATATCTTAGCACAATTAAGTGAACGTGTAACATCGGATATACCGTAGTTTGCTGCTGAAAATATGTGAAATCGGTTTACGAATTATCCCAGCTCCCATTCTTCATGTAATGATTTTCGCTATTCTAGCAGACTTTATGCCGAATATGTCGGTCACTGTGTGGGTTACCTTCACAGAATTGCATGAAAACATATTCCCTAATATACTTGAATAATGAAAAGAGTTAATGTAGTCAGTGCAGATATTCCTCTATTCCAAAAATGGATGATATAAAAATTCCCGACTTTCCACCTGACTTTAAACCGTTTATGTTGGCCAATATGTGTGATATTTTAACGAAATTAAGTGGATATGTTTTCTTAAACGATGATGTGCAATGTGATTTCGCACTAAATATGAAAGAAATAGGTCCAGACCATGGTCTCAGCCCCTTATTCCTAATATAATGTTTTCCTTTTCTCTGGTTTACTTTTTCTCATGCATCTAATATTTTCAATTAAGCCACTTTAGTTGAATTTATACCGCATATATCACTTTTGTGTTAATTTGGTAGATTTTAATATAAATATCTCTGACACGAAGAAAAATTTAACAATGAAAGTCCATGAGTCTATGGCCTGTGATATAAGTTAATAAGATACCAAATATGATTGCAATCCATTGACAAATTCGTCGAATAATGAATGCTGTATTCTTTCGCAACATTTTTTAATATAAAGTTATGCCAGCACCCGAAAGCATATCCCCGCCTCTGATCCTTGCACATTGCAAGAGTACAAAATGTTCGGTTACACCCGAACTTAGCCCTTTCTTACTTGTTTTTTTTGTGTTTTTTGTTTTTCTTCGAAACTATGTTTTCAAATCTTTTATTTTTATACTCCGATTATACTTCGAGACTATCGCAACCATTTGATATTTTCACTATAGTTTTAGAGTACTCGTCCCACTATCTAGTAAACAATGCATATTTTTTGTGTTATTTTTTAAAATATTTTATGAAAGATTTCTACTAATTTTATCTTTTTTTAAACTTCGCCATTTTAAGGGAAAAGCTGATGTAAACCTAAAACTGTACGTAACTTACAACTGTTAAGAGCCTGTTCTCTGTTTTTCATAACATGAGTTAATAGAATTATCGTTGCCCATAGAGGTCCTCTTCAAAAAGATGATTCCCAAGATTGGCACAGTAGCCGTTAATTTGTATCAAAAAGGCAATATTTTCTCAACTCATATACATATATGTCTAAAAAAGCATGAAAAAGAGAAATTGGATCCTTACTCCCAAAATAAATTGTCAAAATTAGATCTTTTTTGAGGGCTCCGGACTGACCTCTCTTCAATACAAGTTAACTATGAGTGTAGGCAAATTGTTTAATTAACAAACGTACAGATTTAAATACTATAACTTAATTGTAATTGTTTTGGATGAAATACTCCTCCGAAAAGGTCAAGTTAACGCTATCAAACACACACTTTACGCAACAAAAGATCGTGAAAAAAAAATTAAATGTTCAATCGCGTGCGTTACACACGTCTCATTAAATATGTCTGTATGTAAGTGCCATGTGCCGTAATGTGACAAAAATGGGATCACTAAAGTTCAACGCAACGTCAGAAGTTATGAACTGTAAATAGAAGCGAGAGGAAGCAGACACACACAAAAAAAAGCAAAATACAAAACAGCCGGGGAACGGTACGGGAACAAAAATAGACATAAGTCCTTACTAATACATACTACCGTTCCTTATGTTTACACAAACCAAATTGAGTCCACATTCTACTCATATGGATGTACATTTTGGTATATGTATAAGCGTGAGGTATGCGCGCATGAAAGGTGCTGTTGTGATCCGAAAATAAGATGCTTGAAAATTCGTAGGCAGACTGCTTCTTCCTGCCGTTATGCCGTTATGGAGCACATGGCTTAGGGGTGAGCGGTTCAGAAGTCAAGATGGGGACAATCTCTACATATAAATATTTTTGGAGGTAGCACAGTGACACTGATCAATCCGTTGGGATATTGATTTCTAATGAATTGCTTGTGCATATTGGTACCCTCCCTCCCTCGTAACCGTTCACCACTACATGTAAAACAATGTGTGAATTCATATGTGTATTTGTGCGCGTGCTATTTAAGTGTGGCAGCGACGCGATCCTTAAAACGGCCTCTCGACGATCTTCGTGATACAACTCGTAAAAGAATACAAAACGCCTGCGTACTTATGTATATAAGTATATACAGATGTAAATTTAAAATGTGTGGGTGCCATGTCCGTTTATAACTAACATAATGTGTATGCTTGCACAACAAAACACCGGTTGACTGATGCGATCGACCATATCAATTTGTGAAAACCAGTGTCAAGTGGCGTGGACGCACGCGACTACTAAATTATGTAGTTTTTCATGTTTTGTTTTATTTTTATCTCATTGCGAGGTTGAGTCAACATTTTTCAATTTTTAAATCTGTAATGATGTGTTTATTAATAGGTACAGACATACATATTCACTATTAAACAAAACACAACCGCTAATTCTCTGTTTATTAAAGTACATTCTTCTTTATACTCTCGCAACATGTTGCAACAGAGTATATTAATTTTGTTCACCTAATGGTTGTTTGTATCACCTAAAACTAATTGAAATAGATATAGATTTATATATATATAAATGATCAGGATGTCCGTCCATCCGCCGTGCAAGCGATAACTTGACTAAAAATTAAGATATCTTGATGAATATGTACCAAGTAGGTGTTCTTTGTCATCGTAAGAAGGTTGGTATTGCAGATGGGCGTAATCAGAAATCTGTCACGCCCACAAAACGCCATTAATCTAAAACCTATAAAGGGCTACAACTCAGCAACAAATTAAAATCCTAGTAGGGCAAGGCACGTGGACACACAACTCAACCAAGTGGTTTAATGAATATATTAGATACAGGAGGAAAAAGTCAACCAGAGAAAAAGAAATCATTATATTAGGAATAAGCGCCTTAGACCACGGTCTATACTGATTTCTCTCATATTTAGCGCGAAACCACATTATGTTTAAGCAAACATATACACCTAATTTCATTAAAATATCACACATATTGACCAACATAAACGGTTTAAAGTCAGGTGGAAAGTCGGGAATTTTTATATCATCCATTTTTGGAATAGAGGAATATCTGCACTGATTACATTAACTCTTTTCATTATTCAAGTATATTAGGGAATATGTTTTCAAGCAATTCTGTGAAGGTAACTCACACAGTGACCGACATATTCGGCATAAAGTCTGCTAGAATAGCGAAAATCATTGCATGAAGTATGGGAGCTGGGATAATTCGTAAACCGATTTCACATATTTTCAGCAGCAAACTACGGTATATCCGATGTTACACGTTCACTTAATTTTGCTAAGATATCTTACATATTGACCGAAATATGTGGTACAAAGTGTACGCAGAGGTTGAAAATCCGTATATTAGGTATATGGGGGCAAGGGGTAGTATTTACCCGATTTTCACCATTTTAGATAACACAGTACACTATTATCATGGAAAGATAATCCCCAATTTCATTACATTATCTTACAGATTTACCGATATTTTCGGTAAAAGTCAGATAGCGGCACTGAGGTCCATTGGGTATTTGGTGGCTGGAAAAGTTATATTCCGATTTCGTCTATTTTTACGCATGAGATGGCATATCTTGAAAGCACTATTTGAAAAAGTTTGATTTTCATATCTTAATTGCTGCTCGATTTATCGACTTTAAAGTGAAAGTATCAGACGAAGCTTAAAATTGTGTTATATGAGAAGTAGGCGTGGTTTTTATCCGATTTCACTCGTTTTCTCAGTATATGAGGAGATGCTGGAAGAACTTAGTCGAAGCTAGTTTGATTGAAATGGCTTTAACGGTTTCCGAGATATATATATTAAACCTATTTAGGGCGGGGCCATACCCACTTTTACAAAAACCACGGACAGACAGTCACTCGGATTTCAACTCGTTTTTTCAACATGATCATTTATATATATATATATATATATATATGTCTATACCTAACCCGATTAGTTCCAGGTGCTACAAACAACCGTTAGGTGAACAAAGCTAATATACTCTATTACAACATGTTGCCAGAATATAACAAGTAGGAAAGACTAAGTGTGGGTGTAACGGAAACGTTTTATACTCTTACAATTGGGAAGGATCAAATGTAAATGAATTCAATATTCTTCATTCCATGAAAAAGTGAATAGATAACAATTATATTTGGCATCTTAATAACTTATACTTCAGGTCATAGACTCACGTACTTTCGTTACTATATTTTGCTACGTGTCCGAGATATTTATATTAAAATCTACAAAATTAACTCAAGTAGGATATATGCGATGCGATATAAACTCAACCAAATTGGTATAATTAAATATATTAGGTATATATCGATAAAGTCAGCCAGAGAAAAGGAAATAATTATATTAGGATTAAGTGGCTTAGACCATGGTCTAGACCGATTGAATATATTCAGCACAAATTCACATTATGTTTAAGAAAACATATCGACTTAATTTCATTAAAATATCACACATATTGACCAACATAAAAGTCATAAAGTCAGCTCAAAAGTCGGAAATCATTACATTGAGTATATTTGAGCTAGGGGAAGGTCATTAAACTATGATATCCAATATTACACGTTCTTTTAATTTTGCTAAGATATCTTACATATTGACCGGTATATACCACATAAAGCCAACCGGATTCTTAAAATTCTTATATGAGGTTTATGGGGACCAGGCGAAGTTTTTACCCGATTTTATCAATTTTAAGCACACGGACACACTGTTATCAGAAAGGGAAGCTCTCTGAATTTCACATTAATAACTCATATTTTAGCCGAAATATACGGTATAAAGTCTACCGGAAGGTTGGAAATTCGAATATTAGGTATATGGCGGCTAGGTGAAGAATTTACCCGATTTTATCAATTTTAGGAACACAGACACACTGTTATCAGAAAGGGAAGCTCTCTGAATCAAAAAGAAACGCTAACAGTGATGTGCCATCCACGAATGTCGGTGTAATATAGCTTGAACCAGTTAGGATGTCACTGGTAAAAAAACAGGTGAAGGATTGGTGCCAACGCGCTTCTATAGCTTGCAAATTTGAGTATTCATACTCTTGTTTAATACGAAAGTTTCTATCTTTTAAGTAGAAAGCAATTATTCCGCAATATTGATTGGGTAGAATACATTTCAATTTGAGCAGTAGTCCCAAGGGCCAAATTTAATTAAAAGCCTGAGACATGTATAAGAAGGTCGCCGAACAGACTTTCTTCTTATCAATTGCTGAGGAGAAATGCTGACACTTGGATCCAACCAACTATTTCCTCAGTTTATTTAATGTCCATCGTTAGGTGTACACGTGCTTCTTAAATAATTTGCAAATATGGCAGCCTTATTCTCATTTGTTTTGGGCCATCCAGTTCCGTTTATTCTTATTGGTGCAACATGTTTTATTTTGTTACTCTTATTTTTCGCAGCTTTCCAGAGTGAATAGCCAATAGATTTTTCAGCTGTGAGTGTTGAAGGAATAACTTTTAAATTGCTTAATTTTTGTTCTTAGTTCCGCCGTACATTTATTAAGCTCGGTTTTGAGAGCGGGTGACCTAGCTTGCTGCCATTTCCTTCGAATTTTGCGCTTTTTATGAATAACTTTTCTGATATACTTTGGGTATTTGTTCCTACTTAGATTCACGCGAATATTTGGTGTACTCTTTCAAACAGCATTTTGAATTATTATTGTGAAAGACTCAACTTCACGAACGAAGACGAACTTCACCTGTCGATTTGCGCTTAAATTTAAAATCGACTAATAGACCCATATAAGTATTAGTTTTTATGTTATGCCTAGGCGGACTATATAGAGCTATAAGATGCGATGACTGATTGCGCATTTTAACTGAAATTGTTGTAGTTTGAATTATTATTATTTGTGAGTTTCAGACAATAGGCATACGTCAAGAATAACTTCCATTTTATTTTTATTTTTGGAAAAACCATTAGCGTTCCATACCATTATTTTCAAAGAATTACTGATCTTCAATAAATTGTATATGGTACTCAAGAGCGCTGAGCTTCTGATTTATTGATTTACAAAAATTTTCTTGCTCTTTTAGTTTATCCAAAATTTCGGATAATGGACTTATTTTTTGAGTACCATTTGCGCGAAAGGTACTTTAGAAGTGGAATGAAGAGATTTTACTTCGCCTACCCCCGCCACGGGTTTGTTCGTCAGATCATTGACATTATCCTCAGCTGAATTACTTTTTTTTTATCTCTAGATTTTTGCTGTTCTTTTGCAACGACAGAATCATGATAACTTGCTGGATGAGAATCTCCACAGTTGCAACATTTGACAGCCTCTTTTTCAGCTTTGCTGCGTTCAGTTGGTCGATGTTTTCCTCCACATTTGACACATCTCGATGGCTTACCACAAAAGTTTTTTGTGTGTCCGAAAGCTTCAAAGTTTTTGCTCTGTGGAATTATTTCAAAAGCTTTAATAGGCTCAACCTTGACAAAAGTACTAAGAATGGTGTTAATCTGATGGATTTTCTTAACATCTTCAGTAGCATCAAATACTACTAAGAACATATCTAGCGGTTCTTTTGTTTTCCATTTCAGTTTATTAATCGCATTTAAGACGTTAAAACCTTGCTATTTTAGATCGCTTATTGTGGATTGTGTACCACATGAGTGGTGTAAATTTTTTATCATTACCTTTATTGGCCTATTATGTTTGCTCTCGTAGCGAAACCAAGGTACATTTTTGTTTGACAAGAATTTTGTTATTGTGCGATAATGAGTGGCATCGAAAGTATAAATAATAACATATAAGAATATTTCTTGTTTTACAAGATGACGCCCATTCGAAACATGAAGTGAAATCTAGCATTTGACCACTAAGATTTTTATTCGTCGAACCCTGGTTTGATCAGATCATATAAAGCGATTTTTAGGCATTAATGAAAAAATTTATTAGGCTGTGCAAATTATCTTCGGTTTGAGTTTACGCTTCTTGTAAATTATACTGCTTTCATACGACCTTATGCATATTAGTTAATAAATGTAAGTTCAAGTTCTAGGCGGGATTTACGTTTATCGATTGCTCTAATAATTCGTACAACCCTGAAAGTTAGAAGGTAGTGAAATATACAAAAAAAAGGAAAAGTGAACAGATGGATTGCGCCAAAATAACAGTATTGAGTTCCCACTTGCAATGGAAAGTCGTAAAATTTCTCTTAAATCGGGCCCCGCCTAAAGACTTGTATTTGATATTACGCGACGTAGTAGATTTAAAGAATTAGTAACTGCATTGGGAGCAGAAGTTATTTTAGACTTTTATAAAAATAACTTCATTTCAAAGAACTTAATTGTTATTTACTAAAATTTTTAAGAGTTCCACACATTAAACTATACGCATTGTAGTATTTGTTGCGTTTTAATCCTCGAAATAAAATGATAATGTGGCAATCTGTTTTATACACGATTTAATTTTAATTGGATATATACATTCTTGTAGCTAAGCACTTATACATAAATAATGTTATATCTATCTCGATTAGTTTTAGGTTAGAATGTTATATAGACATATATGTGTGTGACAAATATATGTTGTATAGTCAACATCAAATAATACACTATTACATATATATATAATTGTCTAATAAATACAAACATAAGTACTACTGCACATTTGGAATATCTGGCAAAGTTAAAAAATATGAACTGTGTATGAATATCCATAGCATAATATAGCTCTGAATTGTTATTACATTTTGAAGTTTACAAATTTTTGTTTTGTATTTTAACTATATTTTTCTAATAAAAATCCTTATGCAGAAAAAAATTGCAAACAAATATTTTGTCGCGTACTTTACATGAGCTTCCTATCAGGAGGGTATTACTCTCAATCGGCGAGTGAAGAGAGCAATATACAGAAACATAATCGATGGAAAGGTATGTTTATACGCAAGTCAATGTTAATATTAACAACCCAACCAAATATTGGTTGAACTGTTATTACACGATAAACTGGAAAAGGGTCCGAAACACAGAAGTCTACGGACATAAAACGAAATAAATAAATGAAACTACACAAAAGTTAAAAATGTATTATTACAAAACAAAATTTCCTTTACACCTTTTTGTCAAATTGTCTCATTCGAAAGGTAAAGGCTTAAGACTTATTTCAAGGTGGCGGTCACAATGGTCTGCTGATTAAAGATATAAAATTTGTAGAACACATCCATATATCCAGCATATTTGCACTTTTGTTTTAAAAACCACACTTTTATAGATATCAATTGAACGAATTCCTTTAAATAATAAAATAAAATAGGTCAATTTTATTTAACATTAAGAACAATGAAATATCAAATTGTCGCAAAACGGTTAGAAGCATTCCCTTCTAGAGAGATGTAGAGTATGCCAAATTTATGTGGTAACTTCACAGTGGACATTATTTGATCATTATATTAACCTTGAAAAAGATGTATGTGCGCTCGTGGAAATCTATAAAATAGTTTTAGATCCTTGTTCGTGTTGCAGTTGAGATAACTATGAACAACTGCAATATAAAAGATATATACATACATATGGTACATAACAACAATGTATATACAAATATCTCTCCGAATATTTTATTTTATTTATTAATAGTAGTAGTAAATAGTAAAGAGCGAGTTTGGTTATTGAATACATGTTTCTTTAAGTTAAAACTATATCTCCAACTTCTTCAACCCATCTTCAAAACCCATCTTAAAAATAAAAGTTCGTGGCCATAACCTTCTCATTCGACTCAAATTTCTGCCCGGTGAGTGACTTTTTCAAGTTCGGAAACAAAAACAAATCATGCAGAGCCAAATCTGGATAATACGGTGTATGGGACACCATTTCGTAGCCTAGTTCGACCAATTTGGCCTTGACAACGGCAGAGGTGTTAGCCGATGCGTTCTCATGGCGTAAGCGCACTTTTTTGTCACCAAATGGGACCGTTTTTTCTGCGATTCGTTGTCGAATCAGCCCAATGGCCCTATATGTTAAACCCTATGGTTTTGCCCTTCCCCATGTAGTCGATGTGGATTACATCAGGGCAGCCTTCGCCTTCTTCGGAGCAAATTCGTCGAGTGAAGTCTAATGTTTCGAATGTTCCTTGGTCTCTGGTGTGAAACAGTGGATCCAAGCTTCGTAGGCGGCCACGAAACGACGCAGAAATGTCGCTAGCCGGCAGCACCTGGGGCAAAGACGAAGAAACGTTGCGGACAAAGTAATCGACCGCCGGACATAAAGTACACAACCCTAATACGGTTGTCTGGATGCAGCATAACGCAGCTGAAGAAGATCCAGACTTGTCAGAACACCACATTCCGGACAATTGGAGGATTCTTCTTAATGTAGAAAAGAAGAACATCCCTAATCGAACATCTATATGGTGAGGCCCGTATACTCCCGGTCAAGGAGCACAACGCACTCCTCTTCAAGTAGTTTCTGCTGGGTTGCTTTCGTAGAAATCACCCCTGTAGGCACCTGCCCGGAGCGGAACCGCCTCCTAGGAACGTCAAGAGGACATTGCTGTAATACGTCGACGAGGTACAACACTCTATTGACCAAGCTTCGGACGCGACTAACCTCCGACAAGTACTGAACGCCATTCACAGTGGAACTATTAAGACCTTCGCTGACTCCCTCCAAATGAATGGCGCCCTCGGAGTCCTACCACCACCAATCGCAGAACAAGAGCTCGTATTGCCGCGTGAAACCAGAGTGACCCTTGCGCAACTCCGTTCGGGATGCTGTAGCAGGTTAAACTTCTATTTATCCAGAATTGACTGCGACATACCTAACTTATTGCATGTCCAGCGTGCAAAGAATCCCCGCACGACTCTGAACAACTCTTCGCATGGTTAAATTCTTGAAACCAACTCACTTAACACCCCTTTCTCTGTTGTCCGACTCCATCGAAACAGTTTTTTCCGCGTACCCCCAAACAGGGCCTGGATAATCGTTACAACAACAGCAACAACAAAGAAAGTAGTCGCCATATACAGCATACGAACGTTCTTTGATTTCACTACACGATTCACTTCCTTTCTTTGTTGTAATCGGAGTTTAGGAGTTTAAATTTATATATGTTAGCTTGAACAATTATGTTAGCAATTGCAAGCATTCCTAGTACTGGATACCTGGTCTCATTAAGTTATTATGCTTTTACCGAAAATATCTAAACTAAAGTTAGCCGGACCAACAGAAAACAATATATCCTTCACATGGGGGTTAGAATTGCTGTGTATCAAAATCACTTATTTATGTCTCCGAAAAAAATCATATGGTATTAAGCCAACCAGAGGAACTGGAAGACATCCTTCATCCATTTTTTGGAAGAGAGTAGCCGTAGATAAAGGGTTTGTTTATTGCTTGAGGTATATATAATAGTTTTATTCACCAAATAGTTGTGTTTTGTACCTTAAACTCGTTTTATATATATTAACAAAATGATTAGGATAACGAGGCGAATTGACGGATGTCTATCTGTCCGGGTAAGCGATAACATTAAGAAAAATTAAGATACATTCCTAAAAAAAATAATAAAATAAATGAAAAAAAATAATTATGTTAAAATTTTAAGTTTATTCTTTCAAGTAATAAAAACTTATATATATTATATGTTGTTGCAATTTTTTGGATCTCTCCCGTTTGAGTTAAAAATGTTTCATACTTTATAAATTGATTTTTGAGGCATGCAATAAACAATGTAAATATCGAAGGTATAATTCTTTCTACGAAACCAATAACAATAACGATGAGAAACATTACAAATTATTTTTTTCTTAATTCTTCATACATTCTACGTTGTCTTTTCACTGTTTATCACTGAACATTGCTTTATTACTTTTAAAATGAATCATTCCTTCAATGAGGTAATAACTTATATTATATTATATTATTATAGCTTACATTAAATAAATTAAATGCTTATCTGGACAATGGATTGAGTTTCTGCTGTTTTAAACATAAATATATTTTATTAGATTTTCAATTCATCTTTTGGAAGCAAAATAAAACAAAAAATTAATTATCAGTTGTAAGATATAAAGTAGAAGAAATATTTATTTTTGGTCGAAAAAATAAATTTCAAACTTAAGTAATTTTTCTAATGGGATAATAAAAATATCAAAAAATAAACTATCAAATTACCATAACTTAAATATTTATGTTATGAAATGTGGTAGCAGGCATCATATTGATATGTACAAAAGTAAAAAAAACTTTCCGACTGATTTATATATTTCTATAGCCACTAATATATATAATCCATCTTTTACTGAGACCGCACTTAAACATCTAACATTTTTCAATAGAATTCACATATATATGTATATATATTAAAGTTAAAATTTTAATATAGTAAAATTATAAAAAACATATACTAATGATGGAATGATTATGCCTTTAGAGTTCATCTCGATGTTTATGGCTGTAAAGAATTTTGACTAGCTTTTCAATTTGTTGTGCTACTTCTCCACGGAACTCGTCTTTAGCATGAATATAACGGTTTTTTATGGTTAATAAAGCATGCCTTAATTGTGCGCTTTTTGACCAAACATATCCACAAATTTCTGACGCATTTTCCAATCCTATTACAAAATATTCAGTCAAATCTGGTTGCCCCAATAGTTCAAAAAGTTGTGTAGAAACCAAACTCTCGACTGTTTCGCAAAAACCACTCGAATGCAACCATTCTTGTAGATTTAATTCAGCATACTGTGCAGCAGTTAATGGGTAATCCGAGTCAGCGTATTTCGAAAGAACAAGTCCTTTCTCAACAATTATATCGCTTATAAGTGTTATGGACTTCGCCTTCACTTTTAATTCACAATCTTTTGCAAGCACACCTACCAAAGCTTGTGTTCCAGATGTTGAGAGTATTCTTTGTAATGCCAAAGGAAATTTTCTTAAAAGACTGCCGAAAGCGTATAACGCCGAAGACAACTCTTCCGAGTGTACCGATGAAATAAGAATTTGAGCTAAATATCCTCCGATATTTTTTTCAAAAACTTTTATTTGAGCTTTAGGATTATTAAGCGTTAGCGCACCTAATACACGGACAGCTTTCGTTCGTAAATTTAAATTTGTTTCGTTTACTATCAGTGGTAGAAGAATTTGATCTAACCCCCCTTTATCAATGAACAACAATGCATTGTCAATTTGGTGAACAAGATAATCAAAATCTTCAAGTATTCGTAGTTGTGTAGTTATTTTCGCATTCAACGTTATTGACACTTCCTGACCTGCTTTGCTAAGATTTTTATACTCATCAATTAGCTTAGTAATTACTTCACCATCTGAAAGAAATTTTTTTTGGAAGTTCTTAAAAGGTTCCTTCAATTCATTGTATGTTTTAAAATCTCGTTTTATTTTCTTTAGTTTCTCTGGTGAATGCTCGACATCTAAACTGTCTTTGGGAAGATTTTTTAAAGCTTCAGAAAGTGTTTTACTGACTTTTGCTTTATTTTCTGTCGGGAATTCTTTCAAACTTGCTTCATAAGCATTTTGTTCTACCTTTGCCAATGCTCCATTATTATTCCCGTCTAATTCTTCACTATTTAATAGTTTTGCTTCCTTCTTACCAGTTTGTAAGTTAATACGTATATGTAAACCTGTAGGAATGCCTTGGCCTACAAAATGAGATAAGTTACAGAATATGTTTACAAATGAATAAATTTGGTACTTACTTTCTTCTATTTCTTGCCATTCTGCTGTTGCTATGAAGGTTTTGTTTTTATCATTGGCTGCAGAGATTGCAAACTTAATAACTAGTAACAATATCACCGAAAATCTTAATTTCATTTTTCAAATAATAACGAAAATTAAATAACCACAATATTAAATTTGCAATTTAAAAATCACAAAATTTAACTTCAATCGCGATTTATTTATCTGATTTACGTGTTTACATCAACGTGTCCCTGGTCAGCTGTTCTTAACGGTGTTACCAGATTCCTCCCAGATATTCTAGTTAATAATTTCACAGACGTTTCGGAAATTAAAAAAATATCGCGAGAATACCAAAGGATTAGAGATCTGATATTCTTCATACTTAGATTAAGATATTAATTTCAAATAGTTATCTTTATTAAAAAGTATAAAATTCGGAAGCAAATTTGATATTGAAAATATAATGACTTGTAAAAAGTGCAGAAATAAAGTAGTTTTTACCGTTTTCTAGGCATAGTCTGTGAAGAGTTGCTAACTTTTACATACGTTTTCTGTTAATATTGTTACGGATTTTCTAAATTAATCGCTCACGTTGAAACTCTACCCTGAGTTCGATCACTGGATTGTACAAATAAAGTCACAATTTAATGGCTATACACTTCTCTCTATTTCCTACTTAACAACTTGACACTTTGTTACTCGCTATTCGAGCTTACAATTCACTTGTACTTAACAACACTCTTATTTTAACTGTGTCCTGCTGCTACTCCGGCAGCTCTTATATAGTAGATCGTTACTAACAGATCGCCATTTGAACATTCTGGCAACCACTAGTTTCGATGTCTGGTAGATTCTGGCAACTTGTCGTCAGTTCTGGAATTCATATTCGCCACACTGCCCTCCGCCTAAGTGTGATCGGGTCGATTAGACTTGTTTGTGGTGCCATACGCTGCAAGTCGTTCCAAATGGACCACCTTCATTTTATTGCTGGATCTTCCAATGGTCTGTATGCGATATACCACATCGTTGAGTCGTTTGACGACTGGGTATGGTCCTTCCCAACTACACTGTAATTTAGGAGATAAGCCTTTCTTCCGTTGTGGGTTATATAGCAACACTCAGTCTCCTTCAACAAACCCTTCACAGTTCATTGGCTTGTCGTATTTTGCCTTCATTTTTTCACTTATGATTTGCGTGCGCTGTCTCACCATAGTATGTATTTCTTTCATTTCGTGTTCTAGGGTACTATTTGTTTTATTGGCATTCCTTCCAACACTGGGGTTAATTCCGAACTTCAAATCAATCGGTAACCGAATGTCATTTCCAAAAATTACTCTTGATGGAGTCTGCCGAGTTGTTTCGTATACAGCAGACCGATAAGCCATCAGGAACAAGGATATATGAGTATCCCAATCTTTTTGAAACTTGTCTACCACTTTCCTTAAATGTTCTTCTAAGGTTCGATTGAATCGTTCTACCATGCAGTTGTACGTGTTTTTCGTATACCCAGTTTTTGGCACATCTCCTGAATTAGCGCTGATTCGAAATTCTTCCCTTGATCAGAATGTAATTCTATAGGAACACCATATCTCGTTACCCAGTTTTTGATGAATATGTCCGTTTCAGCCTCTTGATTAGGAATCGGGTATACTTCTGGCCATTTGCTGAAATAGTCCATGACTACCAAAACGTATTTGTTTCCTAATTTACTGGTGGGAAATGGATCAGCTACATCCATGGCAATTCGCTCGAATGGCACCCCTAAATTATACTGCCTCATCTGGCCATGACTCTTGGATCTCGGTCCTTTAGCCGCAATGCACTCAGCACAATTGGCAACCCATTCCGTAACTGATTGACGACAACCAACCCAATAACACCTTTGCTTTAACTTCTCCAAGGTTTTCGTGATTCCCAAGTGCTTTCCACATGGAACGTTGTGCAGCTCGTTAAGAAGTTCGGGAATTCTTACTTTCTGAATAATCATAAGAGCTCGGAAGCTTTGCCCTCCTCCGCTTTCCCATACGCGATGCAAGCAGCCGGACACCAACTTTAAACTGTTCCATTGTGGTTAATGTGCTTTTGCGACTGGACTTTCCGCAGCTATTTTTTCTCTGGTTGGGCGTTTGTTCAATTCCATTCCATGCATTACAAGTTTCAGATCTGGATCTTCCTGCTGACATTTTCGTAGTTCTTTCGGGTACCAGTCTTCTGTCGATGTCATTGTCATTAATCGGACATCTATAATTTCTTCTTTGGTCTCAGCTTTTGAGCAATGTCTCCATTCCAAATTACAGGGACGACGGGACATCGCATCGGCATTTCCATGACTACTAGCCTTGCGATACTCTATAGAGAAGTCATAACTTTGGAGTCGCTCAATCCACCGTGCCAGCTGTCCCTCTGGGTTCTTGAACTGTAGAAGCCATTTTAATGCTGCGTGATCTGTTCTCACTAAAAATCGCCGACCATATAGGTACTTATGAAAATGTTTGATGCTCTTTACCAACGCCAGTAATTCTCTCCGAGTTACACAATTATTCTTTTCTGGCTTACTTATCGTCTGGCTATCATACGCCACCACTCTCTCATGCCCGTCAATGACTTGTGATAGGACACCTCCTATTGCATACCTACTAGTATCCGTATCCAGAATAAATGTTGATTCTGGGACCGGATATGCTAACATTGGCGCAGTACATAACCGTTCCTTCAGAATTTGGAAAGCCACTTCCTGTTCTTTATTCCACTCAAATGCTTTGTTATTTTTCATGAGTTCGTGGAGGCTACTAGCTACGCTGGCAAAATTCGGAACAAATCGTCGATAATAGGTACACAGTCCAAGGAAACTTCGCAATTCCTGTAAATTTTTAGGACGGGGCCAATCTTTTACTGCTTCTATCTTTTCGATAGCAGTGCAAATGCCTTCCGTTGTTACTTTGTGTCCTAAGTAGTTTAGCTCCTTTTTGAACAGGGAACATTTCCTCGGACTCAGCTTTAGAACAGCGCTAGTTAACCGTTGGAAAACCTCTTCCAGGTTCTTAAGGTGTTCATCAAAGTTTTTACCCAACACGATGATATCGTCGAGATACGCCAAACAGGTCTTCCAGTGTAATCCTTTTAGTACCTGGTCCATAAGTCTCTCAAAGGTGGCAGGAGCGTTACATAATTCAAACGGCATTACGGTGAATTGCCATAGACCATCTCCAACGCTAAAAGCCGTCTTTTCTTTGTCTTCTTCGTTTACTTCTACTTGCCAATAACCACTCTTCAGAGCCAGTGTTGAGAACCAATTCGTGCCTAATAACGAGTCCAGGGTGTCATCGATTCTAGGTAGTGGATAACTGTCTTTCTTCGTTACATCATTCAACCTTCTATAATCCACACAAAACCTCATGTTTCCATCTTTCTTCTTCATCAGTACTACAGGTGAGCTCCATGGACTCTCTGATGGTTCAATTACGCCACTTTCACTCATTTCACATAAGGTCTGGCTTACAACTTCACGTTTTGCTAATGGAACGCTACGTGGAGCCTGGCGGATTGGTCTCGCATCTCCTGTGTTAATAAAGTGTTTCACAACTTTGGTTCTGCCTGGTCTGGAATCGTCTCTATCAAATATGTTGCAGTATCTGAGAAGGAGTTGTTTAGCCTTATTTTGGTGGTCTGTCTGTAGTTCCTCGGTCCATGCATTAATTTCGCTCGAGATGTCGTTTTTACCCATGAAATTTCCTTCGAGACGTGTTTCGCAATTTATCACGACCTCAATTTCCTGGCGCTGCCCTAATATATCTCCTTTGGAAAGTTGGATTGGTGACTTGAACTCATTAAGTACTCTGACAGGAACACGCTTGTCTTGTCTTGTCATGGCCAGGGTTTTTCCTATAATTAAATTTGGTGAAGATTCTTCTGCTGGCTCGACAACGCACAACTCGTTTGTTCCATAGTCTCAGTCTATTTCTGCCCAAATTACTGCTTCTGATTTTGGTGGAATCAGCTGTTTTTTTGTTACTAGTACTCGTCTAATGCTGTGGATGTTATCATATCCGAACATAAGTGGCACTTCCACATTGGCATAAGTCATTATTCTGTTTTCCATGTCGATTTTGATCCCTTGATTAGCTAAAAAGTCTACTCCTATTATGATTTCGTCGACTATGTCTGCCACTATGAAAATGTGTACCACGGCTATCTTTCCAATTGCGATCTCACACGTTACTTCCCCGACAACTTGAGTATCTTCTCCTGTTGCAGTACGTAACTTTGCCCCTGCTAGTGGTCTTATTATTTTATTAACTAGATCAGATCGAATTATGGAATGTGACGCACCCGTATCCGCAGTCAGTATGCGCTTTTTTTTGCCGTCCACCCATCCATTAACGGTAACGTTATTCGTGTTCCTGCTTATTTGTGAGATGGATATTACAAGGCATTCAGTTGTGGGAGCCAGTCGTTGCCCTTTTCGGCTGCCTCGCTTTAGTTTAACGGCTTGTCTGATTTGAAAGCTGTTTGATCTTCCTCAGCTTTGCGTTTGCGTCCAGTTAAATTATTAGACCGGTTGGTTTCGATATGACAGTTGCGTGCAATATGACCGCCTTTTCCGCAGTTGAAGCATTTAACCACCCCATCATATTTCTTGCGTGTTTCGGGGGGTTTCTCCAAGATTTTATCCACCTTTTCAAGTAATCGATTTACCCAAGTGGGTTCCTCTATTTTTACTTGAATAGCTTTGAATGTGCGACTACTAAGCAGAGAAGCCGTTTCATGCGTTAGAGCATTCGAGACGGTTTCTGCAAACGTCAATTTCGGATATGCTAACGCGGCATAGCGTGTAGCCTCGTTTCGTATTCCATTAACGAAGCTCTGAATTTTTATGTCCTCGATGTATTCCACAGATTTGTATGCATGAGCCAAATGAGCTAATCTCTCTATCTCTGTAGCAAATTCTTGTAGAGTCTCATTGGCTTTCTGGCGACTAATTTGTAACTCGATGTGGAAGATCTGCTTCCTGTGTTCACTACCATAACGTCTTTCAACTGCGCCCATCAAGGTTTCGTAACTACTCGATTCACAATTGGGAATGGTTTGTAAAATTTCTGCTGCAGACCCTTTCAGTGCAACGAATAATTCAGCGACTTTATCTTCAGCGTTCCAATTATTTGCAGCTGCGCTCTTTTCAAATTGAAGTTTAAAAATCTGGAACGGAATTGTGCCATCAAAGGATGGAGTTTTTACTTTGGCTGGGTCTGTTGACATAATTGGACGATTTAACAGTAGCTCGTGGAGACGATTTTTTAATTCATCCACTTCAGCCTTAATTTTATCCTCCTCTTCCGAAATCTGTGTCGACACCTCTGTCATTTGTGAGGTTACCTGCGTCATACGTGCCTTCTGCTCTTTCAACTTCGACGACACCTCTGCTATCTGTGAGAACACCTGTTCTGAAATCTGCCTCGACGCCTCTTTTATTTGTGAGGTCACCTGCGTCGATATACGTGCCTCCTGCTCTTTCAATTGTGATGACACCTCCGCTATTTGTGAGGTCACCTGCGATGATACCTGCGATATTGCAGCCAAAATCATGTTCGTGTCTATGGCCTTGATGAATCTTGAACATCTTCCCTTTCCTCCATCTTCGTTGTCGATTCCTCTTGTTCCGATTGAAAAACATATTCGTCAACATTAATGTTATCTGCTTCCATGACCTCTCGCAACCGTGATTGCAATTCGGATTTTATTCCATTTTTTGGCACACCACGTTGCTCCAGTTCCTTTTTTAGTAGTTGAATTTTCATTTCATTAAACTTTGCCATTTTTAAAATAATCTCTTATTGGACTTTATTTGACAATCCCACTTCTGACACCAATTGTAACGGATTTTCTAAATTAATCGCTCACGTTGAAACTCTACCCTGAATTGTAGCATTTGTTGTAAAAATATTAAGAGAATTCAAATAATACTTTTTATGCTTAAAAAAAGTAATCAGTCGCCCTTAAACTCATTGACACAATTAAATACGGAACTATTTTAAGAATGATAGAGCCGTTGCAACATGCCGTCGAAACGTGCTGTCATAGTATTTAATTGTAAACAAAGCCTTTCTCTCAATTCGATAATGGCGTCACGAATCAATGTATTTTTTCTGTTAAACCCATTTCAAAAGGTAACAGGTCGAAATTGTTGTACTATATTTCTTTCATTCTTGCTCCTGTTTAATTGAAACAAGGAACGCAATTAAGACAACAGACACAACGGTACTTTTAAAATTAAATAAAATACCCAGCAAGTCACGACTACCGAAGTTACAATGCAGTGAATGAATTAGTATGGGAGTGAAACACATGCAGACGTTGCCTCATCAGCCTTATACGTAACAATAGGATGAACGATCACACATACAAAAAAGTTTCGGTTAGTTTTTTCAATTCGGTCTTAAGAAGCTCTTAGAAAATTTAACAAAAGTCTCTGGTAGCCTCTTGGGTAATTAATGTGTGATTTAACTAATAGTTCACCTGCATGGTAATGACGGCAAAGAAATTCAAGGGGCAGTTACAGAAATTTTTTTAGTGAATTAATTTTTTTTTTAACAATTTTGCATTTATTATGCGGCATGACCACAAATATGATAAACCCAAACACATTTATAATTACACTTACTTATGTTTTTTTCTGTTTAGTTTGCACAAGCGAGAAAAGTTAGAATAAAGTACTTAGGACTGGCGTAAGCATAAGGGGTTCATTTTTTTCACAAGCAATTGAACTACAACTCTTCAAAGCACAAATTCACAGCTTATTTCGTGAGCTAAATATTAAGAAGAAAGTGTATAATATGTTTGACATACATACATAAATATATTTTATTTTCAAACAACTTTGAGGCACATTCAAAGATAATTTGCTTTAATTTCAAAACATAAATATAAATATTCAAAATTATTATTTTTACGTAAAACATTTACAGATTATAATTAGAATATTGAGTCTTGAGTAAATCGACGTCACAGCTTATTTCTTATACTTAACCAAAAGCAAGTACGAAAGGGCTAAGTTCGGGCGTAATAGAACATTTTATACTCTCACAATTTACAAGAATCAAAGGTGGGGAAATATTTTCAGCCGTTGACAAATTTTTATATTAAACCACCTTAAACTAAATAGATACCTAATCGAGATAGATATAGAGTTATATATTTATATTAAAATGATCAGGATGACAAAACGAGTTCAATTTCGGGTGTGTGTCCGTGCGTCCATCCCTGCAAGCGGTAACTTAAGTAAAAATGATAATGATAAATTAAGTTAAAAATTTAGATATCTTGATGAAATTGCCACATCTACAAAATGCCACTAATCGAAAAAATATGAAATGCTATAACTTAGTTATAAAGTATACTAGAAATAATATTTGGTACAGAAGATCTCTGTAGATGTGCTTCTTTCTGAAGTTAAAAAAAATTTTTTTAATCGGGTGTAATTCCGCCCCCTAATAGCTTTAATGTGCATATCTCACAAACTTTTAAAATTATATCAACAAACTGCGCCCATTCATTTTACAAAGGTTATGTTGAAATCTACTAAAAGTGTGTTAACTCGCTAAATAAAAATGTCAAAGCCATTAAATTTCACAGTAAAGATCGTACAGAAGGGGTAGTTGTGAATCGATTTAAAATGGACAAAAGGCGTGGCACCGCCCATTTTCAGGTGAAATCCCATATCCTATACTAAGTACACTTTAATAGTAGTTTTTAAAACTCTGTTACCTTTACATCGTATATATCAGCCAACATGTAAGATAACTTTGCAAAATTAAATTTGTTGGTGCAGAAAATTAGTAAAATCGGTCCATGAATTAATCCATCCCCATATACTACATATAATGGTTTTAGCTACTCAAATTAACTTTATGCTAAATATATCGGTCGAATTGTGGGTTATCTTAAAAAAGTTGGGTGTAAATATTTTCTCAACCGTAATTTATTTTAATGCCCGAACTGATAATGAAATCATTGCGTGTCTTCCTCTAGCACCAATATAAAGATTTCTTGCTTGTCGGTTGACTTTATACCGTATTTATTGGACATGTTTTCCTAACCGCGGTATGATTTAGCGTTAAATAAGAATGAAATCGGTTCAGATCTTTCTCTATCGACTATATCTCTAGTATAACAATTTCCGACCTCTGATCATTGCAAATTGTGAGAGTACGAAATCTTCGGCACCCGAACTTAGTCCTTCTTTACTTGCTATATTAAGAAATTTTGCAAATGAATACAATATTCGTTCTTCGACAAAGCAATAAAGATTTACAAACAATTATTTTAATATAACTCACAAATAACTTATAATTAATAATTATATATGGGGCTCATCATGGGGTTCATGGACCGATTTTGTCTATTTTCGGCACTAAACTACGATATATCTAAGAAAATGTGTATTAATTTTAATATCTTTCAGATATTATTGGAAGGCGACTTGACATAATAATTTTTGGGGCAACTGGATGTGCAGGACGTTTTACAGTTCTGGAAGCTGTGAGAGTTTTAAGATCCTATTCATGGGGCATTGCGGGGAGAAATAAAGTAAGTCTCTATTCCACAGTATTCGGTAATTAAAAATATAGTAATATGTGTATACACATTCTAATAGCAAAATATGGAACAACTGTTGCAAGAAATTGGTATTCGGTGCAGAAAAAATTTATCCGGTATTCCTATCATTACAGCAAACTTAAAACATCAAAGATCGCTTTATAGTTTGGCAAAAAAGGGCAGAGTAAGTACAATAATTGTACATATATGAAAGATTTGTTCATGGTCCGAGTACAGCTCACTAAATTTCTGAATGCAGCATGTTCATCACATTATAACCTCACCTAATCGTTGAAACCGAAATTGTTATATAATATCCTAAAATAAATATTTTTAGCTGGTTTGTGTAAGTTACTCTTGTACTTTTGTTTACGAGCACATTTTCCATGTCATCATTCATAGGGAAAGGCTTGTTGAAATTGTTGACTGTCACTCTGAAATTAATGGCGACTGCCTGTTATAGATACCTGCGTTGTGTAAGATGTCGGTGGTTTAGGAGTCTTCTTAGTGTTCTTTGCAAGCGATTCTGTTTCAAGAAAGTGTCCGTAGGGGTGATTTTATCAAACAAATCAGAGCAGTTTCTGTTTTAGAGAAGTCGGCAATATTCTCTAGCATTATTCAACAATGCTTTTAATATCCAACAGTATTCAATGGCGTTTTTCTATATATATAATCTACAAATTCTTGATGAACGTGGACCACTTCGTCCATTCCGATGTTGCGTAATTAGTTACTGACAGGCTGCAAGTTTATTTGTCTTTTCCTCAAGTGATGCCTACTAGAGATTTAATATTAGCGAAGGGGAGCAGCTGTCTAAAGTAACACTGAGTTATTTATAGACAAAATTTTGAAGTCATCGACTTTAATCTTAAGATTCAATTTGTGCTCCGGTAAATGTTGTCAGACAAATTGAGGGTTCTATAAGCTTTAAGCCATCCCTTTTTCGTATGTAAAATATGTTACCTTAATATTTGATGTTTTAATAGGTTCTAATCAATTGCTGTGGACCCTATGAAGCATATGGTCAAAACGTTATCAAAGCTTGTATATTGGCTAAAACGCATTATGTTGATCTCTGTACTGAATCTCACTTCATGGATACCATACACTACAAATTCGACGATCTAGCTAAAAGGAAAGGGGTATATGTTGTGATGGGTTGCGGATTACAAAGTTTGCCTGCAGAAATTGGAATAAATTACATGAAAAATCATTTTAAGGGTGAGTTTAAGGAACAAATTTCTTAACTTATTTACATATTTATATGTATATATGTATGTATATATGTATATATATATATATATATAATATACATATATAATAGCATATATATATGCAGCACATATATATATATATATGTTATTGTCTAAAAGATTTGCTTTTTCCTTGCTTATTTTAGCAAATGTGACACACACGAAAATGGGTAAATAAGAAATTTATAAGAAATAAAATATAATTTCATGTATCGTTTATCTCGAAATTCTTCAAATAGTTTGAATATTTTTCAGACAGAGATATTCAACAAGCTGTTGTCAGTAATAATTTTCGGAGAAATTACAATACTTTTATAAAGAAATTTTAGAAGTTCCACTTTTATTATTCCTAAATCGCTTAATATAGAGAGTGCTTACGGTTAGGGGTTTTTATGACCTATTCCTTCAACCATAAAAATATTACACTTTGCTTTGCGTAGTAATAGGTAAATGTTTTCTTAATAAAAACAAAAAATCGATATATTCTCTCTTCGCCTATAATTAATTCTGGCTATTAGCAGCCATTTAACATACCTTCATTTCTTGTATTAGTTTGGTCATTCTCTTGAGTGCCTCTGTGTTTCGAATAGGAGGCTTTCGTGGAGATCAATCATCAAGAGAGTGTGAAGAAAATATCGGTTGCATCATGCTGCTGTAGATGAGCTATTGGGAAACTATTTGATCTCTCACAAAATGTGTATTGACTTTATGAAACCATAGTCAGCTCTACAATGTTTTATAGGGTTTTTGTATTTTGGAGTGCACTGGAAAAGTTTACACTCGCTAATTAATAATTTTGCAAAAATTGGAATTAAAAAACTGTTTAAACATAATAAATTGGAGTTTTAGATTATTCCTATATTTTGTTTTTACTAGACTTTTGTATCGCTATTTAGCATTGCTATTTATTTCTTATGCTCTACGCAATATTCTGACTTAAAATACGATATAATTATTAAACTAGCCTACATATGAATATGAAATTTCTTGATATGAGTATAATTTCTCTTAAAATTACTTTAGTATTTATGCTTGATATGTACATATGTATTTATTAATACATTAATTTACTTTGAGATACACAGGTACTATAAACAGCATTGACGCTTATGTTGAATTTTGGACGAAAAATCCGTGGTTGTTGGGCTCCATTGCAAATAACAACGTTTGGGCAAGCTTTATCTTAGCGAATCGAAATATGAGAAGATTTCGAAGAAGACTGCTTCCAAAAATGTATCCAAAAGCTTCACGAATGTAATTAAAATGGAATAAAATCACTTAATCAATATTTCAAATTTAGTCTTTTCATAGGAACATTTTAAGTGCGTCGGAAGTTGTTATGGGCTTTTGTGTTCCGGCGCCAACCGTTGATCAAGATATCGTCGACCGTAGTCAATTGTACTACTGGGAAGAGAAGAACGAGAGGCCTATTCAATATAACAATTATTTCACTTTTTCGTAAGCCAACCAGAATTTTTTATAAGTACATATTACTTTAAGGGATAATTTGCCCATCGTTTATTTCAGAGAAACGATAAAAATTATTCCTTAAAGTAAAGTGAAAGATTGATAGTTTTGCTTTCTCAAAGCCAAGTTCTGAAGAAAGCGAAGTAGTTGAGAGGAAAATGTGGAAAGAGGAAAACTCAAATGCAAGAAATTACGCACAATCAATTTCAAATTTAATTTATCAAATTATCAAAACAAGTAGGGAAGGGCAAAGTTCGGGTGTAAGTTCGGAAGAATTCAACACTCATTATTCGACGAAACCGTGAATGGATTACAATCATATTTGTTATCTTACTAACTTATATTACAGGCCATAGACTCTTGTACTTTCGCCGCTATATGTTGCTTCGTGTCAGAGATATTTATATTAAAATCTACCAAATTTACTCAAATGAGATATGTGCGATATAAACTTAAACAAATGGCTTAATTAAATATTTTGTTTATATAAGGAAAAAGTCAACCAGTGATATGAAAATTATTATATTAGGAATAAGGGGCTTAGATCACGGTTTAGACCAATTTTATTCATGTTTAGCGACAAAACATATTATGTTTAAGAAAATATATCCACTTAATATCATTGAAATATCACACATATTGACCCACATAGAAGGTTTATAGTCAACTGGAAAGTTGCAAATCATGATATCTGATATATTTGGGCTAGGTCTGGACTGATTGCATTAACTTTTGTCATTACTCAAGTACACTACAGAACATGTTTCCACGAAATTTTGGGAATGTAACTCACACACTGACAAACATATCCCGCATAAAGTTTGTTAGAATAACGAAAATCTATATGGAGCGTATGGGAGCTGGGATAATTCGTTAACCGATTTCACACATTTTCTGTATTAAACTTTGGTATATCCGATATTACACGTTCACTTAATTTTGTTAAGATATCTTACATATATATCGTATGAAGCCAACCTTTATTCATGACATTAGTACTGTGGGAAGGTGCAACAGATATGAAGAAAAAGTCAACCAGAGGAACGTAAATCATATTAAAGGTATGAAGTTTGCACCAAGATCTAAAGCGATTTCATTCATATTCAGCGCCAAACCATATTATGGGTCAAAAAACACTTAATTTCTTTAAAATATCGCACATGTTGACTTTTATAAACGGTTTAAGGTCAGCTGGAAAGTCGGATATACCTATGTCGGGTACATGGGGGTTGGGAGTCTGAGCAGATAACATTTACTTTTGGAATTAAACTAACATATGCTCGAGAAAACTTTTCCAGTCAATATTGATTAACTGAAAATTAGACAGACGAATTCGGCCTATAGTCCACTATAATAACGATAACCATTATTTCTAATATATGGGGCTGTAGTAGTTCGTATATCGATTTCATTAATTTTTACCAGAAAACTACAGTATATCCAAGATTATACGTTAACTAATTTTATTTGTCTAAGTGTGATACATATTGACGACTATGATACACGGCTATGCACGGAATAGGTTAGGGAAAGAATTTTCCCGATCTTATACATTTTTGTCACCATGACACATTTATTACCAGGAAGAGGTGTTCTCGATCTGTATTTTATTAAGATATCTTACATATTAAGCGATATAAACGGTATAAAATGAACCAGAATTTTTAAAATTGTCAAATTAGCTAAAAGCGGCCAAGAGAAAGATGTTGTCTGATTTTCACTATATATCTTACAGTTTGACATATATTTTCGGTAAAAGGTCAGCCATAGGTGTATGGATGTTTGAAAATATAAATTCCCATTTGTACCATTTATGGACAGAAAATGGCATACCTTTAGGGACTATTTGTGTAAATTTCTTTTTCGATATATTAATTGGTGCTTGGTGTAGGTGTGGTTGTAATGCGATTTCGCCCATTTTCGCAATCTACAATAAAAGTATCAGAGTAATGAAATGCAAAAAAAATTGGTTCAAATCGATTAAGTCATTCCTAAGATGTGGGATTTCACCGAAAAGTGGGCGGTGAATACCGATTGTTAAATTTTTACATTGTCTCATATGTATCCCATCCGTATCATACTTAATCTTTGATTTAATGCTAATAACGTGTTTCTTCAGCGAGTTAACGCACCTGGAGTAGTTTTCAAAATAACTATTGTAAGGGAGGTGGGCGTGGTTATTGTCTGATTTCACTTATTTTCCCAGTATATAAGGACATGCTAGAAAAACGTGTTTTTGCGTGTTCTTGCGAATTTGCTTGATATAGCTTTAGTGGTTTGTGAGATATATAATTACACCTATTTGGGGGCGGGGCCATGCCCACTTTTACAACATTTTTAACCCACAGATGTCCTGTGATTTTGATACCCTGTACCAAATTGCAGATCTTATTTGATCAACATCTTAATTTTTTGCTTAGTTATAGCACTTTATAAGTTTTCGTTTAAAGACAATTCCAATTACGCCCATATGCAGTACCAAAATTTTCACAGTGCCAAGGAACATGTGTACCACGTTTTTTTAAGATATCTTAATTTTTGCTCAAGTTATCGCTTGCACGGATTTAAATATATTTATATATATTATTTATATTTATATTGATTTATATATATATAACTCTATATCAACCTCGAGTAGTTTTATGTGATACAAAGAACCGCTATGTGAAGAAAACTAATATACTCTGTTGGAACAAGTTGCGAGAGTATTAAAGTGTTGCGTAAGAATTCAACACTCATTATTCGGCGAAACCGTGAATGGATTACAATCATTTATAACTTAACTTATTAACTTATAATATAAGTCACAGATACACCGACTTTCATTACTATATTTTTCTTGGTGTCCGAGATATTTATAATAAAATCAACCAAATTGAAACAAATGAGATATATGCGATACAAACTCAACCAAAGTGGCTTAACAAAATATATTAGGTATATGATGGAAAAGTCGACAGGAGAAACGGAAATCATTATATTAGGAATAATAGGCTTAGACCAAGATCTAGACCGAATTCATTCATATTTAGCGAAAAGTTCCATTATGTTTACGAAAGCATATCCACTTAATTTCGCGCTTTGAAAATACGCTATTTCATACGTAAAAATAATTGAAATCGGCATATAATTTTTCAAGCCCCCAATACCCAATATAAGGATCACATTGCCTATGGTTGACTTTATACCGAAAATATCGGTAAATCTGTAAAAATTCGTAATGAAATTCGAGTATTATCTTTATGTGATAATAAAGTGCACTTGTGTCAAAATTGTCGAAAATCGGATAAATACTTCCCCTAGCCCCATATACCTAATATACCGATTTTCAACCTTTGAGCAGACTTTATGCCATATATAACAGTAAATGCATGAGATATCGTGTTGAAATTAGAGAATTATCTTTCCATGATAATAATGCGCTTAGGTCAATATATGAGTTATCCCTGTGAATCCAACATAATAATAATATAAGGATTTCAAACTACCGGTTGGCTTTATACGGCATATATCGGCCAATATGTAGGATATCTTTGAGATAAGGTGTAAATTAACATATAAATTTATTAAACGTATAATATTGGATACATCATAGTTTAATGCTGAAAATGTGTGAAATCGATCAACGAATTTGAACGAATTACACCAGCTCCCATATACTACATATAATGATTTTCTTTTGGTTATTCTAGCAGACTATGCCGACTGACTCTATCGGTCAGTGTGTGGCTTATCTTCGTAAAATTGTGGCGAAACATGTTCTCTAGTGCGCTTGAATTTTAGCAAAAGTAAATGAACGTATATATATATAAACCAAATATAACCGATATAAGAATTGTCGATTTTCTAGCTAATTTTAAACCGTTTATGTTGGTCAATTTGTGTAATATTTTAATGAAATTAAGTGGATATGTTTTCTTAAACATAGTGCGGTTTAGTTAATTTTAATATAAATATCTCAGACACAAAGGAAAATATAGTAATAAAGCTCCGTGAGGCAATGACATGTAATAAAAGTTGATAAGATACCAAATATGATTGGAATCCATTTACGGTCTCGTCGAATAATGGATGTTGAATTCTTACGCCCCCCTATATATTTCCTCTCCTTTGAGCCTTCCACATTCCTATATCCTTCCTTACTTCTTTTTTATTATCGTTTCCTTACGGTTAATAGAAATTGTTTATATCAACTTTCCGGATTAGCACCAAAATTTTTAATTAACGAAGTAAATTGAAAAGATAAGTCTTTTACTATGACATAGAACTATTGAGAAAACAAAGATTTTGGTGATATATATAGATATTTAATTGAACGTTTAACTTGGTTTATAGATTTCTTAAATATTTCAGGAACCCCGTCATTGCTGTTTTGCTTTTGTGTTGGTATATTTTTATCTTAATACTTACTCAATTTGCTTGTACTCGTCGATTATTATTAAAATGTCCTCGCTTATTCTCATTTGGTCTCTTTTCTTCTGATGGCCCTATGGAGGAAAATGCGGATGAGACTTTTTTTCGAATTACGTTCAAAGCAAAAGGTTGGGACAAAAACATGAAGTCTATTCAGCATGTATTTCCCGATAATCCTGATAAAGTTTTAGTGGGCCGGGTAAGTGGCGCATGCCCCTTTTATGGAATAGCTTGTGTCTGTCTTCTAGTGTCTGCCGTAACCATATTTAATGAGCATTCGAAACTTCCTCATCGGTTCGTTGAAGTTCACATTTATTACATATATACGCATTAAAAAGTTATAAACCTGTTATGTTTTCCCTAGAGGCGGAGTTTATACACCAGGAGCAGCGTTTGCCCACACTAAAATTATAAATGAACTTAAAAAGTACGAGCATGGCTTATTCTTCGAAATAATTAACAGCAATTGAATCCAGCAATTGAATTGTTAAATAAAACAAGTTATTCATTTACTAATAGAAATAATAAAAAACATGCCAGAAAAGATATAAAGTTGCAAATAATTAAGATCATCTCTCTAGAAGTTACCATACATAAGAATATCAGAGGATCTGGTGTTTTAGATGGATGGAAAATTAGTAAGAAGTTACAAATATAAATCGCAGAAATAAATAACATATAAGGAAAAGCGTAACTAGCATAATTGGCAGTTTTGGCCGAAACCTCAATGACGCTGGTCTCTTTCCGTTTCCCAAGTTGACACCAACTTCTAAATTAGCTAACACCAGATTATTCAAATTCCGAACAGATGGGTCCATATCCAATCGGTAGAAAATTTACTGCGTGTATGTATATTTCTGCGCATATTCAATGAACTATTCTTTCTTGTGAACATCACAAGAACCGAAACGGTCAAGGCTTTTGCGTCATTGTTAGAATATTCATTGTAAGATCGCGCGAATGCAAAATTGTGAATAAAATGACCTAAGCGTTTCCTTCTTATTTCTTTTTTCATCAGGAAAAAATACTTATCGAAATTACATTTTTTACATTGCAAATAAAAATTGAAGAGACAGTCCCACACTTTGAGACCAACTAAATGGGGACGATTGGATGAAATATTATGCAACTTTGACAGAATTCTAGTTAAGGTTACTACTCTAATACAAGGAGAAAGATTTTTTGGTTTGTGGCGATCTCTCGGTAAAACCAAGGCTTTTCAAGAGTAGGAAGTGTTGAAGCCGTTATTTACAATCGAAGTAAATTTAATCAGAGAAATTTGGAAACTTAGTTTACTCAAATTATGAGAAATTTTACTTGAATTTCGTTGAATACGCTCATAATTGATTGGATATAAAATACATTATATCTTATACATTATATTGATGAATATGAAAACAAATCGCTTTTGGCAAGGAATGCAAAATTTTATTTCTTACATCAATAGAAACTAAATCACATTAAGTTTAAAATAATAGCATAACTTAAGGCCATTTTCGATATATTCAGCACCGAATTACATTAAATTCAACATCATACACTCACTAAATTTTTTTTAGATATCTTCCACATTATCTGATATATTCCGTTCTTTGATTTATTTTAAAAACCAAAGAACGGAAATCGTTTGAAAACTTATTTCCCGATTTCGAAGGTGTTTACGCATGAGATGGCAAATCTTAAAAGGACTATTTGTGCAAAGTTTTATTCCGATGTCTTAGTTCGTGCTTTATTTATATACTGTAAAGTGAAAGAATCATATGAAATCTAAACTTGTGTTATATGAGAAGTAGACGTGTTCTTCAGTTTCTGAAAGTGTATGGTGCTATGCCTATGGCAAAAATTTTGCACCGGCTCGTAAGGAGTCCCTCCGTACCATCTTTACTGCAAATTTTAACTCTTCAAGGGTGTTTCTTTAGTGAGTTATCGCACTTTCAATAGTTTTCAACATAACCGTTAAATGGGGGATGGGCGTGGTTATCATTCGATTTCACCCATTTTCTCAAAGTAAGATGAAATGCTAGAAGGACTTATTCTTAGAAACCTTTGTTAATGAAGCTTTATTGGTTTGTGAGATATACACATTAAACCTATTAATGGGTGGGGCCGTACCCACGTTTTAAAAAATTTCAACCCACGTATGCCCCTCCCTCTGCGATTCCCTGTACTAAACTGCAGTTTTGAATCTTAATTATGAGCTTAGTCATAGTACGCTATAGATTTTCCTATTCTGACCATCTAATATAATAACCTGCTCATAATAGCCAAGGAATACGTGTAAAAATTTCACCAAGATACTTTAATTTTTACCCAAGTTATCGCTTGCACGGACGGATGGACGAACAGACAGTCACCCGGAATTCAACTCGACTGGTTATCATGATCACTTACACATATATATATATATATATATATATATATAACTCCATATCTACCTCAATCAGTTTTAGGTGTTACAAACAAACGCTAGGTGAACAAAACTAGTATACTCTGTTGCAAAATGTTGTGAGAGTACAAAAATGTTGTGTAAGAATTCAACATTCATTATTGATGATGAATTACAATCATATTATGTAGCTTATTAATTTATATTGGGTCCGTACAATAAATATATATTGCATATTATAATATTTTCAATACTACATATATTTTCAAATTTTGAATGTTTATTTAAGAAAAACATCTACAATACTAATATTCAAGGTATTGTAGGATAATTTTTGCCTCGTTTCTGGTCGCAAATTCCACGCGTTGTTCAAGGCAATCGTCAGATTCAATTTGAGGAGTTGTTGTCGGAAGCGCTTCCCATTAATGGTTTCACCCGGTTTTAGAATCTCATAATACAGCACACCATTCTGACCACACCAAATACAGTGATTACCTTGGCCTCATAAATATTCTGCTTTGCCGTTGATTTGACTGGCTGGGCTTGTTTCATATATAATTTTTACATTTTGAGATTGTCGTAATGGATCCATTTTTCATCACCAGTCACAATCCGATGGAAAAACGACTTCTTTTTGTAGCGTTCAAGCAGCAGTTCTGACATATTAAATTGTCTCTCAACGTTTTGCCTTCAATTCATATGGCACCCAGCTTCTTTGCTTCTGATTACCGGTTACCTTTAAATGTTTTGAATAGCTGCTTGAGTGACTCCCAAAGATTCTGCGAACTCTTCTTGTGCTTGGCAGCAATCTTCATCTAGTAATGCTTCCAGTTCCTCATCTTCAAACTTTTTTGGCCCAGGTTGTTCTTAGTCTTCCAAACCAAAATCATCACTTTTAAATCGTGCACACCACTTTTGACACGTTCGCTCAGCTAGAGGATTTTCATCATAAACTTCCACCAAAAAATATTGACTTTCGTCTGAGGTTTTCTTCATATTAAAGTAATGTAAAAGAACTCCCCGCAAAAACTCTTTTGCAGGCACAAAGCTCGAAATTATTGCACAAATTCTATAACTATTCGTAACTATTTATTATAAGTCATAGACTCACGTACTTTCATTACTATATTTTACTTCGTGTTCGAGATATTTATATTAAAATAAACTCAATTAACCCAATTGATGTATGTCATACAAACTGAACTAAAAGGGCTGAACTTAATGTATTGTGCATATTAGGAAAAGATTAACCAGAGAATCGGAAATCATTATATTAGGAATATGGAGTTTAGACCAAGGTCTAGATCGATTTCATTCATATTCAGCACTAAACCACATTATGTTTAAAACCATGTCCACTTAATTTCATTCAAATATAATATATAATCAGGTGGAATGTCGGAAATCACTAAATTGTGTTTAAATATAATTATAATATATATATAATATAAAGTGAGTCGGAAGTTCGAAAATCTTTATATGAGATAGGGGAAATATGCACCCGATTTTTAACACCAAAGCACAATGTTATCAAGCAAAGATGTATTCTCAATTTCAATAATATATCTCACTGATTGAACGATATCTTCGGTAAAAGGTAATCATTGGTACTGGGTACACAAACTTGGCTGCAGGGGGTTTAAAAAGCTATATAATATATAAAGGCGCTCTTGGTGTGAAATTTTACTCCGAGACCTTTATTGGTAATTGATTTAGTTTCTGTAAAGTGGTAAAAGCATGGAATTTAAAATTAAGATATATGAGGATTACTTGTAGTAGAATCCTGTTTTCGCCCATATTCCTTTTCCTTAAAGCTCTTAAGTAGCAGCGAGTTAACGTACTTTATTATTTTTCAACATAACCTTGGTATAGGAGGTGGGCGTGTTTATCATCTGCTTTTGCTCGTTTTGCCAGCGTGTGAGGATTTGCTAGAAATACTTATTCCGGGCAAATTTAGCGGATACGGCTTCAGTGGTTTGGGAGATATATGCTTTAAATTTATAAGGGCAGAGGTTTGAGCCACTTTTTAAAAATAATGCCCCACCCTACTGTGATTCCCTGAACCAAATTGGGAGCTTAGTTATAGCATTTTATAGGTGTTCATTTAACGAAATTTTTGGGCTTGACAGTGATGGGATTATGCCCATCTGCAATTTTTTTGGCACTTCTTTAAAGTGCCAAGGACCATGTGTACCAAGTTTAATTCCTTTTATTTAAAATTTTACTCAACTTATCACTTAATATATTGCTATTTTATATATTAATACCACTCGTGTCATCATCCTCCATATGTAACTCCATATATATCTTGAAGTTTTAGATGTTGCAAACAACCGTTAGGCGAACAAAACAATGATACTCTATGGAAATCATTGCGAGAGTATAAAAAATACTCATATAAAGTTCAGCAGTTCATAGTATTGTGGCGAATATGAATTCCAGAGTTGACGACAACTTGCCAGAATGTTCGAATGGTGATACTGTAGCGAACTCGTTCGAGTGACGATCTTTTAGTAACGATCTACTACATAAGAGCTGCCGGAGTAGCAGCAAGGGACAGCTAAAATAAGAGTGTTGCTAAGTAGAGTACAAGTAAATGATAAGTAAGGTCGAACAGCGAGTAACAAAATGTCAAGTTGCTAAGTAGGAAATAAAGAGAAGTATTAAGCCATTAAATTGTGACTTTATTTGTACAATCCAGTGATCGAACTCAGGATAGAGTTTCAACGTGAACGATCAATTTAGTAAATCCGTTACAGTATAAAGTTCAGAAGTCCACCAATTGAACACTTTTTCTATCAGACATTGTATTGAAATAATATTAAGCAAGAAAATAATACCAATCTATATTAAAAGTACAATATATACATAGATATGACATGTGTTCTGTATTATATATTCTTCAAATATTAAAGAAACAATAAAGTTAGTCACTTCGAAAGCCGATTTTCATTAGTTTCATTGCAGAACTTATTTTTAAATGAAATAAAATACGAGATATCTTCATGAAACTTGGCATAGATGTTCTCATACTCTTAGGAGTTATTGCAGGCTGAATCAAATTAAATGGCGCCCAGGAAGCAATGTTTTTTAAATACGTAAGTCATAATATCTATATAACCAATTATTTGGAAATCTAATAGATTTGAACAGTACGTGTGATATCTTATCAAAATAATGTGAGAAGGTATCGCTGGATCAGTGTAGTTTGATATCAAAAATAAAAAAATAAAACAAAATAAAATTAGCAACATTCCCGTCTTTACCATCATGTGATTACTAATTGTCAAAATGCGCATATTACAATCACATTTCGCGGACTATAGTAGCAAGAGCTTGTGACCAGCCACACGCAAGGTTTCAGCTGGTAAATAGGGTTTTTAAATGTTACGTTTACATCTGATCTGGCTACACTAGAACGCTGTCAAAGGAATTGGCAACGCACAGTCTCAATGTGTTGATTGTCAAAATATTTTTGTTTTTGTTTGCATATGGTAGCAAAATATTAAAGTCGTAGAATTTCACAACTATATATCGTATAGACTCAAATTATTTTTAATAAGATATCCAAGAAATGTCTTTGACTCGCGCATCTAAATTACTCCAAGCTAGGTTGACACGCATTCAAAGTGTCCCAGCAGTATTTTATCATGAAAACGTAAGTATTTGCTGCATAGGATCTTTTATAACAATGAAAAATGTGTTGAAATTATCTTTTAGGTTAATCTATATTATATTTAAAATGAACATTACTGCAATAGTAAGAAGATATATATTTTTTCAGGTAGTGGAGCATTATGAGAACCCAAGAAATGTAGGTTCACTTGATAAGAAAGATCAAAGTGTAGGAACGGGTTTAGTTGGTGCGCCAGCATGCGGCGATGTCATGAAGCTTCAAATCAAAGTTGATGAAAATGGTAAAATTATCGACGCAAAATTTAAAACTTTCGGTTGTGGTTCAGCAATTGCTAGCAGTTCTTTAGCAACTGAATGGGTAAAAGGCAAAACTATTGATGAAGCCGGAAAATTAAAAAATACAGACATAGCTAAAGAGCTATGCCTTCCCCCAGTGAAACTGCATTGTTCTATGCTTGCTGAGGACGCTATTAAGGCAGCACTTGCTGATTATAAAATAAAACAACAAAAGAAGGATTAAAATTTTGATCAGAAATGCTGTTAATGAATTAATTGTAGTTTAGAAGTGTTAAATGGAAGATATGAAGAATTTGAGCTCTGAATTTACCAGGTGAGTAACATTAAAGTATTCAATGTGTCAATCTAGTTATTGTATTAAAAAAGTTCATAATCGATAACGACCTAAGAGCGCTTTATTTAGGTTATTATATGTTTTTATTTTTTCAGAACTGGATCGTCCGGATTTTGTTATGCGTCAAATACTTGAAACAATTCAGAAACTTTTATCTTCATTGGATGTATGAATCACTTGAAGTCAACTTTAATTTGGGAACAGCGATTGTAATTGTATGCAATAGTAATTGTAAATTGAACAGTAATTGTATGCAATTTGTAATAGAATTATGTCGATGTTGAGAATATGTGATGAAATTTAAAATCATATAAACACTAAGGTTATTACGCAAAACACGTATCAAAATAAATTTATTTCTTCAATTCAATTGCACATTTTAATCAAACAATATAAGACGACCGTTTTTAGGATAGACGCACGCTTACATTACCGCCACATTCCCCTTTGGACTTTATGTCATATTCTGCAAATGAAAAGAAAAATATATAAACAAATAATTGCTATACAAGTTTCCTGCATTTTGCACTTACGTCCATCTGGATGCTCGCAATTGAAACGCCCCATTACACATTGATTTCCAAATGTAAGCAACTTGCTGCCACTTTTCTCTTTAGCGCAAATTGGTTCATATTTTTCTCCACAATCACGCGCACATGCTGAGGCCTTTTTGCCGGCTGGAGATGCAAAAGTAAAAGCCACAAAGCAGAGTGCTGGAAAGGAAATATATACAAATTATTAAATTTTATCATTGTATTATTTTATTGAAATTGGTAATCTGCTTATGACTTCAATATAATTAAACCCTCGCAGTACATGTTACATCTTGGAGCCGTAATGGAATATTGTTAAATACTTCAATACTCCGAAATCTGTAATATATTTATGAGGCATTATTTTAACACAGCACCCAATTTTTTACTTAAAACCTAGTTTTGTTTTTTATACTCTTGCAACATGTTGCAACAGAGTATAAAAGCTTTGTTCACCTAGTGGTTGTTTGTAGCACCTAAAACTAATCGAGATAGATGTAGAGTTATACGCACATAAATGATCAGGATGACGAGACGAGTTGAATTCCAGGTGACTATCGGTCCGTCCGCCTGTCCATGCAAGCGATAACTTGAGGAAAAATTTAGACATCTTTATAAAACTTCATACACATGTTCCTTGGCATTCTGAGTAGGTTGGTATTACAGATCCAAAAATTGCCATTAAACGAAAACTTATAAAATGATGCAACAAAGTTCCTAACTATCATATAGAAGTAGAAATTGGTAAGGGAATCGCAGTAGGGAGGGACACCTGTGGGTTCTAAACTTAAACCATGAAACTTGCTGAGGACAAATCATTTCATCTCCTCAACCGTGTGAAAATAAATGAAATCGGATGATGCCCACCCCCACTCCCCATATAACGGTTATGTTGAAAGCAACTGAAAGTGCGATAACTTATACGCATAAATACGCCAGAAACATTGAATTTCGCAGCCAAAATGGTACTTAAGGGCCTCGATGGAATCGGTGTAAAGATCGGAATAGTGAACCGCCCATCTTTAGGTGAAATCATATATATCAGGAACTGCTATACCAATCCCGATATTTTTATGTTACTTTATGAAAATGGGCGAAATCGGAGTAGAACCATGCCTACTTCCCATGTATCACAATTTTGAATTCCCTATACTTTTTTCACATTACAGAATATAAATAAAGCACAAATGAAGATATAAGTACAAAACTTTACACAAAAACTGCCTTTAGGGTATGTAGTCATCTAACTAATCTAATAACATCTAAAAATTGCCAAAATCATAATGCAACTTTTCAAGCCCCCAGGTACCGAATATGTGCCCCAGTACCTATGGATGACTTCTTACCGAAAATATCTGCTAATCTATGAGGCATCTTATTGAATTTCAGAGCTACTTTTTATCTGATAATATTATGCCCTTGTGTCAAAAATGGAGATAATCGGGTAAATACCTCCCCTAGCCCCCATACACCTAAGCCATAACCAAAGATGATTTCGAACTTCCGGTTGGCTTTATGTGGTATATATCGGTCAATTTGTATGATATCTTACCATATTTTAATGAACGTGTAATTTTGAATATACTACAGTTTAATGCCAATAATGTGTAAAATCGGTCCACAAATTATACTCTCATATACTACATCAAATGATTTTCGTGTTTGCCGTATATGTCGATAAATGTGTGAGTTATCTTCATGAAATTGGCAGAAAACATGTTCTCTAGTGTACTTAAGTAATGACAAAAGTTAATGTAATCAGTCTATGTCAATATCATCAGTATATGCATATCATAATTTCCGACTTTCCAGCTGACTTTAAACCGTTTATATTAAACTATATGTGTGATATTTTAATGAAATTAAGTGGACATGCTTTCTTAAGCATAATGTGGTTTGACGCTAAATATGAATGAAATCAATGTAGACCTTGGTCTAAACAACAAATGCCTAATATAATGATTTCCGATTCTTTGGTTGAACTCTTTATATATCCAATATATTAAGTTTAGCCCTCTAGGCTGAGTTTACATCACATATATCATTTGAGTTAATTGGGTTGATTTTAATATAAATATTTCGGACAGAAAGCAAAATGTAGTAATGAAACTAAGTGAGTCTATGACTTATTATACAGCTAATAAGATACTAAATATGTTTATAATCCATTCACAATTGCGTCGCATAACAAATGATGAATACACTTTCAACGTTTTTTAATTTGAAGTTTTGCCAACCACCTGAAAATATGCCCTCGCTTTGACCTTAAATAATTGCGAGAGCATAAAATGTCTGCAAACACCCGAACTTAGCCCTTCCTTACATGTTTAAATTTTTTCATGTATATACGTATACAAAATGTTCCACTTATAAATGAGTTAAAACTTGCACAGACCAATTTAATTACTGTTCCCACAGCAGTTGGGACTAGGTAACCGGAACGTACCTGAATATTTATCCAGTCAAGGACTCCCAACTAACTAGCATTCCTCAAAATTGTTTGTGAAATGTTTTCTGCCGCTACAACAAAAACATCTAATTTCATTAGTATTCAACATTCTATGTCAATCAACTTTTTATCTTTAATTGTTTGTATTTAATATCAGTTCAAACAAAATTATGATATCGGACTGACAGACTTGGCAATCGTTTTTATAGCATACCTTGAGGTAATTAAAGTATTATTTTAGAGTTTTGTACAATCAAAGCCAAAATAAATAAAAACATAAAGGTAAAAGCACTCTTGGTTTAATTCTTAAATATCTTTAAGATTCATTTATATACATACTATGTGCCCTGAAATATAAAAACCCTTAGCTAACAAAAAAAAAAGATTCGTTATAGAAAAAACGTCGAATGACACAATTTTTTCTTTCTTTTGATATTATGGCATCAGGTAGAGAAAAACATTCATTTTTAGATTTTTCATATTAAAATCCTTTAGTGTTCGTTTCTTAAGTTTAATATACAAATATAATGTTTAAAGCATATTTACCGACAAAAATCACAATAGTAAGCCGCATACTGTTAATAATAATATTTTAATCCCAAAATAGTAAATTACTGATGTACTTCTAATACTCTGAGTGTCTCAACTTCAACTAATTCATGAATTTAAATTGAAGCCGTCTAGCTTGCTGGTTGGCTTATGTACCTTATATACACACATATGCCTATATATCGCAAACTACATTCGCAAATATTAAAAGGCGAATATAACATATATTTAAAAACCCTGTTGGAAAATTATTAAAATATAAATAGCGACTAATTTACTAAAAGTATCTGTTTATGTATTGTCTTTTGTTGGAAGTAACAATATCAAATAAGATAATCAATGTTGTTATTGTATTACCACAATATACTGTGCTGATTAAATTACTTATTCTTTTGACTTTCGAAGGTTAAAGATTTTGTCTTTAAAGTTTCTGTTCCAATTCTCGACGTGCTTTTAATGGTACATGTGGGTTAAATATAATACTCTTTATATAAAATGTAAATATAGAATGTAAGTACGTAGTTTGAGTCATAGTCAGTCTTGACAAGCATTAAACACAATTTCGTTAAGCCTCACTTGCCGACTGTGATATTCATATGCAAGTGCGCAGAGGTACAAGTGTAGGTGAGAATGTTCACGGACATACGGAATATGTACGCTGAATAAATATAATTGCTTGATTTCAGCTTTTCTTTTGTTTGTTTGCTATTGGAAACGCACAGATTCGCTTTAGTCATATGTAATTGTTTATAATTAAACTTAATAAAGCAAAGTATACGTGAGTTGAGGTAATTTTTTGTATAAAAAATATGTATACTAAATAAATACAAGTTAAAAATACTTTGACTTGTAAAATGTGAAACATACAAGCACAAGTAAATTTTATTATTTAATAAAAATTGTTCAATTCGAGTTTGACCAAGGCATATATTACGTTTATTAGAAAATAAGACTTAACGTTTGGATATCTGGTTCTCTTAGCCATAGCGATCGCAACGGTTATAACATGTTATTAAAAGGTTTATGGTCCAGATTAGGCTTTAGTTTTGATGCATTCCTTATTTGCAAAAAGAATATCTTAAGAACGTCTGTTTGATATACTGTCGCTGAGGTTTTACCCCTATTTCTAAAAACTTACTGACTTCCCCATATCAGATACCCGTCGATACACTCTAATTCCATCAGCAGAACAATCCCTCTACTTCTTAAGAGTAATATTTACTCCACAACAATTTTCACCAAATAAGGTTTTCATTTGTTTCTTTAAGTAAGTGCCCGTTTTCAGCAGCCATAATTGGAGAGTGTTTTTATCCTCTCGCATCATGTTGCAACATAGTATAATAGTTTTGTTCACCTAACGCTTGTTCATAACACCTAAAACATGGTGATAGATATGGATAACTCTATATATATCTATATATATATATAAATGATCAGAATGACAAATTATGATAAAAAACTATAATTTAGTACACAAAATTGTAGTAGAAAGGGGCATCAGCGTATGATTTTTTTTTTTTTAAGTTGGTATGGCTTCGGCCCATAATATTTTTAATATAAATACCTCACAAACCACTAAAGCAATATCAACTAAACTTCCTGAGGATAAATTCATTCGCCACCTGCTCAGATATTATAAAATCGGATTATAACCACGCCCACTCCCTATACAACGGTTATATTGAAAACTACTAAAAGTACGTAATTCACTAAATAAATAAGTTAGAAGCATTAAATTTCAAAGGCAAGAGGCCAAGAGCCAAAGGGTTCATAGGAATCAATGTAAAAATTGAACAATGGGAGTGGCACCGCCTAAATTTAGGTGAAGTCCTCTATCTCAGCAACTACTATTTCAATTTTAACTAAATTTGGTACATAGCATTATCCTGATATTTTTATGTTAGATTGAGAAAATTGGGTACAACCACGCCTACTTCCCACATATCACATTTCTAAATTCCCTCTGATTCTTTCACTTTACAGAATATAAATTAAGCACAAATGAAAATATCGGTATAAAGCTTTGCAAAAAGACTGCCTTTGTGGGATGCCATCTCACATTTAAATATTGTCGAAATCAGAATATACCTTTTTAAGTCCGCAAAAACCGAATATGTGGACTCAGTGCCTTTGGCTGGCCTTTTCCCAAAAATATCGGCCAATCTTTGAGTTATTGTAAATGAAGTACTGTGAGCATCGTTTACTGATAATAATTTGCTCTTGTGTCTAGAAAGGGGAAAATCGAATTAATAATTCCCCTAGCCCCATATATCCAATATAAGGATTTTCAAACTTATGGAGGACTTTATGCCGTATATTTCGATCAATCTGTGAGTTATCTCTATGAAATTCGGAGAGCGTCTCTTTTTGACAACTGTGTACCCACATGCCTAAATGGATTAACCCGGGTAAATACTTCACCTAGCCCTTGTATACCTAATATAAAAATTTTCAAACTTCCGGTATCCTCCGTATATATCGTATGTATCCGTCAATCTGTGAAAATCATCGCGTCGAACATCACCGCGCTCTAAGAAATGGTATAGACGGGACATGACTGTTCGAAATATGCAGCATATGACGTCTATTACAGCTGTCATGTGACGATGCACAAATTTGGAGTAGGATTTATGGTTGGTCGGAAGCTTCGCCACCTTGTCTTCAATTCACTCCGGTAAGTTAAAAGATACCCGCATAATCCGCATCGAGGCTAAATTTCACCACATGAGTCTAATTTGTGCGCACGTTCCGACATAAGAAAAGGACGACGAGACCAAAGAAAAATTCTACGAATGCTTAGAGGAAACGTATGGGAAATGATCCCGCCACGATGTTAAGATCGCGCTCAGCGATTTCAACACAAAGGTGGGAAAAGATGGCATATTTGGATCAAAGGTCAGAAAAATTAGCCCTCACGACACTTCCGACAACGGAGAGAGGTTGGTTGACTTTGACGCTGGTTGTAACACCACGTTTCAGCATCTCAACATCCGTAAAGCTACCTGGCTGCCCCCTGATCAAAACACGCACAAACAAATTGATCATGTTGTGACAGATGGAAGGCACGCTTTAAGTGTGCTAGATCTAGGTTTGCTCCGAGTTCGCTAACACTGACTCGGATCACTATCTTGTTGTAGCCTCAATGCAGCGAAGGGCGTACGTCAGCCAGCGTATCGTAAGCTAGACGTCGAAAAGCTATAATCACAACAGACAACCAAGGGTTTCTGCACTCGGCTTTCCATCCTGCTTAACCAAAGTAAATCCATCGCGAGGACGTACGCGAACAGTGGGACTCTACCTCACTGTATCTTCATACCGCTGCGGAAGAGATGGTAGTTTACTGGATCTGCTGTCGCAGAAATACTTGGTATGATGATGAATACCGTGACTTCACTGCAGAGAAAAACTGCGTCAAGCCATCTTGCACCCATTGTGTCGTATGCTGGGAAAGAACGATGTCACGAGAATAGGAAAGAGGACAGACGGTTTTTCTAGGAAAAGAAGAGAGAGGCAGAAAGACATGAGCAGAGACTCGGTCTGAAAATTTTTATCATAAATTAAGGCAACAGGCAAATGGTTTCAAGCCCGGGACTGGCTCCTATAAAGACAAGAATGGAAACCTGGTAACAGTCATCCAAAGTACACTGGAAATTTCGAGGGAACACTTCTCGACACTGCTGAATGGCGAAAGCAGAGGTGTGCCGAATGAAGAAGAACCCGCACCAAGAATTTACCGTGACGACATTACTGTCCCGCCACTTGGTCGGATGAACACATGCCCAACGATTGGAATATAAGTGTATTCCGCCCTATCTACAAGAAGGAAGATCCCGCTGTCTGTGCAAATTATGGCGGCATCAGCCTTCTTAACATTGCATATGAGGTTCTTTCGACTGTATTGTGTGGAAGACGTAAGCCCATTGTAAATAAACTTATTGAACCTTATCAGTGTGGCTTTAAACCTGGCAAATCAGATTTTTACAGTATGTTAAATCCTGAAGAAGACCCTCGACAACAGATCGACACCCATCTTTATTAGCTTTTTGTCGATTTCAAAGCATTTTTCGTCGTTTTCGACAGCACTGAAAGGAGCTGCCTATTCGACAAAACCAAATCGACTTTTGGGATCCTTGCGAAACTCATACGGTTATGCAAAATGACTTTGAGCACAACCATCAGCTCCATCCAAATCGAGAAGGACCTCTCCAAGCCGTTCGATACCAGACGACGTTTTAGACAGGATGGTTTCCTCTCCTGCGCTTTCCTCAATATAATGGTGGAAAAAGTGATACGCGCCACTAATCTGAACCACAGTGGCACTATCTACTTTAAGAGGACAATGCTATTGGGGTACACAGATGACATTGACATCATAGGCCTTCACAACGGAGGCATCAGCCCAGCCTTTTTCAGCTTAGAAAAAAAGAAGCGAAAAAGGTAGGTCTTGTTGAGACCGCGGGCAACACAAAGCCTGGATATCGAGCGCAGAATAACTCTTGTCAACAGGTGCTACTTTGGAATCAGTAGGCATTTGAGAAAAAAATGAAAAATAAAATAAATATAATAAAAAATAAGTGATAAAAGTAGGTGAGTCTGTAACCTGTAATATAAGTTAATGAGATACCAAATATGATTGCAATCCATTTACGGTTTTGTCGAATAATGAATGTTGCATTCTTATGCAACATTTTATATCTTATATAAAACAGTGCTAGATATTCCAAAAAACAGTTCTTGGGCGGATAAAAAAAATTCGGATCAATTCCGGTACCGTAGAAGCGCCAGTTGTAGAAATTGCTTTTATTTTGTCATTTGTGTCAGCCAAAATAATAGAAAAATGCTTTCTAAAAAAAAGTTAGCAATATCAAAATTTTAAGGAAAAGTTTAAATTAAAATCTATCAACTATTTCGAGAAGTTATCCTAAATTTGATTACTTAAATTGCAAAAGACACAAGTAAGAAAGGGCTAAGTTCGCGTGTAGCCGCACATTTTATACTCTCGCAATGTGCAAAGATCAATGGCTAGTCAAAGATCTAGACTTATTGCATTAACTTTTGTCATTACTTAATTTCACTAACTAAGTACTAAAAGGTGACTCACACATTGACATTAATTTTCGGCATTAAACTATGGTATATCCAATATTTTATGTTCACTTAATTTAGTGAAGAAAAAATGTAAGATATGGACCGATATATACCGTATAAACCAACCGGTTGTTTGAAATTCTTATAATAGGTACATAAGGGCTAGTGGAAGTATTTGCAAGCTTTTCTCCATTTTTGACACAAGGGCACATTATTATAATGAAAAGATGCTCTTTGAATTTCATTAAAATATTTCACAGGGTGACCGATAGCTTCGGTAAAAAGTCAGATTTAGGCACCGGGGTCCACATATTCGGTATCGGGGAACTTGAAAGTATTTTCCGATTTTTACCATTTTTGGGCAGGAAATAGCAAGGCTTTAGGGCAATATTTGTGCAAAGTTCTATTCTGATATATTCGTGGTAATTGATTTATATACTGTAAAGTAAAAGATTCATATGGAATTTAAAAATTTCACACCGGATAATAAGGATGCAAATATAACATTACGTATAAAACTTGGCTGAAATTGGAATAGTAATTACTGAGATATGGGATTTTTAGGTGAAAATTAATTTAGGGGCGGTAAATTTATTTAGCAAATGCAGATTATTATTTAACGATTAGATAAGAAGACTTACCCTAAGAAAATTATTACCCAATATCAGGTGGCAGTTACGCACCCACTCTATGCAATCAACCACATCAGTCCCACGAAACAAAATTTTTTAATATTTCATCCATATTCACATATATGTATTTTACTTTAGTACCATTTATTTCACATATAATTTTCATAATTAATTTTGAAATTAGCGTAAGGTGATTTGTTAAGACGTCATAATAAAATTTGTTTATTTAGGACATATTGCATTATAAAAATTGAAGCATATTACAGAAGCAAATTTTTCAAATATTAAGGAATATGAAAGTATATTTACTTAATTTATGTGCTTGTAACAGATAAGTTTGTTGACAGTATATTATCCTGGTCTGGAATAATAGAAACTGCCTCCTTCACATAGTCATATATGTGTTTGCGAGTGTCGATGACCACATCTCGAACCATTGATTTAAAAAATATACTATGCCGTGGTGCCTCCGCGTATCGTTCGTACTGGTCAAGCGAATCTTGAAGTTTAAGAGTGAGATCGTAATTCTTACGTACTACATCTAGAATTTGGTCTTCCGTTGGCGTAGAGAGGCCTTGTTCCGCCAACCACTCTTTTATTTTATTTTGGAAATGCTTTACTATAGCTAAAATATTTACCAGTGCATTTAATAATTTTATGACATCATCTTTGTATTCACAATCTGTCATTGTGGTATAACGTAAAACTTTATCGTAAATAAAAATACAAAATATACGAAGTTATCATTAGTAACAAATAAATAAGTTTTAAATTTGCACGTACATTTTCAGTGTGTATAAAAAATTATTGTAAGTATGTATATGATATGTGTATGCATTCTATAGACTTCGAAGTTCGAATAGATTCAGTAAAAATTTTTTTCAGTAAAAACAGTAAGGCCGCGGTGTTCTTGTAAAATCCAAACCCACTAAATAGTTTATGGTCTGTTTTTACTCATAGTCGAAATATAATTTATATTGATACTACTCGATTTGGGGGATAATTGATAACCACTCGATTTAGTGGAAATCGACATTTGAAAATATCATAATATGGATACGTGATCTGAACTAAATGTAACAAAAGAAGGCTTGTTAAAAGAGAGGTTGTGATGATACTTAGTGATCTAATCCTATTTCGTCTGTTAAGTTATTTTAAGAAATTTGTGATTAACTCAAAAAGATATTAAAGAAGCTAGACACCTTCAGATAGTAAAGTTTATTAATCAATTATACTTTTTACACATTTACCCATTGCGTGTATCTCCGAAAAAACTTTCTCTTCTCTATTTAACTCGTAGTACAGTTCATCGTAGCTATTCGTTGTAGCCAAGAAAGTATCTCCATATGTAATGAATAAGTTAAAAATATTTACCACCTAAGAAAAGGAAACAAATTATTTACACAAATCCTTCGACTTGAAATAAATAACAAATTTACCTGAACTGATAAGTAAAATATATTATATTTCTTCACAAGTGTTTGCTCCTGATTGACAAGAAAGCGAAGCAATCCGATTAAAGCTGACCACAACTCCTTCCATGGATAATTCAAGCGAACTCTGCAACGTTTTTGGTAGCAAAGTATTCGATGAATAACGCCGACGCAAAGCAAATATAACTCCATTGGGAATTTTTTCATTAAATGTGAAACGATAAATTCAACAAGTAGATCGAGCAAAGTGGCTGCCAATGGTTGAGATTTGCTCACCCGGTCAACATTTAATTTGCGATGACGCATTTGAGCACGATGTAACATGACTTTAAATGTGAGATTGCTGTCATGCATCATTGAATTTGCATACTGATCCTCCGATATGCAAGTTAAAATAAGGAAACAAAGCTTAAGATTGGCGATACTGGATTCGTTTTTGTTATCTTGCATTACAATAGAACTGTAATTTTTATGAAAATAACACGTTGTGAAAAATACTTAATTTGCCAATATAAAATGCGTACCAGTATTGAAAAACTGCAACTACCAAGTTTGTTGGATATTGCGTCATATCTATCATCGGAGCAGTTGCCAAATCTGGCACGGGTTCTGCTAAATTCAAAGTATTACTAGGAGATGGCGGTGCACTCGACTCGGCTTGTGTGTGAGCTAAAGTTGTGATAAAATTACGATTTAGATGAACCGCTTCGTATAAGGCTAGTAAAAGTCCATTGTTGGCTTTGATTTGCTGCACACGTTCACAGCCTTCGTCTGACACAAACATATTTCCAACAATGTTCGATAAAGAAGAAAACCAAGATGAAGATTGAACATTCGATAAACTCTGCATGTACTGTCGACAAAAGTCAATCAAAGATTGTGATATCATCTGACCGTAGCTAAAAGTAGTAATAAGACAAAATTAAAAATGTCGTATATAAACGAAAATAAAGATACAAATCAGTGTATATTCGAAAAAATATTGTCATTGTGCTAATAGACACCGATTTTTTTTTTATACTTTTTTATAAATTATTTATAAATTTTTATACCCATTTAGTGCCATTTCGTCAGCCAATATAGATAACTGAACCACATATGGATTAGCCGCTTCATGTTTTCTATAATTAACCAATACGGTCAACAAAATAACAACGTCATGGCCATGTTGTGCCCGTAGAGTAGGATCACTCAATAAACGCACAAATTCATCAAAAAGGGTATAGGTTGTCAAATACTCTAGCAGTGCATTCTGACTTATATTGTCAGTACCCGTCACAATCACTAGCAGTAGTTTTAAGCACATAAAACGGGCGCTCTCAGCCACTTCGCCTAAAATGGAAGATAAATTAGTATGGTAGAATTTACAAGTATTATTATATCACCTAATAATATTTGGTTACAATTGTTCATTAACCGTCGCATACTTTTATCCATCTGTTCGTTACCAAAAATCTCATTTAAACAATTAAAGGAAGAATCTGTGGATGATTTTTTGAATATTGCATAAAAAAGCGAACAGAGTGTTTGAAGGCTATTAAATAATCGCTTCGGATGATCTGGAACATAAATGGAATAAGCGCAGATATTTTCGTTTTTTACACATATGTTAACAGAAATGATATACTTGTTGCCGACCTGTTTCTAACATTTCAATGCTCTTCTGAAATATTAAAATCATACTTTTGTTAACTATCATAAACTGCTCGCAAGTTAGTTTTGTTATTTCAGCTTCAAGTGATTCAACATTGGGTTGCAACAAAAAAAATTCATTCCAGAATTCGGCACTCTCGGTGGTTGGATCTTCCCCACGAAAGAATAATTCGTAAATGTAAACGACTTTTTCTTTGGGACGCTTTGAAGATCCACTTCCGCTTCGTTTACGGGACGTCATTGCTTCACGAATGCTATTACTACCCAGAGGATTCTTTCACTTGAATACTATTTATAAATATCTTTTATATATACCCACTGTATAATTTTTGTAAAGACTTTGCAATTTATCAGCTGTTATAATAATAGGGTTTCATTGCAGTATTTTTAGGTTAATTTATCGAAACAGTATGTCCCTATAAAAGTACCTATAAGCACTATGTCGCGGTACTGAAAATAATGGGTAATGAATAATAGGATTAGTTAAATATAAAATTGCTGCCATTGTTATATCGAAAGGTCGAAAAATTGGTAAGCATAATTGCAATGAAGCATACCTAGGAAATTGCATTTTGCAGTTCTTCTTCATTAATAAGATCCAATAAGCGTTGAAATTTATCTTACTTCCTACCTCGAATATTATTCAAAATATGGACAAACTTTCTAGTTCTAGTCTTACATAATCAATAATTTAACACCATAGTGATTGATAAGAGATGTTCACTACATTGTACATTTATCACATAATGAATTCATTTGTGAAACTCGCATAAGACCAGTCGAACCGAATGCCTATAAAGTCAATGATATGTACATACATGAAGAAACAATTTTTATACTCTCCCAACATGTTGCAACAGAGTATAATAGTTGTGTTCACATAACGGTTGTTTGTAATGCCAAAAACTACTCGAGTTATTGGGTTGTTCGGAAAGTCATTTCGTTTTTTCCCGCCAGAGGACTTAATTACGTTTTTTCGAAACTAACTTCACACTTAAGCCCCATAACCATTATATGTCATGAGAGCTGATATTGCAAGGCTTGTGTGTGAAAAAGTTCTATTAATTCTACCCAGTAGTTTTTGGTTGGTGCCTTTTTAAATATGGAGAGCAATAAGCAGCATTTTCGTCATATTTTACTTTTTAACTTCAGAAAAGGTAAAAATGCTGTCCAAGCGAGAAAAAAATTGACGGATGTGTATGGAGAAGGCGTGTTAACAGTACGCCAGTGCCAGAACTGGTTTGCAAAATTTCGATCCGGCAATTTTGATGTCGAAGATGCACCACGGTCTGGAAGGCCGGTCGAAGCTGACAAAGGCATTAGTTGATGCAAATCGGCGAATCACCACACGAGAGATCGGTGAGAGGTTAAATTTGTCGAATTCAACTGTTTATGGCCATTTGAAAGGCATTACACGAAAACTGTCTTTCATGTTCCCCAAAAAAAACGAAATGACTTTCCGAACAACCCAATACATATATAGTAATATATATATATATATATATATAAATGATCAGGATGACGAAACGACTTGAATTTCGGGTGACTGTCTGTCCTTCCGTCTGTAAGCAAAAATTGACATATCTTAATAGAATTTGGTACGCATGTTCCCTGGAACTCTGAGGAGGTTGGTATTGCAGTTGGAAGTTACCGGATTACTGCCACACCCACAAAATGCCCTTAAACCAAAACCTATAAAATGTTATAACTAAGCTCCCAATTAAGATATAATATTGGAATTTGGTACGAGGAATAGCAGTGGGGAGGAGTATCTGTAGGTTGAAAATTTCTGTAGAGTATAGTAGAGTGCATGGCTCCGCCCCCTAGTAGTTTTAATGTACATAACATACAAATCACTAAAGCTATATAAACCAAATTTGTTGAGAAGAAATTTCTCCGGCACCTCCTTAGTGGTGACAAAATGGGTGAAAATTGATTAAAACCACGCCCATTCCCCATATAACCCATTATATTGACAACTACTGAAAGTACCTTAACTCGCAAATTGGACAGTGGGAGTGATACCGTCCACATTCAGATGAAATACTGTATCTCGGGATCTACTAAACCAATTTCAACCAAATTTGGCGTGTGGTATTATATTTGCATTCATATGTTACGGTGTGAAAATGGTTTGGATGGATGGATGGAAAAATCGGATTGTAATTTTTCAAATCCCGAGATACAGAATATGTGGATCCAGCGCTTATGGCAGGCTTTCTACCGAATATATCGGTTACTCTGTGAGATATATTATTGAAATTCAGAAAAAATCTCTGCCTAAAAATATTGTGCCATAGTGTCAAAAACGGATAAATGCATCCCCTAGCTCCATATACCTAAAGTAAGGATTTTCAAACGTCTGGTTGACTCTATACCGTATAACAGGTCAATCTGTCAGATATCTTAATGAAATTCAGACAATGTCTTTTCCTGGTAATAGTTCGTCCTATTGCCAAAAATTTATGAAAGCGGGCGAATACCCCTAGCCCACATATAACCAATATGATAGTTTTAAAAATTCCAGTTGGCTTCATACCGTGCATATCGGTTAATGTGTAACATATATTTATAAAATTCAAAATACGTCTTTTCCTAGAAATAATGTGCTCTCATACCGAAATTTGATAAGATCGTCACAATACTTCCCATAACCCCCTATACCGAATATGAGAATTTTCAAAATTCCGCGCATAGCGGTCAATACATAAGTCATTTTAAGAAAATAAAGATAGTTATAATCTTGAGTATACCGCAACGGATTTTCCAAATTAATCGTTCACGTTGAAACTCTACTCTGAGTTCGATCCCTGGATTGTTCAATTAAAGTCACAGTTTAATGGGTACACTATTTTCTTTATTTCCAATTCAATAACTTAACACTTTGTTATTCGTTATTCGAGCTTACTTAGAATTCACTTGCATTTTACTAATTAGAACTGTGTCCTGCTGCCACTCCGGCAGCCCTTATATAGTAGATCGTTACCAACAGATCGTCACTCGAACATTCTGGCAACTACTAGTTTCGCTGTCTGGCTGATTCTGGCAACTTATCGTCGATTCTGTTTTATTCTGGCATTCGAGTTCGAAAGTCTGAACGTCCTGATTATACATAGTTGCGATATCAAACATGAATGTTGCGAATCAAACAACAAAAATGAGCTACTTACATTTTATTCCTTAGTCTTCCAGTGGCCTGTATGCGATATACCACATCGTTGAGTCGTTTAATAATTTGGTATGGTCCTTCCCAACTGTGCTGTAATTTATGAGAAAAGCCTTTTTTCCGTTGGGGGTTATATAACAACACACAATCTCCTTCAGCAAACCCCTCCGAGTTCAATGCCTTGTCGTATTTTGCCTTCATTTTATCACTCCTGATTTGCGTGCGCTGTCTCTGTATGTATTTCTCTCTTCTCGTCTTCTAGGATACTGTTTCCTTGACATCCCTTCTAGCATTAAGGTTAATTCCGAACTCCAAATCAATCGGTAAGCGAAGATCATTTCCAAAAATTACCCTTGCTGGAGTCTGGATATATGAGTATCCCAATACTTTTGATACTAGTCTACCACTTTCCTCAAATGTTCTTCGAAGGTTCGATTGAACTGTTCTATCATGCCATCAGACTGCGGATGTAACGCAGTTGTACGTTTTTTCGGATACCCAGTTTTTGGCACATCCTCTGAATTAGCCCTGATTCTAAATTCCTCCCTTGATCAGAATGTAATTCTATAGGAACACCATATCTCGTTACCCAGTTGTTGATGAGTATGTCCGTTTCAGCCTCTTGATTAGGAATCGGGTATACTTCTGGCCATTTGCTAAAATAGTCCATGGCTACCAAAACGTATTTGTTTCCTAATTTACTGGTGGGAAATGGACCAGCTACATCCATGGCAATTCCCTCGAATGGCACCCCTGTATTATACTGCCTCATCTGGCCATGACTCTTGGATCTCGGTCCTTTAGCCGCAATGCACTCAGCACAATTGGCAACCCATTCCGTAACTGATTGACGAAAACCAACCCAATAACACCTTTGCTTTAACTTCTCCAAGGTTTTCGTGATTCCCAAGTGCTTTCCACATGGACCGTTGTGCAGCTCGTTAAGAAGTTCGGGAATTCTTACTTTCGGAATAATCATAAGAGCTCGAAAGCTTTGCCCTCCTCCGCTTTCCCATACTCTGGACTCGACTGGACTCTCCGCAGCTATTTTTTCTCTGATTGGGCGTTTGTTCAATTCCATTCCCCGAATTATAAGTTTTAGATCTGGATCTTCCTGTTGACATTTTCGAAGTTCTTTCGCGTCCCAATCTTCTGTCGATGCCAATGTCATTAATCGGACACCTATAGTGTCTTCCTTGGTCTCAGCTTTTGAGCAATGTCTCCATTCCAAATTACAGGGACGACGAGACATCGCATCCGCTTTTCCATGACTACTATCATTGCGGTGCTCTATAAAAAAGTCTTAACTTGGAAGTCTCTTCGATTGGTTTGGTTTGAAAGCTGCTTGATCTTCCTCAGCTTTGCGTTCCCTTGGATTATTGAACCTGCTAGATTCCTTATTATCATCATTTTTACCATCCATCATTATTGCCATACTTTTTCTTACTTGATTCGGTAAATTTCTCCAGTATTTTATCCAGCTTTTCAGGTAATCGATTCACCGCAGTGGGTTCTTTCATTTCCACTTAAGAAGCTTTAAATGTGCGATTACTAAGCAGAGAAGCCGTTACGTGCCTTAGAGTATTCGAGACGTTTCCTGCAAACGTCAATTTCAGACATGCTAACGCAGCATAACGTGTAGTCTCATTTCGCATTTCATTAATGAAGCTCCGAATTTTTATATCCTCGATGTATTCCATGTAAATGAGCTAATCTCTCAATCTCCGTAGCAAATTCCTGGAGAGTCTCATTGGTTTTCTGGCGGCGACTTTGTAATTCGATATGGAAAGTTTCATAACTACTCGATTCGCGATTGGGAATGCGACTTTATCTTCAGCGTTCCCATTATTTGCAGCTACGGTCTTTTCAAACTGAAGTTTAAAAATCTGCAACGGAATTGTGCTGTCAAAGGATAGAGTTTTAACTTGACGTTGGACGATTTAATTGTAGCTCGTGGAGACGATTTTTTAACTCATCAACTTCTGCATTAATTTTATCCTGCTCTTCCGAAATCTGCATTGACACCTCTTCTATTTGCGAGGACACCTATGTTGAAATTTGCGTCGACACCTCTGCTATTTGTGAGGCCACCTGCGCCGATATACGTGCCTCCTGTTCTTTCAATTCCAATGACATCTGTGCTTTTTCTCAGGTGCTCTTTCAACTAAGAGGTCAATTAGGATTGTTGTACCAACATCTGCGATGACACCTGCAATATTGCAGCCAAAATCATGTTCATTTCTATAACCTTTGATGAACATTGACTTTCTTTCCTTTCTTCTATCTTCCTTGTCGATTCCTCTAATTCCGATTGAAAGATGTATTCCCCAACATTAATGTGATCCATGGCCTCTCGCAACCGAGATTGCAATTCGGATTTTATTCCATTTGTTGGCAAACTACGTTGCTTCAGCTACTTTTTTAGTTGTTGAATCTTCTGTTCATTAAACTTAGCCATTTTCTAAATTATCTCTTATGGGACTTTATTTGACAATCCCATTTCTACCACCAATTGTAACGGATTTACTAAATTAATCGTTCACGTTGAAACTCTACCCTGAGTTCGATCACTGGATTGTTCAATTTAAGTCGCAATTTAATGCCTACACATTTCTTTATTTCTTATTCAAAAACTTAACACTTTGTTACTCGCTATTCGAGCTTACTTATAATTCACTTGGTTTAACTTTGTAACACTCTACTTAGAACCGTCGAAACAGCTCGTTCCCTGGACCTACCTTTAAGTGAACTAGATGACAGTTAGTTTTCGCGCTTGCCTCCAGACAGGGTCTGGATAATCGCTGCAACTACAACAATAACAGGACAATCCCAGTAGAGTTGGACCTGTCATACAACTCTTCTAAATGACTACAAAAAGTCAACACTTCCTCCAGGGTTGAAGAGATAGACCACAAATCACCTGAACGGTCGACAAATATTTCGAGGTGAAAAATCTAAATTAAGAAGAATAAAATTGGGGATTTCACAGGGCGGTGTCCTCTCCAAACTTCTGTTTAGCTAACATTAATAGCTATTATACGATAATGCTGTTGACCACTGGAATAGATTACTCGTGCTCAAAGGTATCTCTCTTATTATTATTGCTTCCCTCTGCTAGTGCCTCTCACCCTTAGATTACTAAATAGACAGTGGTCGGACAGTCTTAAACTATGTCGGCCAAATTTAGTCGCCTAGATCTAGTTCGAAGCAGTTATGTCGATCTTTTAGAAGTTTTAAAAATGCTCTCGAATTGTCAGATTTTACTCATTCAAACATAATTGTTTTTATCGAATGGTTTCAATGATTAATTAAAATGGCGGCCCACATTAATTTTTCGGTAATTTAAAAATAACATTGACAACAGCAGGATTCCTCAATATTTCTGAACTTATCACTGACCTTGACGATTTTGAATTTGTTTAATCGATCCTGCCTCTTCAGTATACTGAGGTATACTCTAAATCGACTGGAGGGTGATAACTTCAGGCATCATTAAAATTGTGTAAGAGAAGTAGAATTGGGCTATTTACTGACGTTAATTCTTTCTAAACAGCTTCAGACTTCTAGACCACTGTATAATTTTTGTTATAATTTTCAAGTGGCTGCCATTAAGAAAGTAGTAGGATTACTGGTTCAAAAAGGATATTATGCAGGTTATACAATCACAGGCATTGTTTACACCCCTATTGCATATCTAAGCTCGAGTATAGTTGCCGATTGGCAGCAATATACTAAAATATACATCAGGAGTGGATGTTAGCTGCCTACCGCATTCAACTGAGTCACTAGTCGACATTTTGGGTACCTTATCGATCAGGTGGATCGGCAATCCACCCTTGTAATAGTAGGTAGAAATGTAAAAATCAGGAAACTGCTCAAGAGCAATTGCCTACACTATTTGTCAATTTTGGGGTTTGAATACATTGAATGTTTTTAAAGAAAATATATATACTTTATTTTTTACTTATTTGCGAACGTTTCTACCTGAATACTTTAATAAAATTTATTTAAAAGAAAAACCGTTGCTTTTTAAACGCTTTATGTAATTTTCAAGTAATATTTACTTACACACAGTACTTACATTTTAAGTTTACACACTTTTTGTTGTGAAATATTTATAAACATTTTACATTGTCTATAATGCTATAATGCATATAAATGCTGCATTCTTGCAAGTTGATAGTTAGTAAATAATTCTTCAGATCGTTTAAAGTTGCCAATATTTATCAACTTGAAAAACTGAAGCATTAATCTAACAATTTCAAGACCAATGAGCAAATTATTTCAAATCTATTAACTCCCAAAAAAAAAATTAAATTTAATTGAAGGTCATTGTTTTCCATTTGTCTCTGTTTGATTTTAGGAATTCTTTCTTACATAAATCTGAGCACTACTCCCAATTACTTAAAACATTCTTTCTCAAATATGTAAACTTAGGGTTGTTTTTTGTGATTTTAATTACACTGAGATCAGTAGGCACACGTAATAAAAAATTCTAATATTGTAGCCTAAGCTAATAGGCTGCCACCCATATACCAGTCGCCTTATATTGTAGTGATAATAATGAGTAGATTTCAGTTTTCAAAATTATTTCTCAACAAACGAGTATTAAAATAATAACAAAATTTGAATTTCGTGCAGTTTTTAGTTTAGTTTAGTTTTGAAGATTCAAATACCTAGTAATGTATTTTAATATGAGTAAAACAATTTTTTAATTTTCTGTATTTATTTTCATAATATGTAAACCATTCAATTAGTATATAAATATATATAAATGTGTATGCAAATGGATATTTTTCGCGTAGATTATACTTATGAAGATAATTCGGTATTACGGTATAATGTCATGCCTTTCAAATTCTTATAATTGACAGATTAACTTTTTTTTAGTTATATCGTTTTAACAACTATACACATTTTTAGTTTTAATATATTTAATGCAATCTATGAATATATGAAAAGGTTAAAATACCTATTTAAAGGCACTAATATTTATATATATACTTTTACAGAACTTTACTTACTTTTACTTTTATATATATACTTTTTAGAACATAGTAAACATATGTATATTATATTGTAAGTGTATATATAGTTTTCATCCTGTGTATTCTAATTAATAATTTCTTTATAAAAATATTTTGTTATTTACAAACAAACTCTGTTTCCTGTAATTACTAAATATTTCCGGTTACTAATTACTGGTGGAATAATTTCAATTTAATGACTCTTATAAACAAATATGGTATTTAACTCTAAATGTATTAAACTAAATATAAAATTTGATATCCTAGAAATGATCCACTTTCACTGAGACGGTATGAGCAGCTGCGTTGCTTGGCAAGTCGATATTGTCCCACTCCGTATGTAAGTTTTTCTCGCTGTCGGTCGCTTTCAACGCCAATCCCAAGGATGTTGTTCTACCCGCACAATGTGGAATGTTAAGGGTTACTGGCACTAGAAATTCAAGCCCTTGTGGACCGCACATTACTAAGGGAGACAACATGGTTTCACCTGCGAATAAATATTAAATGCAATTTAGAATAGTAATATACATATGCATACAATTTATTTTTGACAGTTTGCCATCGTTAAAATTTTATTATGTGCATTGCACAGTGTGCTGCATATGTTTGGCACCTGTTTTTAAATAACAACATCAAAGGTATACGAAGCACAAACTTATTAATTGGTTAACACATAATCTTAATTAAAAATAAGAAATCTAAGTACAATTATCAGGTCACTATATGAAAACACATAGGTTAGTATACAAATTAACAATTGAATTCTCTATTTCTCAAAAGCCAAAAATGAAGTTGAAATACTGGCAATATTCTGGCAATATTCCTACAATCCAACCCTCCTTACCACAGACGTTGGGAGCAATTCCACAAAACGTGTGCGAAAAGATTTATTTACTACTGAACCATTGAAGCAAATGTCTTGCAGCATTCTTTGTGATCAATCCAAATTTTATAGTTCAAATTCTTTGAGGTTCTTTTTCTTGTGCTACTTCTTTTCAAATAAATAAATATTGGTATGTGTAGTTGCAAATGTACTTCGTTTTTATGGATGTTGCTATTCGTAATAAGATTACTTCTATATACATATGTATGGTATATACAAAAAATGTAAGTATATACGAGATAAATTTTCAGAGGTGTAAAGGTGCTTAAATTGATAGTAGTTATAATAGAATTATTTTAGAAGGTCAGCAATACAAAAGCAATATAACAATATTACATATAACATAATAGTACTAGATTCATGCGTATGGAAAACTTTACAACTGCTACAGTGAAATAGATGGGTATTTTCACTAGAGAGTTCAACTAATTATTTTTTTATTTATAAATACTTTTCAAACTAATAACTAGAAATACAAAAATATATATTTTACCATAAATAATGTTATTCTCTTTAATAGTTGCGATCTACGAAAGAAATTGCGTTTGCAAGTATTCCATTTTTTGCAAATTTAGTATAACTGTTAATTCCAATTGAAATGTGTATATGTACCTAACACCCCTATTACGTATATATAATAGCGCAAGTATAGTAGCCGTATGGCAGCAATATACCAAAATTTACATTACGAATAGATATCGGCTACCTACCGCAGGCAATTGAGTCGGCCGTAGCTCTTTTGTTTAAAGGAAGAAATGTAAAAAGCAGGAAACTGCTCAAGGGCGGTGCCTGCAATATTTGGCGAATTTTGAAGTTTGAAAATTATATAACTAATATTTGTATTATTTCTTATTTATTTACTATCCTTTCCGACTGAATACTTTACCAAAATTGATCTCCAAAAAAATGTTGCTCTTTATGAATTTTTCAGGTAATACTTTCACACTTTTTTGTTGTGAAATATCTTTTATGAATTTACATTGTCTATAGATGCTTAATAGATGCTTAAACTTAAATATTATGCTAAAACGATGTATTCTTACAAAGTGATAGCCAATAAATAATTTTTCAAATTCTTCAATATTGCCAATATTTATCAATTCGAAAAACTGAGGCATTTACTTCAAATTTACTAAAGGATTTTAAATTCTATTGAACGTCATTGTTTTCTATTTTTTATGTTTCATTCTACGATTTCTGAAAAAAATTGGAGAAATACCGCCAAATATTTTGATCAGTACTTCCCAAAAATTTAAACTCAGGGGTGTTGTTTGTACCGGCAGCTATAATGCAGTAGCCTTCCGCAATAGGGGTGGAAATATTTCTGGTGTTATAATAATAATAACTAAATGAGCCTAATATACATGTATTTATAATATAAAACGACAATTGCTTACAAATATTTATTGCCAACTGCATGCAGCAAAATGTAGTGATACGAAGTTGTGCGAGAGAGTTATGCAAGAAGCAATAAATAAAACTGGTTGTGTCGTAAACGAACTGTGAATTTTAGTTTTTTTTATTACACCTAAAAAGTATTGTACTTATTTAAGTATATATGTGATGAAACAAACCGTTTTCCATATCCAGCGGGGGTCCACCAACGGCTTCTCCCAACCTTGGATCACTAACTGTGAAATATACTTCTTGACTCACGCCAGTTGGGATGGCGCCTGGTGGTATCTGGAGAGAAACATTCCAAACAGCGTCCGCTAGCGTTCCTCCATTCGAATCAAATATGTCACGTGTGGTGGTAGGCTCACGTGGGATAGACGAAAATGCACCTCTAGGTGATGTAGTTGCAACAGGAGGAGCTATTGTTGGCACAGGACCGGCTATTGGTAGCGACATATTACTTGTATAAGGTGTGCTACTTGCTTTTGGTGGACCTACATGTAAACTTGCCTGTGATGTGTATTGTGTTTCTAAAGATGTATGGCTTTCTGCCATAACAGTGTTCGGTGGAGGTCCAGTGCATTTTAAAATATTTGAAATATGAAATGGTGGACGAGTGTTTATACATTTAGTAGAATGTGGTGGTTCTAAAATTTTGATTGGTGGCTCCTCTTCAACTAAAGGAGAAGACACCAAATTTAAAGTTTCTAATACTTCTTCCGAGAATTCACGAGACTCGTTAGTTATTGTTTCCATTACTGCATCGCTTTTTTTTAATTCGTTGTTTTGACGTTGGCACAATGTCGTCTCGTTCTTATTTGTGCCATCGAAATCATCGTCTACATCCTCTTTTTGAACAAGAGGGGCTTTAGCTGTAGTAGGATTGTTCGATTGTATTACTGTATTTTCGATGATAGTTTCTGAAGATTTCTGTAGGTCTGACCGACTTAAAGATTCGTCCATCTCATTTGATTCAGAATTGGTACAATCTGTCTTTTCTTCCTTTTTCTCATCAGTCTCATTTTCACGTGATTGCAAAATACTTTCTTCCTTTGTTTCATATATAGGCTCTGGACGAACAGCCTCATTTTTTCTGGAAACATATATTGGTTCAGCCATGCTGTCTAATGTTTCCCGACGAGTTTGATAAATTTGCTCTCTTAATTGAGCACGAGTTTTCAATGCGCTGTCTTTGACTTCACGTCTACTTTGGTAAATTGATTTGCGATCGGATTTGTCATCACGCTCTGATTGACTACTACTATGTGGACTGCAACCTTGCTCCGTATTTAGTTTTTGTTTATTTATTCGTTCCTGAATCTCCCTTTTAAATTCGTTCGGCTGATTTCGTCGAATGTCGCGTGGTAGATCTCTATGGTATTGATAAGTTGGTTCTACAATTTCGTTCACGGTCTCACCATAAAAATGTCTCCGTGCCATAACTTCTGAATTTGGAGCTCTACGTTGATTTTGTGTATTAAAAGCATCCACTTTACTTTTATAAACGCCCTGGTCGTAGTCTGACCTATTGGAAGGATCAATAATTGGTCTTTTACTACCAATACGGTCAGCAATTGTGGTACTATGCCGTCGTATTATTTTACGACCATTTCGATTAGCAGCTGCCATTGCCTCAGCTTGTCGCCGTTCCAAATCAATGAAAGCTCTATTTGCATATAAATCTTCATGTCCAGAAGTTTCATACTCTCCTCTCGAGACTCTATGCATTCGAGGAACCGTGCCCATATTTCCACATATATCTTCACTTTCTAAATTTTGGTATGTACTATTTGCTAAGTCGTGTTGGTATTGATAGTCATATCGTTGTGTGTAATACTGTTCTCGTGGCATCATGTTATGGGAAGGCATGCCACTTCTTCGTGACGCATGGTAATATCGATGCTCAAATCCAGCTGGATATGTGGGGTACTCATCTGGGTAATAGAGTCTTTGCATCCCACGTTCAAGCATTGAATGCTGTCGTTTAATCGATGAATTCGGTCTCCGTTCTGGTTCTACCATACTGTTCATACGCCTTAGAGGCTTTGTTGTTTTAATAAAAGCATTTTTAATAGCCACCAAAGGACTCTTCAATACTGATTTCTTTTTCTCTTTGTGCGGTGGGAACGGTGGAGGCATTATATTTTCTAAGTAACACTGCTGAGGCATTTGGGAATAATCGGAGCGCATTTGATAAGTATAATAATCAGGATCATGCTTTTGCGGCGGTTGTGGTGGAGCTATTTGACTTGGGTAATTGGAGATCGAACGTGAATACGGACGACCTGGTAGCGGGGGAGGTGGTGACATCGCATAACAACCTTCAAATCTTTCTTCATATGACTCCATTTCTCTAAAGATGTTATTAAGTGAATCGAAAATTGAGAATTGAATTCAAGAGGAAAGGGCATTCTGACCGGTTTCATACATACACGTCATTAAAAATGTTCTACGATACTTTAATTGATTTGCATTTAGTATACCTCAAGGTTTAGTGAGTATGAATGTGTATAGTATTTTACTTACTTATTGGGTTGTTCGGAAAGTCATTTCGTTTTTTTTGGGGAACATGAAAGACAGTTTTCGTATAATTAATAAATATTTGTTATATATATTTATAATCATTCAATTTGTCCAGCTGATGACAATAGACTTCTGAATTAATCGTTGTATTGTCCGGCAAAAGCTCAAAAAAAACGATTCCTTTGATTTTTTTTTTTTTTTAATTTGTTTGATGTTTGAGGTTTGAAATTTTGCAAACCAGTTCTGGCACTGGCGTACTGTTAACACGCCTTCTCCATACACATCCGTCAATTTTTTTCTCGCTTGGACAGCATTTTTACCTTTTCTGAAGTTAAAAAGTAAAATATGACGAAAATGCTGCTTATTGCTCTCCATATTTAAAAAGGCACCAACCAAAAACTACTAGGTAGAATTAATAGAACTTTTTCACACACAAGCCTTGCAATATCAGCTCTCATGACATATAATGGTTATGGGGCTTAAGTGTGAAGTTAGTTTCGAAAAAACGTAATTAAGTCCTCTGGCGGGAAAAAACGAAATGACTTTCCGAACAACCCAATATAATGAGAAACGAAATAATACTGAATATAACGAAAGAAATTTAATGGTATGAAGCTTATTCATACTTAATTTATTTAGTTAAATGCGTTTTTTTAAAATTTCGATTCAATTGATTTAATAATTTTTAGGCCACTTATTGCGGTACGTTTTAGACATTTCTATAGGAGCATACAAATCTGGAAACTAGAACTATGTTGACCATTATGATTCGCGAATGAATTTTCTCCAAAAATAATTCTCTTTTTGGCCTTCGTGCATTTGAAAAGTATTTAATATTCAGGGGACTTTTATGCACAATAAATTGCTAAATACAACTCAGCACTTTAATAACAGCTCAGCAAGTAGCGGCTACTCCGAACTCCTATACATTGAAAGAATTAGCATGGAAACTAACACATACACAGATTGCAACTCTTTAGCACTATGCATAAGAAGGGGATGAGGAGCGGACTCTGGTAATTAACGTATAAATTAACCGATACTTGACACGTCAAACGTATAAAGTCCAAGGTTTTGGGAAGTGGAAAGCCTAAAAGAAGAAGGTCATGATTGGTGAGAGAGGTGGTCATTATTGTTTCTTGTTTCAAATTGTGAAATATGATTAATAAAAAAATGCCCTTATCGTATTACAAATCAATCAGAATCTCCAGTCTCAAAAAAAAAGGCAAATAAATATTCTACCAACTGGTTTGTCCGATTTAATTCCTTTAAATCGTATGTAAGCTTCCGTTAAGTTACTTATTTGAGTTTTTGTCATATTAATATGCTTTTATGAAGGGATACACCGGCGGTTATTTTTTATTTTTGGAACAAATATCCCAACTCTTTATTTTGCAATACCAATCGGAGTTATTTTCACTTATAACTTGCACCAAACAATTATTTAAATACAAATAGATATCCTAAGGAGGTGTAGATGGATTTCGTAAATGTTATTTATGGATTAGTTTTGTACCACGTATTAATAAATAAAAACTTATTTTTAAGTAGAAGTAGATGTTAACTATTAACTATGTGAATGCGGAATAACCCACAACCTCATTTCATAAGGCATTAAGAAATTAATTAATTACAAATGCTAAGAAAAGTTAATTTAGGAAATAAGCAATGCATATTTTTGCCTTTCTGAGAGTTGAATATGCAGTATGTGTATTTAATTGAAAATGTTATCCCGAAAAATGTTTTATTTTCGTTTACTATTTATTTCTTTGGTTTTGCAAAATAAAGGAGATATCGTCTAAATTATTTTTTTTTACCTCATTACGATATTGATGAAAAGTTTGCTTTTATGAAAGCAAAAGCATTAAAAGCACATAATAAATTTTGATAAGGATTAACCGGGATAAGACACATCAGTATATATACAAAAGTATATAAACAAAAATAAAAACATTTTTCGTTAATACACATCTTCGAAAGCAGGGTGTATAATAACGGAGAAGAAAAAAATTGCTGAGCTTTGAATGAATGTATTGATAACTTTATTATTTGTTCAGAGCAATGTCTACGTTTTCCATTTCTAACAATTTTTATGTGTATGAAAGTAATGTAAGTATGTTTTGTGTGGCACTTACCTTATATTGTGATGGTGCCCTGTTGTACCAATTTGAGGTTTGCGATATAATTCAAACGCCGAGCCGCGCTGTTCTCGACTTCCGGCCAGATCCAGTGGGTTTCGTTCTGGTGTATGTGAGGGAATATTACCTTAACCAAAAAATACGTTTCAAATTATTATGACTGTTGTTATAACTTTGTTACTTAATAAAATAAAACCTGAGTAAATTAATTTAGTACAATACAAATGCGCTACTAAAATATGAACATAGGTCTACCCGAACATACATGTGTGTGTTCATTTGACTTATTTCTACAACTGAACTGTTTATACTTCCATTTAATTTATGATGTCTCTCTTTATCACGTGACAAATTGTGTATGCTTATACAATACAATTTGAACACGAGTGGCAATAAATATAGACTTTCTCTAATTATATTCTTTTTTGAAAAGCTTAGATTCTTTTCCTTTCATAAAGCCAACTTGTCAACGCTGAAAATGTTGTAATTATGTAAATATGTTGTAATTATGATATGCATTTGCTATAAAAATAAAGCTACACGTAAATTTACATATAAACACTATTGCTTTGGTTAACAATTAAATTACCAATTGGAGCTGGCATGCCACGATGTGGGGCAATATAAGGTCCTGTACCACTGCCGCCGTTGTAGTGGTGGTTACCAACATATCCGTTAACTGGAGGTGGAGGGTAATGTGACTGTTGAACGTAATTACCACCGCTGCTATATGTTGGTTGCATGTTGTTGTTATTATTATTACCATGGCCTGGTGAGCCAGGTGTTTGCTGGGAGTAATGATGATGGGAGGCTGCGATGGGCGGATAGAAAAATCCATTTGGTGAACGTGGAGAACTCGAGTCCTGGCGATAAATAGAATTTTTTAAATAAAGACATACATTCATATATTTTGAGCTTACTCCACTTTCCCACTGGCTGCCTGTGTTGTTATATCCTTGCGTTGGTGGGCGGTAGTTTTTCGGCTTGGGTGGGGGAACTGGTTTAAATGGACCGGTACCATTTATCGATGATCCATTACTGCTGTTATTGTTTATATTCGGTGTAGGTACAATCAAATGTGAATTCTTCGGAAATTTGTTGTAATCAGCTTGTGTTACGGAGTTATTGCGACTATTGCAAAACGTGTTTTGTAATGACGTTGGCAAAAATTAAGACGCGGACAAGTTGAAAGACAAGTGATAATAAAGTCGGGTGAACAGAGGATGAAACATATAAAATGTTAAGATAAGTGGGTAAAGAACCACAGGAATAACATAATAAACTGATGAGAATGAAATATGTATATTTAAATAAAAATCATGTGATTACGAATGCCGCGTGCATGCAGTGCATAAAGCTAAACTCGATTTTAAGGCTTTGGATAAGACCATATCGATCGATCAACATACGACTCTTCTTCACCAGTTATACCTGCTTTTCACATTGCATTTACGTTAAATAAGTTTGAACAACAAATAGGTAAATTGATAGTGGTATGGTGTATGGAAGAATAAAGGAAAGAAATCATCAACACAAGAAATTTCTACATTAAGTTTTATTCGTATTTAAACAAGTGTGTCATAATTCCATATCTTTTCACTAGTATGATATTTTTGACGTTCTAGAATTTTATTTGAGCCAATTTTCTCATAGAAATCAGTTGGGGTGCACCAAATTGATTTACTAGCCAACATTTTCGGTTTATAAGCCATATTTGGATGTCGATAATACAAGTGTATTGGATGTAAACGTAAATATCTTCTTCACAGTTTTAAAGAAGGTGTTTTGAAATAAGTAATGACATAAACATGTAATATAATGAAACGTTTATATAATCATAAATTTGAGTTTGCATAGTTACACATTTGATTTAGATTTGTTGTCATGCAGTTTGTGTTAGTATTTAAAGAAATAAATAAAATATACTAATTACTCAATGAAACATTAGTCATTAAATTGGTAATACCGCGGGTATATCAAATGTAAAGTAATTGTATTTGTAACTATCGCATTTGTTTATTTGTTATCTTCTGTATGTATGTACACGCAAAAAGTTGAAAATTAATTTTCAAGGAAAGACAGATCACGAAAGTAAATAGAACTTAATTAAGACATTTAGATTATCTTAAAAATATAACAAAATGTTTAATATTCTGCCCAAAATAAAATAAATGTTACTAATTTTCCTCTAAAAGACTTTATGCAATTATAAGTTTTAAACAAATGACCGACCTAATAACGACCTAATATTATACCCGTGGTAATCAGTGACAATTAAATATAAAATTTCTTATTTTACTAACCTATATTTTCCATAGTCGGTTTTTGTTTCAACTACTGGTTTACGTGGACTATTCTCAAGTCCCAGATTAGATGGTCGTTGCAATTGTCCGTTGCGCGAATCTGATAAAAATGTTTAACAATCCATTTAGTTATATTATAGCTAACAATGTCAAGTAAAAATTACCGATATTTCTAGCTGTGTTGCCTTCATGATAACTGGCTCTGGCTGGACTGCTTTGGCGATTAAGATCATTGGGACCTGAAAAACTTCTATGATCGTGGTTTGTGCGGGCATAGTCCACTCCCTGGGAGTTCAGGCCAACTGGTGGTAGCTGTCGACTTTTTAAAGAAAAACGTAATGTATATTAAAACTTTGAAAACACATGTTAAGTAAAGTAAGCAATCAAGTAAGTTTTTATACTCTCGCAACAAGTTGCAACAAAGTGTATTAGCTTTGTTCACCTAATGGTTGTTTGTAACACCTAAAACTAATTGAGAAAGATATAGAGTTATATATATATATATATAAAGGACCGGGATGTCGAAACGAATTGAATTCCAAGTGACCGTCTGTCCGTCCGTTTATCTGTGCTAGCGATAACTTGAGTAAAAGTTGAGATATCTTGATAAAATTGGTACACATGTTCCTTGGTACTTTGATGACACAAAATGCCGTTAAACGAAAACCAATAAAATATGATATCTAAGCTCCCATTTAAGCTCCGTACCCTAATAGTTCAAATCGGATTGGAACCACGGCAACTTCCTATATAACGGTTATATTGAAAACTATTAAAAGTGCGTTAACTCGCTGAAGACATATGCCAGAAGCATTAAATTTCACAGCCAGGATGGTACTTAAGGGCTTCAAAGGAACCTGTGTAAAAATTGGAAAATAGGTGTGGGCCCGCCCATTTTCAGGTGAAATCTTATATCTCGGGAACTATTATATCAATTTCAACCAAATTTAGAACACAAAATTTTTTGATATCCTAATGTCATTCATTTTACAGTATATAAGTCAATTATCAGTAGAGATATTGGAGCAAAACTTTGCACAGAGTGCATTTAAGGTATGCCCTCTCACGTCTAAAAATTGTCGAAATCGGATTATAACTTTTCAAGTCCACAGATACCGAATTTGTGGACCCAGTGCTTACGGCTGACTTTTCACTGAAAAAATCGGTCAATCTGTTTGATATATTATTGAAATTCGGAAGAAATCTTCGCCTGGAATTATTGGGCCCTTGTATTAAAAATGGGTAAAGTTGGGTAACTACTTCCCCAATCCCTCCTATACCTAATATACATATTTTCAAACTTCCGGTTGACTTTATACCATATATTTCATTTAATCTATGAGGTATCTTAACGAAAGTCAAACAGAATCTTTTGTAGGTAATAAAATGTCGTGATGCCAAAATTGAATAAAATTGAATTAATGCTACACCTAGCCCCCATACATCTAATACAAAAATTTCAAAATGAAGTGAATGTATAACATATGCTACAGTTTAATTCTGGAAATGTGTAAACGCTAAACGAATTACACCAGCTTCCAAATACTGCATGTAGTGACTTGCGCTATTATTAGCAAAATTTTTGCCGAATATGCCGATCAATGTGTGATTTATCTTCATAAAGTTCCATAGAAACATATTGTCGAGCAAACTTGCGTAATGTCAAAAGTTGCTGCAATCAGTCCATAGCTTCCCCTAGCTCCAATATATCCGATATAGAGATTTCCAACTTTCCATCTGACTTTAAAGCATTTATCAATAAACCAATGGTCAATATGTGTGATATTTTAATGAAATTTGGGGAACATGCTTTCTTAAACATAATGGTTTATACATGGTTTAGCTCCAAATATGAATGAAATCGGTCTAGATCTTGGTCTAAACCCCAAGTCCCTAATAAAGTGATTTCCAATTCTCTCGTTGACTTTTCCTAGTATACCCAATATATAATATTAAGTTTAGCACTTTTGGTGATATCACATATATCATCTGAGTTAAGTGGGTTGATTTTAATATAAATATTGTGGAGACATATTATTGTATTAATGAAAATAAGTGAGTCTATGACTTATAATATAAGTTAGTAAGATACGAAATATGATTAAAATCCTATCATAATTTCGTCGAGTAATTAATTTGAAATCTTACGCAACGTTTTTTAACATGGTTTTGTCATCACTAGAGACTATGCCCCCGGCTTTGACCTTTGAAAATTGCGAGAGTATAAAATGTTCGGTTACACCCGAACTTAGACCTTCCTGAATTGTTTAAATAAGTTTTATTTTCACTTACTTTGCATTTGGCACTGACTTAAGATCATCGGGAGCATTCGGCCCAAGCCTGCCTAGATTTTGTACAGTTAATTGAGAAGCATTATATGAATCATAACTGGACATACTGTCGTACGAACTGGCATTTGGCTGTGTAACTTTATTGCCAATACTTGAATGGTTAGTTATGGCCGCATTGAGAAGTGCTTGTCGCTCTAATGAAGAGTGTTGACGATCGATTGAGTCGTTGATATTTCGAGAGATGTATTCGGCTTGCACTTCGTCGCTAAGGATCGCTTTCCCGAACAGACGCTCCTGAGCTAGTCGGCCCAATGTTTCACCCGAACTATTAGTTCTAGAAGGTGGAGGTATCTCACCCAGACCTGGTTTTGATTGACGATCGATACGCGGTGGCAGATCAGGCGCATGCATCCCATACAAAGACTGTGAACATGTTGAAGGTATTATTGAAGGATCGGCCACTCCACAACCTGTGGCAATTGATCGTGTCGCATAAGTCTCATACTTATTGGCCTCTATGGTTTGTGTATGGTTCAAAGGCTCATTAATGCCATGCTCGTAAGGAACCTTATGTTTGCAAGAGATTAGTTTAATACCAATAGAACCTATTATTGGGACTATAACTATATTCGTGGTGTTTGCCAAGAGATGGTGTAACTTGATTAGTATTCCATTGTTCCAATATTCCGAACATGCATTGGAAAGCTACTGTCCTTGTGCGTCTTTTCCAGTATATGTCATTCATTTGAAGCGTAAACAACAATAATATTTTTAACTCAAATATGTCGAACTTTGTGCCCGAAAAAGTGTTTTTGAGGGGAGTTCTTCTTCATTAATTTAATATGAAGAAAACCTCAGACGTCAGAACGTCATCGTATTTTGGTGGAGGTTTATGGTGAACGTGCTCTAGATGAACGAATGTGCCAGTGGTTTGCACGATTTCGAAGTGGTGATTTTGTTTTAGACGAAGAAGGTTCTGCGTGGCCAAAAAAGTTTGAATATGAGGAACTGGAAGCACTACTAGATGAAGATTGTTACCAAACACAAGAAGAGATCGCAGAAACTTCGAAATGTTAGGTAGCGTTTAACGTTTAAAGTAAAAAAATTAGGTGCCATATAAATTGAAGATCAGAGACGTTGAAAGACGATTTTGCATGTCAGAAAAGCTACTTGAACGCTATAAAAAGAAGTCGGTTTTGCATCGGATTGTGATTGGTGATGAAAAATGGATATATTACGACAACCCTAAAGACAAAAAATCATACGTAAAACCTGGCCAACGATCCAAATCAACGGCAAAGCCGAATATTTGGTGGGATCAGACGATCGTGCTGTGTTATGAGCTTGTAAAACCGGTTGAAATCATTAATGGGGAACGCTACCAACAACAACTGATCAAATTGAAGCGAGCGAATGCCAAAAAACGCCCGGAATTCGCGACTAAACACGAGGCAATAATTTTCCCTTATGACAGTGCTCAGCCTCATATTGCAAGACCTGTTAAAAACTATTTGGAAAACAGCAACGGGGAAGTTTCGCCTCACCCGCCTTATAGTCCAGACTTTGCTCCTTCTCACTACCATTTGTTCTGGCCGATGCCCTCACTGGAATACTGTTGACATCAGAACAGGGTATCAAAAATTGGCTTGATTCATTCTTAGCCACCAAGCCGACTCAGTTCTGTTGGGATGTAATCCACAAATTGCCAGAAAGATGGGAAAATGGTATAACTTCAGATGGGCAATACTTTGTATAATACTATAAATATAAAACGCCTTTCTTAAATAAACGCTCAAATTTTGAAAAAACCGCACGAATATAGTTATAGACCAAATAGTATCTGTTTTTACAATTGGAAACGATTTTGTAAACGTTTTACTGGCTGTAATAATTTTAGCGAAAGTTGTATTAATTGTTTACATAATATTTCATTCAATCGTAATATTTGATTAAATGTACAAAGAAATAGTTAAATGAATTCACGCATTTCAAGTGTTAGCAAAAGTCATAAATACATCAATGTAAGTTTGTATATATGTATAAGGGTGAATGATAGTGTAGGTATGTGCCTCTTACCGTATATGGAGGTGGTAGTCCATCACCAACTGTATCTCTTTCCCTATCCAAGTTATCCTGATTAGTGGCAATTGACGGATCTGAGTTCGATTTGACCAATTGTGGCAAATTGCCAAGGGACAATGATGTCGACGGTCCCGGACTTAATTCCAAATCGGATTCCGGACTCGATGCGTACGATAAACGGGAGGTGGTCATAGGGAACAGGAAATCATCGGACAGGGACTCAATAGGCTAAGGACAATTCGTTAGTGATATGGAAGTATAAGTAAATTTTGTAGAATTTTATTGAAAGGCAAGGACAATATGATTGGTTTGATCGATATTTTTATTTCCGAAAAGGGAAACAAAAGTCGCATTTTAATACGAAAACAAAATAAAAATTTTTTTAAGTAGTAGTTAACGTTAAGAGAGTAAACATAAAACAAAAACAAAAAATTTCATTACAAATAGAAACGAAATTAATTTAATAACATATATAAATAGTGTATATATGTATATATAGCCGAGCGATGACGTCCAATCAAGTAAAATGGACACAAGCCGGACAAAGGACAATACGAGTACAGAATAGTAGTAAAGTACATTTCATATTAATTGGGATGAATTCAAGAGTACGGGATTAATAAAGCAGGGTAATGGCCATGATGATATTCGTCGCAGAGTTTTATTAACATGGGAACAATGAAATAAAAATACAAAAACATTTAGTTAGCAACACTATGATATATGTATAGATAGATAGGTTATGTATAGGTATGATTATATACAATTAATAAATATAATATAAAAGCATATCATTAAAATTTTGTTTTTTAACTACATACATATAATCTATATAAATATTGAAATGATCAAAAATAAAAGGGTTGTTAATTCTTATATAATATTATATAAGAGAAAACGAACTTGTTAATGCATTTAAACGAAATTTAAAAACTAGTGCACTTTCGAGCCTAACATGGACATAAAGCTAATAAAATATACATATTTATATTAGAAATGTGACGCATAATTCAACCCACATACATTGTAACGGAATACATGCAACGGAAAAATATTTGACACTCTCAAATAGATGCAGTCATATACATATATATACATATGTACATAGCTAAAATTTTCGTACAGATCAAAAGAAGTGATTGCACGCGGGAAATACGAGACGCATTTGAGATCATATAACATATTTTAAATGGAATGAAGGCTTGCCCCATTCTCCACATGTGCAGTTATTTTAATTCAAATAAATTAATATTAAATCTCATGCTATACGTTCATTGCTACCTCCAAAGTTATTATTTGATTCAGCAGAAATGCTGCATAATTTGTTGTTTGTGTGGCAGCTATTCTTGTTGAAGTTATGATAATGCATGCTAGGTGGCGATGAATTTTTAATTGAGGAAGCGGAAGGAGGGTTTAAAGTGGAAAAGTTTCTGGCAGTCGGTGTTGGGACTACATTCCCTCCTTCTACTTGCACAACAGCTTTATTAATATTATTTAAAACGTTTTTGGATGAATTGCTTGAAGGATGGGTTGTTAGTGGCATGGACGCCTCAAAATTACCGTTGCAATCATCTTTTGCCATTCCACTGTTACTGTTTATTATAGTAGTACTGGTCAGCATATCTATTTGTTTGTTGTTTTGTTTACTGTTTGCACTTAAATGGGAGTTGTATATACCAGTTTGTGTAGCTAACGGATCAATGTTATTCCTAACGCTGGTGTCAACTGCTGTTAATGGCACAGCCTCCGCTGATTTTGGAATCGTGTTAGACTGATCGCTTGATTTACTATTGAAATATTCAAGTGTGTGGTTTCCCTCTTTCATCGCGTCATTTAGTAAATTTAACTTTGAGTTAAATATAGCTGGTTTATGTATGAGCTCGTTGTAGTAGTAGGCAGTGGTGCGCGGTTCGACGGTGTGTGGCATACGTCGAATATTTCGTGAGGATGCTATATGAATGGATCCACTGCTTCTGGCATTATTTACGTTATCATCACAGCTATTGATCATTGAGAGGCCATTAATAGCGGAGGTAATATTTTCTATTGACTTACTATCATGACTTCTAGTGCTTTCCTGGTTTAGTTCACCAGATGGGCTTAGTAAATTTGGTTGGGAACAGTGGTACTGTGATGTTACTTTATCAAGGGATACATTATTGGCGTCATTCGAGAGATGCATACCGGAATACTTTGTGGCTAACCCACCAGGCATAGATGAGGATGGCTTCATAATTGGTACAACTTTGTAAAAGCAATATTGCTGTTTTAGCTTACCAGCTGGCGTATTGGGAATAGAACTATAATTTATTTCGTTTCTTAATGGTGGCGGACGTGGTGGTGTGAGAGACCTTTGGTTCGTTAATAGCGAGAAGGAATTACGGCGACCAATGAAATAACGGGGTACTGAAGATGACGTAGGGCGACAGCAAGGAAAGTTGCATGGTGGTGCAATATGTGGAGGGAATATCATTTCATTTGGGGACTCTGGGAACTATGGGATTACGGAGGGATGTGAAAAATATTCAGATTGTTAGAAAATTAATAGTTCCCTCAACCAGTTAATATAGATACTATTTTAATTATATTACATATAGTCTACCAAATTATACCATTATAAAAATATGTCTCTCTTAGTATGTTTCCATTGCTAAATTCAGCTATTAGGATTGGCTATACCTGACAGCCATATTTACTGTCTCCGCTTAACAAAAGGACTTTATACACCTGCAACATTTGAAATAGATTTTTTCTCTCAATGGAAACCTACTCGGATTATTAAATTTGCTCAATATTATTTTCAAAACATTTAGTATTTAAATTTTTTTTTAAATTATGTTAGTGTTAAATTTCATATACACATATTTTTAAACCAGATATGTTTATCATATCATGATATAAAAGCAATTTTGATAAAGGTTCTATTGTTGGAAACATAATTCTGTCATATTTTATATATACATATGTAGTTAATAAATTGGCGCGTATAACCTTGTTCGATGATTGCTTGTACGTTTCCGTTTTGGAAAACAACATTTCGATGTTAATCTAAACTGAGACTGAGCAAGACTGAAAACAATGTATCTCATTCGATTAAGAGACAATACCTCCTCGTTAGCAGATGCAGGTCTTCCGATTCTAGATACGTTAGGTTTGTTTGTAAACATAGAGGTAATTGTGCTTCGAAGAAAAGTAATATTTTAAACTTTAACTTTGTGAATTACTTAGTTTGCCTCAATTTACAAAGCAATCATTTGGTTCAACGGATACTCATTCATTGCATCGTACTGTTAAACAATTTGATTTCATTTATTGAAGTTTTAATTTTAATCGTTTCGGTTAATTCTCCTTGACGTTGAGTCTTAGTTTACGTATGGAATTACTTAAAACCATTTCACACCGAAAATGCAACCAAAGATATCCATACGTAATTGTATTTACAAGCACAACATATCTTGCAAGTATCCTCCCTTCGAAACACCAATTATTAAGACATTATGACATTTAACCGACGTATAAAAATCTACTATTAAATTATTAGTAAATTAGTCATATTTTGCAATATGCACTTGCAAATGCTATATTGAGTAATTTCTTTGCAATTCATAGTCTAGTTGTAATTCTATAATATCTGAATAAATAGGTACATACGTATCTAACTATCTAATATTATAAATTATTGCTACATAAATTCATGTAAATAATTTATTTAAAATGATACGGACAAATAATTAATAAAGACAATTAAATTATATTAAATTAATAAAATGTTTTAAATTACTTCGCTAGATTCTCTTACCTTCGACTCAGACATCCACACCGCTCCACTTTGCTGCAGGTCAATTGCATCGCGTAACTTTTGATACCAGGTCTCCTCATCGTTCAACACAATCTGGGTGCTAAATATATGCGACCAAATACGTTCGAGTTTTTGACATTGTTCTAGCAATTTTTTCGAACTCTTGTGTGCCGATTTCGGCAATCCATGTCGCAATTGTTTTATAACATGTTTACTATCAGTCTTCAAGAATATAACAATCGGATAGAATTGCGCATAATTTAGACGGTCTACTGCATTTGGAGTTATATCCAGTAGAGCATGTTTGCCGCGATCCATTATGTCCCGTATATTTGACAAGCGCACTATTCGACATTTCGAATTCGATTTATCGTCATCTTGTAGAGGTACAGAGAATTTGTCGGGAAAATCTTTAGCAAGTTTTTCACGTGCCAAATCAGAGATTGGACCGAAAAGTACCAGTGGTCGAATGAATCCGGGGTGACGCAAAACCACTCGTTCATATGCAGGAAACTTTGATATGCTGTCGGCGAAAACAACGTCATCCCAATTTTCTCTAGAAAGGCTCTTAGAACGTCGATGGGTAGATCTAATATATAATATAAGAAGAAATGTTATTTATGTTTCAGCCCTTAAAGCGTACATAACCCTTAAGTTCTACCAGTATTCATACACAGACCGCTATCTAGATCGAATTATTTAATTTTATCGAATTAAGGGTATGAAGTATGGGTTTCGCTATTTTGTCAAAATCTTCTTTCAAAAACACAATAAAAATTTTCTTTGAACAGCAACATTTTCAGTTGAATTTTTTTTTTACTTTCGTTGTTGTTATTTTTTAATTTGGGGTTCTAAGTTCCGATTTTCATTCATTTTATACCACTCAAGATAATGACCACAATACTTTAGTGTTTTTAAATATAAGAAATTAGTGAAATCCGCGAAAGCGTATTATTAGTAAATTAAAATTCGTTAGATCAGCTCTTTAGGTCATAATCGAAGATCGATTCAAATTTTTTACAGGGTCCGTAGCCTAATAATATACACATAAATTCGATTCGAAATACATCTTATGTTTCATAATTTCAGTATACCTTATGTTAGAAATAAAGAAATATATTTTAATAAAGGTGAATTTTACCTCCTTCTTCTAAAGAAATTTCCTCGAGATTCATTTGAATTCATTTCCTTTTTGTTTGCATTGAACTGTGCCGTTGCCAACTCTTCAGCTCGGGATTTATTAGGTATAACACCCCGTTGCATCTCTTGGTGTCCTCTGCCTATTTTAAGCACTTGCCATGAACCAACAACACCATTGTGTAGTGTATCGATTACACGAAAAACGTCTCCAGCTTTGAAAGCCATCTCACCTTTCGATGGATTGTCGCAGTGAAAGTGAGTTTTAATGTGAAAAGAATCCCCACGTTGATTCGTCAGTACTTCATCATAATCATCCTTGCAAAACTGCACAATTAAATCGATGCGATCTTGCAAGCTGAGTAGGAAAAGAACAGCCTCTTCACGAGTAACACCATGCATATCCATATCGTTGACTTTAAGAATCTTATCTCCAGGAGCAAGTCCCTGCAATGATGCTGGGGAACCAGGTTGAACGGCCGTTACAAATATTCCAGATTCGTTTCCACCCGTCAATCGTATTCCCACACTTCCCTCTTTTTGGAAGGATATAAATCGTGGCTCCGACGATTGCCGCGGATGTGCCATTTGGTCTGACTCGAATACTTGTCGACGTGTAGTATAAAAATCCTCTGTGTTTCCATTACCACTGACACGAGGAGGAGGTGGTCGCGGAGGCTCCTCGGGTCGTGTAAGGTTACCATTTGAAGGGGTCACTGGACGGTCGAGCTGTGAGAGTGAAACACCATCCATGATGGGACCACGTGAACGACCCCTTGGCGTTAGGTTACTTTTTTCGTCATTTAATCCATTCGCTACACCGTTCACCATTGAACGAGTCGGCGGTTGAACATATAAATTCTGAGATGAGTAATTCGCACCTCCTCCTAAATATGGATCATCCAAATTATTACTACTGCAGTTGGAAATGTGGGCTTGGTGACTAATATATAAACTCGATTGTGTTGCAGAGTTATTTAACTGATTGGTCATTGCTGTTACCGCCTGATTAGTGATGTCGCGTAAAACCACCAAGTTTAGGCGCTCCTTACAGCCATCGATAATTTTTTTTGCCTCCTTCAAGTTCATTGTGTCTCCACAATTTGTGTTATGTATTCTTGTAATTACATCGCCTTCTTGCAGCGAATAGCCGTTGGCCATTAATTGGTCTCGAGCTTTCATCGAAATTTCTTTAATAAATAATCTACAGCCAAGCACAATGCCATAGTCATCCTTTTTGCTGCCCTTTGAGAGGGTAACTTTGATGGGTTGCGCTGTATTATTTTGCAAAAATGCAGCATTCAACGAGTTCGATTGACTCATGGTGTTAGGTATCGAACTCGCTGCTTGAAATGGTGTGCCATTTACATTCGACGCAGTTATTCCTACCGAGCTGGTGCTATGGGAATGATGATTCTGTGCGATGGCACTTATAGGCACACGTCGTTTAACCACAAGCGCCACAGTGTTGCCGCTATCCCTTAAGACTTGTACAGCAGTGGCATATTCAACATTCTCTAAAGACACTCCATTCACCGATATTATGCGATCATTAACTCTATAGGTGAAATAAGTAAACAATCGTTAAACACATATATTGTAAAAAGAAGAGTCTGAATTCATTTATATATCTACAAAAAATGTGTTTGTAAATAATTAAATTTCTATGGAAGCTCATGCAAGTAGAGTAATTATCACCTTAGGCGGTATTAGAACAAAAATACTGATTGAAACTTAATTGAGCAAAGAAAAATTAATGAAGTCATTTTCTCAAAATATTTTTTAAACTCATTCATATGTGTAAGTAAGTGGCAGAGCCCTATTCATTTAAAAGAGTTTTTGGGAACAATTTATTTACTTGAGAAAGTATAAGCAATTAATATTCTATTTTATTACATTTAGTTGAAAATCGTATAATTTTTATACTCTCGCAACATGTTGCTACAGAATATATTAGTTTTGTTCACCTAACGGTTATTTGTAACACCTAGAACTAATCGAGTTAGATATGGACATATATAAATATATATATATATATATGTAAATGATCAGGATGAAAAGACAAGTTGAAATCCGAATGACTGTCTGTCTGTCTGACCGTGCAAGCGACAACTTGAGTAAAAATTAAGATATTTTGATGAAACTTGGTACGTTCTTTGTGACCGTAAGAAGGTTGGTATTGCAGATGGGCGTAATTGGACATCTTCCACGCCCACAAAATGCCATTAATCGAAAACAGAAAAATTAAATAGCTAAGCAGTATATTAAGATATATTTGGTGTTATTGGTATAGAGGATCCAAGTAGGGCTGGGCATCTGTGGGTGAAAATTTTTGTAAAAGTGGGATTGGCCCCGGCTTCCAATAGGTTTAATATATATATATCGGAAACCGTTAGAGCTATATCAATCAAACTTGCTTCGACTAAGTTTTTCTAGCATGTCTTCATATACTGAGAGAAGTAGTAAAATCGAATAATAACCACGTCCACCTCCCATACAGAAGTTATGTTGAAAACTACTAAAAGTGCGATAACTCAGTGAAGGAACACGTTAGAAACATTAAATCTTCCAGAAAATATGATACGGAAGGGTTGCATTGGAATCCGTGTAAAGTTTTGATGATGGGCGTGGCTCCGCCAACTTGTCAACAAATTTTAATACATGACATTATATTTCTTTCTTATGTTACGCTGTGAAAATGGACGAAATCGGATAAAAACCACGCCTACTTCTCATATAACATAATTTTAAGTTGCATTTGGTCCTTTCACTTTAAAGTAGATAAATCGAGCAGCAGCTAAGATATGAAAACCAAACTTTGTGCAAATAGTGTTTTCAAGATATACCATTTCATTCGCAAAAATAGACGAAATCGGATTATAACTTTTCAAGCCACCAGATACCCAATATTAGCACCTCAGTGTCTCTATCTGACTTGTTATTGAAAATATCGGAAAATACATAAGATATTGTAATGAATTTGGAGGATTATCTTTCCATGATAATAGTGTGTTCTGTTATCAAAAATGGGGAAAATCGGGTAAAGACTTCCCATAGCCCCCATATACCTAATGTAAGGATTTTCAACCTTCCTGTAGACTCTATACCATATATAACGGTCAATATATGAGTTATCTCTTTGACATTTAGAGAGCGCCTCTTTCTGGTAACAATGTGTCTATTTGTTTAATGTGTGGATAAAATAGGCTAAGCACTTCCCCTAGCCCCCATGTACCTAATATACGGATTTTCAACCTCTGGGTAAACTTTATACCATAGATTTCGGTCAATATGTAAGATGTCTTAGCAAAATTAAGTGAACGTGCAATATCGGATATACCATAGTTGCATACTGTTGTATACTGCTACATACATAGTTGTATACTGCTGAAAATGTGTGAAATAGGTTTACGAATTATCCCAGCTCCCATATACTCATGTAATGATTTTCGCTATTCTAGCTATACTTTATGCCGAATATGTCGGTCACTGTGTGAGTTACCTTCACAAAATTGCGTGAAAACATGTTCCCTAATATACATGAATAATGAAAAGAGTTAATGTGATCAGTGCAGATCTTCTTCTATCCCAAAAATGCCCGATATAAGAATTCCCGACTTTCCACCTGACCTTTGAACCGATTATGTTGGTCAATATGTGTGATATTTTAATGAAATTAAGTGGATATGTTTTCTTAAACACAATATAATTTAGCGCTAAATATGAAATAAATCGGTCCAGAGCATGGTCTAAGCCGCTTATTTCTAATATAATGATTTCCATTTCTCTGGTTGACTTTTTCCTCATGTAGCTAATATATTTATTAAACCACTTTAGTTGAGTTTATATCGCATATATCACTTTTGAGTTGATTTGATAGATTTTAATATAAATATCTCTGACACGAAGCAAAATATAGCAATGAAAGTACATGAGTATATGGCCTGTACTGTAAGTTAATAAAATACCAAATATGATTGCAATCCATTGACAATTTCTTCGAATAATGAATGTTGAATTCTTCCGCAACATTTTTAATATAAAGTTATGCCAGCACCTGAAAGCATTTCCCCGCCTCTGATCCTCGCGCATTGCGAGAGTATAAAATGGTCGGTTACACCCGAACTTAGCCCTTTCTTACTCGTTATCTTTAGATTAAAGTATACAAGCTAAGAACATTTGATGTAGCTAATGAATATATAAATGAATATTTACATGGTTTTATCTTTAAAAATTATGTAATTGTTATAGAATCCCGAATCGAGAAACACACAGCTAAGCTCGATTGTAACCGAACATTTCATACTCTCGGAATTTTCAACGATCCAAATGTTGCGCAAGAATTCAACATTAATTATTTGACGAAATTGTGATTGTATTATAATCATATTTGGTATCTTATTAACCTTATTAAAATATTGTATCATTACTACATTTGGTATTTAGTATTTGGTATTTGGATTTTGGCTTCGTATTCGAAATATTTATATTATATTAAAATCAACCCAATTAACTCAAATAATATATGTGATATAAACTCAACCAAAAGGACTAAACTTAATATATGGGTATATTAGGAAAAGCTCAACCAGATAATCGGAAATCATTTTGTTAGGGACATGCGGTTTACACCAAGCTTAAAACTGAATTTCATTCTTATTCAGCGCTAAACCACATTATGTTTAAGAAAGTGTGACATATATATTGTCCCATATAAAAGGTTTAAAGTCAAGTGGAAACTCAGAAATCACTACATCGGGTCATCCACAATCACTACATCAAGTCAGCTTTAAAATCGGAAATCCCTATATCGGGTAGTTCTGGTAGTTCGAAAATCTTTTGTTAGGTATATGGGGGCTGGGTATGTATTGATCCAATTTTATCCATGTTGGCCACATGGACACATTATCATAGGTAAAAGATTGACCAATATTTTTGGTAAAAGGACAGCCATAGGCACCGAGGACCATATAATCGGTATCTGTGGGACTGAAAATATATATATTATATTCCGAATTCGACAACTTTTAAACGTAAGGAGGTGGTATAACCTCAAGGTTTGGCACCCAGTCTGTGTGCAAAGTTTTATACCGATATCTTCATTTGTGCTTAATTTATGCTCTGTAAAGCTAAAGAATCAGTACGGGAAGTATGCGTTTTTGTTTTCTGATTGCACCCGTTACGCTGTATTATAATGATGCAAATTCAATAGCACACACCGAATTTGGTTGAAATCGGTGAAGTAGTTCCTGAGATATAGGATTTCACCGGAAAGTGGACGGTACCATAGCCATTATCCAACTTTCATACCGGTTCCTTTGAAGCCTTTAAGTACCATCTTGGCTGTGAAATTTAATGATTCTTGAACGTTTCTTCCGCGCTTTAATGTATTTTTCGTAGTTTTCAACATAACATTTGTATGGGAGGTTGACGTGGTCACGAGGTTACAGGTTTTTCAGTATTTGAGGTGCTACTAAAAGAACTTGTTCTGAGCAAGTTTGGTATATATAGCTTCAGCGGCTTGGAATATATGTAAGTTAAGCTTATTAGGGGCGGGATCATGACGAATTAAAAGAATTTTCAAACACCAGATGCTCCTTCTGCCTGTGATTTCCTGTACCAATTCAAAAAAATTGTTTCATATCTTAATTGGGAGCTAGTTATAGCATTTTATATAAATTCGTTTAACAGCGTTTAACGGCGGTTAACGACGGTTAACGACGGGCGTGACAGTTGTCCAATTACTCCCATCTGCAAGAGCAACCTCCTCAGTATGCCAAGGAACTTGCCACTTATCACTTGTACAGACAGTAACTCTATATCTATCTCGTTTTAGCCGTTACAAACAACCGTTAGGTGAACAAAACTATTATCCTCTGTTGAAACATGTTGCGAGAGTATAAAATCTATTTAACTTGTGCGTTCTCGTTCTAGATATATGTGATTGTGATTTGTGATAATAACTTAACAAATGTTTAACATGCCCATCTATAATTTGGCGATTTGTATTCGTGAAAAATTCATTAAACGCTTACATTTCAGATATGTAAGAAATACTTCTTAAACATGCTTCTACAAATGTTTACTCTTCGCAGGATGTATAGCAGTACCTACTGGTTGAGTTAGTTAACGTAAGCCGACACGGTTTAAAATTCTATCAAATAACAAGTGAAAAATGTTTTGTCGCTTAGCCACCTTAAATACTCTCCCATATTGAAAGATTAAAAATGTAACTCATATTTCAAGGTGTCTGTCAAATTGTAAAATAAGAGACTAAATTTCTTAAACGGTATAAATCAGCCGTGGTGTTGTGGCTAGATGTGTGCGTATGGTTTTATCTAATTGGGCCTCTCAACAGGCAAGTGTTTCTGAGTGTACTTCTGTCGTGATAGATCCTTTAGCTATTTGAAATTGGCTAAAATCAAAGTACACGCCGCAAATGAGAGGAGAATCTAGAGTTAGAGCTAAACAAGTATCTAGAAAATATATAATTTAAATATGCTTTCGTTGACATATTTTATTATTTGTTTGATCCGTTAGGGTAAGATTTGTTCTTTGCTTATATAGATTATGGCATCATAACTAGACTTTTCCAAATATTAGATTCAAATAAATAGTATTCAGATTGGTAATTATTTGATTTAATCTTATATCCCCATATTCCTATCATTTCATTTCATTCAATTAAACGAATTAATTAATTTTAATTTTTTAATTAAAAAATTAATCATAAAGTTGGAGTGCAGTATGCGCATGATCCACTGCTTGTCGCTAGTATGAGCAGATATTAGTCATTGCTTAATCAAATTGTCTTTCATTCTAAACTTTTGATGTACCTACATATAAAACTAACTAAACATCACTATATATCTGCCTCGATTATTTACCATACTTTTATTTATTTGTTTATTTTTATTTAGAATAATTATTTAGAAAATAGCATTTTATTTAGAAAAATAAATTATTATTCAGTAATCCCTCAAACACCTAAATCACAAATTTCAAAGAAGTACTCAGTAATATCTTTAAACTGATAATGTAAGAAATTTGTTTTCTGTATTCGACCCTTCATCAAGCATTTCTAATTTATCTTTAAATTGAAAAAGAACGTTTCTATACTCTCCCAACATTTTGCACTGAGTATAATAGTTTTGTTCACCTAACGGTTGTCTGTAATACCTAAAACTAATCGAGATAGATATAGAGTTATATATATCAACATGATCAGGATGACGAGACCGGTTGAAGTCCGGATATCTGTCTGTTTGTCCGTCCATCCGTCTATTATCCGTGCAAGGGATAAGTTGAGCATTAACATACAAACCTGTAACTTCGTAAAGCGAATCACAGTAGTGGACATCAGTGGTTTGAAAATTTTTAAAAAGTTGGTCTGGCCCTGTCCCCCAATAGGTTTGATGTACATATCTCCCAACCATTAAAGCTATATTGACTAAACTTCCTAAGAAAAAGTCTTTTTAGCACCTCCTCGTACAATAGGAAAATTAGTGAGATCAGGTGATAACCACGCCCACCTCCCATAAAAAGCTTGTGTTGAAAACTTCTAAAAGTAAGTTAGCTCGCTGAAGGAACACGTCTGAAACATTAAATCTTGCAGTAAATATAGTACAAAAGGGATGCAAAGGAATCCGTGTAAAAATTGGACAACGGGGGTGTCACTGTCAACTTTTCGGTGAAATCCCATATATCAGAAACGACAAAACCAACCAGTGGGTAAAATATTATTATAACCACACCCACTTCTTATGTAACACAATCTTAAATTCAATATGATTATTTCCCTTTACAAAATAGTCGAAATCGGACTAGGGCTTTAATAATTAATTTAATATGTGGACCTCAGGGCCTATAGCTGACTTTTTACCGAATATATAAGTTAATCCGTGAGATATTTTATTGAAATTCGGAGAGGATATTTTCTTGATAATAAGGTGTACTTGTGTCAAAAATATATCTTAATATAAATTTCCTGCTGACTTTATACCGTTTATATCGGTTAATAAGAAAGATATCTTAAGTTAACCCTAATTAAGAGAATGCAAGTCTTGGATAGACTATAGTTTGGTGACTAAAATGGGTGAAATCGATCCACGATTTATTCTAGCTCTCATACACTACATATACTGATTATCGTTATTCTAGTGGACTCTATGCCGAATATATCGTTCAAGTTTTGAGTTATCTTAAAATCTTGAGTGGAAATATATTTCGAGCATATTTTAGTTTAATGCCAAAAGTAAATGTTATCTACTCATGCCTTTCCGTAGCCCCTACATAACCAATAAAGGAATTTCCGACTTCCCAATTGACCTTTAACCGTTTAAATAGGTCAATATGTGTGATAAATTAACGAAAGGGTTTTCGTGACCATTGGTCCTGATATTGAAATCCGCTCCTCCAATTGACTTTTTCCTCATATACCCAATAACATAAGTTTTGCCCCCTTGTTTGTGTTTATATCGCGTCTACCTCAATAAAAGATCTCTCAACAAAATTAAGCGAGAATACTTCAATTAATGAATATAGCGATCAGAGTAAGTCAGGTTGATTTTAATATAAATTAAAATCGTTAAACAAAAAGTAGTAATGGAACTGAGTGAGTATGTAATAATAATCGAAAAGTTTAATTCTTACGCAACAATTTTTAACGTAAATTTTTGCCAACACCTGAAATTATTTCCCCACCTTTGATCCTTGCAAATCGCGAGAGTATAAAATGATCTGTTACACCCGAACTTAGCCCTCCTTTTTTGTTTGTAAGCGCGTTACGCTAAAACTGGCACAAGAATTGAATGGAACATTCGTGATACTTAAACCAGAGGCTAACTTAAAAGTCAGGACATATTTCATCGCTTGAAAATATTTTACTCCAGCTGCGAACGATTGCCACCGAACTCCCGTTCCACGTTGAATTATACGTAGCTGCTGTAGAGGAGTTCAAAGTTAAAGGAGTTCAACTCATTAATTTTTCATTTGATATGATTCGTATTGCCATAAAAGTATGTATAACTAAATTTCCTGGCGTTAACAAATACAGAATGAAAACGGAGTATTTCTTGATATTGATAAAATGTGTGAATATTTTAGGTGTAGTAATCATGCTGCATGTAAATATGTATGTTAAAAGTATAAAGTGCTGTACAACTTCACTTACAGCAAACGATCTTCGGCAGGACCACCCTTTAGAACGTCGCTTACAGCTATAGATGGATCACCGTTGGCGAAATGTGGGTTATCGCGACCGCCTGAAACTGCAATACCGAATCCATAACCCGGAACACGTGTCACAGAAACCGTATGGTATTCCCATGTTGTACGATCACCCTGTAAAAATATAAGAATTAAGTGAAATAAATATTAATAGATTCATTAAAAATATGAGCAGACATACACATTTGCATTCTATTGCATAACTACTTAAAAATATACGTGGGAGTGCTAGAATAAAAGAACGGAAATGTATGGCTCTTCCGCCAAATAATTAAATTATGCCTGGGCCTTTGTAATATAAATATATATTGTATACATATTACGTATATTATGTATATACACACACACTTATATGCCCCTACATATTTGAAATTACATACATATGTATAGAAAATCCCACGAAAGTTGAGTATGTATACACTTAAGTAGTCCTATATGTTACTTTTTCAAGCTATTATTAATTAAATAAGTATAACTAAAATAATTAATTTAAGTAAAATAAATTATGCACAGTTCATTCAAACTGTAATCTTGTTGTCGCAGAGTCAAATCATTACGGGGTATCTCGACAGGTTGCTGGCTAGACAACTTTATTGCTATCGATGTTGTTAATGGAGACTGCATATTGCTTATGTTTGGCAATAGTTGTCTAAATAATTCTTATGATAACTATTGCTGACAATAAACTGTTAATTTGGGGGTGACAGCTCTGTTTTCATTTCCACAAACAATTTGGAGCGGCAACATGTACATAGTTTCCGTCGCATGATGCCAGCAAGGATAAAATGTCAGTGCCTGATGTTTTTATGTTTTGTTGTATAAATTCCAAGTTAGCAAAAACATATTCAAAACATAAATTATAACAAAATATGGAAACTGGTAATTAAATGCATATGTATTTATATGTTTAGTTAAACTTTTAATGATAATTGTTAGCATATATACAGAGCTATGCACATTTTTTGTAATAAATTTAGAACTCTCAAATTGGTAAATGGACACTATGCAAAAACTATTTAAGTTATATGTTTGCAACCTCATGAAATTTCTGAACGGTTCAAGAGCCCGAAAATACTTGCCTCATGCCATTTCGCAAATGATTTTGTCAAGATAACGAATACCCACACAAAAATATTGCCAACCTTAATGGCAATAAATTGGACAGATTTTTGGCAATAACTATTTCCTGTGGAGATGCAGAGTTAGCAATTAAATATTTCGGTCCATACTTACTCCAATTTGCGTCTTAAATATACTTTATATATGATATTGTTAATTGGTTGAACAGCAATAATTAATAATTACGTTCCAGATCGTGTCCGATTCGAATCGATCAACCAATTTTTCTGTACTAATAGGATTACTTTATTCGATTGTAATTTTTATTTTGATCCAGATAAATAAATATATATTCAAATTTGACTTGTTTTCATTGTTCTTATTAGTATGAGATCAGACTTAGTTATGTTACGATAGTTTTTTGTTTCAACATAATTAATTATTTATTACAATTGAAGTTAGAGAAGAAAATTAACCACGTATAATCAATTTGTAACATATATAGCAGTTTTAATTTAGAATTAAGGTACGCAGCATCACATACTACATAAGTAAATACTATATTAAAATTATCACCGACACTAATGCTTATTTAATTTTATATTCTATATATTCATCACTACAAAATAAAATGGAAGCTTATCATATTACAAACAAACTAGAGTTGCAGATAAAGATACGATATCATCTAACAACAATTCCACTATTTGAATTTTATACTTCATTCAATAAAAATGTTTAAAGAAAATTATGGCGAAAGAGACGAAGAAAAACTTAAACATATTTACGTAGACGCAATAAAGAAGCGCATTTGCTTACCACAATATTATTCGGGATATAGTCTGGGAATTTCATTTTCATAGAATGCGAAGATTCACAGATGAACAATGAGTGAAGGTCAGATCAGTATTAGATTCAAGGCTATGTTACTAATGTGACGTTGCATATTGAAAGTTCTTATTATTTTAATGTTCTAAAAAATCTGAGCTCAAAATTACCAATATCAAGTAAGGTATGCAGAAGAATCTATTCAAAAATGTTTTCGTTGCATTTATGATGACACTCGCAGAAACATCTTCACACTCAAAATGAACAATATTTTGCTATAAATTAACGTATTCTTTTTCACTTTTAAACACTCGAGTGTATTAATAAATACTTTTGTATTTATTTTGTAAGTTATTTATGATAAAGTTGCTATCCGGCAAAGCCGAATGGGTGTTTGGGAAATATTATGTACGCGCAAAATAGCCGCCTAGGCAAATATACACCCATGCTCACACATCCAAACACGATACGAAACTAGACGGCTCGCTTTCTCGCTGTGTCGATTGAGCCCACAAAACGTGGCTCGGCGACTCGTCTGACCTCAGAAACAAAAATCAGGAGAGCATATTATATCAATGTATGTGGGTACATATGTAAATATGTGTGCGCATTCACAAATGCGTGCTTGTGTGTGTACAAGTATTCAAACAATCCAAGCGAATGCGCTCGAAAGTGGAATATAGAAAAATAACGTTGAGGAAGCAGGAACGTAGATGCTCATGTACATACATACATACGTACATATATCGGTAGAATGAAATGTAAACAAAAATGTGAAGAAAAGAAACTAACAAACAAAAATTTACTCAAATGCTTACGCTTCATGTTTACACATACACATATGTACATATGTACAATATCTTCGTACTTCATTCAACTTCATTCCTACAAGTCGCCAGATATTACATGCACAAATACCTACGCGTATGTTTGTGCTTATAAAAAGAGAACATGGAATTATGAATATCTTCAACGTTCTCTGATATAAATACCTACCGACAATTGTACAATACCAGTGTTGAATATTAGATTTTATGTGCATTTGCCTACATTAGTATGAATATACGCACATCCATATGTGCATTCACACACATGGCCATTAGAGTACAATAAGGGCCAGTTAAGTAGTCATTCCACATTCCTTAGCGGAATAAGCGTGGATTATTTACCTTGTCCGTGTGTGTATATACCTTAAATAAATTTTTTTATTTAGTTTTTTTAAGTATTGTTTTTTAAAACTACATTTTTGTCGTTCATGCTTACATATGTAGGTAGGTTTATGTTTATAGATATGCGCCTTTAAATATATATACATACATAGATATATATATGTATATATATATAAGCTTGTTGATTTTAGTTGAACTATTTTATTGGTAATACTGGTTTCTTACATAGAAGTTAAAACTAACACACACATATATACATATACACAAAGAAATATATAATATAAGTTTTTAATTTGTTGCTTTTGTTGAAAGTATATTTTTCTAATAATATACTATTTTAAATTAATTTAATTTATATAATCTAACTTGCTTTCATTTATTTATTCTCTCTCTCTTTATTTTCCTATATTTATTTGCTACAATATATAGGAGTAGCCAAAAGCATCGAAGCAATAAAAAAAACTAATTATCTTTAATTTACATTTTTAGTATCTGTAGTTATCGAATACAACATGCATCCGTTGAACCCCAATTTCAATGAGCTGAACTCAAATGTCAGAAAAGGTTCGATCAATAGTTCAATCTCTTAAGCTAGCTGAGAAGTTCTTTACAGAAATTTCAACGTGTTGCTTCACTCGATTATAACACAATCGCTCGTTATTAGATACCGAAATGGAAAAGGTACGTTAATATTTTCAAACATTTTTCCAGCCATTCTTCTTTTTTTCTTTCATTCATAACACATAAGAGAAAATTCAATAGAAGGTACAAATAAGAGTTACTAAACTTCTCGAAATAAGAATAACCCAAAATCGAATTTGACATCTATCGGAAAACTTGTACTCGGTACTTTTTTCGAAATCAACTTTCATTTTTGCCTTTGTATAATATTTTCAATTTGCTCAAAGAATAAAAAATATACAAAGTATACATATTAGTCATACTTTAAAAATGTCCAATGGTAAGCTGTGTAGTCCCAATATACAGTATTGAATATAGAATTGATTGATTCGTTATCATCATTGTCAGAAGAGTTTCTTTTACATTTGGCCAGCTACCTCTTGCGACATCTCAAAAGGATTCACATATTCACATATCAGGACATATTCATGTATCGTTTGACGTTTCTGTCATGAAGCATTTCACACAGGAAATTTTCATAATGCTTTTTGCAGTAGCATTTGCATGTATTTTACATGGAGTTCTTAATATCATAGTTTAAGCACGCCATTACATTGGAAAATAGCAAAGTATATGTAGGTTAAAACATCAAACGCTCTCAAGAAACACCAAAGAAATCATGCAGTTTTCCCCAGTTTAGGCTATTCTCCTGGCATCGGCATATACATATGCGAATATAAATATATTTATTCACTTTTGAATTGACACTTGTATACAAAAAAAATTACCGTGAGATTGGAAGATAAACATCGAGGTAAATAGAAGAGCTATAGCTATAGCTATACAGAGCTATAGAGTATATTTTTACAAAAATATGTATGCGCTAGTTTAAATTCACTTATAGTTATGCCACTCACTGGATTACGCTCAATGGAATGCATATGCACATAAATAACACAAGGAAACCTCGATGTAATAATTTTAGTGAATTTTAGAGAAAGCGCATTTATTATTAAATCTTCAAATTTGTCAAGCTGTGAGTATATAAATGCTTTACAACTACAGTCTTTGATAAAAGTCAACTTTGCCGAATTGAATAATACGTGTATATGACAATTAAGCATACTGAATGTACATAAGTGCAACACATAATCTTCCAACCCAATCTGAGAAAAGTGTTTTCCTGTTAACTTCTAACAAAGCTTTTTGTAACTGGACATCATGCAGACTTTCCTTCAATAAAACCATCAATTACTTCATTTGCCCTTGCAAAGCATAAGTTAAATCTAAAGAGAGATCAGTTCATAACTTCTAACAAATATTCTACTTCCGAACGACAATAAATGAAATACTTTACGGACGGTTGGTATGTAGTAAAGAGCTAATAACAGGAGATGAAATTAAACCAAACCCGCTTACATGAAATTAAATTTATAATTTTCAACACTGCCCTTTGCTTTGGATAACAAGTCATAGAATTACCAGTATTTATAATCAACTGTCTACACCCTAAATCTTAACGATTTAGTTCTCGTATTACGAAATGTATTTGCTACCACTAATGTTTCTACAAGATAGTTCTGTCCCATTTAAGCCTTTTTTATTGTTATTTTTTACTTTAAAATCCTTTTATAGTTATAATTGGTATTAACACCTCTATAGGATGATTGAATCAACTTCTCAATAATTTCCAAGATGACAGATGTAGGTCACTCCGTTTGTGGAATAACATCAAGGGCATATTCTATTGGGAGGAAGATAAGTGGTAAGTATGAGAATATTATGTAAATATGAATAAAAAAAATGAATGCTTGTATCAAATATTGTTGAGAACGATCAATTGTCTGGTGTGAGATATAAATTCAGAGCCTTTTTACATTTTTGGATTTTTATGTCCTATGCTTTAAGCCAAACTAATGACCACCTATGAAAGTGCTGATCTGTACATGCATAAATTTAATAAAAGTATGCGAATTTTCGCAGGACTATTAAGTGATATATATGAGTATATAAGTATGTGTCCATCTCGATTACATAAAGCTATGTTATTACAATCAATTGTTGTTTAAATACATCGCTTTTATCATTTTCAAGCGACATTCCTTTTCTAGTTTTACTGTTTCATCTAATCTTGTATATATATATACACACATGTATATTGTATGTGGCTATATTAATGGGGGAGAGTTAATCGAGCACTAATTATGGGTTTCAATGTTTTCTCTTTAAATTGTTAATTTGTCAACATTGCTGAACAAAAAATTCAGTACTTAAGTGATAGTTCAGAAAGAAAGTGAATATAATTTTCTCGTAAAACACTAACCCAATTTTTTCTCGGCATATTGACATACCTTCACATATATATATATACCAGTGCAATGTACGGTTAATGGTGTATCTGTTTATTTAACTACACTAAACGCAGAACAATTGGACGACATTAATGTTCTGCTCGTATAAGGAATGGTAATAAAAAACCCTAACAACCAGCACTAGTAACTATTCTATGATGTCATAACCAGACTTAATTCGCTTTCGACAGAATGGTCAGCAACGGCAGCCGTAATGCCTTTAACAACCATAATCAAATCAAATAAAAGTTGAAATCAAACACTGTTGGAGCCAAGAGACGGTGCGCGAAACGATTCTATGAACTCGTCCCGGCGCATTGAACGTAGTCGCCTGAAAATTAAACCAGTTTAGCTATGTTGCCAAACGAGATGCCGAATATTGTTCAACGAAACACGGAACGAGAAAAAACTTGCATATATAAATACACGCACGCATACCTATAATTTAATCGTATTTCGTTGCCTTCTCACTTTTAAAATCGTGTGGGATTGATAAGTGAGAATATACGTGTGTAACATACAAATATAAACCTTGATTTTACGATGTAAAAATAAAAATATTTGTTTAAACATTTCAAGTTCGTTTCTTTAGTCTTTGGTATCGAATTACTTCAAATCCTTTAAAAAACATGCGACGAGGACTTTTCTGATTTTAATGAGCCTTTTTCATATTTTAATCCGTATTCTGTGGTTTAACCAGATAAATAGGAAGTATTATTTTGAATTGAATTCGTAGTCCTCAAAATTTTACTAGTTTAAATGTAAGATATATTACCTGTTGGGACTCAAAGCGAAAATTGTTGTTTGGCAAATCTAGCTGATTGGTGCCAGGGGAACTGACACCACTATCCATTGTATTTCTTAATCACGTTGATTAGCACCAACAGATACCTTAAGGCAACTTTGCTTGCAGTTGCAACATAGTGAATATTTAAATTAAAACAAGTAATATCACTTTTTTACATATTCGGATTCAGCCAGACTTGTATACTGACTTTCCTTTCTTTGTTACTAATTTCACAAAATATGAGTAAATGATTCAGCTTTTTCGTATGTGTGAGTTTTATTAGTACGTATTGGTGCGAATGGCAAAAACACGCGAATAACAGGTTAGCGGAGGTTTCCTTTATGTTGCAGCAAAAGTGTAAACGGGTATTTTCATATTTTGGTAGTGGACAGAAGCCACTGGTTTTGTGTTATATATCAGACGTATGTATAATATATAATTACTCGAATATTTTCACTTAATCACAGTGTAAGGATGCGCAATAACTATCTTGAGCTTGATTTCTAATTCAAGAAACGGTTTGCAAAGATCTTAAAAAAATTTTACTTTTAACATTCGGAGGTACAGTAAATAGATTTCACATTCACTTCGTTTTTTACTTTTCGATTAATTGTTTAACTAATTTACGAACGATTAATTTCTGGATTTTCAATCCCACTATCCTCACTGAACTAAGAAGTACGTGCCGCCAATAGAGGCACCACCCTTGGCGCGGTTACAGAAACACAAACACATTTACTTGTATGGATGTCAATCAACAGGCGCGCGCACAACAGGCAAGAAAAAGTACAGATTCCAATGTTCCAAAACAGGTAGACACTATTTTACTGCAATATAACCCACTCCGCACCGCGCCTTACGTTGTTCGGCGGTGTCCTTAAAATTTGTCCGCTAATCTTAACCGTTTGCGACGCCATCTCACATGCTTTTGAAGCTACAACTGGATTCACTTAGGTGCTTGAGTAATAGCTTAAAATTGCTCAAACGCAACATTACGAAGACGCGAATACACTCAACCGAAATGTTAAACTACCTGCGACTCGATTTGCTCTCAGACACATTCCAGCAAAGTTGACGAGCACAACGAAGGAAAACCAAAAAGGTTCGAATTTGCGCATTCAAACACACAGACTTCTGTTGCCACCGTCTAGTTTGTTCGCGAAGAGGTGACGAGGAGAGACGAAGGGCACCGAGTTGCTCATACTCGTGTTGACTCGGGCAACGCGCTTTGTGTTCTTGTTCGTAACAGTTCGCTGCTATGTAGTTCGGCATTCTTTTTCATTTTGAAATTCTTTCCTGCACCCATGGATAGCATTGCGCTTCGTTTCAAATTAATATTTACAATATGTTCGGAAATTTTAATTTTATCATCTATTGTTTGTATGCAATAAGCGTATATGTATATAAATATGCATAACATAATAGAAATATTTTAGAAAATGGTGAATAATGATAAAAAGTTTAATGAAAACAATTTTTGTGTACCGCGTAAAGGAAATCTACAAGAATTTGAGAAAAAGATATGAAAGGGAATGCAGAAAATGGGCTACATCAAAAGAGAATTTGCTAATAATGAGCAACAAAAGTTTCCGTGTATAAACCCAGACAATGGAGCACTGCTTACTCTGTACAATTTACTTCAAATAAAGTACGTCGTCACGAATACAACACTAAGTCGAACTCGAATCGAGTGACTAAGACTGAGTTCGACCACAAAACTGCAAAATTGCTACTAAATAAAGCAACTACAAATGCACAGTGGCATAGTTCTCCATATTTTGTGTGAAATTTCGACTTAATGTTTCAAGTATTGCAGGCTACTTTTTAAGTTATCGAATCAAAAAACTTATTCTATTCGATGTTTTACATACAACTCTACATGCCAGCTTTCGAATGTTCGAATGGAGTAAGTTTTTTCAAATTGAAGATTTTCAGAATACAGCTGCGATGATGTCACAGTGTCGTCCGTATGAATACAGAATTTAGGCACCCCTCTGTAAAGGAATTTAATGCAGGGCCACTTAATTTAACAAAACCAAATGAAGAAAACCCCGACTTCGTTTGTTTTTTTGTATTGACGTCAACTTGAGAAATGTCATAAAACAATTAGGTTATAGAATCAATAAAGAGAAAAAATGAAGCACATTTTGAGTACGCAGTAATATTTCCACACACAAATAGAATTTACTACCTCTTATATATTGAATTGTTATTATTATTTGAAAGTATACGTACAAAAAGATTCTGTGGTCGTAAGAAAGTCTTTTAGCGCCCAGTTCGTGATATAAATTCTAGTTGAAGTAAAGAATAAAATAAAAATAAACTAGTTGAGTAAATAAGTCTAAAACCTTTGCGCTACCAAGTAATACTTTAGTCTACTGTTGTTTAAATGCTTTCTCTTTTAAAAGCGCGTCGTAAATGTTCTGCCATCAACTTCATTTAATGCAATATAGACAATTTTGTATGCTGAATGAATATCTCTTATGTATACCCCATTCATAGAAAACAATATATATTGTCAATATTTTGTACAAAATCAAGTTCACTTGGACGCTTATATTTTTTTTTATCTATATTTACTGTATTTTCACACTCGAATACTTAACATTGTCTGTTTAGCTATGGACGCTATTACAAATAATTGTTTCTGTATTTTAGAAATTTTTTTAAAATCTAATAAAGAAGCTATGAATACATTACTATAATTTTACACTAAAATTGAGCTGAAGACCTTACTGTAACTTCAGTACTGATCTTCAGCACTGATCTTTCTACCACTGTTACCATTTTTCCAGTTAATTTTGGGAAAGTTATCCCAAGCCATACAACTACAACATTTTGGTTTTAGTATTTCTTAGCAAAACCTAGAAAAAAAAGTTCAATGGTAAGTGTTCCGCATGGATAAGAAAACAATATGGTTTCTGAAGCATGTCTGAGAATAAGCGAGTTAACTCAGCTTTTGTGGTTATCGATTCACCACTTCTCTGCTCTTTCTATTGTCTAAAAAATTGCATACGCAAGCAACAAGAAAGTCAACCAGTTAAATTCAAAAGAAAACAATATGCACTATAGACCTCAATGAAAAAATAAATCTGCTGGCTGTTCTAACTCTATTAGATTGTGCCAGTCTCCTATCTTTATACCAGTTATTTGTTCGATTCGCTTTATCTAAAGTTAGTTACTCTGCTCATTCGATGAAAAACTTTCACAAATGTGAACAAGTCTATGAACTCTTTAATGAACAATGAATTTAAATGTCTAAAATCATTTCCTTTAATTTTCTCAAATTTCGGCCTTTGTTGTTAAATAACTACGCTAATTTGTGGACCATAATAATGAACTCAACGATTACCACGCTCATAACCAACCGACGCGAGGGGCGCAATCCGCATATAAGAGAATTTTTGTAACGTTGAGATCGTAAACTGTTAAGCTACAGAAACAAAAATTTCAGCAGCTAAAAATTTAGATTAAATTATAATAAATTTCATTTGATCTTATTTATTAAGTGAAGATAATCTAGTTTTTTAAAGCTGAAAATTGAGTCTGATAAATCAAACGTGCAGGAATGAGAATTAAAATCATGATAATGCGGCAGAATAGTTTGTCTAGTTCAAATTTTGATCTATATGATTTTAACAGTAAGGATTTAAACTGCCTGGATAAGCGAATCAGGATATTAAATTTAAATTCAGACAAGAGAAAAGAACTAAAAACTGATCCACTCATGAGTTTCACTGAGAACATTATGTCAAGCATTTCCGTACGACTAACGAATGTAGGAAGATTTATAAGTTTTAAACGACTAATGTATGGAGGAAGACATAATCTAGAATCCCATGGGAAATGCCCCGAGACAAAAAGTAAACTTGTTTTTGAACCGACTCTAATTTGTCAGAATGGATTTGGTAACTAGGGACCACATACCACAGAGCCGTATTCTATTATAGGCCTAATTAAAGTGGTAAATAGAGTTTTAGTAACATAGGGATCTTTAAATTCTTTAGACCATCTCTTTACAAAATTAAGAACACATTTAGCCTTCAGAGCCATTGTATTAACCTGAAGACTAAAATTTCGAGTGGGGTTATTTTTTTAAACTATTAAAATTTTCATACGACTCCGATAATTACAAGTACATTTTTTATATATATAATTACATATTTATTTTTCCAAAACCATATACATAGTGGCTTTTTTTTAAAGAAAAGTATTTCTTTCTCTTTGAAGGACTACTGCTAATTTCTAATACCATATAAATCACTTTTTTGAATTTTTAAAAAACAAAATATAGTAAATCAACAACATAATAACAACTACAAATTTTTACATTTGGCTCTTTCGTTCATTGTATATCCTCCCACAGCTCATATAATATATCGCATAAATGCGTATGATTTCAAAACTATAAAATTCCGACAATCTCACGACTGTTAAGATAAAATATAGTTTTATATCTTTCACAGATGCTGATGATCTCCCACAATTGTTCTGTGTGTTCTATATTCAATAACAAAAATTCTTGTTTTGTTCGGAATAAAACCAGTGACTTCGAATCGGTACAAAAAAATTGCTATAAATCTTGATATACCATCTTACCTTTTTCTTACGTCGATTCGACATAGTGGAGTGTGGTGTCCTCCTTCCATTTCCATCATATTTTTCAAACGAAAGTTCATTGTGAATGTAAGTTTTATCTTTGCCCTCCTTATCTCCGACACTACGGGTCATACTACTGCCCCGCGACCAACTACTCTCACCATTTAAACGATGCTTCTGCATTGAGTACATTTCGTTTGCCAAACTTATCTCAACGGCCGCTTTCCGAACGTTGCGACGATTTAAAGAGGAATTATTGTGGTTCTCTTTCCAGGATTTATCCACTGTTCCAGCTGCGCTACTGCTAGCCAAGTATTCGCCTGAAATATGCACTTTAGGCGTGGTTATTAACTGCAGGCCAGCGGCACCAGTTTCCTTGGGAAACTCATGAAGTTCATACGGATAACGCGGATCTATTACTTGCCCCGGTTGTCTGGGGTACATATACGCATCGCGCAAAAACATTTTCGTTGTGGTGTATATGCGATCGTCAATTTGGTAAAGCCCGTTAGCACCCGGACCTTCTCCGCCACCTATGATGCCATTACGTATGAAAGCGGTGGGCGTGTATCCGGCGCGTATGTACCGGGCTTGCGTATTGATCGCGTTCCGTCCACCACCATTGCCACTACTGCGTTGGCACGTTGCAGACTGTGAAGGCAGCACAGTCCTGCGCTGTTTCGCTTTGAAACTGTGTCGCCGTGAATTATACTTTAGAATCTTCATTGTACAGTTTGTGGATCGTAGATCGTTCTATATATTGCGCAAATTGCATCAGCCTAAAACTAGGCAAATATTTTGATAGAACTAACACTTCTAGGTAGTGCGTATATTCTGGTTACTTTCGAATCCGTACACACATCGGCCGATATAAATATAACGCATATAACATACGTAACATACGTAACGGTTTGAATGAAATGTTTTAAAAATTTATTCGCAGCCACATTTTCTTAGCACTTTCACTCGCGAATCTTCGGAAACAAATGACTGAAATTATTTTCGTAAATTTGTATTTTTGTTACGGCTTTTTTCTTTTACAATACATGACGCACGTAAAAAGACAAAGTAATATAAGCCAATTAGTTTATTTGATTGCTTTCCTCTATCAATAACGCGGGCCGCTGCTATCCATACACCACTAAGGTTTTTGTAAATATGTAGGATATACATATGTGTGCATATGTTTTAAAATTTTTGCAGTTAGTTGAGTGTTTGCAAGTCGTCACTAAAGTGACACACTTTGAAAGCCGCCCTTCGTTGGCACTTTTAATTTGTTAATGATGAACCAGTCATTTTTCTCGATTTTCTGTGACCTGTTAGATTTAGTTTTCCAATTACATTTTAATTCTTTTATTGGCCTGAATACCTAAAATCATGCCATCGTAACTTGATAACAAATACGAATAAATGCATGCAAGTATTCTGAAGTAAAGCAAGAAAAATTAAATTTTCCAAGGGGAAACTTTCAAAACCGAATATATTTACATTAAAGAAAAGCGAATATATTATAACTAAAATAAATAATATTTGTTGACAGCAATGAATTTAATAAGTAAAGTGGCTTTGTGAGATTTAAAAAAAAACATGTAAAAAATTAATAAAAAAAAAAAATTGCACTTCACCTGAACAAGTTTAGCACTTTATCTTTACTTTTCAGAATAAAGGCCTTTGAATAAAAGTACCTTTCCGGTATCCGCGTTTCCGTTTAAAACTCTCCAGCAAGCTTCTTTCACCGGTCACTGTCCAATCGAAATTAAAACGAATTCTTGCCAAAGATGTTCGAAGGAAATAAGTGACAAAATCGAAAGAAACCAGACAAAGCACAAACCGACGTTTGTTGCACTTTCCATCGGGATTGATACATTTTACGAAACCATTTGCCGGCTGTCAATGCTTTTTGTACGCCGGGGCGTATACAACGATAAGCTTTTGGTGTACAAATATAATATCATGTTCAACTAACATTTTACACTTATGTAAGTATATGTAAGTGATAAAAATCTATTTGTTTTTGGTTGTATTACATTGACACTGTAGACAGTGCAGCGCAGTTGAATAATTAATTTATCTTCTCTCAAAAACTATACAATATACATAGGTTATAAAAGAAATGTCAGGGAAGTCATAATATTGGAGCTCTATCTAATCTTACGGAAGTTTGTGGCATTGCAGTATACATTAATATATACAAAATACTCTATGAATAAAATCAAACTTAACGAGTATGCTACATTTCGTACAATCTAAGTACTCATCCACAATGAGTATGTGAATCCGTAATAGTTTACGGAGTGTCTAGTGAAGTGCGATGATTACCACCCAGTGCAAAAGGTAAATATATTTCTTCTCATTCGATACTTTTATACATTGAACATAATACCATTTCGTAAATATGAATTAAGACTCAGACTAAGTTTGAAAGAAACAGAAGAATTCTGCCAATTCATGTGAATTTTGAATTATTTTCTAAATAAGGTTCTACCTTACCCCATAGTTTTCATATTTTTGTTACATATGTGAAAGTGTCTTTTATAACTATAACTAATTCAGTATATAATTAAGTATAAGTAATTCAGTTATACAACCTTATGTTATTGTAACATAAGGCTAACTGACTATGATAACTTCAATCTGAGGTATTTTGTGACGTTGGCCTATGACTGCAGCCCATAATTCCCGATTATGCCTTTGAACATATACATATACTGATTGAATCAAATCAAAAAATTAAAATATTTCTGTAAAATTTGTATTGCTTCTGACTACTGTGACTGTTAAATTTAGGGGCGTATTGATTAAATTTTCCTATGCATATAAAATACATAAATAAAATATCAAAATTAACAGAATGTTTAATAGAGAAAGCTTACTCTGCTACTTGGCACACTTCTGACATTCATGTGGCAAAACGTTGTACAAATTCCAGGATGATCAGATCTGGAGATTTGATTGGCCGATCAAAGTCGCAGCAATAGTCAACTTGTTAACACTAGTATATGATTCATATCGTGTGTGATTATTTATACCAATATCTATTCTATAACACTCTCGATGTCATCATAGTATTTTAACTTAATCCAGGTCATAATAATACTAATAATACAGTGCTTACTTTGGTACTTTTTAAAATATGTTCACATTATCTTAATTTATAACTGATTCTTAGTTTGAGCATAAATTAAATAAATTCTCCTTTTAAATTCTGTCAATAAAATAAGATGGAGTTACTTAGTTTATCTTAAATCAAGAAATAAATTAAGAAGAGTCGGGTCTCAGATTTATCGATAACAATTGAATAAAACTTCTAAATGTTAGCGCCACCTATCTGTCAATTACACAATCGATCAGGTAACACTAAGCAAATATAAGAAACTTTTTAAGAAGTTTTAAATATGATTACTAAATAAAATTAGCACATCTACTTTAGTATAGAGGTCCAAGAGCGTTTTAATTTGGTTCAAAGTAAGCAGAATAGTTTCGAAAGGTTTAGCGTAGTCGATTTCAAATACTAGATAATTTAAAACGATTCAAAAAGAAATGATTTTTTCCTTTTAATTTTCCTTTGATCAAGTTATTATCAGCATGGAGTTCCCTTAATGTTGGCAAAAGAAATTAAGAATTGTAGCCACCAACGTACTTGATTTATTGAGAAATTTTATCATAAGCTAAGTGTTTTACGCAGCAGTGTGAACACATCTCCAGTGAAGGTATTTGATGAAGCTAAGCAATAAAGAAAGTGGCTTTTTCATTGACAGGAATGGATGCAGTTACTACTCTTGTATAACAATAAACATAGGTAGCTGTAATATTTGATATTGCTGCCGCCAAAGATGCAGAATTCATCGAAATCGACACCAACTTAGGAAATTTCAGATCTCTTGGCATAATTCATTCTTTTTTAAAAAGAAATATTAATAGTTCAACCTTAAAATCACTTGTACTACAAATTAGAATTACTGGCTTACATAAATAAAGAATAACATACCCGGTAAGAAAAGACGCACCTCGCGCCTCTTAAATGTCTTTATCCTTGGATATTTTGTCGAAGGTGGATATGGTGTTTGGCAAGATTGAAATATTACTTTAAATCTTCTAGTTAGAAGTATTTAAAAGTACGTGGTGTGTTCAAAAAACAATGGGTATTGGTATGTTTTATGGGTAGACTTTAATGGCATAGTGCATCATAAATTCTTGCCTCAAACGGTCAATATAGAGTACTACCTACAAGTTCAACGCCGTTTGTGTGAAGCCAATCCGAAGAAAACGCCGGGATTTGTGGAAAAACAATTCATGACTTTTGCTCACTTTTGCTCAATTCTGCTCACACTTCGCTGCTTGTTAGTGAACCCACATAGAACCCACATAGAAGAAACATTTTGACTTTCCCACTTTTAGTATTAGTAGAGTTATAAATGATTTATGTACTGTAGTAAAATATGTAATGTATGTAATGGAAAATACTTGCATATGCAATACTTACAAAGAATTCATCCTCTATGACGGGATCGGCGAGCATCTCAATGGCTTCAGTCATCGAACGGCACGTTCTATTTATATTCTTTTTCTTCTTCAATTTCCGACCTAATGTGGCAGCGTCACTAAACCGGTGAAGAAGTTTCTCACGCTTACGTACAACAGTAGGGCTGGACGCAGAGTTGCCATGACATAGCAGCGATGAGTAATTATTATTGTTACTGGTCACTGTATAGCTCTGTGAACTCTCTCTAGCGTTTACATAAAAATTCGGCAATTGGTATTGGGCGGTCGATGTTAATCCACCATTCGAGTCGATCTTCTGGATTAGATTATAGTCAGACTGTTCGTATTTACTAGGAAGTGGGATGGCCGAGACGTTTTTTACAGTTGCAAGTTGAGCCGGTTTTGGTGGTGGAGGCGGAGGAGGCTCTTTCATAAGTGATATTCGACGTGGAGCAGCACGTGGCAACGAGCCGACATCGTGGCTTGCACCGTCATAGCTGACTGCTCGTCGAATGCAATCATTTTCCTTTTCTCTGTAAGCAAAAGGGTAATTTGCATACATAAATATAAATTATTTTTACAACTAATAGTTTAAGTAGACCTAAAATGTTTATTATATACATATGTATATAATATATCTAATATATCTAACCTATAACGTAATCGTCGAGAAGGCGTGTTGAAAACTGTATTAGTTGCAAAAGGTACAAAGTAACCAAGCTGTGGCGGAGACAATATGAAAGACCGACGCTGCGTCGTAGGAATCCTCGACGCTAAGATTTTCTTCTTATGCTTCAGATATAACTTTTGCCTTCGCAGAACATAATTATATGTTTTAATTTTAGCTTTTGAGTCTTGCGAGCTTAGAGAGGTCATGTTGTCATAAGGCGTTTCATCGGAGCTGTCGGCGCTGTCAGCATCACTGGAACACTCCGGTACAGTATAGCATATAAAATTATGGGCTTCATAATCTATGTTTGCCATTTCACTCAACTATTTGATGTGTCTTCTGTTGTAAATTATGTAAGTGAGGTCGGTATATATATTTGCATCGATAAATCACATTTCGTGAATCTATGATTTAGTAGAAGGTTCCGCTTTTGTTCATTTGAATGAAATTTTGTCATATTTAAATAAAAATAATAATTTTTTCACTGATTAGCTAGATTTTGTTTTTTTTTTTGATTGTATGCAATAATTTATGTTTTAGTACTACATAATATTGCATGCCATGGATATTCAAGAATGTTGTGTGAGGTATTTTTATTTTATTTAATCATTTACAATTTTAAAGGGATTTTCTATCACATTTTCTTGATCACATCGGATGATTAAGGAAAATTCGATCTCGTGAATCGTTTGAGGCTTGCTTATCTAAAGTAGAATTCCTTCAAGTGATAAGTGCCGTATGAGTTCTTAATACTCAACCTTCGGTGTTTAAAATCGTAATAAATTAATAAAGTTCTGACATAACGCAGCCTGTATGAAAAATTATATATATGGAAAAATAACTACACACTTAAGAATTTCATGCTACCGTTATATCATTTATGGAATATTATTAAAAAAAAATATTAAAACTACATTGAAAACTGAGTCTTATATACGAAATTGATTGAAGATGTCAAAGCGTACCCGAACGAAATGTTCATTTAGCATAGTGTCAAAATTTTGATTCCAATATCACACCTTAAGAATTATAGCGGCCAATTCAATCTTCAAGACAATAAAATTTAATCTCGCTATTGATTCGCAAATTATGCTCAGCGGAGCGTTGCACTGTGGGATCAGTAATATAATATTTATGTCATAACTTTCTTTCTTTATTTGTACATATTTTTATACATTTCGTGTAATTGTGTAATTATGCTTTTTTCTATTCTCTGAGAATTTCAATTATTCAATTAAATTTGGGTAGTTTTGAAAAATGTATTTATTCATTTATCTAATATAATACATAAACATATATACTAATATATACCGTATATGTATGTTTGTAAATATATTTCAGTAAAAATAATTGAGTTCACTGTGGCAAGCTGGTGAATTTTTCATTCATATAAGTCCGTTTTCTTCAGATTTTATTTTTGCACTAGGTCACAAGCTACTCTGCTGGTCAATCGTAAACAATCGTCGATTACTTGACAGAATGCATGAATATGGAGTATTATCATGGACTTTACACTACACGACTGACTACAAGCATAACTTGAGGTGTTCTTAGGTTGTTATTTATTATGCGTATGTATTTTACACAAAGAGATTAAAGTTTTAGAGGAATTACTAGTAACTAGTTCGGACAAATATTTCAACTGTCCGTTGCTAACAAACTAAAGATATTTAGAAAGAGCCATACGCTGCATCTAAAATTAAAATACATACCACCGTACCATACCCAAACATACCGTGTGTCAGTACATAAAACAAACTCTGTGATGTACATATGAATGTATTTTCGTATTTACTCATGTCTGTAGATGAATGTGTAAATGCGCGAGAGAAAACGGACGATCTATTGTGTGGTGACAGTGAGCATCAGACATTGTTAGCCCAAATTGAGACAACATTGATATAGAGAGCATAATATACACTAGGGTTGTTTCTTAATCGTGGAAAAAATTAGGTACTAGGAAAACTAAAGTAAATACATATAAAAATAACCCCCTTAGCCGAGAGTTTAATTTGGGTCTACGAAGAACTCAAAACGTTGAAAACAAATTTTCTTTATCAGCGACATTATTTCAGTTAAATATTTATGTACGTATATAAACGGATCTTCGACCTATGTAAATATAAAAAGTTCAAAAAATATACAATAACTTACAGCAGAGTTTTTTCGTTATTCCAACTTACGAATTCGGTGTGTCATGACAATAAATATATTATGGTAAATGCAATATGTAAAATTTTTATTTTTTCCGATCTCATGTCTTGTTTAATTGCTTCCTTTGGGGCTCTACCTTAGATTGAATACAATGAATCCAAACTGCATTCTCTTCACTTTGAATATAAAAATATTTTCTTATCTTCTGTTCAACATAAGCCACAGATATATAAGGCAATGAAAAACAAATAAGGAAGAGCTCAGTTCGGGTGTAACCGAGCATTTGATACTCTCGCTTCGACGAAACCGTGAAAGGATTCTAATCATAATTGGCATGTTATTAACTCACGTACTTTCATTTATATATTTCGCTTCGTGTCCGAGATATTTATATTAAAATCTACCAAATTAACTCAAATGAGATATATGCGATATAAACTCAACCAAAGTGGCTTAATTAAATATATTAGGTATATATTAGGTATATAAGGGAAAAGTCAACCAGAGAAACAGAAATCATTATAATAGGAATAAGGGGTTTAGACCCCGGTCTAGACCGATCTCATTCATACTCAGCGCTAAACCGCATTATGTTTAAGAAAACCTATCCACTTAATTTTATTAAAATATGACATATATTGACCAATATAAAAGGTTTAAAGTCAGTTGGAAAGTTGGAAATCATTACATTGAGTATATTTGAGCTAGGGAAAGGTCTGGACTGATTGCATTAACTTTGGCATAACTCAGGTACACTAGAAGTACATGCTTCTGCATAATTTTATGAAGATTAGTCACACGCTGACCGACATATTCCGACATATAGTATATGGGAGATGGGGTAATTCGTTCAGGAATTTCACACATTTTAGGCAATAAACTACGGTATATCCAATATAATTAGTGCACTTAATTTTCCTAAGATATCTTACATATTAACCGATATATACCGAATAAAGCCAATCGGATGTTTGAAATTCTTATATTAGGTATATGGGGGCTAAGGGTGCTATTTATCCGATTTTATTCATTTTATAAACGCGAACACACTCTTATAAGAAAGAGACGCTCTCTGAATTTCGCAGAGATAATTCACATATTGACCGATATATATGGTATAAAGCCTACCGGAAGATTGAAAATCCGTATATTAGGTATATGGATGCTAGTGGAAGTATTTACCCGATTTTCCCCATTTTTGACACAAAGGTACAATATTTTATTAGAAAAATACTTTTAGAATTTCATTACGATATCTCGTATATTTATCGATATTTTTGATACAAATTCAGCCATAGGTACTGAGGTTTTATATAGGGTATCTGGGGGCTAGAAAATGTATATGAGTGGGTAATTGTCTGATGAAAGTGCGTTAACTCGCCGAGAAACATGTCAAAGACAATAAATTTCACAGCCAAGAGAATACTTAAATGCTTCAAAGGAATTGGTGTAAAAATTGGGCAACGGGAGTAGGCACCGCCCACTTTCGGAGCGAAACTTTGCACAAAGAGTGCCCTTGGAATATGCCATCTCACGTCCAAAAATAGTCGATTCCTGAATATAACTTTTCAATCCTCCAGATATCGAATATGAGGACCCAGTGCCTATGGTTGACTTATTACCGAAAATATGAGGACCCAGTGCCTATGGTTGACTTTTTACCGAAAATACCGTTCAAGCTGTGAGATAAATTATTGAAATTCAGGACAACTCTTTGTGCCAAAAGGATATTATCGGGTCATTGCATCCCCTAGCACCCATATACACATATACCCATATATATATATATAAATACATACATATACACATATAAGGATTTTCGAATTTCCAGTCAATTTTATAACATATCTATCGGTCGATATGTGAGTTATCTCTTTCATAATGTATCCAATATAGCCCTTGGGTTAAGTTTATATCACATATATCATTGGAGTTAATTGGGTTGATTTTAATATAAATATTAATATATATGCTATATATATAATATATAGTTATCAAATATAATTAAATATATGCTACGGACACGTGCAAAATGTAGTAATGAGACTATGTAAGTCTATGACCTATGATATAAGTTAATAAGATACCAAATATGATTATAATCCAATCACAATTTATTCAAATAATGAATATTGAATTCTTACGCAACATTTGTTAATATGAAGATTTGGAAACACTTGAAAATATGCCGCCCGGCTTCAATCATTGAAATTTGTGAGAGTATGAAATACTTGGTTATACCCGAACTTAGTCCTTCCTTACTTGTTTAATATACAGTTTAGACAACAACTAAAAGTATTTGCCCGCCTTTTGATCCTTGCGAGGTGCGAGTGTATAAAATGACCGATTACACCCTTCTTTACTTGTTAAATATGATATTGAATACTTGTAATATATAAACTTATTCGACATTCAAGACGTAAAAATCTGCTGGTATATACATATTATATATTATGTTATATATATATTATTATATAATATAAATATCACGCATTTTCTTAAAAGTAATTTACTAATTATAAATCAGATTTAATAATTTTTAAATTCCATTGCTTTTGATATATATATACATTTATTTAGAAGAAATGCTTACTGGTCTATGTATTCGATGGGCTCCAGTTGTTTTTGAATTTTATCTTCACATGGTGAGGTGTTATTAACTGCCGCATCTGAAAATAATTAAAATGTATTGTTAATAGCTATGTAATGGTTGTGAAAAGTGCATGTGTACACTTTGTGAGTAAATTGTTTGTATTATATTTCATGTACATATAAGTTTATTATTGAAGATAGATAGATATGTATTTCAGTTGGAGTTTGGTTTTGAAGGTTACCAGTTTAGGAGCAATAAAAATTTAATTTACTTATGTTCAGCTTTAAAAAAAAAGCTTAATAACTAATAACTAAATAACAATAACTTTTTGTGAATAAATATTATGAAAAGTGTCATTGTTATTGCCGCCGCCGTCCTTTCCTGCAGATGCCCAAAAGAGAAGATAATGTTGTTTTATTAATTTAAGGAATGTAAGCGCAAGTGAAAATTGAAAGCACACAATCGGCGATTTGTGCTGCCACATGTATATTATTGTCAAATTCTCAAAATTATCTTGTTTGAAGTTATTGAGAAGCGACATTACCTCACGGTAGGCAATATTCTGATTATACGAAAACATAGATAAACCTGCGAATTGTGTTGTATATTACAAATTCTGGACATGTTATCACTGATTTTTTTTTTTGTTTGTTCCAAACAAGATAAGAGTGTTGGATGCGGATCATACTCCCACAAACTTTCATCCTAAACAGGCTTTTTGGGTAGCAGACCAATTCAGCCAGTTCGATAATGAAATGGGCAATAAGTCTCGAGCAAAGGACTAACTATTTTACTTAGGTGTATATTTAAATACGGTATTTAAATACGGTGAAACCAAATGTGAGAAACGTGAACAAAAACTCAGGTTCCCTTTAACCATAATTTAACCATTTCTAAACCTGCTTACTACCATGGAAACTTGTAATTGTATACAACTATGTGTGAACATATAATATAATATAATATAATATAATATAATATGTCTAAATATGTATTTACTCATACACTATATTATACATGTGTGCCTAAGGTAGCCAAGCGAGCCATAAATGAGAGTCTGAAATTTATTGAAGTACTAAATATGTATTAAAATACTGATATACATATTCCAAGAAAATATAGTTAAATTTCAAAGATTAAAGCGGGGGTACGTTTTCAGATGTTGAGAAAACTTTGTTTTAAAAAGTAAGGAGGGCCTAAGTTCGGGTGTAAACGAACATTTTTACCCTCGCAATGTGCAAGGATCAAAGGCGGGGATATATCCAATCATATTTATTTTCTTATTAACTTACATTACAAGCCATAGGCACACATACTTTCATTACTATATTTTGTTTCGTGTCCGAGATATTTATATTAAAATCAACCCAATTAACTCAAATGATATATGTGATATAAACTTAACCAACAGGGCTAATATTAATATATTGGGTACATTAGGAGAGATCAACCCGAGAATTGGAAATGATTACTTTAGAGATATGAGGTTTAGACTAAGGTTTGGATCGATTTAGCGCGAAACCACACTATGTTTAAAAAAACACATTCACTTAATTTCATTAAAATATCTTACATATTGACCTAAATAAACGGTTTAAAGTCAGATAGAAAGTCGGCAATTTTTATATCGGGCGTATTTGGGATAGAGGAAGATCACTGCACTGATCACATTAACTCTTTTCATTACTCAAGTATATTAGGGAACATTGTTCCACTTAATTTTGTTAAGCTATCTTACATATTGACCGAAATATATGGTATAGTCAACTGGGAGGTTGAAAATCCGTATATTACGTACATGGGGGCTAGAAGAAGTATTTATCCGATTTTATTAATTTTAAGCACACGGAAACACTGTTATCAGAAAGAAACGCTTTCTTAATTTTACAAGGGTAACTCATATATTGACCGAAATATATGGTATAAAGTCTACCGGAAGATTGAAAATCCGTATATTAGATATATGGATGCTGGTGGAAATATTTACCCGATTTCCCCCATTTTTGACACAAAGGCACATTATCATGGAAAGATAATACTTGAATTTTATTACGATATCTTACAGTTTTACCCATATTTTCTGTACAAAGTCGGATAGAGGCTCTGAGGTCCATATCTTGGGTATCTGGTGGCTTGAAAACTTATAATCCGATTTCGACTGTTTTTATGCATAAGATGGAATATTGTGAACGTACCATTCGTGAAAAGCTTTATTCTAATATCTTAATTGATGCTCGATTTATCTACTTTAAAGTGAAAGGTTCAGATGAAACTTAAAATTGTGTTATATCGTGGTTTTTTCCGATTTCGCCCAATTTCACAATGTAACATAAGAATGCAAATATAATGTCACATACCAAAATTTGTTGAAATCGGTTAAGATTTGAGGTATGGGATTTCACCTAAAATCCAAATGTGCCAATCCCATCACCAAAACTTTACACAGATTCCTATGCAACCCTTTCGTACCATATTTTCTGAAAGATTTAATGTTTCTAACGTGTTCCTTCAGCGAGTTAACGCACTTCTAGCGGTTTTCAACATAACCTTTGTATGGGAGGTGGGCGTGGTTATTATCCGATTTCACTTTATATCCCAGTATATGAGTATATGCCCCGCCCAACTCTCTCTTTGGGACTCTCCGTACCAAATTGCACGCTTATATCTTAATTTATTGAGTGAACAAAAATAATATACTCTGTTGCAACATGTTGCAAGAGTATAAAAAGTATTAGATGTTTAGCGGATTACAGTATTATTACTTATACAATAATATTTTATTTATTGCCAAAAATTGCATCAGTTTGATTTGATTAAATTCAACTCTAAACATTTTTCTTTGTTCAGAGTTGAAGGGAAGTAATATAATGCCATTGAGTTACTAGAATGTAAATCACCTACTTGTTGACTGGTCCGGGTAAATTTTACATTCGGCATACATTCTTTATGAAAAAATTTTAGTTCCAAGCACCCTGTTATTGGAATAAGCTCGCTACAGGCTACAGTAATCTGCCAGACTAGATTTAGCTAAACGGAACCCTCAATTTACATAAATGAATTACACTCAATTCTCACTCACAATTAAGAGACATAAATGCGATTTACTTTCCGTAAATTGAAAGTGAATCGAGGTTAATCAATTGTCGCTCTTTGCTCTTACAACACATTTAAGTACAATACAAACGAGCAATTAATTATACTCGTGTATGAATGAATTGCAGTGACTATGTATTACAACAAAGGGAGTGCAACAAAACCGATGATACAAAACGATTAATGACAATAAGGTCATTATTTACTTGTAATTGAAATACAATTCGCTGACAAGCGTAAGAAAGTGAGAACAGCTTCTCAATATGAGTCCAAAGTAACCGGAAATAATATTAAACATCTGTAAATCCAGTAAACAAAAATTTATTACTTGATTGATGGTTTGACTTTTACTTGACTTTGTTTTACTTGAGACGATAGTTTGTCTTTATTAAATTTTATGTAGCTCTATATCAATGGGACATTCGTATTTCCATATCTAACAAACAACATTTATATTAATCAATATATGTTTGACTACCTATCAGTATGTTTACGGATGTATAATGCAGGTGCTCAATAAACAAAACAGCAAAACTAAACAAGTAACTAACAAATCTATATGCAAAAATTTGTGGAAATAGTATTAAACTACTTAGTGCTAAACCGGGTTACGTTCTATAGGCTGCATTTTTATTTGATTTAGTATCCTACTCATCGCAATTATGTATTAATTAGTACTACGATGATATATGAATAAAAAGAGAAAAATTTTTCGTTGAAATAGAAGAAAAAGAAATAAAAATCGATGTCGAGGCATCTAACTCGGGACACTGAAAACCAATATACATGATATGCTCGAAAAATGAGAACAGAACAAATTGAGATATGCAAAAGGAGTTATTTGCTGGCTTCTTTAAGACCCTTTCTCATTATTTGCGAGTATAGCAACAAATTTGTTTGTACAAATATCATTAGAGAAGAAAAAGTAGCGAATTTACAACCCCAATGGTCAATTGGAGATTTTTTCAAATTCATAGAAAATTATTTTTATTACATTCCTCTCCATGGCAATTAATAATACTATCAACGAGTATTAATTAAGAAAACGACTTGAACTAAAATATTCCAATACATATCAATAAAAAGTTATAACAGAAGAGGAGAATTGATAAGCATAGATTTTACATAGATAGAAAGCATAGATTTTTACTATGAGAGAACACTAAGTTTTGTCTAAGCGAGGGCTAAACGTGAGTAAATTACAAATGAGCTTATACCAAGCTACGGGCTTTACAAGTTTACTGCAATGCGAGTCTGTTATATGTATGTAAAAGAATTTGAACTTATTCATAAATATTGTGTATACATGTTAAATTCTAATTCTAGTCCCACTATTTTAATATTATTTGAACATATTAACATACTAGCTCTTAAATCGTACCAAGACCAAACTTTTGCGAAACTGAATCAAACGTTTATCAATTAATTTTATTATTATACTCTCGCAACATGACTTTACTGATTTGAAAATGGGCATAATTGTACTGAATATGAAGACCTCAATGCCTTTGACTGACTTTCCGCCGAAAATATCGGCCAATATGTAAGATATCTTAATGCAATTTATAAGGCACGTTTTCCTGATATTAATGTATCCTGGTGTCAAAATTGGATAATATGGAGTAAAAATTTCCCATAGCCCACATATATAGTTAATATAAGGTTTTCAAACTTCCGGTTCGCTTTAAACTTTATGTATGGGTCAATATGTAATATATCTTACCCAAATTAAGCGAGCGTAATAATAATAATTCAAAATTGCATATACATAGCTTCGTGTCGAAAATGGGTGAAATCGGTCAATGAATTACCCCAGCCCTCATATACTAATGATTTTTTTTCTAGGGGAATTTAAGCTGAACATTTCTGTCGATGTGTGAATAATCTTAATAAAATTGCATGGAAATATATTCTCAAATATACCTTAGTAGTATAAAGTAGTTATATTAATATAAATTTTTACCAATGCCTGAAAATATTTCTCCACCTTTGAACCCTACAAATTGCAAGAGTATAAAATGTTCGGTTGCACTCGAATTCAGTGCTTCCTTACTTATTTTTTCTACAGTATAATATATACATATATATGTGTTAGAACATCGATATCTAAGAATATAAAGATATATCTCCTATTCTCTTTTGCTTTCAGTTTGGAAAGGTAATTTGCAATTGCAGTAAATACTCTAAAAACGAAAGTTTAGCTATCTTTAATTTCTCTTGTATGAAGTTAACTTTAACGTTCGTTTACCAAGACAGTTTAGACCTCTACTTTTAAAGTCATGCAATACCAAATTTTAACTAAACGAACTATTGAGCGGCATATGAAATGATTTATTTCTCATTACAGTACACATGATTTATCGGACTCACTTCTTAACTTTACAAAACTACTGTCTTGTGTTAATAAGTAACATCCTAAAAACCTGTCTTATAACGTAATTTTAAATCTCAGTTGCTGAAACTTTTTGCGTCTGTCATAGCCTTAGATTTTGACGCTTAAAACTTCCTATTGTCTCTTATGGGTGGGCAAGTTCCGATCGTCGGTTGGGTAGGAGGAGTGTAATCGTTGGATTTATTATTAAAGTCTCATTCCATTGAAGGATGGCCATTTCCAACCGAAACTTAGTTTAAGTACATAAACTGTTACAAATTTTAACTGTTGTACAAGTCATAACTGTATATGTGTGTATATATATCAGTCGGCAAACGGTTGCCACAAAAAGTAAAATCGTGCCATAGACTGTGCTGAGTTCGAAAAATAAAGTAGTAATAAATTATTTATGCTATACAATTACTTTTTAACATTTTGAGTGCTTATACTCTATTTAAGTATCAAATGTGGGAATAAAAATAATGTAAATAATTTCTAAGAACTTTTTAATTGCGTTCGTTTTTATATTTCCTTATTAGAGTTACACATTTATACGTATTGATGAGTAAAATCATCCCAAACCCAGCTCCAGCTCGTGTATTTTGATTTACAGCTCGTCTGGTTGATTCTACGATTTTAATTACTAATGACACTTAAAAGATTATTCGTAAAAATCATAAGATTGCATTTAATAATGATAAATCTAATCAAAATTTTTGCAATTAAATTAATTTATTATTGGGTAAACGAAAGGTACCTAACTTCGGTCAGGTCGGCAGGTTGAACATTTTTAAAAAGTGGTCATGACCCCGCTCCTAATAGGTTTAACGTATATATCTCCCAAACCGTTAAAGCTATATAAACGAAACTTGCTCAGAATAAGTCTTTTTAACAGGTCCTCATACACTTTGAAAACGAGTTAAATCAGATAATGACTACTCCAACCTCCCATACAAAGGTTATGTCGAAAACTACAATACTAAATGTGCTTTACCTTGCTGAAGACATATATCAAAAACATTAAATATTACAGTCAATATGATATGATACCCCCACTTTTCTGTGAAATCCTCCCAGGAACGGCTAAACTAATTTAAACTAAATTAGATGCATAACATTACTTGGATATTTTTATGTTACAGTGCGAAAATGGGCGAAATCGGATCATGACCACCCATGCTTCCATATAATACAATTTTAAATTCAATATGATTCTTTCACTTACGGTATATAACTCAAGCACAAATTAAGATATCGGAATAAAACTTTGCACAAATAGTACAATCAAGGTATACCATTGCAAAAAAACCGCCTGCCCAAAAATGGTAGAAATCGTAATATACCCTTTCAAGCACCCAAGTACCGAATATGTGGACCTCAGTGCCTATATCTGACTTCTTATCGAAAATATCGGTCAATCTGTGAGATATGTTAATGAAATTCATCTCCATCTTTGTCTGGTAATAACGTGTTTTTGTGTCAAAAATTGGTAAAATCAGGTTAATACTTCCTTTAGCTCTCATACACCTAATATAAAAACGTTTGAACTTTTTATTGCGATATATCTTAATAAAATTCGAATAACGTCTTTTCCTGATAATAATGCGTCCTGATGCCAAACATTTATAACATCAGATTAATACTTCCTCTAGATGTACATCTGCTATCAAACTTTTTAAAAATCCAGTTGACTTTATACCATTTACATCGGTCAAGATGTAAGATATCTTAGCAAAACCAAATGAACGTATAATCTTGAATATTAGATAGTTTGGTGGTAAAAATAAGTGAAATTTATCGAATTACCCCGAATTACCACAACCACCCTATATTAAGTCTAGTTAAAAGAAAACCATTATTTCTGCATTAAATTGAAGGTTTTTTTTAGCGTAGTTAGAGTGATCCGATTAAGGTCAAATATGCTCGGTTTTGTTCGATATATAGTTGCCATTCTGAAATTTCATAATGCCACTCTCATAGAAACCCTCTTCCCTATTGGTAAAACACTGAGAAAGTAAAGTTTCAGAAGAAATTCGAATTTTTCACCAGCAAAATCATTCACCATAGATAGGAACAGGTAGTACTCACTTGGTGCCAGGTCCGGACTATAAGGAGGATGCATAAGAACCTCCCAAGGAATCTCCCGGAGCTTCTGGAATCTCAATATCGGTGTGTGTGGCTTGCAATTGAACCTCTCCTATTGGCCAACAATGACCGCTTCTGAGCGATTACTTCCTTCAGACGATCTAATTTTAGGCAGTAGAAGTCCCAATTAAGAGTCGGCCTGCGGTGCATATTTGACATCATAATTACCGAAATAGAATAGAAACCAAAATTGTGCATAGCTGGCTGTTACAGTATCAGGACAATAAACACTATTAAAATTTTTGGACTCCTGGCTTGTGTTTTTGCCTTAATCGAAGAAAATTTGTAAAGTATGGCGTATTCTCTAAATTCTGATGTCTATCTTTGACGCGTACTCAAACAATACTGAGTCAAGCAATCTTAAAAATGTCTGAAAAATATTTGTTTAGAGCGAAATCTTTTCTTTCTAACGCTATTACTCTGTATGTCTCTGTCCCGATCAGACTTATACATTTCTAAAGCCATCTATTAGAAAAAAATGGATTTCAGTGGACTATACTGGATTCTCTGTTAAACATGTTGGTAAAATTTTGAGTTATCTTAAAAAAAAATTTAGTAGAAATATGTTCTTGAGTATAATTTAGTTCAATACCAAAAGTAAATGTTATCTGCTCACACCTTCACTTAGCCATAGCTTTAGTCAAATAACTCTTTGGATTTCTCCATTAATTTGACATTTTCAGCACGGATTTCGTTAAGGGAAGTCTACACTAACAAATTTGTTTGAATTTGTAAAACCATGTATCAATGGGTTTTAGGGAGAATAAGCATATGACCGAACATACACTTACTTTAGCAAATCTTTCGATAAAGTAAACCACTCAATTGTCGCGCAAAAACTTGATCTTTTTGGTTTTCAACCAAAATTTCTTCAACGGGTATCTCCTTATCTCAATAATAGAACACAACGAGTGATATTTAATAATACTCTTTCGAATTAATGTCTCTTCAGGTGTTAAACAAGAAGCCCGATTCTGTTCTTTTTATATATCAATGATATCTCTTCTGTAATACAGTACTCAAAAATTTTATTATATGCCGAAGATGGAAACCTTTTTAAATCATTTACTTCAATTGATGAAAGGTGTCTGTTGTAAACAGACTTAAACAATTTGGTTACTTGGGGTAATAGAACTGATATGCCACTTAATCTTAAAGAATGCGAGACGATGTGCTTTTCCCGTAGATCTGTGTTTACCTCTCCCTATATAATGAAAAGCTAGTCTAGAGCAAATATTTAACTCTGATGATTTAGGAGCTACTATAGATCCCAAACTTAATTTCAGTCTTCATATTAATAATGGTTATAATTGAGGTTATTATTTAATTTTTTTGAAAGCTAAAGGTGTTCTTAGTTTTGTTAAAAGATGATCTAAAGAATTTAAGGATTCGTATGTTACTAAAACTCTTTTTATACTCTCGCAACATGTTGCCACAAATACATTAGTTTTGTTCACCTAACGGTTGTTTGTAATACCTAAAACTAATCGAGATAGATATAGGATTATATGTATATAAATGATCAGAATGACGAGACGAGTTGAATTCCGAGTGACTGTCTGTCCGTCCGTCCCTGCAAGTGATTATTTGAATAAAAATTTAGATACACATGTTCCCTGACACTCCGAGGATGTTGGTATTGGGTTATTATTATTATTGGTAAATCGGACATTTGTCGTGCCCACAAAATTTCATTAATGGAAAACCCATTAAGTGTCATAGCTACTGTATATAACTATACAACTAAGCTCCTAATTAAGATATAAAATTGAAATTGGCACGGGAAATTACAGTAGGGAGGGGCACATGTGGTAAAAAAAAAAAATTCTAAAAAACGGGCATAGCCTCGCCCCCCATATGTCTAATATACATATTTTATAAACCGTTAAAGCTATACCAAGAAAACTTGCTCTTTCGACCACTTCGTTATACAGTGGGAAAATTAGTGAAATCGGAAAATATCCACGCCACCTCCCATACAACTGTTTTGTTGAAAACGACTAAAAGTGCGTTAACTTGCAGAAAAACCACGTCACACGTTACAGTGAATATAGTATGGAAGCAATGTTCAGGAATTCGTGGAAATTTTGGACGATTGGAGTGGCACCGCCCACTTTCATGTGAATTTCCATATCTCAGGAACGGCTATATCGATTTCAACCAACTTTGGAACGTAACAATATATTTGCATCTTTATGCCTCACTGTGAAAAATCGGATAACAACCACACCTACTTACCATGCAACACAATTTTAAATTTCACCTGATTCTATCACTTTGAAGTATATAAATTTAGCACCAATTAAGAATCCTTATATAATTATAGTTGTATAGTAGTGAATATATTATATATATATAATTAAGAATCTTTATAACATGAAACATTTCATGCGTAAAAATGGTCGAAATCGGCATATGAATTTTCAAGCCCCGAATACGCAATATAAGGACCTCAGGGTCTATATATGACTTTTTACCGAAACTATTGCTTAATCTGAGAGATATTTCAATGAAATTTAAGGAGTAAATACTTCCCTTACTTATAGGAAAATCGGGTAAATACTTCCCTTAGCCCTCATATATCTAATACAGAGATTTTCGACATCCCGTTGGACTTTATACCATATATTTCAGTCTATATGATATAAGATATTCCTTCGAAATTCACAGTGTCTCTTTCTGACATCGCGTAAACACTTCCCCTAGTCCCCATATACCTAATATAAGAATTTCAAACTTCCGGTTGGTTATATAGCGGTTAATATGTGAGTTATCTTAATGAAAGTCAGATGGCAACTTTTCCTGGTACTAATATGACGTTATCCCAAAAATGAATAAACTCGGATAAATACTACCCCTAGCCCCCGTATACCTTATATAAAAATTGATTGAAATTAAGAAGTGAGTTATCTCCATAAAATTGTGCGGAAGCATGTACATCTAGTGTACCTGAGTTTTTCCGAAAAGTTAATGCAATCAGTCCAGACATTCCCCTAGCCCAAATATACCCAATGTAGTGATTCTCGACTTTCCAGCTAACTTTAAACCGTATGTGTTTGTTAACATATGTGACAATTTAGAGAAATTAAGTGGATATGTTTTCTTAAACATAATGTGGTTTAGAGCTAGATATTAATGAAATCAGTATACTTGTTACTTGTTACCACTTTGGTTAGGCGTATATTAATATGGCTCTGTGGTATGGAGCCCTAGTTACCAAATCCATTCTGACAAATTAAAGTCTGTTCAAAAACAAGTTTACTTTTTGTCTTGGAACATTTCCAAAGGTATTCTAGGTTATATCTTATTCCATACATTAGTGGTTTAAAACTTATAAATCTTCCTACACTCCCCAGCCGTAGGGAAATACTTGGCATAATATTCTCAGTGAAACTCATGAAAAGACAATTTTGTAGTTATTTTTTCTTGTCTGAAGTTAATTTTAATATCATGGTTCGCCTATCCAGGCAGTTTAAACCCCTATGGATAAGATCATGTAGATCAAATTTTGAACTGAATATACCATTCTGCCACATATGTAAAATCATGGATTATCCTTCCTGCACATTTGATTTATCAGACTCACTTTTCAGAATTTAAAAACACTATATTATTTTCACTTAATAAATAAGATCATAGAAAATTTATTATAACTTATTCTTAAATCTAAGTTATTGAAATTTTTGTTTCTATATGTAAAGTGGTGTCAGATCTCAACGCTTAAAAACTCTCTTGCCTTTCATGACTCGACTAATTCAGCACGTATGAGGTTTGCGCCCCTCGCTACGGTTGGCAGGGAGGAGGGTAATCGTTGGTTTACTATTATTAGTATTTATTGTTAGAGTATAATAGTTTTGTTTACCTAACGGTTGTTTGTAACACCTAAAATTAATACAGATGGTAAAGGGTTATATTTATAAATGAGCAGGATGACGAGACAGTTGAATTCCTGTCTGTTCGTCCGTCCGTCCGTCCGTACAAGAGATAACATGAGTAAAAGTTTAGGTATCTTGAAGAACCTTGGTGCACATATCCTTCGTCGCCATATGAATGTTAATATTGTAGATAAGCGAAATCGGACCACTGCCACCCCCAAAATGCTGTTACGGAAAAACAAATAAAGTGTTATAACTAAGCAACAAATTAATATACAAATCTGTAATTTGGTACAGGGAATCGCAGTGGAAAGGGCATCACAAACCACCAAAGTTATATCAACTAAACTTTCTCAGAGCGAGTCTCTCTAGCACTTCCTCACACCTCGGTAAAAACAGTGAAATCGGAAGATATTCACGCCAAGCTCCAATACAACTGTTATGTTGAAAACAACTAAAATTGCGTTAACTCGCTGAAGAAACAAGACAGAAACAATAAATCACACTGTAGTGTTGGTACGGGGAGGATAGATGGGGTTATATGTAAAACTTTGAAAATGGTTATGGCATCACAAAACGTTTAGGTAAATTTCCATATCTCAGGAACCGCTTTACCAATTTCAACTAAATTTCGTACATATCATTACATTTATATTTTTATATCAGATTGTGAAAATAGGCGAAATCGGACAACAACCACGCCAAGGACAACTTCCCATATAATATAATTTAAAATTTCATCTGATTCTTTCACTTTAAAGTATATAAATCAAGCACCAATTAAGATATTGTAAGCAAACTTTCCGGAAATAGTGCCTCTAAGATCTTATACCTAAAAATTCTCGAAATCGGCAGAAAGCTTTTCAAGCTCCCATATACCTAATATATGGACCTTAATGTCTATGGCTGACTTTATACAAAAAATATCGGCCAACCTCTGAGGTATCTTAATGAAATTCAAGGAGTATCTTTTCCTGGTAGTAATGTGCCCTTGTGTGAAAAGTGTGAAATTCGGAAAATTACTTCCTCTAGCCCCCATATACCTAATATAAGAACTTCAAACTTCCGGTCGGCTTTATACGGTATATGTCGGTCGATATGAAAGATCTTATCAAAATTAAGTGAACCTATAATGTTGAATATGCTATAGTATAATGCCGAAAATGTGTGAAATCGGTCTACGGATTATCCCAGCTGTCATATACTACATATAATAATGCATATATTGATCATTTATTATCGAAATTATCGAAGACATCGTGTGAGTTACCTTCATAAAAATTGAGTGGAAACATGTTCTCTAGTGTAGTCAAGCCAGTTGAGTAATGACAAAAGTTAATGCAATCGGTCCAGACTTTCTCCTGCGCAAGTATACCCGATATAATGATTCTCGACTTTCCAGCTGACTTTAAACCGTATATGTCAATATATGTGACAATTTAAAGAAACTAAGTGGATATGTTTTCTTAAACATAATGTGGTTTAGAGCTAAATATGAATGAAATCGGTATAGACCGTGGTCTAAGGTCCTTATTCCTAATGTAATAATTTCCGCTTCTTTGGTTGAATTTTTCCTCATATTCCTAATATATTTATTTAAACCAATTTGGTTGAGTTTATATCGCATATATCTTATTCGATTTATTTTGGTAGATTTTAATATAAAAATTTCGGACACAGAGCAAAATATACTAATGAAAGTGTTTGAGTCTATGACCTGTTATATAAGTTGAAAAGAAACCAACTATGATTGTATGTAATCCATTCACGGTCTCCTCGAATAATGAATGTTGAATTTTTATGCAACATTTTTAAACTCTCGCAAAATGGTGCAACAAAATATAATAGTTTTGCTTACATAAATGTTGTTTGTAACACCTTAAACTAATCGAGAAAGATATAGAGTTATAAATATCATTAGATCAGAATCAGAGAACGAGACGAGTAAATAAAATTCAGGCAATGTCTTTTTTCGGTAATAATGTGTTTTGATGCCATAAATTGATAAAATCGGTCCAATACTTCCCCTAACCCCACTATACCTAATATGAGAATTTTCAAAACTCTGTGTATGGCGGTCAATATTTTCTAAGGCATCTTAGAAAAATAAAATTAGTTAATGTATAATTTGTTTGGTAGCAAAAATTAGTGAAATCGATATACGAGTTATTCCAACCAACATATATTACAAATAATGATTATCGCTATTCTAGTGTTTTTGATAATTTTGAGTTAATCAATATTGACTAAAAATTGTGTTCTCGAGGATACCTTAGTTTAATGCCAAAAGTAAATGTTATCTGCTCAGACCTTCCCCAAAGTACACGATATAGTGATTTTAGAGTCTCCAGCTGACCTTAAACCGCTTATATAAGTCAATATATGTGACATAATAGTATGATTTCTGTCCCTCTGGTTGACTTTTCCTCACATACGCAGTATATTATATTTCGTTCCTTTGGTTGAGTTTATATCGCAAATATTTCCTTAGAAGATACCTCATCAAAATTACATCAGAATATTTGGAATAATATTATGTCATTCGGTAATAGAAAAAGATGGCTGTTGTGCCTTCCCACAGCGCTAATATCTTGAATATATATGATTTGTCTTAGTTAGATTATGAGTATCTGACCTAAAGTAAAAGTTAATTTGGTGATATTTATGATTAATGTGATAGATGATGGTTAATATGATATGATTGCAATCCATTCACAATTGCTTCGAATATCAAATGATGAATACATTTAAAAATTTTTCTATTATAAAGTTTTGTCAACACCTGAAAATATGCCCGCCTTCAATCCTTGCACATTGCGAGAGTATAAAATTTTCGGTTACACCCGAACTTAGCCCTTCCTTACTTATTTCCTTCCAATTCGGTGCAATTACTTCCTCTTTGTATTCCCTATACTGTACTTAAATATGCATATTTATTTATATCTTTGAATGGTCTATAAGTGAGTGCGCTATTACTATTTATGTTAAATTGTACAATTTGGAGAGTTTTCTCTTTCAATTTCATTCCTACAAATGCATTATACATATGTAGATATATGTGTATACAAGTACTCATGCCCCTGCTTTGATGTCAAAGCAAAATTACCAAAGCGTATAAGTTGGTACGTATGCACTTATGTATATGTACGTGGCGTGTTCAAAAAATAACGGGAATGTTTTTGACTATGTTCTTCAACTTTAATGACATAGTGCATCATTAGTTCTTGCCTCAAGGTCAAACGGTCAATAAGGAGTACTACCTACAAATTCAACGCCGTTTGTGTGAAGCAATCCGAAAAAAACTCCCGGATTTGTGGAAACGCAATTCATGGCTTTTGCTCACTTTTGCTCAATTCTGCTCACACTTCGTTGTTTGTCTGCAAATTCTTGGCCAAAAAAAATACTGTAACGTTGCCTTAGCTTCCATATTCACCAAATATGGCTCCGTGTGACTTTTCCTATTACCAAAACAAAGAAAACATTAAAGGGTCATCGTTTTACAAGTATAGAACATTAAAATCGCATGGCTAAAAGAGCAAAGGCTATCCCAAAAATCGAGTTTGAGAAATATTTCGACGATCGACGATCGAATGAAGAAATATTATTTTCAAAAAAGGAAAATTCCCCTTATTTTCTGAACACATCCTGTATTTTGATTTAAATGCAGTAATTCACTCAGATAGTAATGCTCTTAAAATGTATGCTGTGCTTTCATATTCACAAACATAATGTAAACGGTAGATGTAAATGACCATTTGCATAAACGTATTGAGAAGTGGTAAATAAAGAAAAATTGTTATGGAACAAAACTAGAATTGATATTCTTATATACAATAAATTTTTCTCAGTACGAGCATCTTAAAATTTTCTTTCAAAAATATGTGTACATGTAAATGTTTTTTCTTGTTCGACTGCTCGACCATTAGATGATTACGAGTGAATAATGAAAAATACACATGCAGTGTGTACATCATAATACATTACATATAAAACCATTACAACTAGAACCTATTTACTGTATACTTGCGTATGTTCATATATGCTTAGCAATATTTTTTTCATGCATAAGGTTTGCATATCTTGATAAGTATTTACTAAAGCTTTACCCGCTTATCAAAAGTAATGCACAATATAATTCACCATTTTGGCTATTGCAAAACAGTAATATCCCTTCTAGTTCTTTAAGTATTTGAATAAAGATTACTTCTGGATTTATTAATTTTTTTCAACATGCTCTATAATTCCTCAGATACTCCCCAAGTACTTTCAAGAACTGACATAACTTTATATTAAAGAAGTAAGAAAGGGCTAAGTGCGGGTGTAACCGAACATTTCATACTCTCTCAAAGTGCAAGGATCAGAGGCGAGGAAATGTTTTCAGGTGCTGGCATAACTTTATATTAAAAAATGTTGAGGAAGAATTCAACATTCATTATCCGACGAAATTATCAATGAATTGCAATCATATTTGGTATCTTATTAACTTATATTACAGGCCATAGACTCACGTACTTTCATTACTATACTTTGCTTCGTGTTAGAGATATTTATATTAAAATCTACTAAATTAACTCTAAAGTGATATATGCGAAAGAAACTCAACCTAAGTGGTTTAATAAATATATTAGATACATGGGGAAAATGTCAACTAGAGAAGAGGAAATCATTATATTAGGAATAAGCGGCTTAGACCATAATGTAGACCGATTTGTTTCATATTTAGCTCTAAACCACATTGAGTTTTACTCCACTTAATCCACTTAATTTCATTAAAATATCACACATATTGACCAACATAAACGGTTTAAAGGTGGAAAGTCGGGAATTCTAATATCGGGCATCTTTGGGATAGAGGGAGATCTGCTCTGATCACATTAAGTCTTTTCATTATTCAAGTATATTAGGGAACATGTTTTCACCCAATTTTGTGAAGGTAACTAGTATATGGGAGCTGGGATAATTCGTTTACCGATTTGACAAATTTCAGAATTAAACTATGGTATATATATTACCCGTTCGCCGGTTCTGGGTATAAAGTCTACCCAGAGGTTGAAAATCCGTATATTAGGTACATCGAGGCTAGGGTAAGTGCTTACCCGATTTTATCCATTTTAAGCACATGAACACAATGTTATCAGAAAGAGACGCTCTCTGAATTTCCAAGAGATAACTCATATATTGACCGTTATATATGGTATAAAGTCTACAGGAAGGTTGAAAATCCTTATATTAGGTATATGGGGGCTATGGGAAGTATTTACCCGATATTCCCCATTTTTGACACAGGATCACACTATTATCATGGAAAGACAATCCTATAATTTCATTTCGATATTTTACAGATTTACCGAAAAATATGGCATAAAGTCAACAGGAAGGTTGAAAATCCTTATATAAGGTATAGGGGGCTATGGGAAGTATTTACCCTATATTCCCCATTTTTGACACAGGATCACACTATTATCATGGAAAGACAATCCTCTAATTTCATTTCGATATTTTACAGATTTACCGATATACATGGTATAAAGTCTAGGGGGAGGACTAGGAGAAGTATTTACCCGATTTTCCCCATTTTTGATAACAGAGCACACTATTATCATTCAAAGATAATCCTTCAGTTTCATTACAATATCTTACAGATTTTCCAATATTTTCGATAAAAAGTCAGATAGAGACACTGGGGTCCTAATATTGGATATCTGGTGGCTTGAATAATTATAATCCGATTTCGTCTATTTTTACGCATGAGAGGCACTATTTGTACAAAATTTGATTTTGATATCTTAATTGCTGCTTGATATATCTACTTTAAAGTGAAAGGATCAGATGAAAATTAAAATTGTGTTATATGAGAAGTAGGCGTGCTTTTTATCCGATTTCGTCCATTTTCATAGCGTGGCATAAGAATGCAAATATAATGTCTTTCTTGAGATATTGGATTTCTCCTCAAAGTGGGCGGTGCCACGCCCATCATCAAAACTTCACGCGGATTCCTATGCAACACTTCCGTATCATATTTTCTGGAAGATTTAATGTTTCTAACGTGTTCCTTCAGCGAGTTATCGCACTTTTAGTAGTTTTAAACATAACTTTTGTATGGGAGGTGGGCGTGCTTTTAATCCGATTTTATTAATTTTCTCACTATATGAAAAGATTCTAGAACACTTTTACAAAATGCCACATTTGCAAAAAGTTTTTCCCAATATGCCCCACTCTACTAGGATCCTCTATACCAAAGAACTCGTTTATATCTTAATATTCTGCTTAGTTATGGCACATTATCTGCTTTCGATTAATTACACTTTGTGGGCGTGGCAGATGTCCAATTACGCCCATCTGCAATACCAACCGTCTTACGGTAACAAAGGACACATGTACCAAGTTTCATCAAAATATCTTAATTTTTACTCAAGTTATCGCTTGCACGGACGGACGGACGGACAGTCACTCGGGCTTCAACTCGTCTTTTCATCCTGATCATTTATATGTATATATATATGTCTATAACTAGCTCGTTTAGTTCTAGGTGTTATAAACATCCGTTAGGTGAACAAAACTAATATACTCTGTAGCAACATGTTGCGAAAGTATAAAAATGTTGCGGGAAATTTCAACATTCATTAGTTGCCGAAACCGTGGATGGATTACAATCTTATTCGGTACCTTATTAACTTGTATTACAGCACATAGACTCAAGCACTTTCATTAGTATATTTTGCTTCGTGTCCGAAATCTTTATATTAAAATTTACCAATCACTATCTTATCTATCTATCTAGCTATTATTTTATATTATATCTATCTTAACTCAACCAAATTGGCTTAATTAAATATATTAGAAATATGAGGAAAACGCCAACGGGAAAAAAGGAAATCATTATATTAGAAATAAGGAGCATAGACCAAGGCTTGGATCAATGTCACTCATATTTAGCGCTAACCACATTATTTTTAAGAAAACATATCTCTTTAATTTCATTAAAATATCACACATATTGAACAACATATAAGGTTTGAAGTCGGCTGGAAAGGCGTAAATCACTAGACTGATTGCATTAGCTTTTGACATAACTACACTAGAGAACATGTTTCCAGGTAATGTTTTGAAGATAACTCACATATTGACCGACATATTCAGCATAGAGTTTACTAGAATAACGAAAATTATTATATCTAGTATATAAGAGCAGGGATTTGACCGATTTGATCATTGACCGATTTCACACATTTTTGGCATTAAACTATGGTTTATCTAATATTAGACGTTCACTTAATTTTGCTAAGATATCTTGCATATTGACCGATATATACTGTATAAAGCCAACCGAAAGTTTGAAAATCTTTTATTAGGTATACGGGGGCAAGTGGGAGTGTTTATCCCATTTTAGGCACACGAACATACAGTTATCAGGAAGACATGCTCTCTGAATTTCACAGGGATGACTCATATACTTACTAAAATATGTTGTATAAGGTCAAACGGGAAGTTGAAAATCCTTATATAAGATTTGCAACGGCTTATTTACCCGACACAAGAGCACATTATTATCATGGACAGATAATACTCGAATATCATTGCGATATCCAAGATTTACCGATATTTTCGGTAAAAAGCCTGATAGGCACTGAGGTCCTTATATTTGGTATCTGTGGTTAAAAGTTATAAGTTATGTAACCTTTGTATGGGAGGCGGGCGTGGTTATTATCCGATTTCAGTCTATGGGGACATGCTAAAAAGACTTGTTTTGAGCAAGTTTGATTAATCTAGCTTTAACGGTTTGTGAGATATGTACATTAAACCTATTGGGGGCGGGCCCATGCCCACTTTTAATAATTTTTTTAAAAACAGATGACATTGCCACTGCGATTCTCTGCACCAAATTGTACGTTAATATCTTAATTTATTTCTTATTTTCTTCTTCTAATAGTCACAAAGAACACGTTTCATCAAGACATTTTAATTTTTAGGACGGAATAGGACGGACAGACAGTCACTCGAAATTCAACTCGTCTCATCATCCTGTTCATTTATATATACATATATAATAAAATATATAAAAAATATGAATAAAAATATAATTTTAATATATATAAGCTTTTATTATAGCCATAACTGGTTGGATTCCTGATTTATACCTACACATATACCAAAGCAAACCCTTCTCAACAAACCACTTTCTAAGGTGAGGAAAGCATATTTGAATGCAATTATAAAATTTACAATCATTGGAAAAGTCCAAATATATTTACTACCTGTATATATATGGATTTTATTTCATACATGCGTTTACGTGCATAAGTTTTAATTCATATGAAACTATATAATTTTATCTAAAATTGCTTACATGTCTAAACAATAATGTTAAACAGATGATTCATACTTGAGAGTAATATTATATTTATGTAAGTGTTCATACATACAAAACTGTGTAAATGCGCAAACACATAAACCATACGTAGATAGTAAATATGTACACATGTGTACTCAAATGTCCGTGTATTCATAGAATATGGCCTCACGGGTGTACGTATGTACAAAGGTACGTGTATTTACGAAAATGAAGCAAAAAGGAAATAGAGATAATCGAAGCGAGACCAGCGAAAACTTTCTACCAGATCAGGTTTTTTATGTTTCGCTATTAAATATAATTGCCACAGGCATTTGAAAACTCTTAAAGCTTTAATATAACATATCAGTTAAATTAACAAATGAGAATATTTTTCTAATTTTCCTATAAATATCTCCCAACAATAAAGTTATAACTTGACAGTTATTTGTCTCCACTATTTAGTTTTATATTTAAATATCGTTATGAATTGAGACCAATTCGAATAATGCCTCTCGAAAATTAAATAATTACGAAAATACGAAACACGAAAATATAAGGGTTCTGGTTAAATTTAATCCACATCCGGAATCCCGATGGGCTAAAGTCTAAACCTGGTAAATGCAATGTTATTCCAAATCAAGCTTATAATATATAATATATTATACATACACATAAAAACGGTAGGTGGTGAACACGATCCACATTACAAATAAAAACGTCGTTGAAATTCATGCATTTCATTCATAGACTACGGAGAACAAACATATTGCAACAACATGTGTGTAATATTAAATTAAAAAATTTAAATGTCAAATATCTTCAAACTTATTATGTTAGTTTACTGTATATTGTTCCTAAAAGCGAAGGGATGATTTTTGATGAAAACTTGTGCGCACATTTCAGCTACTTCTATTCAATATAAGCTACTTCTACTTTTACTAAACGAAGCCTGAAATTCGTGTGAGGGCATTTCATATAACATTTTTTCACTTAACGGTTGTTTCTAACACCTAAAACTAATCGAGATAGATACATACATAGATACATAAAAATCATGAGGATGATGAGATAGGTTGAATTTCGGGCGACTGTATGTCCGTCCTTGCGAACTATAACTTAAGTAACAAGTAAGGAAGGTGTAAGTTTGGGTCTAATCCAACATTTTATACTCTCGCAATGTGCAAGGATCTGAGGCGAGGAAATAATTTTAGGTGCTGGCATAACTTTGTATTAAAAAATGTCCAAATGTCCAAATGTCCAAATGTGTCCAAAATGTTTATATTAAAACCTACCAAATTAAATAAAATAAGATATATGCGATATAAGCTCAACCAAAGTAGCTTAATTAAATATATTAGATATATAAGGAAAACGTCAACGAAAGAAAAGGAAATCATTATATTAGCATTAAGCGGCCTACACTATGGTCTAGATGGTCATTCATGTTTAGCGCAAAAGCACATTATGCTTAGGAAAACATACCTAATTAATTTTATTAAAATATTACACATATTCACCAACATATAAGGTTTGAAGTCAGTTGGAAAGTCGTAAACCACTATATAGGGTATATAGGGTATATTTGGGCTAGGGGAAGCTCTGGACTGATTGGATTAACTTTTGTCATTACTCAACTACACTTGAGAACATGAATCCATGCAATGTTATGAAGATAACTCACATATTGACCGACGTATTCGGCATAGCTGCCAGAATAACGAAAGTTGTTATATTTGGTATATGGGAACTGGGAACTGGGATAGTTCGTAGACCGATTTCACACAATTTCGGCATTACACTATGGTGTACTCAATGTTATACTTTCACTTAATTGTGCTAAGATGCCTTACATATAGACCGAAATATAACGAAATATAATGAAAATCCCTATATTATGAACACGGGGTTAGGGAAAGTTTTACCCGATTTTCCCAATTTTTGACACATGAGCACATTATTATCATGCAATTTCCAATTTCTTTACGATATCTCATGCATTTACCGTATAAATTTATTTTCCGTATAAAGTCAGCCATAGGTACTGGGGTCCTTATATTGTTTCGATATGATTGATTCCTTATATGATTTCGATCAATTTTACGCATGAGCTGGCATATCTGGAAGGCACTATTTCTAAAAGGTTTCATTCTAAGATTTTAATTGATGCTTGATTTATATACTTGGAAGTGAAAGAATCAGACGAAATTAAAAAAAAAATTTATATGAGAAGTAGACGTGGTTGTTATACGATTTCGCCCATTTTGACAAAGTAACATAAGGATGGTGGTCGTGGTTATTATCCGATTTCACTTATTTTCCCAGTATATGAGGACGTGCTAGAAGAATTTGTTCTGTACATTAAATCTATTGGGGTGAGGTCATGCCCACTTTTACCCGCAGATGCTCCGCCCTACTAGGACTTTCCGTACCAAATAACACACTTATATCTTAATTTGTTGCTTAGTTATAGCACTTGATAGATTTATACGGAGTTTTGTAGACGTGGCTGTAGTCCGATTACGCCCATCTCTAATACAAAGCTTCTTATGGTGGCAAAAGATACGTGTACCAAGTTTGATAAGGATATCTAAATGTTTACTTAAGTTATACAAACAGACGGACGGACGAACAGACAGACAGTCACTCGGAATTCAACTCCTCTCGTCATCCTAATCATTATATATACGTATATATAACACTATATCTAAGTCGATTAGGGTCTTTGCAAATGTGCAAAGAATGCGCCCTTTTGTCAAAAATGAGTAAAATCCAATCAATATTTCTCCTAGCCCCCTTATACCTCATATAAGATTTTCAAACTATCATTCAGCTTTATAGTGGACTTACGCCGAATATATCGGTCAAATTCTGCCTGGAAATATGTTTTCGAGCATATTTTAATTTAATGCCAGAAGTAAATGTAATCTGTTTAGACCTTCCCTAGCCGCAATATACCAAATATAGTGATTTTCAGCTGACTTTAAACCGTTTATTTTGGTCAATATGTATGACATTTTAATGAAATTAAATGTTTTCTTAACCACATTTTCGATGAATATTAAAGAAATTGGTGTAAACCCCATACCGCTAATATAATTTACGCATCTGATCCAATAATAAATAAATAACATATTTCTTGCTTTAAATCCATCCTTTACATTTTTTAATATATTTTAATAAAACACATAGAACCATTAATAGTAAAATATCTAAATATATTTAATACATTGCATTCGTACTTAACGTGAGAGCCAATTCTGCTAAGAACGAGTTTACATACAAATTAGTCTTGATTCAAACTTTTTTTATTTTTTAACCAACTGTTGCTTTTAATACAAAATCCAAAGTTGCAAATGCAGGTAATATCCATGCACGGCTCAAACCGTACGTTTGAGGGCTTTAAATTAATAAATTGAATGTCATACTAATATTTCGATGTAAATAAAATAATATTTATATTTATTTTCGTATACTTGACGCACACTTATATTACATATTACAAATATACATATATCACTAAAATTCATTTTATAAACCAAATATCATTTTGCAAACTTTATGTTTATTAAAGAAAACTTATCGCAAATTTTCTTCGAGATAATTCTGCTTATTGGTCAGTTCCACGAAACTGTATATATAACTATATACAGTATATACATATATAACCTCACTTGTTTTTATTTACTTCTAGCGCTTGTGTAGAACAAATCCACTAGGATGACTAGTTGGGTCTGTTGTTCCTACCAGATGCAAACTTTATCTTTTAGTATTTATAAGAGTATTTATAAGAGTAAGAGCAGATTGTATATTTTTGGGTTTTATAGAAATTTCTGTTTGAACCTACATATAGTGAGCCACACTCGAAAACACTTCGCACTGGGAACTTTTAACTTAAATAAGAAAGAATAACGGTTGTTTGCAACACCTAGAACTAAATGAGTTAGACATAGACATATTTTTAAATATATATATAGATATAGATATATAAATGAAATGATGATGAAAAATGAATGATGAAAAGACGAGTTGAAATTCGAGTGATCCTCTGTCCGTCCATCCGTCCGTGTAAGCGATAACTTGAGTAAATTAAGATATTTTGATGAAACTTGGTACACGTATTCTCTGTCACCGTAAGACGGTTGATATTGCAGATGGGCGTAATTGGCCATCTGCCGCACCCACAAAATGCCATTAATCGCAAACCGATAAAGTGCTATAACTAAGCAGCAAATTAAGATATAAACGTATAATTTGGTATAGAGGATCCTAGTAGGGTAGGGCATCTGTCGGCGAAAAATTTTGTAAAAGTGGGAATGGCCCCGCCCCCTAATAGGTTTAATATAAATATCTAGGAATATATATATAAAAACTTTAAAAGTTCCCAGTGTGAAGTGTCCAATTTTGAGTATGGCTCACTGTACGTAAATTTAGATGCAATATTTTTTTCTTTTACTAATAACAACAAGTAGCATATTTGAAATTTTTTTTCAGAAAAATGATATATGTGCAAATTAGTGAAGAAATAAAGTTATGAGAAATCAATACAGCTAAAATTAATTTGTTTTCCATGCCATAAGATAATAGTTTGCGCACTTTTGAAGACTGTTACCACAAATATTTGCTGGAAAATAGTTGAGATAGGTTTGTAAGGAAGAAAATATAATTAAAGGCAGCTTACCACATTTCGCCTTATCATTGAATAGATCCTCAATAAGTTTCGGGCATTCATTGTCGATTGCATAACAGAACTGCTTGAATTTAATAAATCCACCTTTAGCGATGATTTCGATTAAGTTTGTAGATTGTTCCTGACAAATGTCAGCGTCATTTAGTGAATTTAAATTTAATTTCAAATCTTCATCACAATTATTTTCATTTTGGTCGGTACTAGTACGAATGATACCATCTGTTCCACTAATATTTACAAGTGACGGTGTCACAGAACAATTATCACTTTGTGCATTGTCACCAATCACACTGGTACTACGAGAATTATTACTACTCCATCCAGCTGTACTGATGCAGCCTTCTTCACCGGCCACACCATCTCCGCAACTAGTAACTGTGTTGCTGCTACTGCCGCTGCCGCTACTAACAGCAGTGCTTAATTTTCGTTTAATGACAACGGCGCTAGGTGGAGCACTGGACGGAGCAGATGCGACAGAATGTGTTTTCAAAAGCAAATCTTCCTCGGACTGTGTTAACACAGAGTTCTTTACAAGAATCGTCATGAGGTCCGTTTCACACAAATCGAGCAGTATGCGATCCTTATGCCGCAAAAGCAGCGAACGAACTTCCTCTTCTTCCTCTTCCCGGGACATTTTGTAATAAATACCACGTTTTAAATCACAAAAATGGTGAAACTCACACACAGCTGCGCAAAATGTACTCAAACAAACGATTCACATGTATATTTGCTTGGATTGCACGGACACACGAATAGCATATGTATGTACCTATCATTCGTAATATTGAATATTTACGAATCGTTTTTTTACTCGATGTTTCTTTCTTATTCAATATTTTTGAATATGAACATTTTTTAATTCCATTTTTACTCAAATTGCACCAGGCATTGACAGTATGAATAACACTTTTAATAAATGATATATAAATGCGTTTTCAATTGAAGTTAGCGCTCCAACCATTACACTTCCGTTCTCTTGAAACTTGAACACCACACTGACCCAAAGACCAAAATATATATATCTGAATTACGTTCCAAACCGGCTTCCCTTGAATTGGCACTGAAACAACAGACGCAATGCTAAGCAAAATATCCAAGCATAACAAATGAATTGTAATAACAAAGGAACGAATCGACACTAACAAAAAGCACAGAAAATGCAAATGTGAAGAGAAGCTAGCAATGTGTGAAACCCTAGTTAAGTGCACATTTTCTCGAACATCTGTGTCTGCCTGTGTTTGTAAATTCGTACTATGCACCCACATACTATATGTTGTAACTTTTTGTGTGAGAGTGCATATAAAATGCACGTACCCAATTGCTTTTTCACTGTGTGCATCCCTAACTTATGCATTGACAGCAGTGGTGAACTATTTATGTATACTAGCTTCTATGCATGTAATTACCATATGTTGTTTTTACTAATTCACCTTTTTATTGTACAGTGTTGGAAAATGGATATTTCAAAACCGACTATATCTTTCGTTATGCAATTGCAGATAATATTGGGCAAATGTTTAGAGGGTCTAAACTTTTCTTTTAGGATAAATAAAAATAAATTAAAACAAGTAAGGAAGACCAAAGTTCGGGTGTAACCTAACATTTTATACTCTCGCAATATGCAAGGGCCAAAGCAGTCAAAACACTTTCAGGTGTTGACAAAACTCTGTATTAAAATATGTTGCGTAAGAATTCAATATTCATTAGTTGCCGAAACCGTGAATGGATTACTATCATATTTGGTATGTTATTAACTTATATTACTGGTCATAGACTTACTTACTTACTTATTATTACTATATTTTGCTTCGTGTTCGAGATATTTGTACTAAAATCAACCAAATTAACTCAAATTAAATGTGATGAGATATTGCGATATAAACTCAACCAAATTGGCTTAATTAAATAGATTAAGTCTATGGGGAAAAAATCAACCAGAGAAACGGAAATCTTTATAATAGGAATAAGGTGCTCAGACCACGGTCTGGACTGATTTCAAAAAACATATCTACTTAATTCCATTAAAATATCGCACATATTGACCAACATATACGATTTGAAGTCAGCTAGAAAGTCGTAAATCACTACACGTATAACGGGTATATTTGGGTTAGGGGAAAGTCTGGACTGATGGCATTAACTTTTGTCATTATTCAAGTACACTAGACAACACGTTTCCGTACAATTTCATGAGGATAACTAACACACTAACCAACATATTATGCATAAGGTCTGCTAGAATAACGAAAATCATTATATGTAGTATATGGGAGGTGGCATAATTCGTATACCGACTTTACACATTTTCGGCATTAAACTATGGTATATCCAATATTATAAGTTCATTTAAGTTTGCTAAGATAATATGTACGATATTGACCGATATACACCGCATAAGGCCAACCGCATGTTTAAAATTCCCATATTAGGTGTGTGGGGGCTAGGTGAAGATATCTCATAGATTGACCGATAGTTTCGTTAAAAAGTCAGATATAGACACTGAGGTGATATTGGGTATCTGGGGCTTGAAAATTGATATGCCTGTTTTGACCGTTTTTAGGAATGAGATGGCGTATTTTGAAGGCACTATTTGTACAAAGTTTTATCAAAATGTCTTAATTGATGCAGGATTTATATACTTTAAAGTGAAATAATCAGGTGAAATTTAAAATTGTGTTATTGTAAGCGATTACGCTTACTTTCATACTCTAGGAAGAAATTCAAGAAAGAAGAGTTCCACATAAGTTTAAGTCCTATAGCTTTAGTAGTTTGTGAGATATTTAAAAAAAAGATCAACCCACATATGCCCCTCCCTACTGTGATCCCTTGTATAAAAATTTAATTAATTAATATGTGATTTCGCCCGTCTGCAATACCAACCTCCTCAGAGTGCCAAGGAATACCTGTACTGAGTTTCTTAAAGATATCCCAATTTTTAATCAAATTGTCGGTTGCTCGGACAGACAAACAGACATGCGAACAGAACAGGAATTCAACTCGATTCGTCATCCTGATCAATTTGAGATATATAACTATATTATATCATTCATCTCGATTGGTTTTAGGTAACAAACGATAAGTGAACGCAACTATTACACAATTTGCAAAATGTTGCGAGAGTACAAAAAAGTAACAAACATTTTATGTCACTACTACAAAGTTCGCAAACTTCCAGACCATTTCAAACTGATATGCATCAGAAACATACACTAGATCATTGCAGAAATTTAAAAATGCTTAAAGCTGACCACTTTAAAGCTTTTCCTTTAAAATATGTTTACAGATGTTTTCGTATTTTGTAAATACCCCTTCTATTTTCAAAAATGCATTAAATCCACGATAAGAAAAGCAAGAACTTCAATTTCCAAGTTCTAATATAATATAAAAAACAATATATAATATTATTGATTAAAGTGTATATATTTCGCAAAGTTAATAATACAATCGATCAATTCTGCTGGATGAGATATGAGAAATAGATAACAATAAAACAGCAAACCAACAAACCAACAAACCAACAAACAAGCAAGCAATAAAAGAAAATGATATGCATATATGTACATACTTACATACATAGGTATATATGTACTTCTGGATGTAATTACAAATGCATTTATAACTTTTGAAATGAAATAGCACTACTTGATTTCATCATAAAAAGCTAGAGATCAACCTAAGTGAAAATAAGAGAGATAGGTTGTAGATTATTGTCACCAAATTGTTCATTCAAGAAGTGAACACAACCGTTAGGACTCTCAGGACAAGTGTTAGGAATCGGGAATGCAGAGTCAATCAAAGTCTATTCATATCTATCTGTCTATTCATTTCATAGGTAACTAAATATGGATATCCATGAATGTGCTTAACTAAAACAATTTGCACTGTGATTCGAGAAGTTGCCAACTACGGGAAAAGTGCTTTATCACGTGGTTCAACCAATGTTTTTTTCTCAAATAGTGCGAGTGACAATTACGATTTCTTTAGGAGTACTCATTTTTAATAACGACTAGAAATAGAATATTGTGAATATTTTGTCTTCTACTTTGATAACAAGAGGATCCAATTTCGACGCAACTATGACAATCATGCACGAAGCTTTCCTAGAATTGCGAAACGCATTTCCTGATTTGGACGCAGAAGTGCGGAGCATATTGCTTGCCCGTTCCCAGGAGGGATCAACTATCTCCGATATCAAGGGTATATAACCGAGTTAATTTATCGTACTTTTGTCGTTCGCTAAACCAAAATATTAATTATAAATAAGCTCCCAATTATGATATAAACCTTTAATTTGGTACAGACAATTGCAGGAGAGGGGTATCTGTGGGTTGAAAATATTTAAAAAGTGGGACTGGCTCCTCTCCTAATAGGCTTATTAAACATATATAACAAACCACTAGACTACATCTACCAAACTTGCTGAGGACAAATCTTTTCAGCACCTCCACAAATAGTGTGAAACTGAGTGAAATCGAATTATTTCTTTCCCCACATCCTTTACAAATGTTATGTTTAAAACTACTGACAACGCGTTAATTCGCTGAAAAAATCATGTCAGAAGCATTAAAATTCACAGCCCAGATGCTACTTAAAGTCTTCAAACGAATCAGTGCAAAAATTTAACACTGGGTGAGGCACCGACCACCTTTCAGTGAAATCTAATGTCTCAGGAACTTCTATATCAATTCCAACCAAATTTTCTCCATAACATTATATTTGCAATACATTTGCACACCTCCACAAACAGTGTGAAAATAAGTGAAATCGGATTATAACCACGCCCACTTCACATACGTGGGGTGTTCAAAAAATAACGGGAATTTTTGTTTTTTGAAAAAAATATTTATTCATTCGTCTACATCAATGTTGTCGCCTTCAAAATAGTCTCCAGTCGATATTATGCACTTTCAACGCTTCTTCCAATCGTCGAAACATTTCTCAAACTCGATTTTTGGGATAGCCTTTAGCTCTTTCAGCGATACGTTTTTAATGTCAACTATACTTGTAAAACGACGACCCTTTAATGTTTTCTTTATTTTGGAAATAGGAAAAACTCACAAGGAGCCATATCTGGCGAATATGGAGGCTGGAGCATCGTTACAGTATTGTTTTTGGCCAAGAATTTACAAACAAGCAACGATGTGAGCAAAAGCCATGATTTGTTTGTCCACAAATCCAGGTTTTTAATTATGTTACAGTGTTAAAATTAGCGAAATTGGATTACAACCACGCCTACTTCCCTCATTTACTTTTTGTAATTCTATGATTCTTTCACTTTGCAGAATATGAATTAACTGCAAATGAAGATATCGGAATTAAACCTTGCACAAATAATACCCAAAAGGCGTAATATTTCCCCCTTGTATGATATCTTAATAAAATTCGAGGAGTGTATTTTCATGATAATAATGTACCCAAGTCAAAAACTGGGAAAATCCGGTAAATACTAGCCCTAGCCTCCATATACCTAGTATTAGAATTTCAAATATCTTGGTGGTACAAAACTTCTTCCACTGTATTTATCGGTCTATATGTAAGATATCTCAGTAAAATTAAGTGAAGGCATAATATAATTGAATATACCATAGGTTAATGCTGAAAATGTGTGAAATCGGTATACGAATTATCCCATATACGACATATAATGATTTTCGTTATCCTAGCAAACTTTATGTCGAATATGTCGCTCAATGTGTGAGTTATATTCATAAAATTGTGTGGAAACATGTTCTCTATTGCAGTTGAGTAATGCCCAAAGTCAATGCAATCAGTCTAGTCGTTTTCCTAGCAAAAATATACCAAATATAATGATTTGTGACTTTCCAGTTGACTTTAGACCGTTTATGTGGGTAAATATGTGTGATATTTTAATGAAATTAAGTGGATATGTTTTCCTAAACAGAATGTGATTTCACGCTATATAGAAATGAAATCGGTCTGGACCATGGTCTAAGCCCTTATTCCTAATATAATGATTGTCGTTTCCTGGTTGACTTTTTCCTTATATACCTAATATATTTAATTAAGCAACTTTGGTCGAGTTTATATCGCACATATCATATTATAGTTAATTTGGTAGATTTTAATTTAAATATCTCGCATACGTAGCAAAATGTAGTAATGGGACTATGTAAGTCTATGACCTATGATATAAGTTAATAAGAAATCAAATATGATTGGAATCCATTCACGGTTTCGTCGAATAACGAACGTTGAATTCTTACGCAAAATTTGTTTCATATAAAGTTTTGCCAACACCTGAAAGTGTTTTCCCTCCTTTGATATTTGCATATTACGAGGGTATAAAATGTTCGATTACCTCCTTACTTAGCCCTTCCTTACTTGTTTATATTGCTAGTTTTACAAAGTAAATAAATGAACATTGAGGCTAGCCATTAAAAATGTTGGAAGTCATAGAAATTAATATATCCGAAGATTTACATCCCCTGTGAGAATGTTAATAAATTTGGTATCGGAATTATATTATTTTTGAATATTTTAAAAATTTGCGTCCATGTCGTTCAATCGATATTTCAAAAACCATAGATTGAAGTTTTAGACTATGGCGTGTCGGTTAATATTCTCTTAACAAAATAAAAAGTAAAGATTTCTTTTTATATATAATTTTCATTTCGGAACATGTCCTATCTTAATGTCGAATGTCTTTAATACAACATTTAGCATTTTTTTTTTAATTTTTGGTCTTTTTTGCAAACGATTTAACAGATTTGGGTCATTTTAGACACTTTACCTTTTTATTTATTTTTATAGACGATTATCGGAAAAATATGGGCATAGTGTTTCCCATTTTTCAAAACATCACCGAGTTCCTTCTCTCAATTCCGTTTGTGACAGCATTTTGTAATGAAAATGGTAAGCTCATTTTTAATGTCCGACCTTCAGCAAGAACAAAACACATCTATGATTTAGTCCAGCAGCAAAAGCCTCAACAACTTCAAATTCAAACTCAAAACCAACAACAGTTTATTCAATATAACGAACAGAAACCATTCGTAAACAATATTTCAACCAAGAAAAACGATGGTGATGAGTTTTGGTGTTGCAACAACAAAAATTTGGATTACCGAAGTAATAGTGAATATATAGATAAGAAAAACGTTGATAATAATAAATTCAGCGAATCGGCAAATATTGATGTAGTAAAAACGAAGGTGGGTCTTGAAAAATCATTACCGGCGAACGCTCATAAAAGTGTTTTAAATTACACTGAGGAAACGGGAAGCACTAATTATTATCAAGACAATTGTGACCATCTGTAAGTATGACTAACTAAAATATTCCTTCGTACACACATAATTACATTTATAAATTTAAATGCAGATATATGTAAGTACATTACATTATAGAGTAGATCAGTGGAGTAAGTTTGGCACTTAGTCTGGAAGGAATAAAAGTCGAAGACCAGACAGAAGACAAAATTTCTTTGGCATAAAATGAAGACGCTTGATTGATGCCACATAGTAGAGAGCGAGAGAAGTTAATTGTATAGATGCCCATTGAACTATTTGCTCTTAGCAATGTTCATCTTGCCGCAGGAGTTTTACCCAGACACTATTCAATAGCAATACACGCGGACTTTAAATTTGCCTTCTTTAAATTTCCAAAGTTGTCTCGAGGGAGATGTGATGATGAAGGCGATGTGGAAATATCTAGGCACTTTCTTCCCGACTGTGCAGCTTTCGTTAGACTGACCTTAATTGGCCTGAATCGATGTTAGTTTCTGATATGCTCAAAGCTCTTCTTCGTTATACGAGATTCTTTTAATACATACTTAGGAGTTCTTGTCAACACAAAGGACCGGTGTTTCAGCTGTGCAACCGAGATCCTCGTGACCTCCGTCGTATGGATCAGCTTACTAACCTAAACTAATCCCATCTCATAACTAAATCCTTTACACGGGTTACTCTTTTTCGGTAGAAGGGTATTGTCAAGTAAAGAATAGTATAGAAAACACTAAAACATCTTTGAGCCAATTATGCAGTATACGAATACTTACTTGGAAGTTGTTTTGAAAAATCTGCTTTTCAATCATTAGCTAGAAAATTGTTAAAATTATGTAAATAATCGAATATTCAGTTTAGTTACCAGTTTAGTGTCACACATTAAACAAAAATTACTTTTACCGTATAGATTTTAACTAATTAGATCCACTAATTTTTTCCTAGTTTCAATAGATTACACAGCCAACCAAAAGTAGCGTCACAAAATCTCGGACACAACAGCAATAACATTCATTATTCAAATTTGAATAGTCGACTTACGAAACAACAAACTGCACAAGTAAAATCGATAAGTCAGACATCTCAATTTAGAACAATTCAACAGCACAACTATTTAAATACGAATAAATTGGAAAAGCAACATAATCCATTCAAACAACCTATGACCAGATATATACCTCCAAGTACGAGTCGACCCACCTCACCATCGTGTACCAAAAGCAGTCGATATAATGATTCAATATATACGACAGATTCCGACTATGAGGCACACCTTTTGGACTTCCTCTTGTTGGGTGATGATTTTTTTCTGTTTTTGGCGCGAATGGAATTAAGGTGCAAATTCAAAAAATGTAAGTTTAACAAAATTTTGCTATAACTACTATGTCTAAAGTGTTATACCAGTTGTCAGACCTATCAATGGACAATCTAACACTTCGCTATAGAAATCAAGATTGCTTGTCCGTATTTTATATATCTTTGTAAGGTTTTTATGATATTTGACAAACGAAAAATCCAAATATGAATTACTTTTAACCCACCAACTTTGTTATTCGTAGTTATTGTTATTCGTATAATATTCTTCTTTACTTAGACCTGGAAAGGCCATACTATAAAGCGGAAGAAAAGTGAATTATCGGTATGTTCGGGTTTATAAGAGTACACAAAACGTAAAATATTTCGAGATAACACAGTCACTTTTTATTTTCACTTTCTTCTTTTAAAAAAAAAATTTGTATAACTATTTACTCCTTTACATGTGTTTCACGATGTTTTGAAATTCAGTCTATATATGAATATAAGATCATCTGAAAGATTGGATTTGAATTTTAGAAGTAGTTCGTCTATTTTTAATATACGCTTATATAAAGTTGAATGTAATATAAAAATCTTATTTCGTTAAGATAACCCAATTATTAACCAAGATATCCATTGCGAAAGAAAAGAAGAAAGAGAGGAAAAGAAATTATCTCTTGAAAGGTGACGATATATAGCAAACTGCAATGGTGGAGTTTTTCCGAATGTGCTTTCCTCAATTATATTCAGAGGCGATACAATATTTCCAATTCAACGTATTAACTTACTTCATATAACAATATGTATTTCGATGAATTTCCGTAAGTTCAAGCATTTTTCTTAACATAAAAGGAAAAAAGTAAATATAATATTAACTAAAATTAAATATTTGCTCATAAAAGTATTCAATATTATTGCCTGTGATATAAACCACCAACCACAAGAGTAAGGTGCATTATCACTGAAGACAATTTAATTGTTTAGTGTATTGTAATGGATTTACTGATTACTTGCTTACGTTGAATCTCTACCCTGAGTTCGATCACCGGATTGTCAAATAACAGTCACCATTTAATGGTTATACACTTGTCTTTATTTCTAATTTAACTAACTTAGCACTAAATTCGGCACCGAATTGTATCCTGCTGCCACTCGGGCAGCCCTTATATAGTAGATCGTCACTCGAACATCCTGGCATCTACGAGTTTCGACGTCTAGTAGATTCTGCCAAGTTATAGTCGATTCTGGAATTCGTGTTCACCACAGTATATTTCTATCAAAAAGCATATACTTCTTATATATGAATTCCGTCTCCCATCCAAACCCTTATTCCACCTGTTGCATATTCTCTTGATATTTCTTTTGATAATTTAATTCATTAATAAACATTATGGTTTTAATAATCATCGTGTGACATGACAGTCTTGTCAATTCTGCTTTTTCTCTGAATATATCCTTTGGGCCACGAGTATAAGACAACTTTCTAAGTTTTCAAACCACGCTAGTGTTAGGTTTGTCGAAAATATACAATAATTTAGGTATCTTGACTCGACTTGTCCCACTTACTATACACAATAAAATTACATGTATATAGAACTTTATTATAGCATTCATAAAAACATTTTTCATATCATTTCATATCATATTTTTCATATATTATTTCATATGAAATAAATTTAAAAAAAGTAGGGTTACTTACACCACTTATAGTTCAAGAACAACTGGGGTGATTTTACGGTTCCCAAATACCCCAATAACATTAAAAATAACATGAAATGTTTTTAAAATCCACTTAATATAGTGTATTCTTTAAACAAAGGAAGTAAAGTAACACTAAGTTCAGGTGTAACCGAACATTTAATACTCCCCAATTTGCAAGGATCAAAGGCGGGCAAATACTAATTTCAATACTGCTCATTCATGCATATCTAATTCTAAACCATATATTGGTCAAGAAAACATATCCACGTAATTTCATTAAAATATTTGTCACACACATTGACCAATATAAACGACATAAAGTTAAGCGGAAAGTCGAAAATCACTATAACGGGTGTACTGGGGCTGAAGAAAGGCTTGGATTGATTACATTTGATTTTGACATTAAGCTAAATTATGCTTGAGAAAATATTTGTTAAGGTAACTAACTCATGCATTTATCGAAATATTCGGCACGAAGACAATAAGAATAATGAATAAATTGCGCGATTTTACCCATTTTCAGCATTAAACTGTAGCATATCTAAGCAAATACGTTAACATAATTTGGATAAGATACCTTATTTATTGGCCAATATATACCGCATAAAGTATACCGGAAGTTATAAAATCCTGTTATTTTGTATATGAGGGTTAGGGAAAGTATTGAACGACTCCACTTCTAGCAACAGGGCACATTATTAGAAGGAAAAGATACCTCGCGGGAGCAAAGGGCCAAAAACCTTCCATTTATTTCGATTTTGTGTTAACCTCTTGATTTGACCGTTTGCAGGTATAATACTGCCCAAGTAACAAACGAATTTCACATTTTCGAGTTCTATACCATCAACTTGTAACTTCTGCGTATAAGTGGTGTTGTTACAATTTGTAGGATAATATCCTACAGATTGACTGGTATTTTCTGTATGAAGTCAGCCACAATAAGTCAGCCAACAATAAGGTCCTCATATTTGGTATCTATTTGGTATTATGTTTGCAAATGGACGAGAGATGTTGTTGAAGGCACTATTTCTGCAAAGTTTTATTCCGATATCTTCATTCCGACCGTCCGTGGAAATTATAACTTGAGTAAAATTGGCGATAACTTAATAAAACTTGGCACACATATTCCTTTGCATTTTGAGAAGGTCGCTATTGCAGATAGGCAGAATTAGAAGACTACCGCGCCCACAAAATGATGTTAAACGAAAATCTATGAAGTGCTATAATTAAGCTCCCAATGATGATATAAAACTTTAATTTGGTACAAAGAATCGCAGTTGGGATGGGCATCTGTGGGTTGAAAATTTTTAAAAAGTGGGCCTGGCTTCTGCCCCCTAATAGGTTTAATATTTATATCTCACAAACCACTAGACATTTATTCACCATACTTTCTGAAGACAAATCTTTTCAGCACCTCCACAGTGTGAAAATAAGTGAAATCGGATTATAACCACACCCACCTCTATACAATGGTAATGTTAATAACTAATAAAAGTGAGATAACTCACTAAATAAATACGTCAGACGCAATAAATTTCACAGCAAAAATGGCACTTAAAGGCTTCGAAGAAATTTATGTAAAAACTGGAGAAAGGGTATGGCATCTATATCCTATATCTCAGGAACTACTACTCCAATTTCAAACAAATTTGGCGTGTGGCGTATAAATTATTATATTACAGTGTAAAAAAGGGCAAAATCAGAGTGCAACCTCGCCTATTTCTCATATATCACAATTTTAAATTCCATGATTCTTCCACTTTACAGTAGATCAATCAATTAACAGTGAATATATCGGAGTATAACTTTACACAAAGAGTGCTTTCAAGTTATGCCACTTCACGTGTAAGAAGTGTCGAAATCAAATTATAAATTTTCAAGCCCCAGGTACCGAATATGTGAACCTAGTGCCTATTGTTGACCTTATACCGAAAATATCGATCAATCTGTGAGATTTCAGTAATAACTGAAATTCAGAGTAAGTCTTTATCTGGTAATATTGTACCCTTGTGTCAAAAATGGGAGAAACCGGGTAAATACTTCCTCTAGGACTCTCATACCTAATACAATTGCTTTCAAACTTCCAGTAGACTTTATAACATATACAGAGGTCAATATGTAAGCTATCTCTTGGAAATGTGAGATCACTGTGTCCATGTGCTTAAAATGGATAAAATCGGGTAAGCACTTACCCTAGCCTTCAAGTACCTAATATACGGATTTTCAACCTCTGGGTAGAACTTATTCCGTATACATCGGTCAATATGTTATATCTTAGTAAAATTAAATGAACGTCTAATATCGGATATAACATAGATTACTGCCGAAAATATGTGAAATCGGTCTACGAATTATCCCAGCTCCCATATACTACATATGATTTTCGCTAATCTAGCAGACTTTATGCCGAATACGTCGGTCACCGTGTGAGTTATATTCATAAAATTGTGTGGAAACATGTTCCCTAATATACTTGAATAAAGAAGAGTTAATGTGATCAGTGCAAATGTCACTCTATCATAAAAATTGCCGATATAAGAATTCCTGATTTCCATCTGACTTTAAACCGTTTATGTTGGTCAATATGTGTGATATTTTAATGAAATTAATTGGATATGTTTTCTTAAACACAATGTGATTTTGCACTAAGAATGAAAGAAATCGGTCTATATCATGGTCTAAGCCGCTTATTCCTAATATAATGATTTCCTTTTCTCTGGTTGACTTTTTCCTCATGTATCTAATATTTTAAATTAAGCCACTTTGGTTGAGTTTATATCGCATATATCACTTTTGAGTTGATTTGTTAGTTACATTGCGAGAGTATAAAATGTTCGGTTACACCCGAACTTAGCCCTTTCTTACTTGTTTAATATAAAGTTATGACAGCACCTGAAAGCATCTCCCCGCCACTGATCCTTGCACATTGCGAGAGTATAAAATGTTCGGTTATACACATAGCCGAACATAGCCTTCCTTTCTTGTTTTAATTTATGTCTATTCATAGATGACAAAATACTAAAGAGTGGGCTTTGCGTTTCCGGACAAACTATTTACGGTGCAATTAGGAGAGTTCGACAATTAGAAGATCAGTGTAAGAGTATTATCGTTAACATTGGATCTGTGGATATAATGAAGGGTCGGCCGTTAGTACAAATTGAACATGATTTTCGTGAGCTTATCAACTTAATGTTCAAAAAAGGTTTGACACCAATTCTAACTACATTGGCTCCCCTTGCAAATTTTGCACACTATGAACATACTAAAACTAAATTAGATCGTTTCAACAATTTCATTAAAAAGGAAGGTGAATTCCTCTTAGTCATGGACATATGGGCCTGCTTAGTAAATGAAAGAGGACACATACTATTCGATTGTTTTCAGAAGTAAGTGACTATTAAAATAACCAAAAAATTAAGCGAATCATTAGGCTCATAAAATATTCCATTTACAGCGAACCAAGAATGGTAACGGGTACCTCAGAGCCGTACGTGTTTTGGAACAAAATTGGTCGACAACGAGTTTTGCAATTAATAGAATCCCAATTGGAGTATTAATATTTTATATCTTGCTATTCATCTCTCCAGGAATTGAAAAGTTTTACCATCAATTTGTGTATTGTATTATTAATTGTTTTAATGTGTATTACTGTTTGTCGAAAATCGTTATTGATCGTTAACATTAAAGGGGCGCTAATTTTTGTTAGATATAACCTTAATTTATTTCTTTGAAAGTAATTGGTAGTTATTATTATAACAATACAAATATTTTAATTATTTTTATTACTCATATCAAACATTGTAAAATCAACAAAAGCTGTATTTTTTTTGGTTTTTGCGAAAAAATACCGTTTGCTGGCGTGCTTCAAAAATTTTACTCAGATATATATGGTGCACAATATATATTGACGAATAAAGTTTTTGAAGAATAATGTTCCTAACCCAAAGACAGTTATTATGTTGAAAATGTAAACAATACAGCTTTCACACAATCAATACCGGTGTTGATTTGTCGGCAATTGTAGAAGCTGAAGCATTTTCCACATAATGACATATGTATGTAAGTGTTTTAAGTTTAAATATCGTACAATATGTTTGACTAATTAATAAAGAAAATATGAATGAGCCACATTTTATTAACTCTGAAATAGTAAAATATTCTACACTCTTGCACTCCAACCTTTTTACAAAAGCATTTCAATAAAGACGTAAATTTCTTGCTGTGCAATCCTATATTACTTTAAGCGCAATACAAATATGCTGCCTAGTAAATACTCCTAAAATAAGTATATTTCTTAAGTAAATGTATTTATTCAAATGTATGTATGTAGGTTTTAAGATTTACGTGTCTCGTGATTAAATTGTAATTGCAATAACAGAAACATAATTAAATAAAAACCGTTACTTTATTTTAACTCCAAATGTTGTTGAAAAAATAAAAATAAATACTAGAAAGAACAACAATGCGGAGTGTAAAATGTTCTAAAACCCTTACACGATTTATTGAAAACTTTCCGATTGTTCCTAATATTGAGAAAGTAACCACGTTATTAAAGAATTGGTTACTTTGTCGTGGTTTTGCGTATGTACATTCGAGAAATATAAGTTCATCAAAAAGTGGGCTGTGCATGTGTATTGTAAAATATTCCATACCCATTCACTTCAATCAGTTTTGAAATTCTTTGATTAAATCATGTTTTGTTGCTGAAGTCAATGCGAAATGTGGCAACAGTGCGTTATGTTTGACAGAAATTCATAAAATCATTCCAGAGAACTTATAACGATAGATGCTGTATTTCTCTGCTCTGCCTACACAGTGACAATTCCTCTCTAGTGCGACCACTGGACTAAACGATAGAGGGTAAATGTTCTCTGATGAAAACTAGCACAACTGTGCTATAAAATGCCGACCACTGGTATAACACTTAACTTATCCACTTAACTTCTTCAAAATGTGACATATATTGACCAATATATGTGGTTTGAAGTCAGCTGGAAAGTCGCAAATTCCCATATCTGGTATATTTGGACTAGGGGAAGATCTGGACTGATGGCATTAACTTTACTCAAGTACACTAGAGCATATCCTTCCATACAATTTTATGAAAATAACTCGTACACTGACCGACATATTCGGCATAGTCTGCTGGAATAACGAATAATTGTTATGTGTAGTATATGGGAGCAGTGAAAATTCGTTCACGGATTTCACACATTTTCGGCATTAAACTTTGGTATGTCCAACATTATTCGTACACTTAATTTTGGTAGATATCTTACATATTGACCGATATAAACTGATATAAAACTAACTGAATGTTTGAAATTCTTAGGTTAGGTATATTGGGACTAAGGGAAGTGTTTACCCGATTTTATCCATTTTATGCACGCGGACACACTATTATCAGAAAAAGACGCTGTCTGAAATTCACACATATATTCGCGGGAAGTATTTACCCGATTTTTTCCATTTTTGACACAAAAGAACAATATTATTAATAAGATATCTCACAGATTGACCGATAGTTTCGATAAAAAGTCAGATATAGATAATGAGGTATATTGGGTATCCGGGACGTTAAAAGTTTTATGCCGATTTCTAACCTTTTTACGCATGAGAGGGCATGTCTTGAACGCACTATTTGTGAAAAGCTTTATTTCAGTATCTTAATTGGTGCTAGATTTATGCACTCTAAAGTGAAAGAATCAGGTGAAATTTAAAATTGTGTTATATGGGAAGAAGGCGTGTTTGTTACTCGGTTTCGCATTGTGATATAAAGATGCAAATATAATGTTACGCACCAAATTTGATTGAAATCGATATAGCCGTTATTGAGATATAGAAATTCACTTAAAATAGGCGGTGCCACACCCATTATTCGAGTTTTAAACCGATCCCTAAACATTGCTTCCGTACCATTTTCACAGTAAGATTGAGTGTTTCTTCAGCGAGTTAACAAGCTTTTAGTAGTTTTCAGCATAACCTTGTTAAGCCCCTCCCATGGGCGTGGTTATTATCCGATTTCACTGGGGGAGTGCGGCCCTGCCCACTTTTTACAAATTGCCATACAAAAACCATAAATGGCCCTCCCTACTGTGGTACTTTGTACCAAATTTAAGTTTTATATCTTAGTTGGGAGCTTAGTTATGGTTACGTTTTCGATTAATGGCATTTTGTGGGCGATTCAGATGTCCGATTACGCCCATCTGCAATACCAGCCTTCTTATGGTGACAAAGAACGGAAAGACCGAAAGACGGAAAGACCGAAAGACGGAAAGACGGACAGACTGTCACTCGGAATTCAACTCGTCTTTTCATCCTGATCATTTATATATATATAAATAACTCAATATCTATTTCGATTAGTTTTAGGTGTTACAAACAAACGTTAGGTGAGCAAAACTTATACTCTGTTGCAACTTGTTGCGAGGGTATAAAAATAGATAATAAAATTCAAATTTTCGATTTCAAAAAAAAAAAATAAGAATAGGAGTATCCAATTACATAGCAGCGAACTGTTACGAAAAAGGCGACAAAGCGCGTTGCCCGAGCAGGAGCAGCTTGGTACCCTTCGTCTTTTCTCGTCTCCCCGAGAGGGAGACAATACGAGATACAAAATACGAGTCTACTAGCAAGATATCTCATACATTTCTTGTCTGGGTCTTTTAAATTCAGCTATTTAAATGTCATCATTCAGTTATTACTCAGAAAACAGATTTTTATTGGCTGGAATATTTGAAATTATAATTTTCAATCATAAAAGACAGCAAAACAGGCGAATGTGACATTAAAATGTGAAAAGTGAATGTGAAATGCCGAATGTGAAAACACTTTACCATTTGTTGTTTTTGGGATAACAACACATTATTGAATCACGTCATTAATAAATATTCCAAATGCATTTGAGCCTTTACCTGATTCATAACATTTCGCCAAAAATACGTGCGAAAAATAAAATTGAGATTCTTGAGACAACACTTTTTCCTACTACTAACACTAATATATTGACGACCCCTAGTTGCATTTAGGAAACCATTAAATTTAATCATTTTTAATTACTGAATAACTTATTAATTAAGCGAATATGTCCCAATATGTATATATAAAGTTTTGCTAAAGTTCATATCTATTTCTTTCGGAAATAAGACATACATTTCGAAACCTCAACATAACTATCTGACATTTAAATTTTTTTTTAATAACCTTCGTCGGATACTTCAATGTTGTACTGTGGAAACTTTTCCAACAAAATTCTCTTGGTTTCCATGTGGTCCGCCTTTCCAAAACCCTGCAAATAATAATTGTTGAATTAGTATTTGGTATTTATAGAAGTGTTACAACCTGTGAATAGCCAAACACCTTTATTAACTTCAAATCCGGGTTGTGCTCAATGCGACCACCGCCAAGACATTCTGTTTCTAACCCTAATCCTTTACAGGATTCGCTAGATCGGTCGTAGATATCGGCTTAACAAAGAATCAACATACACATATACGTAATTACAGAAATAATTGATCCATAAACATAAGCCGAAATAATTCAAATCTTACAATGCCATTGACAGTCCGCATACCCCCTTACTATGTTTTTATTTGAAGACTCATCTTTTCCGTAAACTTTTATTAATATATATTTGAAGACTCCTTCTTCAATATCTACACTTGGAACTGCTGCTAATTTTGCACCAGCCATTTTAGAAAGCTTTCGAACACCTTTAATGAAGTAATGAGTTAGAGAATACAATTGGAACATAAAAAAGACCTTACTCAATCTAATTACTGAACCGTACATACTGAATAGGGATCATAGTTCTTTATCGTTAACATATGTCGATACACAAATCCATTCACAGATGTTGTCGCACGTTGACTCACCGTAGTAAGTGTATTCTAGTGGGCAATGATCGTGATATGGATTAAAATTTTGTATGTGAATCCTGCAACAACGATATGATTGGTAGCTACCCAACTTTTTAATCCATCCTGTTCGTATCATAATGTTTGCAATCGGTGACACCGAAAAACGAATTAGTCGATGAGAGCTTTTTATTAATTTAAAAAAAAAATTACGAAGATATATGTATTTTTATTGGGAATATATCTTACATCCCCTTTTTAGCACGTATGTAGTGTCCTCCTCAATTGGAGTAATGCCTATAGTGAAATCATCTATCAAATTCCTGAAACAATAATTAAAACGTTTATTAACTACTGTATAAATCTTGGTAACTTTTGTTGCGGCAAATCGTTAATAGGACTAAGATTACTCATAAAGATTCATAATCATAGAATGCTTTTCAGTGTTTTGAATAGCATTTTGTGCTTTACGCAATTTAAAGACAAAAGCTAAGGTTTTTGGCGTCCCATATATTTCTTTTGATCGTAAAATATTTAAGACGAATGAAGAAGTACGAAAACGCTTGTTTCAAGAGGGAATGAAGAAATTCTCAAAATATAAGGTTAGATTGTTCTCACTGGGTAACTTTACTTTCGTTCTCCTTCACTCAATCGCTCTTTCTCTCATGCCAACCACTGTTATATAAATAAACACATCTGTATTTAAATGTCTATTTACTGAAATAATCCCTTCAATCCGGTCAATAGGTATTCTGCAAAAATTATTGAAGTTTTGATTTTTAAGAGATTTGGAAAATCATAAAAACCCCTTATTTGCAAAAGCATTATTTCCTACTTTTCCATTTTGCTTATATATATTTTCAGTCTCAACAAATTTCTATACGCATCTGTTACTTGAAAGTGTGATTTTTTATCACTATAGAAAATGCTTACACAAAATATTGTCAAAGCAATAAATCAGACGATTGAAAAAATATTTTTCCTGCTGAAATGCGACATAAGCAAAACTTGAGGGATTGTATTGTGGCGCATACGAATGCCAGAATCGACGATAACTTACCAGACTTGCCAAACATGTGTCCTCACAAATAGCAGAGGTGTCAACGCAAATTTCGGAAGAGCAGGCTAAAATTAGGGCTGAAGTGGTTGAGTTAAAAAATCGTCTACGCGAGCCACAATTTAATCGCCCAATTATGTCAATAGGCTCTGCCAAAGTAAAAACTCCATCCCTTGACGGCACAATGCCGTTCCAGATTTTCAAGTTTTAGTTATTAAAAGACCGCAGTGGCAAATAATGGGAACGCTGAAGATAAAGTTGCTGAATTATTCGTTGCACTAAAAAGGTCTGCAAAAGAAATCTTAAAAAAAATTCCAATAATTTGATTATAGGAAAGACTCTGGCCATGACAAGACAAGATAAACGTGTTCTTGTGAGAGTACTTAATGAGTTCAAGTCACCAATCCAACTTTCCAAAGGAGCTATATTAGGGCAGTGTCAGGAGATTGAGGCCGTGATAAATTGCGAAACACGTCTCGAAGGAAATTCCAAGGGTGAAAACGACATCTCGAGCAAAATTAACGCATGGTGGAACGCAACGAGGAACTGTCTGTAGTTCATCACCGTAGTAGACCACCAAAAAAAGGCTAAAGAACTCCTTATCAGATACTCCAACATATTTGATAAAGACGATTCCAAACCAGGCAGAACCAAAGTTGTGAAACACTTTATTAACACAAGAGATGCGAGACCAATCCGACAGGCTCCTCGTGGCGTTCTATTTGCAAAACGTGGAGTTATAAGCCAGATAATGCGTGAAATGAGCGAAAGTGGCGTAATTGAACCACGAGAGTCTTTGGATTTCACCTGTAGTACTAGTGAATAAGAAAAATGGAAACTGAGGTTTTGTGTGGATTATAGAAGGTTGAATGATGTAACGAAGAAAGACAGTTATCCACTACCTAGAATCGATGACACCCTGGACTCGTTATCAGGCACGAATTAGTTCTTATCGCTTGATCTGAAAAGTGGTTATTGGCAAGTGGAAGTAAACGAAGAAGACAAAGAAAAGACTGCTTTAAGCGTTAGAGATGGTCAATGACAATTCACCGTAATACCCTTTGGACTATGTAACGCTCCTGCCAACTTTGATAGACTTATGGACCAGGTATTAAAAGAATTACACTGGAAGACCTGTTTGACCTTGACTATATCATCGTGTTGGGTAAAAACTTCGATGAACACCTTAAGAAGTTGGAAGAGATATTCCTACGATTACCTAGCGCTGCTCTAAAGTTGAGCCCGAGGAAGCGTTCCCTGTTCAAAAAAGAGGTAAACTGCTTAGGACAAAAAGTAACAACGGAAGGTATTTGCTCAGCTATCGAAAAGATAGAGGCAGTAAACGATTGGCCCAATCCTAAAAATTTACACGAATTGCGTAGTTTCCTTTGACTGTGTACCTATTATCGATGATTTGTTCTAATTTTGCTAGCGTACCTAGTAGCCTCCATTAACTCACGAAAAATAACAAAGCCTTGAGTGGAATAAAGAACAGGAAGTGGCTTTCCAAACTCTGAAGGAACGGTTAAGTACTGCGCCAATGTTAGCATATCCGGTCCCGGGATCAACTTTTGTTTTGGATACGGATGCTAGTGGGTATGCGATAGGAAACGTCGTATCACAAGTCATTGACGGGCATGAGAAAGTGGTTCCGTATTATAGCCAAACGATAAGTAAGCCAGAGAAGAATTATTGTGTAACTCGGAGGGAATTACTGGCGTTGGTAAAGAGCTTCAAACATTTTCATAAGTACCTATATGGTCAGCGATTTTTAGTAAGAACAGATCACACAGCATTAAGATGGCTTCTACAGTTCAAGAACCCAGAAGGACAGCTGGCACGGTGGATTGAGCGACTGCAAAGTTATGACTTCTCTATAGAGCATCGAAAAGGTAGTAGTCATGGAAATGTCAATGCGATGTCCCGCCGCCCATGTAGTCTGCAATGCAGACATTGCTCAAAAGCTGAGGCCAAAGAATACATTGAAGACATTAGATGTCCGGTTAATGACAATGACATCGACAGAAGACTGAGACCCGAAAGAACTAAGAAAATGTCAATAGAAGGCTCCAGATCTGAAACTTGTAATGCGTCGAATGGAACTGAACAAACGTCCTACGAGAGTATAAATAACTGCGGAAAGTCCAGTCGCAAAAGCATATTGGGCACAGCGGAAGAGTTTAAAGTTAGTATCCGGCTGCTTGCATCGAGTTAGGAGAAAGCTCCCGAGCTCTTATGATTACTCCGAAAGCACGAATTCCCGTAATTCTAATGAGCTGCACAATGGTCCATGTGGAGGGCACATGTGAATCACGAAAACCTTTGAGAACTTAAAGCAAAGGTTTTATTGGGTTAGTTGTCGTCAATCAGTTACGGAGTGGATTGCCAATTGTGCTGAATGCATTGCAGCTAAAGGGGCGAGATCCAAGAGTCATGGCCAAATGAAGCAGTATAATTTGGGTGCGCCATTTCAGCGAATTGCAAAGGATGTAGCTGGTGCATTTCCCACAATAAATTAGGAAACTAATATGTTTTCGTAGTAATGGACTATTTCAGTAAATGGCCAGAAGTATACCCGATTCCTAATCAAGAGGCTGAAACGATAGCGGACATATTCATCAACAACTGAGTAACGAGATACAGTGTTCTCATAGAATTACATTCCGATCAAGGGAGGAATTTCAAATCATCGCTAATTCAAAAGATGTGCCAAAAACTGGGTATCGGAAAAACACGTACAACTGTATCCAACAGTACACCACCAACAGAAACCAACAGTATCCTAGAAGAAGAGATGAGAAAAATGTATCTTATGGTGAGACAGCGCACACAAATCATCAGTGATAAAATGAAGGCAAAATACGATAAGGCAATGCAATGCGTTAATTTTGCTCGAGATGTCGTTTTCACCCTTGGAATTTCCTTCGAGACGTGTTTCGCAATTTATCACGGCCTCAATCTCCTGACACTGCCCTAATATAGCTCCTTTGGAAAGTTGGATTGGTGACTTGAACTCATGAAGTACTCTGACAAGAACACGTTTGTCTTGTCTTGTCATGGCCAAGGTTTTTCCTATAATTAAATTTGGTGTAGATTTTTCCGCCGCCTCGACAGCGCACAACTTGTTTGCTTCATAATCTCCATCTATTTCTGCCCAAATGACCGCTTCTGATTTAGGTGGAACCAGCTGTTTTTTTGTTACTAGTACTCGTCTAATGATGTGGATGTTATCATATCCGAACATAAGTGGCACTTCCATATTGACATAGATCATTATCCTGTTTTCGAGTCGATTTTGATCCCTTGATTAGCTAAAAAGTGTACTCCTATTATGATTTCGCTGACTATGTCTATTTCCAATTGCGATCTCACACGTTACTTCCCGACAACTTGAGTATCTACTCCAGTTGCAGCACGTAACTTTGCCCCTGCTAGTGGTCTTATTTTTTCATTAACTAGATCGGATCGAATTATGGAATGTGACGCACCCGCATTCACAGTCAGTATGCGCTTTTTGTCGTCCGCACACCCATGAAAAGTAACGTTATTCGTGTTTCTGCTTACTTGTGAGATGGAGATTACAGGGCATTCACTTGTGGGAGCCAGTCCGTGCTCTTTTCGGCTGGCTCGCTTTAGTTTAACGACTTGTCTGGTGTAAAAGCTGTTTGATCTTCCTCAGATGCGGGCAATATGGCCGCTTTTTCCGTAGTTAAAGCATTTAACGACCCCATCATATTTCTTGCGTGTTTCGGGGGGTTTCTCCAAGATTTTATCCACCTTTTCAAGTAATCGATTTACCAAGTGGGTTTTCCTATTTTTACTTGATTAGCTTTGAATGTGCGACTACTAAACAGAGAAGCCGTTTCATGCGTTAGAGCATTCGAGACGGTTTCTGCAAACGTCAATTTCGGATATGCTAACGCAGCATAACATGTAGCCTCGTTTCGTATTAAATTAACGGAGCTCTGAACTTTTATGTCCTCGATGTATTCCACGGATTTGTGTGGATGAGCTAAATGGGCTAATCTCTCAATTTCCGTAGCAAATTCTTGTAGAGTCTCATTGGCTTTCTGGAGACGACTTTGTAACTCGATGTGGAAGATCTGCTTCCTGTGTTCACTACCATAACGTCTTTCAACTGCGGCCGTCAAAGTTTCGTAACTACTCCATTCGCAATTGGGAATGGTTTATAAAATTTCTGTTGCAGACCCTTTTAGTGCAACGAATAATTCAGCGACTTAATCTTCAGAGTTCCATTTTTTTGCAGCTGCGGTCTTTTCAAATTGAAGTTTAAAAATCTGGTGCGGACTTGTGCCGCCAAAGGATGGAGTTTTTACTTTGGCAAGGCCTGTTGACATATTTGGACGGTTTAATTGTAGCTGGTGGAGATGATTTTTTAACTCATCCACTTCAGCCTTAATTTTATCCTGCTCTTCCGAAATCTGTGTCGACACCTCCGTCATTTGTGAGGTTACCTGCATCATACCTTCCTCCTGCTCTTTCAACTGCAACGACACCTTTGCTATCTGTGAGAACACCTGTTCTGAAATCTGCGTCCACGCCTCTATTATTTGTGAGGTCACCTGCGTCGATTTACGTGCCTCCTGCTCTTTCAATTGCGATGACACCTCCGCTATTTGTGAGGTCACCTGCTCTTTCAACTACGAGGTCAATTGGGATTGTTGTGCCAACATCTTCGATTACATACGTGTCTCCTGTTCTTTCACCTGCGATGATACCTGCGGTATTGCAGCCAAAATCATGTTCATCTCCATACCTTTTGATAAACCTTCAGCCCCTTCCCTTTCCTCCATCTTCGTTGTCGATTCCTTTAGTTCCTCTAATTCTTGACACTTTGTTACTCGCTATTTGGGCTTACTTATAATTCCCTTGTACTTAACTTAGCAACACTCTTATTCGAACTGTGTTGTTGTCACTCCGGCAGTCCTTACTAGGTTCGCTAGTCGATCTGGCAACTACTAGGTTCGCTATCTGGTTGATTCTGGCAGCTGGCAGCTTATCGCCGATTCTGTTTTGCTCTGACATTCGAGTTCGCTACAATATCGCCATTCGAACATTCTGGCAACCACTAGTTTCAAAATCTGGTAGATTCTGGCAAGTTATCGTCAATTCTGGAATTCATATTCGCCACATTATTATACTGCGGCGAACACGGATTCCAGAATCGGGGATAACTTGCCAGACAACGAAACTAGTAGTTGCCAGAATGTTCGAGTGACGATCTGTTGGTAATGATCAATTATATAAGGGCAGCCGGATCGGCAACAGGACACAGTTCTAATTAGAGTATTGCCAAGTAAAGTGCAAGTGAATTATGTTTAAGCTCGAATAATGAGTAACAAAGTGTTAAGTTAGTTGAATTAGAAATAAAGACAATTGTATAACCATTTAATGGTGACTTTTATTTTACGGTCCAGTGATTGAACTTAGGGTAGAGTTTCAAAGTGAACGAATAATACAGTAAATCCGTTACATAGATAAATAATCGAAAATTATTCAAAAACATACTTAAAGTCATAAATTGTTTAGCATAACATGGCAACACACCATAGCAGATTGTGCTTTTTTGAGGCATTTGGATATTTTAGTAGTAGAATATTTGAGGCAAGCCTAATAACGTGCCTTGTTTTTTGCTTCTTTCTCCCTCATTCTATTTCATACTTATTGTAAATTCTTTTATTCTAAGGGCCTTGGCTTGCGTATGTAGCATTGGGAGATTTTGGATTTGTTACTTGCGAGTTTGTAAAATGATTCCAGCATTCGTGTTCGCGCAATACATTGTGTTCTTGATGTTATTGAATTATACTGCAATATGAAATGTAATTCGGATAAAGATTTAGAAATTTCATTTAATCAGATACAAATGGTAGAAAGATGTTTTATATGTCAGGAGCATTCTTCATCACTAACTTTAGTGGAGAAAGCATTCATTGGAACACCACCTATATTAATAAGTGATTTGCTACTACAATGTTTTGATTCACTAGATAAATTTCGTCTAATACTTGGTGAGCAGCCTTCAAATAACCGCATATGTGACACTTGCGAAAAGTCCCTTGAGGGGTTTTATAAAGCCGTGCAAAAAGTTTCTATTAAACGAAATGAGTTCTTGCATCGAGTTCAGGATAAAAATTATACAACAGATGGAGTAGAGTATTTTATAATTATTGAATCTCCGAAAAAAGATTCAAATTCGCCTGGCCAACCAACTAAATTTATAATGGACGAGGAATCAAATTCAGATCCTTCGGAAGACGATTTTGTTAAAATTATTGATGCAGATAATGAATATTTAACCCTAAATACCTCAGAGGACGAATTTGTTAAAGTTAAGCAACCTGCCGAAGAATTTGAAGATGGGTGCTCATCAGATTGTTCAGTTAAGTCAGACGGTAAAAAAGGACTATTAATTTATGGAAGTAATTATCGTTAATGTAAAATTTCTTTAATAGCTCAGGAAACCACAGAACAACTGCGAAAATCCTTGATAACTATTGAACGTATGCCAAAAACCAAGCTTAGGTTTTGTTGGCGCTGTGATAAAAACTTTGCATCGGATGATGCTTTTGAAATTCATTTGAAACTAGTTCATACGAAAAGTAAAAAAAGTATATACTCGTGTCAACAGTGTCAAAAAAGTTTTCCATCAGAAGGCGAACATAATGATCATTTGTCCAGAGTTCACTATTCTGATCAGTTACGTTGTGAAATTTGTGGTGCTTTGTTTGACTCATCCGTACATTTAAAGTCGCATAAAACGGTCCACGAAGAGCTTAAGTGTTCCATATGTTCGAAAATGATGTCAACCCATAAAATGCTTCAACGTCATAGGATGGCACATCGCGTGGACAAAAAACACCAATGTATAGAATGCGGTAACAAGTTTATATCAAAGACCTTTCTACAAAAGCATGAGTTGGTTCATAAAGGTGCTCGAAGCTACGTATGTCAGGTTTGTGACTTTAAATTTAGGACTGCATGGAATTTAAAACGCCATCAAAAGCTACATTGCCTTGGCGATATAAGGCGAAAGCTTGGAGATATTAGTGCGTAGGCTTAAGTACTTAAAATTAAAAAAACGTTAAATTTTTATATAATAAATATTTTTCAAAGTTATAATAAATCGGTTTTTGTTTACAGATATATCACTAAACATGTAATTGAGGGTTAAATAAAAAATAAGAATTTTTTTAGTGCACAGCAGTGATGCAATTTGTACGTAAATGTATGATATCGGTAGGCGGTATAGTCCTAGTTCTCACGGCAATCCTCAGCAACCGTTCCATGACAATTGGGACTAAGTAACCGGGACCCTGATTTTTATCCGTCCAAGTACTGTCAACTCGGCAGCATTCTCCAAAATTATTTGAGGTACGATTTTTACGACGCTACAACAAGAATAGTTGTTCTCAGACTACATGTTCGTTATTTACAGAAAAATTCACAAGCTTTCTTTTAAAGTTTCCATGAGTTTCGTAAAATACCCAACAACAGAACAATTTTGTCGCATGATTTTTCATTAATTTCTTACTAAGTCTTTTGCCCATTTTGAATGTATATAAACACCCTGCTTTAGGAAGGATTTCCCAAAGCTTATTTAGTTTAGCTATGTACCGAATGATAACTAAAAGTAATCCCTCAAACTTCAATTTTGATTGCAAATCGCAACATGTTGCAACAGAGTAGAATATTTTTGTTCACCTAACAGATGTTTGTAACACCGAAAACTAATCGAAACAAATATAGAGATATATATTACGTATATCAAAGTGATCAAGATGAGACGAGTTGAATTCCGGGTGACTCTGTCCATCCATCCGTCCAAATTTGATGCATAACATTATATTTGCCTACTTATGTCACAACGTAAAAACGAAATTAGACTACAAGTACACCTTACTTTCCATTTAACGTACTTTTAAATTCAATCTGATTTTTTCACCTTACAGTATATAAATCAAACACCAATGAAAATATCGGAATAAAACTGCACAAATAGTGCCCACAAGATATGTCATCTCACTTCCAAAACTTGTCGACATTGGACTATAACTTTTCAAGTCTCATATATCTAATATGTTAACCTTAGTGCCTATGACTTACCTTTTACCGAAAATGTCGGTCAAATTAAGAGTTATATTAATGAAATTCAGAGAGTATCTTTCTCTGATAATAGTATGCATTAATATTAAAAATGGGTAAAATCGGATCAATGTTTTCTTTAGCCCTCATATACCTAATATAAGGATTTTCGATATTTCGACTTTATACCGAATATATCGGTCAGTCTGCGAAATATTTCAATGAAAAATAGAGAACATCTTTTCCTGGTAATAATGTCTCCTAATGTCAAAAATTGGTAAAATTTAGCAAATAATTCTCATGGCCCCCTAAGCCCCATAAGCCAAGAAGCCATTCAAACTTCCATTTGGCTTTATACCGTATATATAGGCCAATATATGAGATATCTTATCAATATTAAGTAAATCTGTAAGAGATCGTAATGAAATTGGAAGATTATCTTACTATGATAATAATGTGATCTGGTGTCAAAAATGGGCAAAATCGGGTAAGCACTTCACATAGTCCCCATATACTAAATATAAGGATTATCAACCTTCCTGTAGACTTTATACCATATATAACCGTCAATATATGAGTTATCTCTTCTCTTATCTATTCAGAGAGCGTCTCTTTCCGATAATTGTGCGTCTGTGTACTTAAAATGGATAAAATCGGGTAAGCACTTCCCCTAGCCCCCACGTACCTAATATAAGGATTTTCAATCTCCGGGTAGACTTTACACCATATATTTCGGTCAATATGTAAGATATCTTAGGAAAATTAAGTGAACATGTAAAATTGGATATGCCATAGTTGAATGCCGAAAATGTGTGAAATCAGTCAACGAGATCCCTGTCCCCATATACTACATATAATGATTTTCGTTATTCTAACAGACTTTATGCCGAATATGTCGGACCCTGTGTTGGTTACCTGCACAAAATTGTGTGAAAACATGAATAATGAAAAGAGTTAATGTGATCAGTGCAGATCTTCCTCTATCCCAAAAATGCCCGATATAAGAATACCCGGCTTTCCATCAACTTTAAACCGTTTATGTTGGCCAATATGTGTGATATTTTAATGAAATTAAGTGGATATGTTTTCTTAAACATAAAGTGGTTTCGCGCTAAATAATCCTAACGTTTTCCTCTTGTATCTACTATATTCAATTAAGCCACTTTGCTTGAGTTTATATCATATATACCTTATTTGAGTTAATCTGGTAGATTTTAATTTAAATATCTCGGACACGAAGCAAAACATAGTAAGGAAAATACGTGAGTCTATGACCTGTAAAATAAGTTAATAAGATTCCAAATACGACTGCAATCCATTCACAGTTTCGACGAATAATGAATGTTGAATTCTCCCACAACTTTTTTTAATATAGAGTTATGCCAACACCTGAAAGTATTTCCTACCCTTTGATCCTTGCATATTGCGAGAGTATAACGTGTTCGGTTACAAGCGAACTTAGTTCAACCTTACTTGTTATTTTACTTATTTACGGACGTTTCTAACTAAATAATTTACCTAAATTGATCTTCAAAAATAAACAGTGCTCTTTAAACACTTTAGTTAGTAAATATTTTTTCTAATTCTTTAAAATAGCCAATCTTGATCCACTTGAAAAACTGAGCCGTTTAACGCACAAGAATTCAGTAATTTCACGACGAACGTACAAATCTAATAAACGATTTTAAATTGTAATGAACGTAATTTTTTTCACTTCTTTATGTTTCATTTTACGATTTCTGTCAAAAATTTGAGTAATGCTGAAAAATACTTTGAACAATGCTTCCCACTCAAGGTTTTTCAAATTTTCAAGTACACAGCCTTGAAATACAGCAGCCTTCATGTATGCAATCATGTAGATGACGTATCGTTGAGTGACCCACAGAACTATTAGAGTGGGTACCACGAAGGATTCTATTTCGGTGGAATCAACACTTTCAAATAATTAAAATTTTAGCCTATTTACGTTTTTAGGAGCAAGCTTCCTGATTATCATTTAATAATGCTTTATGTTTTATGCATGCATATTAATTTGCGGGCGTGGAAATGAACTCTGTTCCCAATTATGCTAAATTATATTTCTTCATCTTTTATATTATTTATTTGTATTTTTTCAAATAAAAGTTTCGATGACAGTCGAAATTTTCTTTTGGCCGTTACTTAAAAAAATATTATTATTCTTCGATTTTTAATTATAAGTCAGTTGAATCGTCAATTCATTAATAAATTTATAGAAGAATGAATATGTATCTTATTTTCAATGATACGCACTTAATAATTTATTTATCTTCACACAAAGTTAACCTATTATGCCAATTAGCGTTTCAAAAATGTATAGATCGCCAAGCTTTTGGAAGTTGTTGTGTAAATATGAGCATGTGTCGGCTTGTTTGTGATTATAAGCGAGTTTTAATTACATATCGTGATCACACACGGACGTGCACTTTCATACATATGAATCAATATGAGTGTAACATATTCGTAACAAATTAAAGTTCTACAAAAATTACGTTATGAAATAGTTTTAGTCGATATAAAATTTAAGAAAGCAAAATCTACAAAAAAAACTCTTATAAAATACTTTTGATTTCGTGATCGAGAACAACATTTAGTGCTGCAAAAATGGGCAGCCCCTTATATGTAAACAAAATATATTGCAGGCAGTCCATAAAAGCACATTTCAATAAATTTTTTCGGTCAGCTTTCTTAGAGAAAATCTATAAACAATGCATTGCGCAAATTTAAAGCAAATAAATTCGCAGATAAGAAGAGTTGTCGAGAACAAAATACATATACTTATAGCATTTTTTAAAAAACACATAAATCGAAATATCTATTCGTATGTACATGTTATGTTTTTATAAAAATTTAAAAATATTGTTTTTACAAAACGTGATTTTTGTGTGATTTTCTCAATTATCTCTAAGTACTAAATACATTTTTTAATGTAACATTTTGCCTTGTCCACCATCGTTTACGCTTTCGTGATATCTTCCAAGAATTATCTCTTAGGAATTACTAATTGCTGCTATTCTTGTTTCGTTGCAGTTATTTTTTAATCTCGCTGTGTTTTATTATTGTAAGTAGTTAAGATACTAGCCTAAACCTAATCGGATGGCTTCACTAGGCCCATCACTTTGCCTTCAAATAGTGGCAAAATATCACTGTCATTTACGATCTCTTCCTGAATCACCGGATTTTCCGGATCTTCGCAATGTGTTTTGAAGAAGAACCTACAGGTCCAGAAGTCATTCAAGTTAATATAAATTTGAGTAAATAAAAAATGCGATTTTACTCACCTAAAATTGCCTTTTTTCGGCAAGTAGTCCTTAAATTGCTTTAGGGTGGGCTGCGAACCGGGAATTTTCGTTCTGTAAGGATATTCTTCGTCACAGAATGAGAATACGACAGTCGTAGTCTCTAGTGGTTTTGCGGGTAGCGGGGGTGGTTGCGGCTGATGATGTAAACTACTGCTGCCACTGCTACTGCTACTGAATGATGGTGGTTGTTGCGATGGCTGTATATGCTGTTGAGTATAGCGACGAGACCTTCTGGTCTCGTCGTCCAGTCTTCTTTTTGCCTCTTCTGATTTAGAGACCACACTTGAACCAGATCGTGAACTTCAATAAAATTGTATTCAAATTGAAAATGGGTTATTTAATTAAATATTTTTGTTACTTTCTTATTTTACCTGGTGTCTTTGTACTTCATAAGAGTATCGGCTGAGAACAGACTGATTCCACTATCTGTATTGACGGAAGGCCACTTATTTGTTAGCTTCCTAGAGGAGGAACTGTGATCTGGCATGGATTTGGAGTGTTTTATAGAATGTCCCCCTAAGGAAAAATAAAAATAATTTTGTTGTAATAAGGAATTTATCCTGTTTTTTTTTGCTTTGTGAATAGTACGCATATCACTTACAATTGCAAAAACGAAAAAATATTTTTTCCCAATTTACCTATACTCATAGCTCCGTCACTTAGCATTCCTGAATCGTGAGTTATGGTGCGTCGACGCGTCGGAAGAGGCGGGCATGGTGACATGGTACCAGGCGAACGGTGAGGGGTTTGATCCTTCCACACCCTTGATACATGCTGGTCGAGTATATCTTGATCATTGTCCTCCTCTAATGCAAATTTTTCACGAATCGCGTCTGCAAAAGCGCGATCGCTGGCAAGCCTTTCATTTGTCGGCATTGAATCCTCTGTAAAACGCTGGGAAGAGTACGAGAATAATGTGAACATATTATTTAATATAGTAATATTTATTTTTTATACATACATCAAATCTTGCTCTATCCTCAATATCTTGCTTTCGTTTAACTTCTTCCAATTTCGGAATGAGTAATGCAATCAGTTCAGCCTCTTTCAGAGGACGATGTTCGTTCGAATGGAGGCGCTGTGTTCGAGGAATAACCTAAGTAGTTTAAAAATAAATATATAACATATACCCAGACGTTAAAGCGTATCCTGCATTACTAACTTGAAACGTGTTAGTCTCTTTGTTGGCCATAGCGCTTTGACGTATCGCTTTGCTTTCATTTGAACTATGTCTTCTTTGAATATAAGGTCGACCATCCCTAAAATGTAGAAAATATACCTGCATGTTTTTAATCAATTAACAGCACCGAAATATTTAATATATAATAAATTCGCATATTATCACTTTTTCGAGCATATCATAAAGATCGAAATCTAGTATGTTTGCATACTATGTATGTATTTAAGAATCTATGAAACAACACTTTACAATACTTTGGATATATGTATACTTACATAGAACAACTGGATAGAGACATTGTATCGGAATCAGTTCGACCACCGGAACTTACGCTCGCCCTTTCTGAATCCACACGCGAATTCGGAACATATGAAGTATTCGCGGTCGCAGGGTACACATAACCATGAGCACTATTGGCATGCAGGGGTTGGTATAAAAGACAATATCATATCCATGCATTGTTTCCATTTACATCATGTACAAATCATATATAGTATAAATAGAACAAAATTATTAAACCATAATATGTAGGGACCAAGGCGAGTTAACGTCAGAAGCGCAAACAGATACAGCGTCATGAGTACAGTCGCAGAGTAAAGGGAGACATGCCAAATGAAGTGATTGGTTGTATGATTCATTGATTGGTTGTGTGATGTAACATTTGTGGGTTATAAGTCATGATGAATACAAATGAAAATAAATATAAAATATAAAAATGTTATTAACATTACACCGTCATTTATTGGTTGTATAAAGATTTTCAGGATGAAAACAAAGTTATAAATAATACATATTATTCTTTCCATGCAATTTTACTTTTATGTAACGTTATGTTGAATAATTTAAATGATTTTCTTTTTAACTATATATTGGCTGATAAATTATTTTGCTTCAAAAAATATTTTTTTACACATAGAAAGTTTGTTTTTATATTTATAAATGCATTTTTTAACACATCTATTCACAAATAAACAACCATGCAACAATAAAAATAATATTATCTATACTTTATATATTATATTAATATAAACGCTTTCTGCGAACCAATTTAAAAATCAATCCGTGCACAAACTTCTAGAGACGTATATGAGCCCCTAAGTCTCTCTACTAAGTCCCTCTATTCGGACAGTGAAAGTTTTCATAATTAAAAATCGCATTATTATTCTTAGAATTGTAAATACGTAAAAATTGGTGTAAAATATTAAGTGATTATTCCCCACTAAGTATCGTTATTTCATTGGAAACATTACGTTTTTTGTTTAAAATTAATCAACAAATACATTTATATACAATAAAAATTTATACAATTACCCCGGAGGCCGTATTTCCAGTCTTCTCTTCTGAGTTGCTAGAAGTAAGTCGTGGGTAAGACGTATAGGCATATCGGCTGGCATACGACCACCTTCGACACACAGCTTTTCGAAATCGTCACAAAGCGATAATTCCGAATCTTCATGTAGTGTCGGTAGTGTAGAGCTACGCGGTAGAGTATCAGTTGCACTAATAGAGCCACTGGAGCTAGCTGATGTTGAAGGACCATACACGCTACCACTTGCACTGCAAGCACCACCAACCGGTATATTTCCACCAGAAGTGCTCATAGGCAGGTTAATAAACGGCGCTACCGAAGGGCATGCCACTTTCCCAGAACTAGTGGGCAACGCGCAAGCACCTCCTGTAGATACAGCCATTCCTGCTCCACTACTACCACAACTGGCACCACTACTACTTCCGCTGCCGGAACCAGCGGGACCAATCCCAAATCGTTCATGTGAAACGGACATTTGTTGAATGTACAAAATGTACATTTCCGAACAGAGGAAGCTAGGATAAATGTTGTCGCGTATGGCGGCCTCCACGTACTGCTGCATTGAATCGTATATATTAGAGTTGAGTGGGACTTCATTTTTAAGACCTGCTTTTATTATTCGACGCAAGTCCTCAGGTATTGATAGCTTACTTTTTCGTAAAAACCTTTTCAATACAAATGTTAGTTAACACTTATATAAAATTATACTTTTACATTACCGATATATCGCTCCTATAATTTGCTTAATTTTTTCGGGGTCTATTTGCTGTTTTAGACCTTCGCAGGCAAAATAAAAATTTAAATGATCATTATAACCAGGTGCTTCGTCTTCGACATATTTTTTGAAAAGCTCCACACCATCGCGGTCTTCAAGAAGATGATTAAGTGTTCGAGCCCAATTCAAATAAGAAGGTGGTGAATTTCGGGAACTGTCAGCCACCCCTTCGGTCATCTAAAGTTCAAATATCATTAATTATTTATTTCTTTTCTTTATTTAGATTATATCAGCTTTTAATGAAATTTACCTTTTTAACTCGACTTTCTTCTCCGGGTACTGGTGGTCTAGGCCCACTACACTCATTATCATCATATTTTCGGAATCCTGACGGATGGCTCATGCCACTTCCTGTTTTTTATTTTTCTAGCTACCTTCAAGTTTGACTAGCAATCGACCGTGTTACAAAGTTTCCAATGCTTTCTTCACACTTATAGCGTTAATGAATATATATTTTCATCTACATCAAAACACGAATCATCCGTTATATATAGAATATAATATACTAGGAAGATATTAATAATTTACGTGTTAATTTTTTTCGGAAGGCAATGTGGCAAGGTCTGAAAAGGAAAAGAACAAATATTAAATAGGTTTTGAGTTGTGCATCTAATAAATAATTACAAAAAAAATAATTAAATTAAAAAAAAAATTTTAAAAAAACCGCAAAATTCATATCTAATGGATTCCAAGCAAGCCATTTTTTAATCTATTCAAGTTAGGAAATATGTGTTAGTAAATGTTTTATCTACATCCAATTTAAGTACCATAGATACAATTTTTGGAATTTTTGCGTGTTCTTACAATACCTTACCAACACAGTGAAGAACTTAAAATGTAATTTTATGTTCAGGACAATTATTATACATATAAAATATCATCAACAAATTTTACCGCTTTTTTAGTCCTAAGTCACAAGTTCTAGGTACGAATTTCATATCATTTTTCTAGTCCTGCCAGCATCGCTCATATTAGTTATTCTTGACTAAGAAAATTTAAAAAAAATTTTTTTTTAAGTTTTTTCATTACAATCCATCGGTATTGGATTCCAATAAGATATGAACTTAGGGACGACCACTTTTCATATTAATTTTTGCAATAATGCGCTTTTGCCGACCTTATGGTATGGACATTATACCTCCTTTGTAATTTCTTTAATTTTCAGAAAATTATACTTTAACGAGTAATGAAAGGCTAAGTTTCGAGCGTAACCGAACATTTCATATTGTCGCATTATGTAAGGATCAAAGGAGGGGAAACACTTTGAGGTGATGGCAAAATTTTATATAAACTCAAACAAAGTGGTTTAATGAATATATAGATACATGTGGAAAAAGTCAACCAGAGAAAAAGAAATCATTATATTAGGAATAAGCGGCTTACACCATGAGACCGATTTCTTTCATATTTAGCGCAAAACCACTTAATTTCAATAAAATATCACACATATTGACCAACATAAACGGTTTAAAGTCAGATGGAAAGTCGGGTATTCTTATATCGGGCATTTTTGGGAAAGAGGAAGATATGCACAGATCACATTAACTCTTTTCATTATTCAAGTATATTAGGGAAAATGTTTTTACCTAATTTTGTGAAGGTACCTCACACAGTGACCGACATATTCGGCATAAAGTCTGTTAGAGTAACGAAAATCATTTTATGTAGTATATGGGAGCAGGGCAATTCATTGCACTATTTCACACATTTTCGGCATTAGACTATTGTATATCCAATATTATACGTTAACTTAATTTTGCTAAAATATCTTATATATTGACGATATATGCCGTATAAAGCCAACCGGATGTTTGAAATTCTTCTGTTAGGTATATGAGGCCTTATGAATTTTAGGGATAACGACATATTATAACGATCAGAACAAGATGCTGTCTGCCTTTCAATAAGATACCTCACAGATTGACCGATATCTGTATATGGTATAATGGAAACCGAAAGTTTGAAATTCTTATGCTAGGTATATGGGGACTAGGGGAAGTGTTTACCCGATTTTACTCATTTTATACACACGAGCACACTGTTATCAGAAAGAGACGCTCTCTGAACCTCACACAGATAACACATATATTTACCGATATATATTTTATAAAGTCTACCGGAAGGTTGAAAATCCTTATATTAGGTATATGGGGGCTAGGGGAAGTATTTACTCGATTTCCCCATTTGACGCAAAAGCACATTATTATCATCGAAGTTCACTGCGATATTTCACAGATTTATCGATATTTTCGGTATAAAGTAGCCATGGGCAGTGAGGCCCATATATTGGGTATCTTGGGGGTTTGAAAAGTTATATACCGATTCCTAAAGGTCGACCATTTTTACGCATTAGATGGCATGTCTTGAAGGCACTATTTGTACAAGGTATCATTCCAATACCTTAATTGGCGCTTGATTTATATACTTTAAAGCGAAAGAATCAGATGAAATTTAAAATTGTGCTATAAGGGAAGTAGGCGTGGTTGTTAGCAGATTTCATTATTTTCACAATGTGACATAGGGACAGCATAATATAATGTTGTGTAACAAATTTGGTTGAAATCGATATAGCCGTTCCTGAGATATGGAAGTTTTCCAAAATGAGGGCCGTGCCAACCCATTACCTAATTTTTACACCGATTCCTTTGAAGCTCTTAAGTACTATCTTGGCTGTGAAATTTATTGCTTCTGACGTATTTCATTGTAAGTTTCAATGATATAGTTTTAGTGGTTTTAGAGATATATACAATAAATCTATTAGGGGCTAGACCGTACCCATTTTTTTTTCAACCCACAGATGCACCTCCCTACTTTGATTCTCTGTACCAAATTCCAATTTTATGTTTTTATTGGGAGCCTAGTAATAGCGCTTTATAGGTTTTCGATTAACAGCATTTTGTGGCCGTGGCAGTATTCAGATTACGCCCATATGCAATACCAACCTTCTAGCGATGTCAGAGAACACGTGTACCGAGTTTCATCAAGATATCTTAATTTTTTACTTAAGTTATCGCTTGCACGGATGGACAGACAGTCAACCTGAATTCAACTCATCTCGTCATCCTGATCATTTATATACATATAAAATAATTTCTATCTCGATTAGTTTTAGATGTTACAAACAACCGTTTGGTGGATATGTTGTGAGAGTATAAAAACATAGAACAGATGAGCATTTATAAAATTATTTAGACTCTGCTACACAATGAGGCTTTGTATATGTATATAATTATTATGTATAACATATAATTTATAGTCCAAGAAGAAATTTTAGTGATATTACCATTTATTCTTTTTATCGTAGTAAAATATTAAGTATTATCTTTTTACTATTATATAATAATAATATAAAAAACCTGAATTTTTTATCTAGTAATGGGTTGTTTACATTTGGCACATGTATGTAAAAATATCATTCAATAACAACAACAAGAGCAATACAGTCTCTTAAGATTCTACCATACCAACACCACGAATTTCTAAATTAAATATGAATGTACGAGGTGTGTTCAAAAATTAACGGGAATTTTCGTTTTTAAAAAAATATTTATTCATGTTTCCACATTAATGTTGTCGCCTTCAAAATAGTCTCCATTCGATATGCCATTAAAGTCGAAGGACACATTCGAAAAACATTCCTGATATTTCCTGAACACACCTCGTAAAAGTACTCAAACAAGTTGTTTTTTTTTGCGGAGCACAGAATTGAGGAATATACGGCAACCAAATATACGTGGGGTGTTCAAAAAATAACGGGCATTTTCGTGGAAAAAAATATTTCTTCATTCTTCCACATTAATGTTGTCGCCTTTAAAATAGTCTCCTTTCGATATTATTCACTTATGCCAACGCTTCTTCCAACAGTCGAAACACTTCTCAAACTCGATTTTTGGGATAGCCTTTAGCTCTTTAAGCGATGCGCTTTTAATGTCATCTATTCTTGTAAAAGGACGGCCCTTTAAGGTTTTCTTTATTTTTGGAAATAGGAAAAACGTCACACGGAACCATGTCTGGCGAATATGGAGGCTGTGGCATCGTTACACTATTGTTTTTGAATTGTTTTCCACAAATCCGAGCCTTTTCTTTCGGATTGCTTCACGCAAACGGCGTTGCACTTGTTTCAATTTCTGTTTCAAGTGTTAATTCTGAACCCAAATAATAATTGGTTCTTTCTTTTCTAAACCTTAAAAAGTAGATCCCCAATCAGACAGAAACAATTGTAAAAGTATAATAATGAACAACAATTTCCTAATTTTCCATTCTATTATTTTAGATTATTAAACTTCCCCAACTAACACTTAATAAGTCGAAGATAAAAATACTCAATGTAAGCAAATATAACGATTAAATATGGATTAATATTAACAAACTCGCAATCAATTGTTCCTACTGTATGAAGACGACAAAATGATTCTCGACTGGATGACTTTTTGATAAAGCAACACCTTCGAAATAGTCGAGTAACTTGTTTCTACCATATAAAGGCAAATTTATGTTTGCCAGTTAATGAATATGGTAAAAACATTTGGCAGACGACCTACTGAATCAGCGTTTTTCACTCGACGGCCAGTCAAGTAACCATTATTTTATTTGCGGATAATTCGATAGGCAATATAAAAGATATTTTTCTTGGGAGAAGACCGGCGACTCAATAATAAATATTATCGCACCTACGAAATACGGTGGTAGTAATATATTGGAGTGAATTTTTTTTTTCTGGGCAACAGGCCGGGTCAATTTTGAGAATAATAGCAATAATGGGCCAAAAAGTGTACAATGTTACTTACTAATCTTGCCTAGAAAATCGTATTAGAAAAACTTAGTGAATTCCTAATGTTTTTAAATCTTGACAATAATTTGCAATCTTTATATTATTAAAATATAAAAGCTGTTTGGATTCACTTGATCTTAATCGTTGTTTAATTGTTGAACATAAATGTCTTGAAATTCCTGAAATTAGTGCTTCCACCAGAAAAATCAAATAAGCTATTTTTACATTTTGAAAGTTAAGTGTATATGGATAGCCATATCAATTTGTTTTGTATGACATTTTAAGTGAGAATTTTTTTATCGGCCGTAAGTTGGATACCGACTGAGACTATATTTCCTTGCTCTTTTTTTTATTAATTTCAATAAATTCAACCAATTCATTACAATGAATACACGCAGCTAAAAATCAGAAGTGAAGACAACATGGATATCTTTAAGAAGATTAAAATCACAACAGAGGAGACTGTACAAAGGAAATGCATCAAATTGAACCACGGCCATTTTGAAAGGGATTGTGATTGGTTGATGAAATCGACCAATACAATATTCCTGGTATAACAACCAAAGGAAGACAATCAACAGTTGCACGAAATTTTTTGAAGAGAATCTTTTTACTTATGTGTTTACAAACTCTTTTGGGCTAACGCGTTAGCAATACAAAAGAAAACGAAGAAAATCAAAATTCCCAACAGAGCCCGAAGCAGTGCACACAAAGGGAGAAAAACCAAAAAATATCAAAAAGCCCTCGTTATAAAGAAATAGGCTGCGCGAGAGCGACATTAACAGAGCAATATCCTCCCTTATACATATGTATATACACTGTATATATGTGCATATACCGCATTTATGTATACTACGAACTCACCCTTGTTTCTGTCGACCACTCGCGGTAATTATTATGTAAAAGGCATTATGTCCGTTATGCTTGGCGTCGCCTCTACCACTATCTCTTATGTACGAAGACTGAATTACCAAATGTTAATGACAATGTTAAGACGGTAGGGAGGGAAATAAACTTAAAATGCTTTGCCTTTCATGTCAGCAGGGAACAAATACAATGGAAAAGGAAATAAATTACTACAAGCTCAAAGGAGCTTTAATAATTGAACATAATTCCATCGTCATTTCCTAATTCTTTGAAATTGCAAAATTATAAATTTTTTTATTTACTTATGCATTTAAATTCTCTGGAGATTTGTTTTAATAAAATTATTTATTTTTTAAATAGAATAAGAGTTTATGAAATAAGTATAAAACTACTTATTGCTATTTTTTGTGTTCGAACTTTATACTCCCCTCAATTTAGAAAAAACATACCTTGGCTATTTCTACAACTAGAATTTTATCTAGTCATAGAAAATCATAATAATAGGATTGTTACCGGAGAGTGAATATAAAAGCGTGAATGCTAAAAATTACAAGAATGGCCGTAATTAATTCGGAACTTCTATGTGTGTTGTTTTGAGCTGTTTTCTTGTCATGTGAAAGCAACAATAAATTTATACATATGAATTCAAGACAAAAGAATATATGGTACTTCTTAACCTTTTACCAGTCTATTTGTATTTTATTATACTTTTCCAACATGTTGCAACAGAGTATAATAGTTTTGTTCACCTGACGGTTGTTTGTAACACCTAAAACTAATCCAGATAGATATAGTCATGTATATAAATGATAAGGATAACGAGACGAGTTGTTTTGCGGGTGACTGTGTGTTAGTCCGTCTGTCCGTGCAAGTGTAGAAAAAAAATAAAAAAATAAGAAAATAAAAATAAAAAAATAAGAAAATAAAAATAAAAGAAAAATTAGAAAAAATAAAAGAAAAATTAAAAAAAATAAAAGCAAAATATAAAAACATTTAAAAAAATAAACCTTGAGGAGGTTGTATTGCGGATGGCGTATTCGCAATACAGCCATGCCCACAAAATGCCATTAAACTAAAACCCATAAAATGCTACAATTAAGCTCCCAATAAAGATATAAGACTGGAATTTGATACTAAGTTTAATGTACATATGTCTAAAGCCACTAAAGCTATATCAACCAAACTTGCCCAGAGCAAATCTTTCTAGTACCTTCTCATACACTGAGAAAATTAGTGAAACCGGAAAATAACCACGCCCACCTCCAATAGAAAGGTTATGTTGAAAACTCCTAAAACATAGCTAAGTTGGTAATTAAGGGATTCAAAGGAATCGGTGTAAAAATTAGAAAATGGGTAAGCCACCGCCGACTTTTATGTGAAATCCTACTTCTTAGGAATACTATATTATAGTGTGAAAATTGGCGAAATCGCAATCCAACCATAAAATTCAATTTTTGTTCATTCTGATTAATCATTTATTTAGTTTAGTTTCTACAATGTCTCAGATCAAAAATTTCCCCGATGTATGCCTTCTGAACAATCCGAGCAACGGCCAATTGTTCTTCATACACACCTCGCTATCGGCTACATATTCGTAACCGAAATCATGATCATCAAAAAAGATATTTTTTCTTAGTATTTAAATTTCCAAAATGACACTGAGTAATTCCCGACCAGAAAATATTTAATAGCATTGAAACAAAATTATTTTATGATTGATCTCTACAGTACGAATAAAATATTTATAAAAGGTTAATATAATAATTATCATCATGATGATTCCATTCCATTTCCATTCTTGTATTTCCATTTCCATTTTGTATTCGAAAGGTATAAAGTATAATTATGCTTCAACCATAGCTTCATAACACCGAATAGGTTACCACGGAGTATATGTATGAAATTTAGTGGTTGAAAACAAAAACATTTATTATTTATGTACTTATTAGAAAACACTGGAAAGCAGTTTTGTTAACAACCCTATTTGATTGTCAATTCTAGATATAATTCGCTTTACTTATATAAATCTTCCTCCACCTATGGTTTAAATTCAAAATGGAGTTAGTATTTATTCTCAGAAATAAACAGCCAGTGAAATAAATAATATAATGGTTACTTTACGCATATAAGAAAGCAAAAATAAAACTGTAAAGCGTTTTTTAACATTGATAAAAATTTTATAATCATGTAGGATATTAATTCAGTATATTATTATATATTATATCAATATTTATTATTTTTATTTTAATAATTGAGGCTCTTGATGGCAAACTTTCGTTCTTTCAATAGCTTGTAAAGACATCGAATCTATAAAATTTTAAAATGACCTAAAGTGTGTACATTTTTATACCAAACGATTTATTCTTTCACAGCTTACTTGCTGGTCAGAGAATAAAGATGTACAATAAAAAAGGCTGAAGAATTAAAATAACTTTTGCAAATACTAATTTTATTCGTATTTGCTTCAAGATGTGCTTATCCATTTATACTTTATTTATTTTATGTATGCATTTCGCCAACTGAGTACGCTGACGTGACACCCAGCAAAAGGGCTGATGAGCTAATTTTGGGATTGATTCCGTTCTTTTGCAAGCTAGCAGGCCTCAAAGTACATTTCACACCCGCCATCATTAAGGTGTTATAAATTTTGATATGACACTCTCTTTACCTTGATCGGCTCTTAAAAGCATGCACCAACCCTCGGCTTGTGCTCATAGCTGGAACCATTGATTAGATAATGAAGGTTAACCTACTGGCCTCAAAGGTAACTCTGTAAGTAAGACTGAACTGGTTCTATTCACGTGGCAATATAAAATTTCGAAGTTCTCTATCCTGTCAATTTGAGGTATTCATCTACATCCTATTGATAAGGAGAAATATCCAGATTGGAATCTTTCATGAAGGCAAACATTGAAGGAAGAATAAAAAAGTTACGGGTTACCTTGCGCTATATGTTGTAATTATTGGAATTGGGATTCACTTCAAAGTGCCTCTGATCAATATTTGTGGTGTGTTGCGGACTATACCAACATTGCAGTTAATGTTTTTTGCACATAGCGCCCAAACGGCTATAAATGTGGATACTCTAAAATCCTTGGAAATTTCAACTCCAAGTTTGCAAAAAGACTCTTGTCTAAATATCATCAACGTCCCCTTTGTCCCCATTTATCCTCCCCATTGTCGAACTTGTTTGGAAGAGGACCTTGATATAATAATCTCGGCATTTATTCACTGTCCCGCTCTTGCGACATTAAGGTTGACATTAAGGCGACATTAAACCAAGTTTTGCATACCTTTAACCATCCGAACACCTTAACAGATATCTGATGGCCTCAAGGCGTTTTACAGATACATGTGGATTTAGATTCATATCCAGGAGTTTATGACTGAATAACGCTGATTCGTATTTCGACATAAACTATTGATTGTTAAGTTAAGAGTCAAATATTGGTTATATTTGTGAGAGCTACCAGAAAATAAAGGTTGAAAAGACAATCTTGAAACCAGAAACAAACTACTCCATGAGGAAAAATGTATAGGAGAATAACAGAATAATTTAAAAACAAGTGTTAAAAAATGTGTGGAATCTGATTAATCACTTCACTAAATATCTGTTTTTTGCAAAACGCATGGAAAGTTCGAAAATAAATTATGCTATCTCTCTATTTTAATTTAATATATTTAAGGTTACGCAGTCAGCTGAGTTCTGAAATTCCGAACTTCAATCATAAAGCTAACCTATAGTTATTCTCTTAGAATGATAATACTTTGTAAAACTTGCTGATCGAAGGAAGACATCTTAACTGAAACAATTTTAAACAGAGAATTTCAACATAAACAAATGACAGTAATTTTTGATCTTTTTATCTTAAGTAGTTTCGCCTGCGAATCAACTTTTTATACCCTAGCAAAATGTTTCAACAGGAATCGCAGGGGAAATGAGCTACTACTTATATATATATATATATATATATATATATATAGTATATATGTATATAGTATATGTATATACTATATATATATACTATATAATATATAATATATATAGTAATATATATAACTATATATATATATATTATAATAGTATATTATTAATATTACAATATATTACAACCCAACGGTTAGATAGTATAATAACCACACCTAATTCTTATATAGCACAATTTTAAATTTAATCTGATGCTTTCACTTCGAAGTATATAAATTAAGCGCCAATTAATGCATTGTGTTCTTGTGTCAGAAATGGGGAGATTCGGGTAAATACTTCACCTAGCCCCCATATACCTAATATAAGGATTTCCAACCTCCCCTTAGACTTTATACCATATATTTCGGTTAATACATGAGCTATCCCTGTGAAATTCAGAGGGCATCTCTTTCTGATAACAGTGTGTTCGTGTCCTTTAAATGGATAAAAACGAGTAAACACTTCTCCTAGCAAACTCCCGTTTCGTTTATATGGTATACATCGATCAATATATGATACCTTAGCAAAATTAAGTGAACATATAATATTGGATATGCTTTAGTTTAATGCCGAAAATATGTGAAATCGGTCAGCGAATTATATCTTGCTCCCATATACTTCATATAATGATTTTCGTTATTCTAGCAGACGCTATTGCCGAATATGTAAGTCAGTGTGTGAGTTAAATTCATAAAATTTAGTGGAAACATATTCTCTAGTGTAGTTGCGTTATGCTAAAAGTTAATACACCTTTCTAACTAAATCGTTTATATTTGTCAATATGTGTGATATTTTAATGAAAATAAGGGGATAACTTTCTTAAAAATAATGTTGTTTGGCGCTAAATATGAATGAAACCGGTCCAGACCATGGTCTAGGCCCTTATTCCTAATATAATGATTTCCGTTTGTCGGGTTGACTTTTTCCTCATAATTCTATTCATTCATTAAGCCAATTTGATTGAGTTTATGTCACATATATCTCATTTGAGTTAATTTGGGTGAATTCAATATAAATATCTGGGAGACGAAGCAAAATATAGTAATGGAAGTGTGTGGGTCCATGAAGACACCAAATATGATTGTAATCTATTCACGGTGTAATCCTTACATATGCCAGAGTATAAAATGTTCGGTTACACCCGTCCTTACCTGTTAAATTTTAGATTATGATGAAATGCAATTATTTACGCAGATTTCTATGGGGATTATGAAGACCGATCTACAAATAACAACATTTACTTGTTTTTTACATACGATTATTACAACAAAATGGCTGAAGTTCACTATGTCTCACTGTACGTATGAATGTGGGAACGCGAAATTCGATCTATTACATTTCTTTACTATGTTCTTTTGAAGTTCCAGTGAAACGATAAACTTTAATTCAGCAATAAAAATCTAATTATTATGCATTTTTCTTGAATAAACAAACTCGCAATCTGGATCATCTTGATTCACACTAATTAGGTATATCCCAACATTTGTACTCTTTCATGTGGTATGACCTGTCCCACCCTATTTGGCAGCCTACGAAATAAAGTTTACCTTTAGTCCCATGAAATATGTAACTCGCGCTTCTTTACTTATAGTTATAGTCTTTACTTGTGACTCTATTACTTCCTCTGAACAGTTTATTAATTTTAAAAATTCTACAAGGAAGTCTTTACTAAATGTATGTTGAAATGCTGATTCCGACTCTGTTATGATCTTGCAAACAGCTGTATCTATACTACTTATTTGCACAATGTGCCGCTTGGGTATAATAAATGTTCTCGTATCTGTGCGAAGAAGCATTATTATTCTTAACAAAGTGAAAAACACACAATGATTCTAGGTACAAGTTGATGTTGTGGATTATTCAATTCATATCCCACTCGTATATGCTCATATTATTTTCAAATTATTTCATAATTTAATGTTTGTTAGTGCCAGCGAAATGGGGCCGTGAAATTTTATCCTTCGCGCATACTGTAGTAGAAGTTATTTGCAAGAATAAAAAATTAAAACAAAATACAATAAACTCTGGTTATTTCTTTGTTATTTTTTAAAATTTACGCTTTGTGAGCAAATCCTCTGCAGGCCTTTGCAACTGACTTCAAATTTCCTAAATGCACGTAATTTCATGCAATAACCGAATATAAGAATGCACAATACACTCCTCGCACAATGAGTAATCTGATGATGGTTGAACTAATTAGATATTTACGAGTACAAACGTGCTCTCGTGCATATGTATGTGCGTAAGCTAAAGGCAAATAAGGCAAAATATACAAGAGTGCATATGTTATAGGAGTGCATTATATATATAATGCATTTAAGTTAGAATAACTCATCTGGCTTTTTAGCACATAAAAAATAGTTGTAAACACTAGTTTGTGCCGATACTCAATGCGGTGGCATACTGTGGTACAGTTTTTATAAATTTTTTTGGAAGAAAATTCTAAGACAGAAAATTTCCATGAATACATAAAGTCGCCTACTAAAATCTACATACACCCCTGAAAAGCGAAATTCTGAGCTATCTATGCACAAGGGAACAATAAAATATAAACCAATCAAATTGCAATCAAGAGAAGACAAATGTTTCAGCAGATTTTTTTTAATTTTTTTATATTTATTATGTATGGGGGCTAGGGGAAGTATTTACCCGATCTTCTTTTTTGTTGCAAGAGCACAACCTCGGATTTCATTACGATATCTCACAGATTTACCGATATTTTCGTATAAGGTAAGCCAAGGGCACTGAGGTCCATATATTGGATATCTGGGGACTTGAAAAGTTATATACCGACTTCGACCATTCTTACGCAAGAGATGGCATGTCTTGAAGGCACTATTTGTACAAAGTTTCATTCCAATACCTTAATTGGCGCGTGATTTATGTACTGTAAAGTGAAAGAATCAGATGAAATTTATTCCCCGATTTCCTCCCATTTCCCCATCTCCGGAAGGTAACACAGGGATGCCAATATAATGTTATGTACTAATTTGGTTGAAATTGGTTAAGGCGTTCTGAGATATGGGATTTCACCTAAAAGTGGACGGTGCTACACATGCTAGAAAAACCTGTTTTGAGGAAGATATTGATTGATATAGCTTTAGTGGTTTGTGAAATATGTACATTAAACCTATTGGAGGACGGGGTCATTGACACTTTTAAAAAATTTTTTACGCACAGATGCCCCCCTACTAAGATCCCCTATGCCATTTATATCTTAAATTATTGCTTCGTTATAGGTTTTAGATTAACGGCATTTTCTGGGCGTGTCAGATGCCCGATTCCCATCTGCAATACTAACGTTGTTATGGAGACAAAGAACACGTATATCAAGTTTCATCAAGATATTTTAATTTTACTCAAGTTAGCGCTTACACGGACAGACGGAAAGACAACTCTATATCTGCTCCGGATTAGTTTTAAGTGTTGCAAACAACCGTCAGGTTAACAAAACTAATATACTCTGTTGCAGCATGTTGCGGGAGTATAAATATATATAATTTATACATATAAAGGCAAGGAGATATCATTCTCTTAAACTGAGTAAATGTAAATGTTGAATAAATGAAAATTATATTGGAGCGGGTGAAAAGGGTTTTAAAGATATCGCTCATAAGCTCCATAAACCTGATTATTTTGTATTTATGAAAAGAATTAATAAATCCCAATATCTACCTTAAAGCCAATGTCTGCACTTTCTTTACAGAATATTAAAAATAAATTCGAAAATATGTGGTAAAATATCTGGGCTATGAAATAATATCTCACATTCATGCTTAATCAACATTTTAATTATTTTATAAACACATGATGAAATAAAAATAAAAATTTATTCAACAGATATTAAGTTAAGCTTACAAAAAACTCAATGGTATTTAATGCCACTTTAAATCATTTTAAAAAGTGATACTTCGAAAGCATGTACATGCATACGCCATATATAATGTAACCTCTGCGAACGCACTGGTAACATTTGCCATACGCCACTTCAAAGACAATTTCCAAAGTCAACAAGTAAGGAAGGGATAAGTTCGGGTGTAACCGAATATTTCATACTCTTGCAATTTTCAAAGATCAAAGCCGGGGCATATTTTCAGGCGTTGAAAAAACTTTATATTAAAAAATTTTGCGTAAGAATTTAATTCATTATTCGTCGAGTAAGCAAAATTTGGCATTAAAGAAGTGTACTCAGGAATATGTTTCCACTAAATTTTATGAATTTAACTCACACACTGACTTACATATTCGGCAATAGCGTCTGCTAGAATAACGAAAATCATTATATGAAGTATATGGGAGCTGGTGTAATTCGTTGACTGATTTCACATATTTTCGGCATTAAACTAAAGCACACCAAATATTATTGACCGATATAAACGGTATAAAGCCAACCGCAAATTTGATAATCCGAAAAAGGGAGTATTTCTCCGATTTTATCCATTTTAAGCACAAGGATATGCTGTTATTAGCACAAGACGCTTTCTGAATTCCTTTGAGATAACTCACATATCGACCGAGATATACAGTATAAAGTTAACCGGAAGTTCGAAAATCTTTATATGAGGTATATATGGACGATAGGGGAAGTATTTACCTGATTTTACCCAAATTTGACACAAGGACACAATATTATCAGACAAAAATTTGTTCTGAATTTCAATAATATATCTCACAGATAGGAGATACTTGGGAAAAAAGTCTGCCATAGGCACAGGATCTACATATTCGGTATATGAAGACATGAAAAGTTATAGTCCGATTTCGACATTTTTTTAACGTAAAATGGTATATATGGAGATGGGAAGTAACTAATATTAGGACACAAAAATGTCATGCACCAAATTTTAAATCGGTATAGTAGTCTCGAGATATAGGACTTCACCTGAAAGTGGGGGGAGCCACGCAAATTGTTGAATTTTTACACCGGTTCCTTTCAGGCCCTTAAGTACCATCCAGGCTGTGAAAGTCAATGCTTCTGGCATGTTTCTTCAACGACTTAACGCACTTTTAGTAGTTTTCCATATAACTGTTATATCGGGAGTGGGTGTGGTTATCGTTCTATTCCACTAATTTTCACACCGTTTGTGAAGGTGCTGCAAAAATTTGTCCTCAGCAAGCTTGGCGGATGAAACTTTACTGGTTTGTGAGATATGTACATTACACCTATTAGGAGGCGGAGCCCTACTTACTTTTTAAAAATTTTCGACTCACAGATGTCCCTCCCTACTGTGATTCCCTGTACCAAATTCCTTGAATATTTTATATGAGAGCTTAGTTACAGTATTTTATAGGTTTTTGATTAACATTTGTGGGCGTGGCAGTGTTCCGATTACGCCCACATACAATACAAACCTCCTTAGAGTGTCAGGGAACATGTGCACCGAGTTTTAATAAGATATCTCAATTTTTACTCAAGTTATCGTTTGTACGGAGACACCGACGGGCAGGCAGTTACCCGGAATCCAATTCGTCAAGTCATCCTGATCATTTATATATATATATATATATATATACTCTATATCTATCTCGATTAGTTTTAGATGTTACTAACAACCGTTAGGTGAATAAAAGTGATATACTCTATTGTAACATTCTGTAAGAGTACAAAAATTTGGTATGTAGAATCGATAAACCTACTAAAACAAGTACTACTTTTCATAAAAGCTTCACAGGGCAGAAAGCAAGTGCATTTAAAAACAAAACCACATCTAAACAATAATTGATGAATTGTAAAAAGAAGGTGTTGGAATTGCAAAAACGAGAAATTATAGAAAAATTTTTGTTGTGTTCATAATAATAGAAGTGCTCACTGAGGAATGAGAAAAATGAATAAATTTCCTTAAATAAGTGAAATATAAATAAAATACGATTTTGCTATGATACAGGCAAAAGATATACTTAAAAATTTTAATTCAGGAAAAATTAAACTAAAGTTAAATAAATTTTATAATTTACTAAAAGGGCGAATATTTCAACCGCTAAATAGGTTCGAATAGGTTTTGTTCCAGCAAATCAGTACAGCATAGAGTCAATTAAATCACTTCTATCTATCGATCGGACTTACATACTCTGCATTCCATAAAGTTTTTGAATTAGTCAGTATTTTTTTCGAAAACGTATTGTTTAATATCTCCCTATAAATTTTCAATAGGAAACCATATCAGTTATAGAGCAGGCCACTCTCTTTTGTCAATATTCTTATTTTCCTAGAAAATCTTTCACATACCTTTTGATATGTTTTTTATTCTTATTTATGTGGCATTTTACTTTTGCATCTACCTTTGCATACGGAAGCATAGCCTTTTATATGATTTCGATAAATTTGAGTTAGTTCATAATAACTTGAATTTGATATACTGATCATACGCCAATGAGAATCAGCGCCAAACTATTATTTAAGGTTCTGCATCCTTCTCGGTCTTAGCAACATATTGATTTCTCTATTTTGACTTTGATTTTCTGGTGATGCAAAGTTTAAATTGCTAACTTCTGTGGGTTGCTGCCTGCATCTAACAAATTTCTTCTGATTGCCGCTTATTTCTAACTTTAGGCAACTTGATAACGCTTTCGTAGAACACCAATTATATTACGTATTTTTTTTTTATTAAATTAATGTTACATTTGAGGTAGTGTTTGGAACGTTTCTTATATTAAGCAATTGGGCTTTTTAATATGATTTATTTTGAAGCGCTAGTTATATTCTATACTGGAAAGATGAAAACAAAAATTTATCTGAAATCGCTTCTGTAAATTGGTCAGAGTTTAGTACCAAAGTATATCTTGCCACTTGCTGATTTTAGAATGTACACAACTATATATAAAATTTCAATATACATTTATCACAATCTGGAATCAACATATTATCAAGTTCTTTCGGAATGAGTACTGATCTCTTGCAGACAACTTAATATACATATATATTGGGTTGTTCGGAAAGTCATTTCGTTTTTTTTGGGGAACATGAAAGACAGTTTTCGTATAATGAATAAATATTTGTTATATATATTTATAATCATTCAATTTGTCCAGCTGATGACAATAGACTTCTGAATTAATCGTTGTATTGTCCGGCAAAAGCTCAAAAAAAACGATTCCTTTGACATCCCACCAAACGGAGAGCATCACTTTTTTTTGGTGAATGTTGGCTTTTGACACGCTTTGAGCCGGTTCATCTTTTCTGCTCCATGACCTCTTGCGTTTAACATTGTTGTATACAACCCATTTTTCGTCCCCAGTAATAATCCGCTTCAAAAATGGATCATTTTCTAGACGTTTGAGGAGCGAATCACACGCGTCAACACGACGACACAAATTTCGCTCGGTAAGGACATGGGGCACCCACACATCGAGCTTCGAGGTTAAGTCCATGCCTTTCAAATGGCCATAAACAGTTGAATTCGACAAATTTAACCTCTCACCGATCTCTCGTGTGGTGATTCGCCGATTTGCATCAACTAATGCCTTTATCGCATCTTTGTCAGCTTCGACCGGCCTTCCAGACCGTGGTGCATCTTCGACATCAAAATTGCCGGATCGAAATTTTGCAAACCAGTTCTGGCACTGGCGTACTGTTAACACGCCTTCTCCATACACATCCGTCAATTTTTTTCTCGCTTGGACAGCATTTTTACCTTTTCTGAAGTTAAAAAGTAAAATATGACGAAAATGCTGCTTATTGCTCTCCATATTTAAAAAGGCACCAACCAAAAACTACTGGGTAGAATTAATAGAACTTTTTCACACACAAGCCTTGCAATATCAGCTCTCATGACATATAATGGTTATGGGGCTTAAGTGTGAAGTTAGTTTCGAAAAAACGCAATTAAGTCCTCTGGCGGGAAAAAACGAAATGACTTTCCGAACAACCCAATATTATTTCACCTGCATTAAAATTAGTCTTTTACACCTGTTGCTTCGGTTGGAAAATGTCAAAACGAAACATTTTGTGTTGATATTACAAATATATACATATGGATGCTTCTTAATTATTACATTTATATTTTTTTTATTTAATTTAAGAAAGTAGCATAATATGTACCTATAGCACATATGTACTTACGGAGATACCCGCAAAATTTTACACAATTTTCAGATTATTTTGGTGAGACTGCGTCACAAATGTAGAAAAGATATTTAATTGCTATTTGTTGATAAATAAACTATTCAATATTCTTATTATTTAAGTGTTTTTAAATATTAAGAAAAGTGCCGCGTGACAAAATCTTCGCTAGTAAAATACTTTGATTGAATGAAATTGTAGCGCCGAACTAGAGTGTGCTAAGCGACAAAGTCAAACTGAATCCCTACTACTGAAAAAGGGGATAATTTGAACTCGAATTGCTGGGAGATTCCCATCGCGTGTGTACGAAAAGTGCATGCGCCCAGAAACATATAAAAAGGAGTCTTCATACATAATTACGTATGTATGGAAACAACAATAAAACTGTGGAATGCTTTTCTGTTTAAAAAGTTTGCCTTTTTGCAACGACTTTGGCAGCGCTTTTTTACGAAGTGGTGGTGCTTAACAGAGAAGCAATTGTTGCTTTTTGTTTCTATTGTAGAACTGTACCGTGTGCTGACAATACATTTTGCATCACATCCTTTTTCTTTTGGAATATTCACCTAAATCCATACCTAACAAGTAATGAAGGGCTATGTTCGGGTGTAACTGAACATTTCATACACTCGCAATATGCAAGGGTCAAAGGAGGAGAAACACTTTCAGGTGCTGGCAAAACTTTATATTAGAAAATGTTTCGTAAGAATTCAAAATTCGTTTTGTGAATCCGTTACAATCACGTTTGACCAGAACAAATCATCTATATTCATGATATTGGTGCTATGGAATGTACAATAGCCAAAATTTTTATTACCTAATGACATAATGCTAATTGAAATATTCTCATTTAATTTTATTGAGACATCTTCTATGGAGATATAACCAAAGGTACGAAATTTAATACATAAATGGTTTAAATACAGCTGGAAAGTTTTAAATGACTATATTGGGTATATTGGGGCTAAGAAAAGGTGTGAGCAGATAACATATATAGTATATAGGGGCTAGAATAATTTGTAAATCGCTTTCACTCAATTGCGCCACCAAACTATAGTATTTATATTAAAGGTTATACGTTCAATTAACTTTTCTAAGATATCTTAAATATAGAACGATATAAACGGTATGAGGTCAATCGGAATTTTAAAAATTATCATATTAGGATATTAGGCTATGGGAATTATTTACTCGATTTTATCAATATGTGGCATCAGGAGACATTATTACCAGGATAAGATGTTATCTGAATTTCATTAAGATATCTCACAGACTGAATGATATATGTGGTATAAAGTCAACCGGAAATTCGAAAAAGTTTATATTAGGTGTATGTAAGCTAAGGGAAGTATTTACGCGATTTTACCCATTTTTGACACAAGATCACATTATTATAGAGGAACGATACTATGTGAATTTCATTAACATATCGCGTAATTGTATTCCGACTTCGCCCATTTTTAAATTGTAACATAAGGATGAAAACGTAACGTTATGTACCAAATTTGATTTGCAGGTGGTAAATTAACGCACTTTTAGTAGTTTTCGACAAAACCCTTGTATAGTGGGCATGGCTACTAGAAAGGCTTGTTCTGAGCAAGCTTGGTTGATATAGTTTAAGTAGTTTGTGAGATATGTATATTAAACATATTAGGGGCTGGGCCAAGCACACTTTAAAAACAAAATTTTAAACCACATAAGACTTTCCCCGCTGATATTCACAGTACCAAATTACAGATTTGTATCTTAGTTTTAGTTTGCTTAGTTGTAGCACTTCATAGGTTTTCAATTAACGACATTTAATAGGCGGGGCAAAGGTCCGATAACTCCCATCTGCAATACCAACCTTCTTATAGTGCCAAGGAACACACGCACCAAGTTTCATAAGATCTTATTTTTCACTCAAGTTTGCGCTTGCACAAACGGGCGGACGGACATACAGTCATTCGGAATTCAACTTATCTCGTCATCCTGATCATTTATATATACATAACTGTATATTTATCGCGACTAGTTGTAGGTGTTACAAGTAACCGTTAGGTGAACAAAACTATTATGCTGTGCAACATGCTGTAATGGTATAACAATTGTAAAACTGTCGGTAACGCCACGTTTTACTGTCAGGTCACGTCAATCAGCTTCGACACGTAAAACTTTAAAGGCGTTTTTCTCGGAATTGCATTTTTCAAATCTGACGACAATAGTACTCAGAGACTAATGTACATATCTACTTAAAAATTTACTGTAGATTCACAGGAACGTTATCTTGTAAACTTCAGACGATTTTTTGTAATTATTCCAACTTATTTCTATAAACAATTTACTCCTACTTATTCCGCTAAAAAATTTAAGCTAAATCTAAAAGCTTATGTACTTTATAGTCTTATGTAGATTACAATCCCGTTTTTTATTTGGTTTCATATATATATATATATATACTTCATTTATATATTTCATATATATATATATATATATACTTCATTTATATATTTCATATATATATATATATATACAGTAGTTCCTAGGATCATCGTCGCCCGTCGAGCTCTTGAAAAATATGATTCTGAAAATTGGCTCAGTAGCCGCCATTTTGCATAAAAATGTCAGTATACAATTTCACACATCCAAACACCTTGAAATTGAAGCCTTTTATAATGTTTTAGACAATCATAACCCCTTAATGGCACCCAAAGAACTGCTCTAAAAAATATGACCCATCTATTGTTAATATACTTAACTTTTCAATGAGCGAAAAGGTACAGGTTTTCTTATTTTTGTTTTTTATTCAATTTTACAAATCGTTAATAAACATCATCCTATAAATGCAGAATATCTTCTTGAATATATTCCTATTAAAACTATAAATATTTATGCATGTTAAATAATTTTGTATATTGACTAGTGTTGTTATTGCCATTTTTATTCAATAATACACTGTGCGCCATTAGGATATTCTAAACACTGTATTATAATATGAGCTTATGTTCCCCTTATGTTATAAAAGATACTCTTTTAAATGTGACGACATTGGGCGAAAAAGGGACAGAGTGAACTGGCCGAGCAATCATAATTTGGCATCCTTAATATGCGCAAGTCCAAGTTTTACATAACCACATGGCATAACATCCTCCCATTCACTTTTCACTTTGATGCGTATATAGTAATGGTTTAATAATGATGCTAAGAAAGCAATAATTTACCCTTCCTTCTCAATAACCGCAACATACTGGTGAGTAACGAGGGGAGAGGGTTGAAATTATAAACTTATTCAATTATACGCGTGTGTGTGTATGTACGTATGTATATTACTAGTTCTGCGTAAAATATTTTAATTCATAATAAAGCATAAAGCTTTGGCATTGAAATATATGTGCATATATGCGAAGAACTTTGGCACATCCTTTGCTTAATTGCCTTTAAAATGTTTTACTATCGCTGGCACATCCAAACGGGTTAGAGTTATAATCATAAGTCTACCAAAAGTCTAGACAAGAAAGTTTATTTGACCTTCATCTGAAAAATCAGTTAATTTTCTTTAAGCTATGTACAGAACACACATTTACGCACAGTATAAATGGGACACCCCAAAACTATTTAATTTTATAACTTAAAATATAAATAGTAAGCAAAATATGCTAATTTTTTCAAAAATGTCTTCTTATTTCATATAAGACATATATTTTTTATTGACATGAAGAAAAACTACCAAAGTTTATGTTATAACAACAACAAAATGAACATAATTACATTTATTGTGCGTTCAATGCAACTCACACTTGAAATGGGACAGTTAACGCGGCGCGCCGTAGTACTGTTATTTTGTCTGAAAACTAAACTCAAATTGAAAATGCTTTTAGTAGTTTATTAATTGGCAACAGCGTAAGATTATCAGCGACTAAAATTGGAAAAATGCCTCGCTCTACAATTGAAGAAAGGAAATTTGTTACTAATAAATCTAATAATTACTAATAATTTGAAAATAATAAATCTATAAGAGAAATAGGCGAAATTTTAGGCAAAAAAGAAAAACTACTGCATTTAACATTATTCAGCGCTTTAAAAAAAAAAACCGTACTTTATGTAATGAAATACCTGACAGAAGTACAAAACGAAAAATTAACGACCGAAGTGCGTGGTTTTAGTTACAAATAATCAAAAATAACTCACATCTGTCTGCTGTAGACTAGCAAAAACAGCTAAAGGAAGAAAAGAAAGTTGAAGTGTAAAAACAGTCCGTAGATTGGTTAGACAAAATAAACTTAACGCTAGAATACCTCGTCGAAAACCACTGATATCACAAAAAAATCAAAAAGAAAGAAAGGAATTTGTTCTGAAATATTAAGATAAGGACTTTTTTTTTGGCGTAAGGTAAAGTGTTCTTAAAACTTGATTTATGAAACTTTGTGTGAATTTCAATTACCTTTAGGTTCTTTTCACTGACGAAACCAAAATTAACATCTTTGAATAGAACGGCAAGCGTTTCGTATGGAGAAGGCCTGGCAAAGAATTGGACGACAAAAACATAAAAAAAAACAGTGAAATTCGGGGGTGGCACACCGAAAATTTGTGGTTGTATGTCGGGGGATGGGGTTGGAAAACTGCATTTTGTAGACGGAGTGTCAGAACTTAAAAAAAGACTGCCCAAAAGAAACATTAAAATAAAATCAGAGTTGAAGAAACCCGTGGAAGAGGAATGGAGCCAAATAGAAGCTTCGGTATACAAAAATCTTATGGAAAGTATGCTACGTCGTCTCCATGAGGTCCTAAATAAGAAAGGAAAATCTACAAGATAACTCCCGCAGTCTTAATTTTTTTCTTAACTCTACAAACTGTCCCATTTCAAGTGTGAGTTGCATTGAACACATAATAAATGTAATTATGTTCATTTTGTTGTTGTTATAGCATAAACTTTGGTTCTTTTTCTTCATGTCAATAAAAAATTTATGTCTTATATGAAATAAGAAGAAATTTTCTTAAAAAATAGCATACTTTGCTTGCTATTCATACTTTAAGTTAAAAAATCAAATAGCTTTGGGGTTTCTCTTTTATAGTGTGAGTCACTGTATATGTAGATTCGTAATAAGTATAAATAGGCACATATATTGCACTCATGCTATCCGAATGACATTGTGAAGATATTTGTTGAATTATATTTTTGAAATATTTAAACAATTTGACGTAAAATAAATTATGCGTTAAAAGGAAAAATTTGACCAGGATTCGAACATGAGCATTGTACAAAATACGAACATGTGCTTACCATTCACGCTATTTCAAATGTTGAATTACCTCAATTATTGTTTCATTATCTATAGAAGATAATGTTTCCTCAGCAGACTTAACTCAGAAAAATGTGATAAATGACAAAAGGGCATCGCTGCCACTTTTCGCTTGTGAAGCAAATATTAGAAAATGAGTTTATTATTCATTAGCATCCTCGTGAAAATTCGCTTAAGTTACTTTTTATGGTAGGCAGTGGATCCGAGTAGAGAGGGTATATGTGGGTATGTGGGAGCCTATGTGAGTAAAAAATTTTTGTAAAAGTGGGCATGGCCCTGTCCCCAATAGGTTTAATGTACATATCTCACAAACCGTTAAGGCTATACCAGTGAAACTTGCTCAGAAAAAGTTTTGTGCAATGTCTGGGAAAATAATTGAAATCGGATAATAACCCCGCCCACCACCCATACAAAGGTTATGTTGGAAAATGCTTTAACTCGCTGAAGAAACACGTCAGAAACGTTAAATCTTACAGAAAATATGGCCTGCAGAAGGACTGCATAGGGATCTGTAGTCAGCCCTAATCACTGTGGTAAACATTTGCATATTGGATTAACCGAGGTTTTGCCTCTCAATATTTCGTGGCTTTTGTTTACCTCTCATGTGTACAATATTTTACATATATCACAACTTAAAAACTTAAAAACTGCTTGTATCGCTCTACTTTAAACAAATCATACCTACAAGCTTAAATAGGCATATTTGGTGTATATGCACAATACAACTTAACACTAGCCAAAAAATCTTTTTGAATACCATAAATATATGGAACGAACTTACAGAAGAGATATCAATGTAAAAAATTTACATGGAAAGAATTCTCAACAACCAATAGGGTAGACAAATTCAAGACAAATTTGTTCACATCATTGCACAAATCATTGAATCATATTCACTTTTATACTATCAAAGAGAATATAGCAATAAGAATGGAATGAGAAGAAACTATTTGAGCTCTAGGTAAATGAGTATTTTATTGTGTTAACTCGTTTCTCACAATCACCTTTAATGCGTCAATAACGTGAAATTTAGGAGGATCACAAAGCAAAATAAAATCAATTACCTTACATATGCGTTCAAACGTTATATAACACATACTGTTAAGGACGTAAAAAAAATAATATTAATATATAATTTATATTAATGAGTTAATATAAATTCCTAGCTTCATTATAGATCGATTTAAAAACATTAAATTCTATTATTACATAGACGATTTTCAGGTAAAACAAATAGTTTGTATTGTTATAAGAAATATTCGGTAAAGCCATAGTACTACTACTACAATCACACACCCAAAATTAATATAGATATGACAGGTAAAATAAATTATTTCATAATAATAAATATTAAATTACTAACCATAAAAAGAGGATTTCCAAAAATCATAATAAAGTGACGCTTCTATCGTTATATTCAAAATTATGTTCATTTTACTTTATGATGTGGGTGCAAAGCGTTTTAGAATAGCTCGATATCGATAGAAGCTTTCGCAGCAGTGAAATGATAATCCAGCATTTTTCCATTATAAGTTATTGTAGTAGGGCTTTCATCGAACCCGCCACAATTATTTCTGAAAGAGGAATAGGAAAAGGAAGATAAGACTACTTATAACACTATAGTGGGATTTTTTCAGAAATATTATACAAATAGTGTTGCAATCGGATGTACATTTGTATATACATTTTCTTATGATCGCTTTTACAATGAAACATATACAAGTCATATTTAATTAAAAGAAATGTAAGTATTTTATATAAAAATACAGTTTGCTCTCTAAAGAAAACAATAACATATGTGTGACATAAATCAACCTTTTGGTGCCAATCCAAGTAAAATAGTAAGTTCAAAATTTTTGTTTACATATTTACATCGCAAAAAATGTTCGAGTTTACTAACGTAATTACTGACATAAAATTTTTGTGCGATTAAAATGAGCTAAATATGTTTTCCATTACTCTAAAATATATTTTAATGTAACTAATACAAATTAAAATTTTTGAAGGACGCCCGAGTTATTTTTTAAAACATTTTCCCAAATTTAATTTAGTCGATAGCAATATCATTATTCAAACATAATTATCATAAACTTAATATACTCATCCCCAGCCTAATAGGTTTCTTTTTTATTTACAAAACTTAAAAGGAAAAGGAGGAGGAAATATGTATTGATGAGCATATATAACCTAAAGAAATCCAAGTTTAAAGGCTGACATTGTGTTTTTCATTTCAGTATAAAATCAATCTACAAATGTAGTTTTTTAAATATACCACTAAGCGCCATTTTGTTTCTTTACACAGAAGTTAGGCCAGGTTCAATTAAACGACGGATATTTCACTTAAATGAGACAATCAAATATACATTAATTTCATGTCTTCAAATATAAGGAGGCTTACCTTTACTTATTTATTATTGTTTCTTCCACTCCTTCAATTTAAAAAGCTTGACCAGTAGTAAGAGGGAGAGGTGGTTGTGGACGGGTGTATATATTTACTTGTTACTTATTGGCTTCTGGTTCGGTATCATAATTATTAGCGTATAATTTTTTGATATTTCGCTCACATAACAAAAAAACAGGATATGAACAAGCGAATGTTATAACAGGGATAATTTTAACAAAAGATTATAACTACCATAATATTATTAGGCACAAATTAGCAAGCCGCGCAATTACCCTTGTTAATCTTAGACAATTTAAAATTTATGAAAACATCGGGTGGAAAATCTTAACGACGGCTGTTTGTAAAATTGTAATATTCATACAGTGATGTCAACCACAATCAGCAATGTTTTGTAAAATAGCGCATTTCGGAATCCACCCTTGCTCTCCGTACATCAAAAAAAGTTACAAATAACATGCAGCGCACTTGGTTTATTGGTAACATTATACGATCACTTAATTAACAAACATAGCATTATGTTTAATTAAATTAATTTTCACAAATGAGTTTGAAATTGTTAGCTATTTGCAATTTGCAACTTCGCATCGCTTCACCTTTCGGGGACTGTTGTTCATTTGCTTCAAAGTTCCTTGCGGCTTTTCTAAACTATGTGAATTTTGGACGTTATAATTGATATGATATTGGACTGATTATTTTTATGGTATCGGAATCTAATTTTATATTTCAAAAACAAAACTTATTTCTATTTTCACAAAATTGTCTGATATGCACCAACGCGATTTTTCCGATTTTTTACATCCACTTTCTTTACTCTTTTCCTATTTCTACCATCATTTGTGAGGTTAAGACAATTCATTGTAGTTCATTTCGATACAGTGTTGCAACTGTAATTAGTGTTACCATATGTATAACATCAAAGAAAACTGCAGTAATATTATGTTTTTTTCTTTTTATACCCCTTGAGTTTTATATTAAAACAATATTAATTACATAGGAAAAATAATTTACTTTAATTGTTTGCATATATATGACTTGTTTATGAATTTGGGAAGTGTTTTTTGTACAACATGATGGAATAGAATGTAAAAATGGAACTATTTTATCCAAATTGTTATTTGATTTTAATAAACAGGTAATTTGTATTTATAAAAGTTATCATAAATATTCCTTGGCACTCTTTAAATTTTGACATCATAAATGGGCGTAATTAGATCTATCCATTCGAACTATAAAACTTAATTCTACAAATGTGTCACATAAGAAATCGATTACAGTATTTATAATCAATAAACAACATAACTAATTACAACCAAATTTAGTACAAAATATTTCTTTGACAAAGAAATAAACAAATTAATGTCTACTTCGGTTGTAACAAACTTCTGAAAAAGCCGACATACAAATCGAAGTAATGGTTTTCAATTCTTCTGTCGATTCTGCTAAGAATTTTTTTGGACAACTTGTGAGATATATTAATGAAACTCATAAAAGGGGAAATAAAGTCAAATAAGATATAGTGGGGGCATATGGTAACAGCAACATTCAAATATTTGACAACGTTTTTAAGATTTTAGGAGGTGCTCTTCACTTGTGAAATAATATTAAGACACACACCACTTGTAGAATTAGATGTTCGGATATCCAATTAGGATAGCACTCCAAACTCTGATCCATCTACTCGATTATTCATTTACTCGTTTATTAATCATAAATGAAAAAGGAGTATCCTTCAGAGTTAATTAAAATGTTAGATATCCGAAGCACTTTTATCTTTCCGATTTAATTATAGCTTCAAGACCAACAAATTGATTGCTATTGCCGCTATTTGTTAATGTTTTCTGTATCGTTAGACGAAAAATGCTTCGACACACTCTTAATGATGCATTTCTCACTTTGATACAAATCGGAGTCTTAATGGGGATAAGGTATAAATATTTCCAGTATAGTAGGTAGAAAGGGGTTAGGATCACTTGGAAACCTAGGACATCGTTTATAGCTTTTAAAATAGATAGCAAATCGTCATCATTCTTCTGGAATTCAGTCTATTGTAGTGATGAGTCAAATTTAATGTAATTATTCCTGATGGCAGAGCTGACGTTAGGGTTTTGAAAATAGAACTGGAATATATTGTGGGACAAAATTGAGCAACCGAAAATTAATCTGGTGTCAAAAGTTCATTGATTATTGGCCTAAATTTATTTTTGGCTGAACTGACTAACATTTATCGAAGATTGTTATTGTTTCTTGATGTTTTAATAGAAGCTTAGTCATGTCAAAATATACTCTTAGTTTCCACATTGCCTGCCCAAAGACGACGGCCATTAGGAAAAACTTAATTACTTACTTAAAGGTTAAGATTTAATTTTACTTGGGATATGAACCCACTACTAAAAAAATGATAGTCGCAAATATGGAGACCATTATAAATATCGGTCCTCGGGAAAAAAATAATAAATTATATATTTATATGTATGATACGTACATATTTATTGTTGGGATAAGAAGCGAAATAACAAAATTTCAAACTTTCTGACATGATTCCAACTCACCATATTTCATGCATCTATGGACATATGTGTATTACTGCTTCTGGCTTTTTATACTCGCGCAACATGTTGCACAGATCATAATAAAATATTTTGATTCACCTAACGGTTGTTTGTAACATCTAAAACTAATCGAGATAGATATAGTTTCATATATATATATTATATATAAATGATCAGGATGACGATACAAGTCGAATTCCAGGTGACTATATCCGTACGTCCGTTTGCGCAAGTGTTAAAACGTTAAAAACGTTAAAAAAGTAAAAATGAAGATATCTTCTTATGAAACTTGGTACACATGGACCTTAGCACCACAAAATGCCATTAGGTGAAAACCAATAGCAACAAATAACAAATTAAGATACAAACCTATAATTTGGTACAGGAAATCGCAGTAGTGAGGGGCATCTGTAGTCTAAAAACATTTAAAATGTGGGCATGGCCCCGCCCACTAATGGGTTTAATATATATATCCCACAAACCATTACAGCTATATCGACCAAACTTGATTAGAAAAAGTTTTTTAGTAGATCCTCATACATTGGGAATCGGATTAAAACCACGCCCACCTCCCATACAAAGATATGTTGAAAACTTCTAAAAGTTCGTTTACTCGCTGAAGAAGCACGCCAGACAAATTAAATCAAACAAAGTGAAGATGGTACGAAAGGAATATATAGGGGTGGGGATAAAAATTTGGCAGTGGGAGTGGTAGTCATGGACTAATTTACCAATTTCAACAAAATTTAGTGCGTAACATGTCATCTTTATGTTACAGTGTGGAAAGGGTGAAATCGGACTACTCCCACATAACACGATTTGAAATTCAATATGATTCTTTCGCTTTACAGTATATAACTCAAGCACCAATGAAGATATGGGAATACAATTTTGCACAAACAGTGCGCCCTCAAATTTTGCCATCTATTTTGCCGAATTACTGAATGTCTGAACCTCAGTGCTTTGCTTGATTTTTTACTGAAAATAGTGAACAATTGGATATATTAATGAAATTCAGAGGACTTATTTTCCCGGTAATGATATGTCCTGATGGAAAAATGGATAAAATCGGGTAAATACTTCCCCTAGCCATAATATTCGTAATATAAGGATTTTCAAAATTCCTGTCGGCTTTTTACCATATATATTGGCCAATCTGTGATATTTCTTGGCAAAATCAAATGAACGTATAGTCTTGAATATACTAAGTTTGGTGGCGAAAATGAGTGAAATCGATCTACGAATTACCTCAGTCGCATATACTACATATAATGATTATCGTTATTCTAGTGGACTCTATGCCGAATATGTCGATAGAATTTTGAGTTCTCGAACTTTTTCTCGAAATTTTTTCTGTCAAAAATCTGTCAAGACCTTGGTCTAAACCTCAAATGGAACGATTCAGTCCTATAGATGACTTTTTTTTAGTCAGATTGACTTTATTAGCCAAAAAAACCATTTATTAGCCAAATTTTATTGTAATCCATTCACAATTTCGTCGAATAATAAATATTGAATTCTTATTGAACACTTTTTAATGTAAACTTTTGTCAACACCTGAAAGTATTTCACGGCCTTTGACACTTGCAAATTGTGATAGTATTAAATGTTCGGTTATATCCGAACTTAGCCCTTCCTTCCTTGTTGGCATTGCATTTGAATAGCTCAGTCGAAATGTTATTGACTATGTCGTTTATGTTTTATTATTCTTTAGTATATAATATATTATGAATTTTCTTATGGTCGATTTATGGATTATCTATTTAGTCGTCCAAATTGGGATTTCGGGCCTGGCTATTTTTTACCAACAAACGCAACAGTTTTATCTACTTCTCTTCGTTCATCTAAATTTTTGTTAAATCCTCAAAATATCAATATACGTTGCTAAATATTGAACAAATGTCCTTAGTTTTCCTTAGTTATATCGATCTCACTTCGTCATATGTTAATCTATCACTGTGGCATTTGATTTTTAATTTCCATTTACAATGTATTCACATATATTTCTTTCAACATTAACATTTTTTAACCATTCTTATAAAAACTAATACACATATGCGGTTAAATGTGAATTTCTCTAAACACCTCAATACTTTAATATTGAAACAATTATAAATAAATATAAATGTGCTAGTTTTATGATTTTAACAAAAAAGTATGTGCAATATTTTACACCTCTTTAGTTTCAAATAAAGTTTTTAAAGTATAATATATGGTTAATGCATCAATTATCGCTGAACCCGTCCCGTCGCTAGTATGTGATAACTTATACTTAGACTAAATTTCTTCCTTAGAATTTAACCCTAATTGTGGGGCTACTTCCGCCCGTCTTTCCATAATTTTTAATAAGGTTTTGCTCGCTGTTGCTGAAATCTGGGTCCGTTTTTTCATGTTGGAAACAAATTTTTTGTGGAATTCAAAACATACTAGAAAGGTGTCCTTAATTAATGAATTTATAAAGCTACATATTTAGATCTACTATTTAAATTTATAAATACACTAAAATATTGTTTTAATTTGTCTACTTTTCCGATCGTGGGGATCGCGAGATCAAAGCCTATTTTCATTTTTATGATATCGCAAAAAGTGGATACAAAAATTATTCTATTCACAAATTGATATAATGTTTATGCGACAGAGCGTTGAGATATACTTTTGTGTATGCCGATAACTAACAAAACAAGCAGTAAAACTCCAGCATTTACCTGTACCAAGAAAATAAAATAAAAATCAAAGTTGTATCAATATTCTAAAATACATTTATTTATATATGTATATGCAAGTTAAATGTACATATTTACTTCTTTTCTTGTCTATTTTGTGTAAAATTTAAGAATTAGCAATGAATTTGTTATTATGTACATTATACTTAACCTCAAAATTAAATTAAAAAAAAGTACTGATCCCTTGTGCAATCAACTAAAAAGAAGAGAAAACTAACTTTTGATCTCAATTACTTGAAGCGTGGTGATCACAATGTCAGAACCTCTTTATTTCCTTTGTGTTAAAATAATGTTTATATATATGTGAACAAATTATATTTTCTATACAATAGTTAAATTGTATGGAATTGTATTAAATTGTATATGCTGAAAGCAATTTACAAATAAAAATCAAAATAAAGAGATAAAAATTATAGTGTGTTTACTTTTTATAAAAAATATTTATTTATGTACATTACATATTATAGACTTACACAATTAGTTCCGGTATTGGTTCCGGCTAAAGAGAGAAAGAATTAATCAATATATGATTTTGCTCACGTAACATGTTTGTTTACCTCGTTTTAAAATCTCATCCCGGATACAATAATTTTTATACGTTGTTACATATATAATTATATGTTGCATGGAGTATAATAGTTTTGTTCGCCTAACGGTTGTTTGTAACACTTAAAACTAATTGAGATAAATATAGAGTTATATGCAATATATCAAATCGATCAGGATGACGAGACGAGTTGAATTCCGGATATCCGTCAGTCCCTCCAAGCGATAACTTGAGTAAAAATTGAGATATCTTGATCAAGCTTGGTAAACGTCTTTCTCGTACGAGGAAAAACGGCGAAATCGGACAATTGCCACACCCATAAATTGTCGTTAATCATAAAATTATAAGGACTATAAGCGCAAAGCCACAAAAAAAGATACAAAACTGTAACCTCGCTCTGTACGATCATCGAACTAGGGACTGAAATCTGGGCTTTAAATTTTTTTTAATGGGTGCGGTTCCGCCTTTTAATAGGTTTAATGTATATATCTCACAAAGCACTGCAGCTTTATCAACCAAACTTCCCAAGAACAAGCCTTTCTAGAATCTCCTCATATAGTGTGAAAATGGATGAAACGGATAATAACAAGGCCCACTTTCTATATAAGGGTCATGTTGAAAACCACTAAAAGTGCGAGTACTCACTAAAGCAACACTTCGAAGGTATTTTAGAGTAAAGATGGTACGGAAGAGTTTCATAGGAATAGGTATAAAATCCGGATAATGGGTGTGGTACCACCCAATTTTATATCTCAGGAATTAGTATACCAATTTTGCTGCACAACATTATTTTGACATATTTAACAACACGCCTGCTTCCCAATTTACAAAATTAACACAATTTTAAATTCCATTTGGTTCTTTCACTTTACAGTATATGAATCAAGGATCAATGAAGATATTCGAAGAATACCTTGCACAAATTGCGCCTCCGAGGTATGCTATCTGAAATATAAAAATGGTCGAAATCGTGCCTTAACTTTTCAATGCCCCATATATCGAATATGTAGACTTCAGTGCATATTGCTGACTTTTTACCGAAAATATCGGTCACTCTATGAGATATATTAAAGAAATTCAGAGAGCATCTTTTCCTAACGATATTATAAATTGGCCAAAAATTCACGAACAAGCAACGAAGTGTGAGCAGAATTGAGCAAAAGCCATGAATTGTTTTTCAACATATCTGGGCGTTTTTTTTTGGATTGCTTCACGCAAACGTTGTTGAACTTTCACGTTAGTAAAAAAATTAATTTTGAATTCATTTGCTACATTTTTATACTCTCGCAACATGTTGCTACAGAGTATATTAGTTTTGTTCACCAAACGGTTGTTTGTAACACCTAGAACTAATCGAGTTAGATATAGAAATATATATATATAAATGATCTGGATGAAAAAACGAGTTGAAAACCGAGTGACTGTATGTCCGTCCGTCCGTCCGTGCAAGCTATAACTTGAGTAAAAATTAAGATATTTTGATGCAGCTTGATAAACGTGTTCTTTGTCACCGTAAGACGGTTGGTTTTGCAGATGGGCGTAATAGGAAATCTGCCATGCCCACAAAATGCCACTAATCGAAAACAGATAATGTGCTATAACTAAGCAGTAAATTAATATATGAACGTGTTCTTTGGTATAGAGGATCCTAGTAGGGCGAGGCATATTCGGGCAGAAATTTTTGTAAAAGTGGGAATGGCCCCGCCCCTCATAGGTTTATTGTAGGTTTCTCATAGGTTATATATATCTCGGAACCATTAAAGCTATATCAATCAAACTTGCTTCGAGTATGTTTTTCGAGCATCTCCTCATATACTGAGAAAATGACTGAAATCGGATAATAACCACGCCCACCCCCCATGCAAAAGTTAGGTTGAAAACTATTAAAATTACGTTAACTCGCTGAGAGAACACGTCAGAAATATTAAATATTCCAGCAAATATGATTCGGAAGGAATGCATAGGAATCTCTGTAAAGTTTTTTTGACGGGCGAGGCACCGCCCACTTTTAGGAGAAATTCCATATCTCAAGAATGCTTTAACCGATTTCAACAAAATCTGCTGTGTGACATCATATTTGCATTCTTATGTCACACTGTGGAAATGAATAAAAGTAGATAAATCGAGAATCAATTCATCCAATCCAATCCAATTCATCCGCCATCTCATGCGTAAAAATCGTTGAAATCGGATTATAAATTTTCAAGCCACCAGATACCCATTATAAGGACCTCAATGTATCTCTAAGATATTCTGTAAAATTTGTAAGATATTGTAATGAGATTGGAGGATTCTCTTTCCATATACCTAATATACGGATTTTCAACCTTCCGGTAGACTTTATACCATATAAAACTTCCCATATTATATTGGATAAAAATCTAATATTCTTTTTCTTTTTCTTCTTGGCTACCCGCAGCTATAGCTGCTCCCACCCCCGTTTCTGCTTTGGTTCATTCTTCAACATTAGTTACTGCAGGGGTATATCTGTTGATTCGTTTTAATGTGTTATTGAGTGGGAGTTGATTAGGCGATTTGTTGTTGTTGCTGTCTGGGCTGACTATGTTTATGGCGGGATTAGGGGCTAATTTTGAGTTTGATTTGAAGAAGATTATTGCTTTGTCTACGTTAAGACAGTTGGGTTTAATAATAAGAATTGTAGCAGTAGGGCTTCCTAGGTGGAGCATTATCTTTCCATGATAATAATGTGCTCCGGTGTCAAAAATGGGAGAAATCGGGTAAATACTTCTCCTAGTCCCCATATACCTAATATACGGATTTTCAACCTTCCGGTAGACTTTATACCATATATATCGGTCAATATGTAAGATATCTTAGCAAAATTAAGTGAACCTGTAATATTGGATATATCATAGTTTAATGCCGAAAATGTGTGAAATCGGTCAACAAATTATTCCAGCTCCCATATACTACATATAATGACTTTCGTTGTTCTAGCAAACTTTATGCCGAATATGTCGGTCAGTGTGTGAGTTACCTTCATAAAATTGCGTGAAAACATATCCCCTAATATACTTGAATAATGAAAAGAGTGAATGTGATCAGTGCAGATATTCCTCTATCCCAGAAATGCCCGATATAAGAATTCCAGAATTTCCATCTTCGTTTAAACCGTTTATCAATATGTCAATATGTCAGGTCAATATGTGTGATATTTTAATGAAATTAAACGGATATGTTTTCTTAAACACAATGTGATTTCGCGCTAAATATGAATGAAATCGGACTAGACCATGGTCTAAACCGCTTATTCCCTTCCTCTGGTTGACTATTGACTGATTCAATTAAGCCACTTTGGTTGAGTTTATATCGCACATATCTTAATTGAGTTAATTTGGTAGATTTTAATATAAATACCTCGGACACGAAGCAAAATATATCAATGAATGTACGTGAGTCTATGCCTCGAAACGTAAGTTAATAAGTACCAAGTATGATGGCAATCCATTAACAATTTCGTCGAACTTAGCCCTTCTATAAGATAGTTTCACTTCGAAATGTTTATCAGTAAACGTATTCAACTCAGTGATTTCACTTGAACTTGTAATGTTACCTATGATTGAAATACAATTCCTTATAACCCAACACTTACCACCCCAGACCTCTGGATGTCAGATTACGGGTTTTCTCGATTATTTGAGATTTTAATACCTCAATGTAAGGCGATATATTCTCATTTACTTCGTGATTAGGTGTTTTTCAGATTCTCTTAAATACTTATATAATATCACTTGTTTTTCAAACTTAATTTCTGTTTTATTGTTTTCAGTCTAAGCATTTTGATCTATGTGGAGATTAAATTCATTATATATTTCCAATTTCCATATATTATGCTCAGGATTGGAACTGAGAAGACTCTCATCCATTCTCGAATATCTGGTTTTTCTGAATCTTTTACTTACTTTTGTTACTTTTTTGACCTTAGATGATTTGATAAAATATAAAGCATCAAGTGTGTTATAATATTTTATACCCTCTGAGGATGTACATACTTTAAATAAAAAATTCAAGATGTAAGTAAGCAAGAAGATAAATTTATATTATATTTCTGTCAAATAGTTGATTGTACCATTAATTTCTAAAATTAATTCTACATTTTTATTTTGTTGGCATTATACTTTATTATTATATATTATTAGTCAAATTAAACATTTTTCAACGCAAAATTTTCATATAAAAAAAGCGGGCAAAATTAAGCTAAATTTTACTTACACGTGCAGGTCTCTAATGCATATGCGGATAAATTTTATGGTAATTTATTAGACTGCTGTTCTAAGAGTATCAGAGATTAAGGAGAGTATTCGATGCCGAATCCCGATATTATAACATTTATTACAGAAATTGCAAATATAATAACGAGAATAATATCGTTTATTATCACAGCGGCCGCTTGATCCTTTTGGCGATTGATATTTAGACTACCAATAACAACAAAAAGTATTCCAACCAAGAGCTGTGAAAAATAATAATCGAAACTTAATAAATCAAATTGCAATCAGGATTCAATATAATTTAATCAATTCCGTATTCATACATACATATGTATATCATTCAAAGATATGTATATGTGTATACTCTAAATTACTGAGTACTAATACTAAAATACTGAACTGAAAACTAGAGTCTTGACCGAATAATATATCCAACTTAAATCGCATACTTTTAGTATACGAATTATAGGATTAAAAAATAATATTGTTCCCCAACCACGAAATCCATAACTAATGCCAGGACTACTGTTGTTAATTTATTAACTTTGAATTAATTATTCAATCGGTAAATATTCTATTAAACGGACACAACATACGGAGTCACAGTAAGAAAAGATGTAAATTAGAAAAAGAATTTCTAAAGAAAAATTTAATTGTAACAGATCTAATGACCAAAATAAAGCATAGGAGTTTAGCTCTTTTCAATGAAAGTTTTGTGTAACATAACATTATACCTATGTATATTATTTATATAAATTATTTACTGTAGGACATTTATAATTTAATTTACTAAGATATGGTCGACAATAATGACAGCATTTCCATTATAATTATTATTATAATTCAGATCAAGTACATTTAGTACATTAGATTGGAGTGTTATGATATTGTTTCATCTATGTTTGGATTTGTTTTTCATATTTGTATAAATTTTTCTTGATATGTGAGACAAATTATTGAGTTGAAATATTTATAATCGAATTCCTTAAACTTAGGTTACCAATTTCACAAACAATATTTCCATAAAACTCTTGTTTTAAATAACAACTTTTATTAGTTACCGAAGAATGTGAATTCTTGAACAAGCAAAAAAAATCTTTTTTATATGATCCATGTCGTTTATATGACACGTAAGTGTTTACGTTTAATAAAGTTAAGAGTCAAGTAATCGGTAAGTGTTCGCAAACTAGCACACTTACCAATAATTTGCAGATAATTTTACGAACATACTAACTCATATTTTGTTTATTATTTTGTTCCTCTGTTTGGCCCCCGGTGAGAAGTGGCAGACGCGTGTCAAAAGCCGAAATGAACAAATTTATGGTAGCGGTAAAAAAGGCGAATCCTGCGCGAATATTATTAATAATATTTGCTGATTGATAATATTCAGGGTTATGCATTCTACAATCTCGCATTAAGCTCAAGCTAAGACTTAAGACACCAGATAAAACCTGTACTTACAATGTAAATAAACGAATAGTTGGTCCAAGAACGACAATTAGTAGGAATGATTTTAATATAGATATTTATTTACCTGTAAGATTATCGATAGGCTTATCATTATCAGCATTAGTTTATAAAATTGATGTTGCTCCCCAACTTGAAGTATATATTTCAATTGGGACGCATTGGCTGTGAGAAGGGCGATATCCAGCATACCTTGAGCAATTGTTTTCTTAGTCGCATATCGATTAGCATCCATGGCCTTCATCTAAAAAAAAATCATATAAAAGTGTGGATGTGTGACTTTTATTAATATTTATTAATATTGCGTAAATGTATTGTTCAAACTTATCTAGAACGGACTATATTCTATTGGCATACAATAAAAGTAAAGTCGTCAATGTAACAGATTGTCTGTTCATCGAGCATAGTAAAAATTTCCTCTGCTTTGACCCATTCTAAGCCTTTTAGTATACTTCTTCCAGTAAAGAATTATGGACACCAAACCTCGACATGTGCATATGAAGCGTTCACAATATTAATATGTAATATATTTAAAATAAAAAATCAATATCACAATCAACCTTTTAAATTTATCAATTCTATGAAAGAACACTTTAGTATAAATAATTCTATTGTAATTATACACCTACATTATATTACACACACATGATAGCCTCCTCGGCTCGAGATACCATATGTATGCAAAAAAAAAAACACAAGTTAACCATATTGGACAAATTTTTTTAATGCATCAGTAGGAAACAAATTTCAAGTCGAAAAATTAACGCACTTCTATTATCAAAGCATCATTTATTTTAAGTTATCTTTTACCATTACTATTTGGCACTCAACACTAAAATGACTAACGTTACAGCAATATATAACGATTAAATTGAAACTTCTCCATAAATAAGTCTATATATAGCATAAAAAACCTGCTAAAAACTGTAAAAAACTATACATATTTTAATTAAGACAAGACCACACGAAACAAAAATTCATTGACACTGAAGACTAGCTTCACATTATGTGTCTATCATATACTTGATTTCAAAGGCATTTATTCCTTTTGTATATATATTGTATATTATTATAAACAAAATATTTTTGTATAATACTCGACGACTTTTTCACCCCTTGGACGGATGAAAATCAGTGTAATAGAACCGATCGTCCCACTAGCACTTTTGCTTACCACCTGTAAGGCTGAAAGAGAATGAAATATATATAAAAGTTCGAGCTTTATCGCAATGAAAATATGTAATCACATAGACTGTGTTCCGCGAAATTTATTTTACATATATAGGTGTACTTATAACACATTACTGACCCTACTGTACAGAAAATATTACCCCAACATTCAAAAGATTGACGAAGAAAAATTTTTACAAAAAAATTGTTATTTAAATAATAAAATAAAATGTTTATTTAAAATGTATTTTTCTCTTACCTCCGATTCATTACTAAAGGCATTGGTCATAGTTGTTGCAATCTGCGCCATTTCGAATGATGCTTTTATAGGTATCGTATTTACAACTGAATATATTTGACGATATGTTCAAATATGAAGAAATATAAAAGTTAACTATCTTTTGTTGAGACAATTCTTATTATTTTTTTACGTATATTGAAAGCACATTAACAAATTTTCTCTATTACAAAAATTCACTAAATGAATACAGTAAATATATAGTTGCATATGAATGAATGTCGTTTAAAAACGGTTTTAACGACGTTGTGTGTGCAGAGATTTGATACCACACTTTATAAGTAAAACAATAGCATTTATATAACGTTGGTTTGGACTTTAAGATATGGCGGTTTGGCAGTAAACGAGTCATATGTTGGTGTCCATACGTATTTGAATATCTGAATATGCATACACTTGCTAGTAAATATTACTGCGGAGTGACCACTTAATATTTATTTGATTTAACTGAGCATTTCGGTCTATTCAGTAACACAATATGTGTATGCGGATATACGAATAGACAAACAGATTTATGTATATATATATATAGCTTTAGCTGCTATAGTAACCAGCGGTCAACACTGTAGCGCTTTTCACGTACACAACTTAACGATTATACAACTTAAATCCAACTGAATAGCATCGTAATCTAGATTGTAAGAGACAACACTGTTTTGTCATGACCCTGTGTACAATGCACAATACGTAGCATCGATCGTAGAATCGATAGAGAACAACGTAGTTTAAAGCCCAAATTATTGCAGCGTGAGTCATCTTCTTTATGCGCATCCATGCGAATTTGCGAGTTTCGTAAATACTTTACCTAATTCAAAAAAAAATTTTGTAGCAAAACCATTTAGTATATATTTTTTGTATAATCATTTCCATTCATTTTTCCTTAACTGAATACTTCATTACATTATAAGTGAACTGAATTTGTAAGTGGTAACATAATAATTTTACACTCACATCTTTGCTAAATGTGCGTTTTGATATAGTATCCTAAGAATAGATGATTGCTTTTAAGAGAATATTGTTCGTACCAGAAATTTTCTTGAATATTTAGAAAACTTCCCTTAAAACAATTTTAGATGTTGCCTACAACCGGCACCGGAAGCCGCGGCTTACCGAGTGGTAGTCATACACTCAATGACCCCATCTGTCAAGCAGAAGTGATACATTGTCTATTGTCTCCAAAATCAAAGCACATAGAAAATAACGATTATAAGTATAATTTCGTTAATTCGCATAAAACTTGATCAATTAATCTAATCAATATATCAATTTTATTTCTTTGAAATAATATATTGACTGACTTAAATAAAATTTTAAATATATACTAATTACCTCATATATTACAATAGCAGTTTATTGAACCCAATTTGGTCGAGTATTATTAGATGGTATCCTATTATAACATATTTTTGGGAACATTTCCCATTATAATTAAATTTTTATACTGGTTTCATATTTAAATTAGATGTTCTCTAAGCACTTTCACAAGTATAATAAAATTAAGCGATGGTAATAAATTATGTATCATTTGTAAAGTACTATTTTTAGATTATTTTAAATATTTAATTTTCACAGTACGTGCTTAGATGGTTTTCTTTTTGCTCTTAACTCATGTAGACATACAACACAACAAGGATTTGCATTACTTTTCGAATTCAAAGCTGTGACTAATGGTTATAAGTACACACACTTTATTTAGTTAAATATTTAAAATGTCTTTCTATGTACGGCTCGCTGTCCTTCTTCTTCATACTCTCGTTTTGAAATCCACATTTTCTTAAATGTATCTAGCGATGCTAAAATGGAGCCCCCCATCCATGTGGAATACAGACGTTCTTGAGGAGCCGCTATCTGCGTAATAAAAGAAAAGAGAAAAAAACAACATTGGAAAATAATGATAATATATTAAGATAGGCATAATTAAACAAATAATTAAAATATGGTATATGGAAGTACCCGTCACGTTTAATAGTAAAGCGCAAAATTAATTTCATACATGTTAGACATTGTTTTCGATTTAACTCACTCTGATTTTTAAGTCTTTTGCTGAGTGTTTTCTTAATTCAGACAACAGACGATCTCCAAATCCCTTAAACAGTGTTGACCCTCCGGATAGTACGATATTTTGATATAACATTTTTCTGAGATCCATATCCGACTTTTCAATAGCATACATGAGAACATCGTGAATGCCTTCACATTCTTCACCGAGTAAGTCTGGTCGAAACAGCACTTCAGGTGCCCTAAACCTTGCTTGGCCAACCTGTATTAGAAAATAAAAAAATATTAACATTTGTGTGACACATCTTTCATTTCAATATGTTACTTACTTCCAAAGTTTTGCCATCCGGCAATATATATGATATTTTTTCAGTTTCTCCACTCTCTTCTTTTTGGGGATTAGTTGCCAGATAACAAAGTTTTTCTTTAATTAACCGCACAATTTCGAATTCTGCGGTAGTTCGGAAATTAAAGCCTTCTTTTCTAATAAGAGTCTTTAGATAACGTGTGACATCTCGTCCAGCGATATCAACACGCATAATACTATGAGGCATCGCAAATCCTTCGTAAATAGGAACTGCATGAGTAACACCATCTCCAGAATCAAGAACAACTCCCGTTACACGACCTGTAGCATAACTTCATACAGACCGAATCATAATACATTCAAACATATTATAAACAGATACTTACAGACTAAGGACAGCTTGCATTGATACAAAAAGCGCGGGTACGTTTATACCTTCAAAGAAAAATTCAGCTGCCTTTTCCCGATTTTTCCTTGGGTTTAATGGTGCTTCCGTTAGTAAAACGGGATGATCTTCAGGAAATGTAGTTAATTGTTCCTATTTTTAAATGGAGGGTTAAAACAATACACATAAAAGGTTAAACTTTTAAATTTTTGTCGTAATGGAATAAAACATTGCCCAAATGGTTTTGTTTATGGTGAGCAACCTTAGGCTGATATATTTGTGCATAATTGTACCTTACTATAAATGTAATTCCAAATTCGTTCCATGTCGTTCCAATCAGTAACTATACCATGCTCCATTGGGTAACGTATACTTAGTAGACCGCGATGCTCTTCTGCTTTGGGGCCAACGAAAATCTTTCCTTCAAGAGCTCCAGCCATGACCCGAACATGCTTAGGCCGTCCAAGACTATGAATGTAAACGAATTTAATTATTTATTCAATGTTAGTAGCAATGATTCGCTCACTAGTTTGGAAAACGACACTTTGGAATGTGCTCCCCAGCAAAACCAGCTTTTATAACACCAGAACCCTGTGTGTAAAATGACAATTATATACATATTAAAGAGACACATTTTCTCTGAAATTTTGAATTGAAATTTTCAAAATTCATATTATTTAATAATAATCAATATAAGAAATATTTATTAAAGATCAAGATGAAAACTATTATAGCTCCCGAAGTTGATATGCTGATTGTTTCACGAAGTTCCAGAAATTCCAGAAAATTTATCATGAATTTTGCACCTAAAATTGGCCTGACTATGGTGAACTATGACAAATTACAAGAAATTGATAATTTCTACCTTGATTGCCAAAATTTTAGAGATTACTATCGTGATCCATATAATAAGCTTTCTAGACCGGAGGTGTTTAAGAAACATTATGGAAAATGTGGACGAAAAGAAATTGATAAAAATACGGGTTTACTAAGCTTGCCGCCAATGTGGATCCGTGAGAAGCAACCCGTAGTATATCCCATAAAATATTACCGGGAGTTACGGCCGGACGAATGTATTATATTAGGTGGAAAATACGACCACACTTCTTGTATCAAATATAAACGTTGAAGGATTAATAAAAATAAATAATCTAGAATAAAAGTTTCATTTTTAAACATAAACAAGTTAATAACGGAAATACGAATTTATTTAGAAATATAAAAGTAAAAACGAAAATATATGGGAGGATATTTAGTCATCACTCTGTCTGTATATGTGTACCATGATTATGAAGTTTCAGTTGAGACGAGTGGGACGTGAAAGGCAACTTCATAATTTTGCTCAAAACGACGAGTGATGTCACTTAATGCCACACACCCATGTTTTATGCCAAATTTGTTAGTAAGAAAATTTAGTTAAAGTACACTTACATTGTCAATGACAACAGGCTGGTTGACCACTAACGGTTCCATTGTATTCAATTATTTTTAAATAATAAATATATTTGTTAAAACCGACAACTTTTTTCAATTACAACTAATATTTCAGTTTTCTGAATTTAGACCGTATGATGGATGATATGGGAAAAGCAACCTAGTTCGTGTATTAGAGTTGCCATGTACATAATTTACCACAAAGGGATAATGCTTGTCAATCAAGGTTCTCTTCATTAGGGTAAAGCATTAAACCGGAGAGCTGTTTTGTTCTATGACGTGTTACCTTATCTAAACGAAGAACTTATCGCTTGTAGTTTTAAACAGTGCCGATTCTGAAATTAATTTCTCGGTTAATTGTTAAAATAATAAATATGGCTGTACTCTGAAAATACAAAAAATATAAAAAATACAAAAAATCAACTTTTGTTGGTTTGAGTTTGAATTAAGTGACGTCATAAACGGAAACGAAACCGAACAAACAAATTAAATTTATTAAATACCATAGGGAAAACATTTTCGGAGACAATATGTTTATTTTCATATCTAGAGCGAATATAAATATAAAATTTTTGAAAGATAAATAACAAAGATTTCACTGAGAGTTTTCAGAAAACGGCAAATGCACCAAGTTTGCCGTTATGGTCTAAGCCTTGTAAATGACATACAAGACAATCGGACGACCAATTACGCTTGCAGACCTGTCCGAACTCCGAACTTCATGCAGTGATTAATTGCCTTTTGATGTCCCTCGAACATAAAACAATAAAATTTAAAAGAAAGTTTTAAGGAAATTTATATTTGTATTTCTTAGTATACGGGCATATTACATAATAAAATTTGATTCGTTTGCGGAATATGTAAATAACACTTCATAACATAAATAACACTTTTTATTTGTGGCATGGAACTATTTTGTTTTTGGGTGAATAAATCGATGTGAATAAAAAGTGAAATATTGAATAGTTTTATTTTTTAAAGCTATTTGTTAAACTAATTAATAAAAAATATATATGTAAAAACAATTTAGTAGTATGTATGTTAATGCATGAAAAGTACATGGCATAAGTGTAAAATTCTTTGTAAATTAAAAAATTATATAATTCTAATCTGGAGAACTTTCTCTATCAGTCCATACCCATTTTAACACCGAATTCGGGGATGCTATTCTAAAGTCCAGTCAAAAATTTTTATTTTACTTTTAGCCGCCGAAAGTCGCGGGGTGTTTCGAAGTGGAATAAGATACATTTGTATGTACACAAATCATTTTATGACATTAGATTTAAAAGGTACATCATTTATATAATTTCTTTAGCAGAAAAATATTTTATTATAAATTCATTATTACTTACCGATCTAACAGGGTTAGATCCAGGAAATAAGAGCGGCTCGTCGGATAAAAAAAAACGGGTAAATTCAGGCACCGTAGAACCGGCTTTGTGAGAATTGGAATAAATTCATATTCGAGTAATGTTTATATTGTCATAATTGTACATCTATTCTATTAACAATCTCTCAAAACATTGCTAAAAAATAATTTCTAATTATTCTATGTAAATCGTTAGCATGCTATATTTTAATTTTTTTTACATCAATATATACATTATTTTTATAGACCGTTAGAGTCCATCGTATTAGGATTATCAATGATTAATTTTAATTTGTAGTCTGGCCAAAGAAAGACCCGACGGTTTTTGCATTCCGTATTACTATCCAATTGCAAGTTATGGAAATCATCCAACATACGAGGAACTAATTTATTTGGAATTAGTACTTGTATCCAATACCCTATAATACCATATGGGGAAGATTTATTCACAATTGCTCCAGCGACGGTTTCTGCCACCAGCGTTAGCGCTAAGTGTTGTGCTTTAAACGTAAAATGTCGTCCATGCCGAATACGATCTTTTATAGCTAGTATTAGATATTTTGCTGCATAAGGGGCCAAAGTAATTTCAATGCCATCCAATGATATAGAGTCAGCCGAATATGGCTGATAACTAAGAGGACATGATTTATGCAAAGAATTACTACTTATGGACATTGATTGTGGGAAACCCAACCCCTCACACTTTACTTCAAGACTTTCCACACAGTTATTTTCATTGGAGACGCATTGCTCATTTAAACTTTCCGAGTTTATTTCCTTTTTGATACATTGTTGTTCCCGAATTTCCCGAAAAGTAAATTCAGCATTAACTCCAGCTAAATCAGATCCTTGCTTTTCCAAATCATCCTGCAAATCTAACAGCAATTCAGGACAAAGCTCAAATACACTAAGCGAACGATTCAGGTTTGTAATACACCATTTTCCACCTGTTTGTATGTCTTGTTGCAAATAATTCAGAACACCACGCCCATTCCAACGAGATGCTTGTTCTAGCTCTTCATCCATAACACCAACTATCTGACAAAACTCGACTGTTCCAAACGCCGTATAAATACTACTTAATTGGGCATCTTGCGTTATAAGAATGTTTTTTATACAGGAGGTAGCACTACCATTTAAACTTTTGCGCCAAGGTATATTGTCTCCGAAATATAATATATTACCTGTCTGAAAGCAATAACGGGCTATCGCCTGTAATAAGTTTGCCGGCCATGTTGGAGGTTGCTTGGATTTTCCCAAAGTGTTCTCGTCTGATTCTGATTTAATAAGACGGAATGTTAATTCAAAACCCATTCCCGAACGTTCATCATTTATTTCACGAGTGTGTACTCGACCATCTCCGTGTAGATCACTTAAACCAAAACTTATATAATGCCAATGAGGTGGGATCCCATTTTCTGGATCTCCTTTATTGTCATACATGCTAATGTAGTCCAAAGGATCCTGTCCACCAAGCCAATATTTTAACACTGTTGTTACTTGCAAGGGATTTGGTTGCTCTGGATAAACGCTTTGACAATGGTCAATAAGAGCTTTTAGACCCGTCGGTGGTTGCATTATTGTACTTTGAGTTAGTGTTGTAGCTTTGGCCATTATCAAAAACTAATTAAATATAGCCTGTTTAAAAACTTCGCAAAACCTTCAAACTCATAAACAAAAATTATAGAGAAATTCTTACGAAAACTAGTGATGGGAACGACTACTACTTTATTTGTAATCGTTTCTAACTGTCCATTTTATTTTCTCTAAATCTGTTGGCAATTCACGCATGGACCTCACGTTTGGATTGTTTTCCAACATTTTTGTGCGATTAGGAATAAGCATATACTTCGATCAGCACCGAAAATAAACTGTAAAAAGTAATTTACTGCTAATAAAATTAGTAATGATATATTTTATTCGGCCAAGGAATGCTTACTATGCAAACAATGGGTTTCCACACGAAAACTTACCATATCTCCATTCTTACAGATGCACCCAGCGAGTTACGACCATCGTACAAACCCCAAAATTTTCACCCGAAAATAGTTCGAGATAGTGTTAACTATCTTTCGTTAACTAATTGCGAAATGCAAACTTGCATAGCATAATAAGTTCGACAATAATTATAGTTAAGATTTAAACCCCTATGATATGTACAGAATGAAATTTTAAATAAGGTTAAGAAAATGCGTTCAGCTTTTACAGTGTGAGCAGTGCTTTTAGAGTGCCGAACAAATTTTTTTTTCCACAAAATTACTCTAAATGTGACTATTCCTGGAATCACATTTCGAAATCCTTCAGCTTTGATCTCGTTTATTGACGAAGAATTTTGTTTTTTGTTATCGGGAACTTCTCTTTTAGTGTTGCTCATTGCATTCACACGGGCGACCCGAATTTTCTACATTCCCATTCATACCACATTCTTAAATACTATTATGCTTCATTGAAACAGTAAACAAATATTTGTCATTAGCTAATTTCTATCTTTATTCTATTATCTTATTTTCTAAAATATTTCTATTATATCATGCACATTTGTAGACTTTTTTGCATATAACATAAAAAAAATTTACTATAAAATTAAAATTTCCAAACTTATTGTAAATATTTTTTTGAACCCGAACGTAAAACAAGAATACAAAGCGTGTTGCCTGAGCACGAGCAACTTGGTGCCCTTCGTCTTTCTTCGTCGTCCCATCCCATCCCATCACAATCTACTAGTCTGGACAGCTAAAGTCTTCGTGTATGAACGCGGTCTGTTTAAACAAATCGATAATGTTTGATGACAGTCACGCCTGACCCCTTCTTTAAGCTAAAACTACATAATCTGCGTTATGTTAATATGTATGTTAACGTTAGTGATATCTGTTATTGAATTTACACGGGTCAAATTCGAGCAACTCATAATTCTTTGTCTACTTAGTACTTTTACAGTATGATCACAAATGTGCCTTTTGATCCAGCCTTTTGTTTCTTCTGCTCGTTCACTGGTCCCTCCGGTTAGAGATTTGGGTAAAATATTAAAATATTTCAATTAAAACGGTTTTTTTGTAACTGTTCCATAGAAGACCTAGCTATTCAATTGAGACTTTCAGCATATCCAATCCTTGGTCACTGGAAATGTTCTTGTTACTTTTCGACAAAAATATACATTAAAATCTAATTATCCATTATGTAAATATTATTTTACTTACTGCGAACCTTCATTGGACAATTATTTTCTTAAATTATTTATAATAAATAAGTAAATTAATATTTACATATTAACATTTACATATAATAAGTAAATTAATATTTACATATTTATAACATTATATTCTATCAAATGTTCTACAAATTACGTACATATTTTTTTTCTTCTGAATTTCTTTGTTTCTTGAGTGCGAAACAGATCTTTAAAATTTCTTTAACCGTAAGTACATACATGTATATGTGTATACACATTTATAAATGGTCAAAATTTTACCTAGCTTTTTAGCTTGATAAAATTCTGACGCTTTTATTTACCACGAAAAATGTTAAAATTTCACTTTTTTATGTCATTATTTTAAAATGTTTACAGATTGGTGCATTTGATTATTTCGTGAGATATAATTTTTTTGTTTAGCAAAAAGATGTCTGTATTTTGTATATATTGACATTTTTTAGAAAGACGAAATATACTAATAAAGATTTACACTTCCTTATCGTTCTTTAAAAAAAACATATATAGTCCTTTTATTAAAGGACTTTTTTAATTTAATTTAATATTTTAATATAATTTCATTATATGAAGGTTAGGATTATGTACACACATATAACAAGATAATCAGAATTAAAAATTTTAAGAAGATCCTAAAGCTGTGCCAACCAAGGTCGGTAAGACATTTCGTTTTGCCTTTGATTCTATCATCGGGTAATAACCGCGTCCACATTCTGTAGAACAGTTGTGTTTGGTGCTACTAAATGTTTAAAGAATTACACCAGCAACAATGTAAATTTAACTACAGAGGTGATGTGGTAGACTTCGATTTTCATTCTTCAGGTTAACTTCATAAATTACAAGTGATTTAGAAATACTGTACTATTATGATGAACATAGAGACTTCTGTTAGTTATGTTGATTTTAAAATACATGCTATATAAATTTCGAATATAGTTATGAATAAGTAAAGTCAATACAATACCGGAAATGAAAACAATCCATGGCAATTTAGCTAATAGCAATTAATTCATTCGCAACATTTTTTTGCATATAACTGGAAATATTTCATATGCCTTTAGATATTACAAATAGCGGGAGTATATAATTTTCTGCCCAAACTGAGACATGCCTTACTCGTTCTTTGTAGCAATTAATTTTCAATAAAAAATAATTTTTCTTTCATATTACTGTTTTTAATTTGAATTTGTAATTTAGTCAACGAAAATCCGATAAAACTTTTTACAACGAAAAAGCGTTCTTTGCTTTTGTCATTTAAGTTCTGATCATGTCATTAGTCAGAATTGCAGAAGTTCGTAAAAAAGTAAGTTCGGGTGAAAAAGTACATTTTGTATTCTCGCAATGTGCAAGGATCAAAGTCGGCGAAATACTTTCAAATACTGGCAAAACTTTATATTAAAAAATGTTGCGTAAGAATTCAACATTCATTATTTGAAGAAACCGTGAATGGATTGCAATCATATATGGTATTTTATTAATTTATAGCACAATTATTTATATTAAAATCTACGAAATTAACTTAAATGAGATACCAGCGATATAAACTCAACCAAAGCGGCTTAACTAAATACATTAGATATATGTGGAAATAGTCAACCAGAGAAACGGATATTATTTTATTAGGAATAAGGGGTTAAGGCCACGGTCTATACCGATTTTATTCATACTTAGCCCTAAACCACATTATGTTTAAGAAAACATATCCCCTTAATTTCATTAAAATACCACACATATTGACCAACATAAAAGGTTTAAAGTCAGCTGGAAAGTCGGGAATCATTAAACTATGGTATATCCAATATTATTCATTCACTTAATTTTGCTGATATATCTTACATATTGATTGTCTGAATATACCATTTAAATATATTACTTTGAATATATTTGAATGGTATATTTTATTAATTTTTGGCGAACGACATATTATTACCAGGAAAAGATGCTGTCTGACTTTTGACTCCCAGATTATACGATATATAGGTACAAAGCAATCTGGAAGATAGAAATTTTTATATTAGGTATATGGCCGCTAGGGGAAGTATTTAGTTGATTTTCAATCTTTTTGACACAAGTAAACATTATTATCATGAAAACATACTCCTTGAATTTCATTAAGATATCTCACAGATTGACCAACATAAACGGTAAAAATTCAGATATAAAAGGTATTTTCCGAGTTCCACAATTTTTGCGCAGAAAATAGCATACCTTGGGGGCACTATTTTTGCAAAGTTTTTTTCCGATATCTTAATTGGTATTTGATTTATATACTAAAAAATGAAAGAATAAAATGGAATTTGAAATTGTGATATATTGGAAGTAGGTGTGTTTGCAATCTGATTTCGCCCATTTTCACAATGTAATATAAGGACGCAAATATGAAGTAATGTACCAAATTTGATTAAAATTGGTAAAATAGTTCTTGAGTTATAGGATTTCGCCTAAAGTTGCCACAAATTATAAATTGACCAATATAAACAGTTTAAAGTCAGATAGAAATTCGGCAATTCTTATATCGGGCATATTTGCGATAGAGGAAGGTCTGCACTGATCACATTAACTCTTTTCATTTCACTCACTCAAGTATATTAGAGAACATGTTTCCACGCAATTTTGTGAAGGTAACTCACACAGTGACCGGCATAATCGGCATAAAATTTGCTAGAAGAATGAAAATCATTATATGTAGTATATTTGAGCTGGGCTAGGGGAAGCATTTACCCGATTTTTCCCATTTTTGATACGAGAGCACATTATTATCATGGAAAGATGAACTTAAAATTTCATTACAATATCTTACAGATTTACCGATAGTTTCAGGAAAAAGTCAGATAGAGGTACTGAGGTCCATACATTGGGTGGCTTGAAAATTTATAATCCGATTTGGACTATTTTTACGCATGAGATCTTGAACGTACTATTCGTTAAAAGGTTTATTCTAAATTTTGCTTACCAAATTTTGTTGAAATCGGTTAAGGCGTTCTTGAGATATGGCATTTCACCTAAAAGTAGGCGGTGCCATGTCCATCACCAAAACTTTACACGGATTCCTATGCAACCCTTTCGTACCATATTTACTGAAAGATTTAATGTTTCTGACGTTTTTCTTCAGCGAGTTGCGAACAGCGCAGCAGCGAACATAACCTTTGTACGAGAGGCCGGCGCGGTTATTATCCGATTGCACTCATTTTCTCACGGACGGACGAACGGACAGACAGTCACTCGGATTTCAAATCGTCTTTTCATCCTGATCCCTTATATATATATATATATATATATATCTAACTCGATTAATTTTTGGATGTTACAAGTAACCGTTAGTTGAACGTAACTAATATACTCTGTAGCAACATGTAACCATAAGAATCTTGTCTAATCTTGTCACCATAAGAATGTTGGTATTGTAGGTGGACGTAATGGGGTTATTGCAACGTACACAAAATGCCGTTAATCGAAAACCCTAGTGCTATAACTAAGCAATAAATTAAGATATGAACGTGTTATCTGGTACAGAGAATTATATTAGGGCGGGGCATCGGTGGGAAATTTTTTTGTAAAAGTGAGTATGGCCTTGCCCCCAATAGATTTAATATATATCTAAATAAATATAATATAATTTTTATATCTAAATAAATATAAAAATATAAAATTTATATTTTCTGGCATCTCCTCATACATATACTAAGAAAATGAGTGAAATGGGATAATAACCACGCCCACCTCCCATACAAAGATCATGTTGAAAACTACCAAAAGTGCGTTAAATCGCTGAAAAATCACCCCAGAAACATTAAATCTTTCAGCAAGTATGGCAAGGAAAGGCTGCATAGGAATCCGTGCAAATTTTTGATGAAGGGTGTGGTACCGCTCACTTTTAGGTAAAATCACATTTCTCAAGAACGTCTTAACCAATTTAACCAAATTTTGTACAAGACATTCCATTTGCATCCCTATGTCACTTTGTGAAAATGGGCGAAATGGGATAACAACCCCGCCTACTTCTCATATAACGCACCTTTAAATTTAATCTGATTCCTTCACCATATAGAGGTATATTCCATACAGAGTATATAATTCAAGCACCAATTAGTGCCTTCAAGATATGCCATCTCATGCGTAAAAATAGTTGAAATCGGCATATAACTTTTTAAGCCCACCTATACCCAATACCCAATATAAGGATCGCAGTGCCCATGACTAACTTTATACCGAAAATATCGGTAAATATGTGAGATATCAAAATCAAATCGGAGGATTATCTTTGCATGATAATAATGTGCTCAAGTGTCAAAAATGGGGAAATCGAGTAAATACTTCCCCTAGCCCTCATATAGCTAATATAAGGATTTTCAACACCCCGTTAGACTTTATAACATATATTTCGGGCAATATATGAGTTATCCCTGTGATATTCAGAGAGCGTCTCTTTCTGATAACACTGTGTCCGTGTGCTTAAAATAGGTGAAATCTGGTAAATACTTCCCCTAGCCTCCATATACATAATATAAGGATTTTCAACCTCCCGTTAGACTCTATACGATATATTTCGGTTAATACATTAGTTATCTCTGTGAAATTTACGGTCTTTTTCTGATAGCAGCGTGTCCGTGTGCTTATAATGTATAAAATTAGTTAAACCAACCCAATTCCTAATCAAGAGGCTGCAACAGTAGCAGACATATTCATCAACAATTGGTAATGAGATATGGTGTTCCAATAGAATTACATTCTGACCAATGGAGGAATTTTTAATCAGCTCTTATTCAGGAGATGTGCCAGAAACTGAGTATCCGGAAAACACGTACAACTACATTACATCCACAGTCCGATGGCTTGGTAGAACGATTCAATCGCACTTCAGAAGAACAGTTGAGGAAAATGGAAGACAATTACCAAAAGAATTAGGATACCCATATATCCTTATTCCCGATGACTTATCGGTCTGCTGTACATGAAACAACGGGGCAGGCTCCAGGAAGGGTAATTTTTGGTAATGATCTTCGGTTACCGATTGATTTAAAGTTTGGAATTAACCCCAATGGGTAAAGGAATGCTAAGGAAGCCAACAGTATCCTAGAAGCCGAGATAAGCACAATACATGCAGCACAGATATGGTGAGGCAGCGCAGGCAAATTATGAAGAATTAAATGAAGGCAGTTCATCTAGAACGGCTTGCAGCATTTGGTACCGCAAATATACCTAATCGGAACAATCAGATTAAGGTGGAGGACAGTATGGCGAACACGAATGCCAGAACAAAATAGAATCGACTATAACTTGCCAGAATCAGCCAGACAGCGAAATTCGTAGTTGCCAATATGTTTGAGTGGCGATGTGTTGGTAAAGATCTATTATATAAGGGCTGCCGGAGTGGCTGAGTAATGTGTTAAGTTAGTTGATTTAGAAATAAAGACAAGTGTATGGCCATTAAATGGTGACTGTTTTTTAACAATCCAGTGGTCGAACCCAGAGTAGAGCTTCAACGTAGGCGATTAATCTAGTACATCCGTTACAATACCCGCAATACCCACCCAATACCCACAAAAATCACCTAAAGTTCGGTTCAACTTGGCTTGAAGTGATATAAATGTAATGTAATATGTGTATAAAAATAATGTACTAATTGTAGTATGTTTCAATGTGAGAAAACATGAGTGGTCGGCCTGAGAGGAATTGTAACTGCATATGTCAGCACGAAAGAAAAGATATGTAGTGAGAACTCAGTAACCTTAGATTTTGAAAAATTTTCGCATTCTTCCAGTATCCAAACATTTCTGTGTTTCTTTAGTCGTTTTGTATGTTTTAATATTAAAAGAAATATATTGAACCCTAAAATCTTTAACTTTGTTATCTTTAAATAACCCTCAACACAAAGGGTACTGTATGACACCAAAAAGCATCAAAAATCAATCATTTCGCGCAGGGCATATTTGCCTTAGCGGCACGTCCATATTTTGTGTTGTTTCGATGCTGTCTCGAAAACGGCAAACGACTAAACGATAGAGCGGAAGTGTACGTGTGAAGTAAGCTAGCACAACTGTCCTATGAAATCCCGCCTGCAGCCATAGAGTGCAAACCCTTACGGAAACCTGAGTTCTCGCCATAAAAGCCAATTGAATTTCTAATATGGGAAATTTTTTGCTCGTACACTCTGGTGGGCGCATAGAATTATTTGTTTACGTTTGCGTATCATTTACGACAGCGTCACCAAGACGGTGCAATTAAGTATCAGCTGGTGAGTTTTCACTCAATTCAAATTGCAACACATACATACTTATTTATTTATATAGTGACTATTGATAGGAGTATATGAGTTTCTGCAAAAGTGTATAAATTCAATGTGGGGTATTGTCGCCTCTCTCAAAACTCAAAAGGCTCGTTGTATTTTTACAAATTGCTTTTATTTAGCATACAATGTTTGACTACAACGGTCTTGAGCTGGTTTGATTTGTGCTTTCTGTAATAATTCGTGCGTGCTTTAAAGAATTTTTTGTTGAACAAACTAAAACTATCGCTGTGAGAAACAAAAGTACAACGAAGCGTATGTATTCCGCATTGCAAAACAATTGTACTGCATAAAACATAGTTTATTATTATATTTAAATACATATGCTGGAAAAGAAGCCGATTATTCGACAATAGTTCTAAATTGACAACAACACGTGCCAATTTATCATTTGCCTCATATTATTCATATTGCCGGTAAATACTGTCAACAATCATACCATATATAGATATTACATTCATCGTTAACATTTTGTGAAATCAGCTATCATCGAACCGAAAATAAGCATCGGTTTTGTATTTATAGCATAATTTGTAGTATTCGCAAGCTAAATATGTTACGGTACAGTGAAAATCGTAAAGAATTTTATCAAAAATTAATAGATAATATAATATTTCCAAATGTAATTTAGTTTCGGTTAAAACATAGTTTAAGTTGAGAAAGACGAAATTTGAAATTTTTATCAAACAGAAAGTGTCACCTAACCGTACACTAAACGGTGCAATGGATATAATAAGCATTTAAATTAATTTGCATCTAATTTGTATGCTCATTCGTTCATACATATATAGTAAAGATGAGTATAAAAATACCACAAGTGCAAATTAAGTGAGCTAGCATTATATAGGTTTTGACGTACTCTAAGTTCCATCTACAAAGCGTCTCATTTTTGGCATTAAGTCCCTTTTAACAATTATTATTACATTCTGAGCAAAATGTTTGGTAAATTGTTTACTTAGGTAATAATAAGAAAAATCAAGAAAATATCGATTTAATTGTTTGCAGAATACATATGTACATACATAGGAGAATTGCATTCCGTCAAGATACGGGTATCTACATAGTTTACCAAAATTTTTGATCACTTCCACTTAAGTAGATGAAAGGGAAGAAATATTCGGCACTATACGCTAAATATCGAGTTTAATATGTGAATCGAAATGTCAAAATAATCGATATGATCAGTGAGAAGTGTAGTAAAAATATGTGACAATAAATAAATTATGAAAAAACATTTCATCAAAATCATTAAGTGGTGAATGAGATATAAATATGTATGTACAACCATATGAGAATGAAAGTCGTTGATGCCACTCAATGTATAAAAGTTAATATTTTGAATAAATACTGATATATAGACAGGTAGACGTGGATATTACTGTTATTATGCATTCTGTGTGGGGGATGTGGGCCTTTTTAATACTTCTATACATAATAATAAGCATTAGAAGTTTAAATCTTTTAACAAAGAGTTGTCATACAATGTGGTAATGAAAGAAATTATTAGATCACCAGGTGTACCACTTAATTATATATTCTTTAATATTACACATTAACAAACCCAAGTTCTTCGGATATGTTACTTATTTCCTGGTGATTAGCCAGACATTCCGCCATTTTATTTTTAATAGTGGGACAATATTTCATAAATATTATTATACTCTTGCAACAAGTATTTTGTGTTTATTAACTTGTGTTCATACAAAGCCCATCCCTATAGTATTCCTATATTATACTCGCTCCATTCAAGTGAAATATAGTAAATAACTTGGTTTTTTGTAAAATAAAGATTGAAATTTTTAAAATTTCATTAGTATTATCATTTTCCATGTTTATTGATATTATATACGAATCGCTGACTATTTTGTAAGCTTCTTACACTCATACTAGTATAAAGAGCATTTAAATATGAATTTATTTTTTTTTTATATCATAATAGAGACTGGAAGCTCGATTTACAAATTATGGGTGAAAGTCAACCTCTTAGCGAATCAAACGGGTCCAAAGAATGTATTGTTATCACTTCTAATGGAATATCTATTGATGATGATGCACGTATAAATATATTGGCCATAAAACCAGCGTTACCCGAGGAACACTTTGAGGCACCCTGTTGTCGAGACATTCATGGTAGAAATGAACCCCCGGATGGCGGTATGCGAGCTTGGCTAGTTATGATTAGTGCCTTTATATGCAATGGTGTAATATTTGGAATAATTAATACGTATGGGATCTTATATGCCTTGCTGACGGATCGGCTTACTCAGGCGGGCGACAAAGAAGCTTCGAGCAAAGCTGGTATGTTATTAAATTCTTTTTGTAGACACTAATGTTATTTGATATCAATTTATAAACAAATTAACATTGAGGCGTTGCTTAGAATATATCGTCCAATTACCAAACAAACCAGCCCAAATAAAATTTTAATAAAAGCAAGATTAAATATAATAATCTAATAATGAACAGAAAATGTGAATGGGCATTTGATTTTTTAGGACTTTCCATAAAGGATTTATTTATCACCCTTTTTTTATAATAGTAATGGTAATATTTAAATGAAATGCAAATAAGTAACATTTAAAAACTTTATTTGTAACATATTTGTAGCTACTTAAAGTGACGGTAAGTTTGACATAATGCCAATGAAGTTATAACTAGGTCAGCAGTTAACAACACTCTAGGTAGCTGGCGATTACCAAACGATGAAACCTTACAAATGAGTACCTCGCTCTGTATTCAAACTTCATATTTAGCTTAAAAACTTTGCATTAGCAGGCCAATGACAAATACATAAGTTGGCTTAAAGTAGTAATAATATTATTACTATTAAAATAGTAATAATATTTTATTATAGGAAATATTGTGTTAGTCTTTATATTCTAAGTGGATTTATGTTTGAAAATGATTTCATTTGAATAAAATTCATTGGGTTATTATTCATAGTTACCACTCAGCAAGTGCGACAGGTAAAAAATTTAAATCGAAATATTCTACCACGCAGGCTGAAAAGTTCGAATCGTTTAAATGAAAATGAAACTTGTAAATCTATTAATTTGATCCAACATCCAATAAGTTCATGAGATTTAGTACTTTGAGTAGCACAAGTTTTTAAATAAAAAAAAAAGTTAAGTAAATTTCAGGTGTTAATGAAACACAATCTTTTTATGAAAAAAATGCTGCTACCAAAAAGTGTAGTGTTGAGCCTGGATTGCGTCTATTTTGGGTTGCGTATTGATGAAAGCTACATATGACAAAATAGTATGAATTGGGTTACGAATTTCTTCCGCATCTAACGTTCTTTCGGATCTGTCCCCCTGAGACTTGTTCTCACCTCAAAAGAATACTCGTTGGAAAGAAATGGAAGAACAGTTGGAAGAACGTTGGAAAAACAAAAATGAGAAGATAATCGCCGAATCTAATGACTATTTTGAACAAAGTGATTGGTACTACAAGAGTAATGTCGAAAAGTTGGAAGATTGCTATCTGAATTGTAATTCAGTCTCATCTATGAAGTGGAAGGCAGATTTCGATTCAAGACATTAAGAAGCTTGACACAGAGAACAAAGAATTAATAACCATAGAGTAGGTGCAGGTTCGACAGCGAAATAAAACAAAATCTGAAAATTTTCACCGGGGGAATTCACCTTTAGAAATACTAACATTTCTTTCATTTGCAGCAGAGAGGAATCTGTAACTTTCTGTTGTTACAATTCTCAACCTACGAATATTAATGTAAAACCAGAGAATGAACATTTGCTATTTGAATTTTCTAAATTTTATTTAAATTTTTATTTATTTATTATTTTTATTTTTAGCTAATTTATACTCAAGTGTGAAATTAAAAAATATTTTGGCACTTTTATTTAAATAATTTATGTATATTACTCCAGATTGAACTCGAACAAGCATAGAACTGCGATTTGCCGTCAGCATTTTTCATGTCCTTCCTCTATCAACATTTATAATTTTTGCCAAAGAAATTACTGATGTTTAGAGCTTAACAGAAAAATCAAAAAACCTTAATTGTTGTTCTGATTAAGTTCTGTGAGATTTGTCGTATTATGGTAGGCTATTTATCTACATTTCTATCTATCTATTTTTCATTTCACTTTTCACTTCAGTTCAGGTTGTAAGTTTTCTGGTAGTGGTTGTTGTTCCGTTTCGGATTTTTATTTTGAATAAGAAGTTCCCCTTGTTATGAGGCATATCTGTGCTGTTATATTTGTGCTGAAGATATTTCAAGTTTTACTCCTATTATGTACTTCACGTGTACATTTTGTTAATAATAGCGCTTCTCTACTTAAACATTTGAATTATTTTACTAGGTGCGTGTGTACTAAGCTTACAACATCGCGCACTTCATCGAAGCGTTCTTATGAACTGAAGAGTTTTATTTTCCAGCAATTGAACGAGAAAATATTAATTACCAATTATGATCATTTTGTTCAAATTGAATTAATTGCTGTTATGGGTAAACAATGTCCAAGCGCGCACAATTACAGACACTCAAATAAATCTGAACAGTTGAAGTCGCAAGTATTGTGTGTTAAACAACATTGAAAACTGCTACACATGTGAGTAGCGGAAATCAAGTGTTTGTCATTCCATTTAATCATACGCATATTAAAGAAAAATTTACGCATTCAGTCCACATTCAATTGGGTAGCATGTGCCAAGAACTGTCATTGATCTCAATGATGTATGCTTGAAGGAATATGCTGCATGTTGCTCTGCTAAAAAATAAAAATTCTTTTCAAGAGAAATGCTTTCGTATGCATTATTGAGCATGAGAAAGAAGCATTTGATGATGAGATATTTAAGAATATAGGAATTGTTATCAGCGCAACGTGATCGACCTCTCCTTAAATAAATTACTTAATTACATTAATTTTTGTTGATATAAGGTTCTTTAAGTTTCACTTAGATATGAATTTATTTATAAATTGCTTAGAAATATATTTTCTTATTAAAGAAGTAATAACAATTCAAGGTTATCAAAAAAATTTATAAAATAAAAGCTCTTAAGATTAAGAAATTCAAGACATACTAAAGATTCGTAGGCTTACCATTTATCGGAAACCTTCAGTATGTATCTTGAAATTTGAAAGAAATGCAATCAACTTCCAATAAAAGCATAAGTGTCTCTCTCATTTACCTCGAGCTTTTGAGATACTGAAATTTTAATCTTTATTTAACTTTAATACATATTCAATATTGTTCAAGATTAATTGTTAAACGAAAATATCCCCATTGTTAGCCGAAACTTTTTGAGGACTTTTAGGCGGAATAATGAGTTATCATTATTTTTTACGTTTGGAAAGTTTCATAGTATTCAAGCCATATGTAAATTCTTTTCGCAAGCCCATCTTTTGCAATCCATTTATGGAATTTGTTGCATATTAACACCTCTTCGGGTTTGTTGCATCGACTGAAATAGTTGTTTTTCGTTGCCATTATGCGATTATAAAATCTTGATATTTTACAGTTTAGTTCTAACTTATAAATCTCATAAATCACTTTTTTATTCTCTTAATGCCGATCTCTTTGTAATGCTCTGTACCTAATTCCTTTTGTTTATGACATTTCAAACAAGTTTTAGTTGAACAAAACCATTAAAATCGTGTTTCTGGGGTATAAATATATTTAATAGCGGAACCTATTCCTGTTGCGTCATCAAAATAACTGACAGAAAACGAAAATGCTTTATTGTAAGACAATGTTGCTTTCTTAACCTCTTCATTCTGATAAAGAGACTAAGAATGCACTTAGGTAGCGTTAATGACGTAGAATATTTTCAAGAAAATATTGTAACGTCAAAAGAGTTTAGTGCTGGATAACCTTCCGTTTCTATTTTTTGAACCCGAAAAAGAAAAATTCGGAAAGTTTGATAAGTCTTCTAAATGTTTCAAATTGGGGCAATTTTTATGTAAAGGTTCCATCGATATTGAGACGAATATGTATTATATATATATATATATATACGAATATATGTATATATACATATGTATATAAAAATGTATACGAATAATTAAACAATCCTAAATACCATGTATAAAATTTGCAACAAGCATTTCCCTACGCCTGGCAACATTAGGAAAGTTAATTAAGAGGCTATAGATTAACTCCACAGCAATACACAATACTATTTAAGTCAATTTGCATTAAAGACCTCTCTCTGATGGAGGAGTACGATTTATATTCGTATCATCGACCTATTATATATGTATACATTTTTAATTTTGTTACAGTGGAGATATCATTTATTAAAAGGTTGAACCTTACCGGTATGAATGTCATACAATTATGAAGATATCCATTTTAGAAAAGAAAGTCGAAAACCAAGAAAATCTTGGTTGTGAATGAGTGACACATTTTGAACAAAGAAAGAAATAAACACCTTATGGGACAAATTAAATAAACATACTTATAATACTTAAGAAAACTCGAAGGGATCTGATTAGAATTGTTTTTAACATAATACTTCAAGGAGTTCAGATAAACTAAAAATTGATCGAAAATTTTTCGGGAGTACATTATTAAATTAAAAGCATATTATTTCAATGGGTAGTTTAAAATTGTGGGGAGTAAGAGAATAATTGGATTTAAATTAACTCATCAAACACGTTATTTATGTTAGAGTTATAACTTCAGTGATGAATTTTATCGATTATTTCGAAGTCAGATTGGCTTCGTTTGGGATTCACATATTAACAAGTATTCCTTACTCTGAAAATTCTGAAGTTAAAAATTTGATTCAGTCTGCTTTTATTTTCAAATGGGTCAATTAGTTGAGGCAAAAGGACGTTAGATAAGTATTTCACAGTTTCAAGGGTTTAAATATCAACAGTTCACAATGGCCATATTTAGTTTTTCAGGTTAATGCAATTGAGTTTCTATTGAAATCTGGTTTTATATAGAAGAAAAGGAAGGATTACCTGGTAATCTACACTCTAGTTCGCAGAGAAGTAGATTTTTTGGGCGTATCGGGTTTTATAGAAATAAAATATTTAGCTTTTAGAAATTAGACTACAGTTTTTTTGGTATCAAGTGCAATGTTTTATATAGTGAACAAACTCCTTTAAAGTTCGGTACAAAAATGCAAAATCTATAAAAATGAGAAACAATTTAATAATGCAAATAAACTTTCACTTATAAGTAATTTACATTTAAATTGATAATACAAAAGATCACAAGTAGCTAACGATATTTAATGCCTAAACATTTGTCTAAATATTTCTGACCGATATTCTATAAGTATAATAAATTTAATAAAAGTAAAATATTGCTGCTGCTCTAAAAGGTTTTTGAAATTTAGAGAAACGCCTGATTTGGAAAATGTTATGTTAAATTTATTTTCAAAAGCAATATCACCCTAAAGCCTTATATGTGCACATGTAAATAAATAATATTACGGTTGATCTATCTATTACATAATCTTTAAGAACTAAGAACAATGACACTGGCGCTGGCAATGACAATGGCAATGATAAAGACGATTTTTGGTGGCACGTATGAATTGCTTTGGTTGATAAGTAGGTCACCGAAAAGCACCAGTTCTGAATGTGTAAAATTATCGGCAACTTTTTAGCTCGTATTTATTATACTCTCGCAACATGCTGCTAGAGAGTGTTTCAGTTTTGTTCACCTAACGGTTGTTTGTAACACCTAGAACTAAACGAGTTAGATATAGACATATATATATATATATAAATGAGCAAAATGAAAACACGAGTTAAAATCCGACTGTCCGAAAACGTGACTGTCTGTCTGTCCGCCCGTCCGTTCATGCAAGCGATAACTTGGGTAAAAATTAAGATATTTTGATGAAACTTGGTACACGTGTTTTTTGTCACCGTAAGACGGTTGGTATTGCAGATGGGCGAAATTGAACTTCTGCAACACCCGCAAAATGCCATTAATCGAAAACAGGTAAAGTCCTATAACTAAGCAGCAAATTAAGATATAAACGTGCTATTTAGTATAGGGGATCCCAATAGGGTGGTGCATTTGTGACCGAAAATTTTTGTAAAAGTTAGCATGGCCCCGCTCCCCAATAAGTTTAATATGCATATCTCGGAAACCGTTAAAGCTATATCAATCAAACCGACTAAGTTCTTCTAGCATCTCCTCATATATTGAGAAAATGAGTTAAATCTGATAATAACCACGCCCACCTCCCATACAAAAGTTATGTTAAAAACTACTAAAACTGCGTTAAATCGCTGCCGGAACACGTCAGAAACATTAAATCTTGCAGAAAATATGATACGGAAAGGTTGCATAGGAAACCGTGTAAACCGTGTATAGAAATCGCGCACTTTTAGGAAAAATCCCATATCTCAAGAACGCTTTAACCGATTTCAACAAAATTTAGTACGTAACATTATATTTTCATTCTTATATCACATTGATAAAATAGAGGAAATCGGATAAAAACCACGCTTACTTCTCATTTATCACAAATTTAAGTTTCATCTGATACTTTCACTTTAAAGTAGATAAATCGAGAATCAATTTAGATATTGGAATAAAGCTTTTCATGAGTAGTATGTTAAAGATATTCCATCTCATGCGTAAAAATAGTCGAAATCAGATTATAATTTCTCAAGCCAGAATACCCAACCACCACACCAGATACCCAATATTAGAACCTCAGTACCTCTATCTGACTTTTTGTCGAATATATCGGGAATTCTGTAAGATATTGTAATGAAATTGGAGGATTATCTTTCAATGATAATAGCGTGCTCTGGTATCAAAAATGGGTAAAGTCGGATAAATACTTCCCCTAGCTCCCATATACCTAATATAAGGATTTTGCACCTCCCTGTAGACTTTATACCATATATAACGGTCAACATATGAGTTATCTCTTTGAAATTTAGATAGCGTATCTTTCTGATAACAGTGTGTCCATGTCCATGATTTTCCACCTCCCTGTAGACTTTATACCATATATTTCGGTCAATATGTAAATTATTTTAGCAAAATTAAGTGAACATGTAATGTTGGATATACAATAGTTTACTGCCGAAAATGTGTGAAATCCTATAAAATACATGTGAATGTATTTGTGATGTGTATACTATGAAATACATATAATGATTTTCGCTATTCTAGCAGACTTAATGCCGAATATGACGGTAACTGCGTGAGTTACCTTCACAAAATTGAGTGAAAACATGTTCCCTAATATACTTGAATAATGAAAAGAGTTAAAGTGATCAGTGGAGATCTTCCTCTATCCAAAAAGTGCTCGATATAAGAATTCCCGACTTTCCACCTAACTTTAAACCGTTTATGTTGGTCAATATGTGTGATATTTTAAGGAAATTAAGTGGATATGTTTTCTTAAACTCAATGTGTATTCGCGCTAAATATGAATGAGATTAGTCTAGACCGTACTTTTTCCTCATGTATCTAATATTTTCAATTAAGCCACTTTGGTTGAGTTTATATCGCATATGTCACTTTTAAGTTAATTTGGTAGATTTTAATATAAATATCTCTGACACGAAGCAAAATATAACAATGAAAGTACATGAGTCTATGGCCTGTAATATAAGTTAATAAGATACCAAATATGATTGCAATCCATTAACAATTTCGTCGGATAATGAATGTTGAATTCTTCCGCAACATTTTTTAATATAAAGTTATGCCGGCTCCTGAAAACATCTCCCCGCCTCTGATCCATGCACATTGCGAGACCATAAAATGTTCGGTTATACCCGAACTTAGCCCTTTCTTACTTGTTTAAGGTAAAGTTATGCCAGCACCTGAAAACATTTCCCCGCCTCTGATCGTTGCACTTTACGAGAGTATAAAATGTTCGGTTACAATCGGTTACACCCTTTCTTACTTGTTTTATTAGGTGTTAAAGCCGGAGACAGACGCATATATGTATATATAAATATGGATTCTTAAATAATTCAATAGTTAATAGATCTATTTGTATTCACTATCTATTTATACAAATATACAAAACCTTGCATGTACAGGTACATATAGTATATTTAATGTGTCATTATTGCTTGTTAGGGGTTTTCTTTGTATGTGTGTACAAATGCGTGCATGTTGCCTAAGTATCGAAGGTATATTTCCGATTGCATCCACTGTATTATATCAAAATATATCAGATTTATATAAAATTGGGAACAAGGATTCATTAATATAGTAATTATTGTTAATTAATTAAAAATAGTTAAAATAATAATACACATTATAATTAACATGGATGTAAGAAAAGAAGGAGTTGAAACCATTAAAAAATTAAACTATCTGTAAAATGAGCTGGGTTGGTTCGACTGTGTCCGCCTGCCCGCCTGCCCGCCTGCCCGCCTGCTTTATTGCAACGTAGTCCGTGCATTCGACGAAACCCTACCGAAGAAAGAGAAAATTTTCGAAAAATAGGTATTTGTTTCTCAATATAGTATCGTTTTAGCTCGATGCATTTGACCTAGCGATGTTCCAACTTCTTTAATACTTTACGGTGAGCAGTTTTTCTTCGTTAAATATAAGCGGTTTTTATGGAATTTTGCGTCAATTCGACCCATTATGGGCATTCGGGATAGTAGATCCTTGTGACCATTTTTGTTCTTTTCCTGGTAGTCGATGTAACACTTTGTAAATCACTTGTATTCATGTTTCGTCGACGGCCTTTTCGTGATCGACAGCTTTTTCATGTCCAATATTTCGCGGAAGATAAGCAGTCTTATGAGATACCTATTGTCTAACCTTCAATAGGTGTTCTGCCAATATGAGATCGTGAACGTCATCATAAGCCAACGAGCGTTTCAACCACGTTGAAATTAGTGTTTCAGAACAGTATTTATCCAAATTTGTAATGAATTTCGTTACCTTATTTAAAAAGCAAACAATGCTTTGATCGGAAATCTTTTTGATTATATAAATAATTACATATTATGAGGGTTGTTAATTCGCTCTTGTGTGCATTTAGTTGAGCTTAAGTTAAGTATATATATAGTATTAAGTATATATATATATATTGGTAGTTATAAATGCTCATACTTTTGCATTTGCTCACTTTGTGCATATTTATAAGTACTTATAGAATATTCGTATGTTTATCTTTGTGGCATACTAACGCATATAATTGTAATATAATCCTTGTATTCAGGGTTAAGTCACATAATTGCACTGAAATTTTACACCTAGGACTGAACGCATTGTTTATGTTGCTTATTTATACTCGTACATACATACATAATTACGTACATATTCAAAACAAGAGAGCACTTTTCTAAAAATAGTAAATTATATTAGAAATTTGTTGCGGACAAATATTTCGGTGTCATGTCTCTTAAATCGAACTTGCATCCATTGGTTTAAATCGTAAATAACACAGAAATGTAAAAAGTGTGTTCTTAAGACAACCGAATTCCTCTCATTCTTAAGTAATTCGCTTTGTATAACCAGAGAACATACAACCATAGGAGAAGGTGCAAGTTCTATAACGAAATAAAGCAAAGTCTGAAAAATTTCAACGGAGGAATTCACCTCACAACGGAGGAATTCACCTCTTGAAATATTAACATTTCTTTCATTTGTAACAGAAAGGAATCTGTAGCTCTTTGTTGTTACAATTCTCAACCGGCAAATATTAATGAAAAACCAGAGAATGAACATTTGCTATTTGAATTTTCTAAATTTCATTTAAATTTTTGTTTATATAATTTTTGTATTTTTAGCTAAATTTAACTCAATTATGAATTTAAAAAAAGTAATATTTAAAAAATATTTTGACACTTTTATTTAAATAATTTATGTATGGAAGCATAGAATTGCGATTTGCCGTCAGCATTTTTCAAGTCCTTGCTCTATCAGCATTTCCTAATTTTTGCCAAAGAAATTACTGATGTTTAGAGCTTAACAAAAAAATAAAAAAAAACCTTATCTTCGCTGATTAGGTTCTGTGAGAATTGCTCTATGATGGTAGGATATTTATCTACATTTCTATCTATCTATTTTTCATTTCAGTTTTCTTAATAAATTAAAGTGAATAAATTAAATTCACTACTCAAAATTACAAGTATCTCCGTTATTAATTTATTTTTATACTCTCACAACATGTTGCTAGATGTTTGTGTGGCACCGCCCACTTTTAGGAGAAATCCTCTGAGTGCCTTAACCGATTTCAACAAAATTTGGTATGTGACATTACATTTTCATTTTTATGTCACATAGTGAAAATGGACGAAATCGGATAAAACCACGCCTACATGGGAAACACAATTTAAGTTTCATCTGATACTTCCACTTTAAAGTAAATAAATAAAGCATCAATTAAGGTATTGGAATTTAGCTTTTCGCGAACAGTAGTTCAAAATACAACAATACCCGAATACCCTTTCTTACTTGTTATGAATAACTTCTTGCTTGTCGGTCGAATTTATTGGCTTTTAATACAGTTTTAGGAACACTGGTGAGTGGTCAGAGCTCAAGTCTAGGCTATCTTCAATACTTAAATTGATTTTCGATAGATTATTGATTATAAAGAACTCAACCAGATTTGGGAATTTCCTACTCTCTGCAGGCTAATATTTAGGTCTACCTGTTGAAATAACATTGCATCCAACTGTTTGTATGGCTTCGAGAAGTTCTCGACCTTTGGTTGTAATTAAACGAAATGAGCCACACATGATGAACCTTCCGCCATATTTTTTAATAGATTCATATAAGCATCAGTTTTCATATCATGCCTAGGCTGAATTTCTTCAATATTAATCTGAATGTAAATGTATGAATCGATTTCATCGAGTTTGATTCAAAATGTCATTATTCAAAAGGAAATATACTAGTTTGTTTAATGGTGCCATAAACAACCGCTATATGAACGAAAAGATTTACTTATGTACAAATTATTTCATAGCAAAAATTAAAAACAAAGTTAGTCAGAACAGTGGTCGGCATTTCATATCGGCTCTATCGTTTAGTCGTTGTCGAGACAGCGACGAAACTACATCGTGAATGACCGTACCGCTAAAGCAAATTTGCTCTGCGCGAAATTATTTTTGATGAATGCTTTTAGGTGTTATTTTGTGTGTTAGGTAATGTAAAGGCAATAAAGATGAGGCTAGGTTAGGTAAGGTTACATACCTCTCACCGGGTGTCTTTACTTTGCTTTGCTTACTCACACAGTCGCAGTTCCTCTCATGCCGACCACTGGTGTAAAGTCATTATCTGCATTTCAATCTTTTAGAGTATTGAAACTGAAATGGGTAAATACTTTTCAATGGATAAATGGAATTCCTTCCTCAGTTAATCTTACTAAGGTCAATATAATTGTTAGTTGGGTGTGTTGGTCGAACTTTTAGAGTTGATTGTACCCATTTTATGTGAAAGAAAGTTTCCGCTGACATATTTTTATTCAAATTTACTCTTAATATAATACGAGTATGAGTTATATATTGAAATCTCAAATAAGCTGACGGCTTTTAAAAAAGGATGTGGATAATAGTTGTGGTTCTTATTCGAAATCGATGGTCCCATTATTACTTATTATGTTTTTTAACGATATTCGTGGAAGAGCTACAGTCTTTAAGTAGTTGTGGTGGTTGTAGCGAGTTATGTAGACACGATCTAGACAGAGTTAGATCTCCGAAATAAGCCATTGTTCGTTTATATTAACTTTATTTACACAATACATCAGTAACTTATCAAACCGAAATCCTAGGTTCAACGACGTTTAGGGATAAAATCAGGCAATTTAATATTCTCGTTGGCTGTTAGTATGTAATCAATATTTTATACATTAGCATCCCATTATTGTTTGAAAAACGAAAGTACAAGAGTTATTTAAGCGATAAAAAATAATAAAATTTTGCTACATAATATTAAAGGTCCTACCTTCAGTTTTTATTTCTCTACAATAGTAAGTTCTAAGTGTAGTTCTCTACAACAATAGTTAACATTACATTTATATGGCAAATAATATGGCCAATTAATATGTATAAAAGTATGGAATCTTTGGAATCGGATACATGCTGACACGATGACTATTCTGTCGAAGCGGGTTCGTTCCATTGAACGATTGTTAATTTGGCAGAACCGTGACTTTGTCACATGTACAACATAAAAATATATTAATCTGTACCGTTCGCGATATCGCACCACAATCAAAAAATCTCTGTCCATGTCTTATGTTCATTTCATCCAATCGTTCTCAGTTTATTGATCTCAAAGTGACGCTACCTTTGCTATTTTTGTTTACAAGTGGCGAAAGTGAATTTTGTGTTTTGATAAAATGGATGACCGTAAAATGAGTTGAACGCATATTATTCACGAATTTTTACAAATGAAAAAGCTTTGCTATGCGTGCAGCGTTGCTCTTTCAATACAACAACTCTCTGGCTCATTCAGCTTGTGATACGACCGATAAATTGAAGGAATTACGCTATGAACTAGTCCATCCGCCTTATTCGTTAGATTTGGCCTCCAGCGTCTGTTTCCCCTTTCCTCGCTGGAAAACGATTTTACTCAAATAAAGAAGTCAAGATGGAAACAAACGCCTATTTTAAGGGCCTCGAAGCGTCATACTATCGAACCGGTATCGAAATATTGGAGGACCGCTCCAACAAGTGATTAATCTAGATGGAGGTAATTTTTAATAGAAATTAAAAATTTGTGAGTTAAATTTAATTAAAATTTTTTCCTAAATAATTGTTCGTTTGCTGATGCAGTCAGTAATTCGAAAAAATAAAGATAGCTCACTTTCGTAAATGTGAGAAACCAGATCGTTGCTGTGCCTATTAGCAGACATTAATCTTTATCCACTCAAATTCGCTACTCGCTATATAAAAAATTTAACTAAGTATATTAACCTATACTGCACTATTTATATGCACGTATGCACGCCTATTTGTAAAGTTCGGTCACGGTCGGCTTACTTACAGGCTTTAATTAATTACATTTTGATTGTGTTAAAGAGATTTAGAATAAAATTAATAAAAAAAAGACTTGCAACTATGATAATAAGAAAATAGACATGTTTAAATGTAAAATGAGATTAAAATAATTTATTTGTAAACATAAAAATGACAGCAATAACTATGTCAGTTGACTAAGCTTATAACTATTAACAAACGATTAACCATATGAGTGCGCAAATTCAAATCATTGTATAAGATCCCCCGGTATAGATTAGTTCAAATGTGCTAGTCCCTATTATACTAGGTATATATGCAGCGATATTACAATATACCTAATCTTGTTTGTATGGACATATACGAAGGTGATGTATAGAAAAATATGAAGGTGGCGTGATTAAATAGTTAACGGTGTTACTGATACTACAGCCATGTTGTTTGAGTGAATGATTTTCAATCAAATTTGGTAGGCTTAGTCACACAGTGGAAGACTTAAGCATATGCAAATTTTGTAGTTTTTTTATTCTTTTAATGAAACCTCCGCATACATTTCTAACCACTCCCATTAAATGAGTAACGTGAAACCCATGTAACACGCATTTAATTGTGAAGTGCTGGTTATTAGTGTCAATGAAATATTCTGAATACTATATAATGTGTGAATAATTAAAAACTTAAACTTTTGATTGTACTAAGGTTATCTTTATCTAAATTGGGGGATTATGTACATGACTCCTAATAAAACTACGATTCATAAATATTTACAAAGTTTGAGGTACGCCTTTTTTCTTCCAATCCTCAGACAGGCGGCTTTTCAAAGGAAAATGAAACACAAAAGCGCACCGACGATTCTAATCGAATTACAGCTGAAGTATAATTACGATTATATTATATGAAGTACTAGGTTGCAGCAAAACTGAATAAATGATGGCAATTGGAGATAGCTACTTGCATACATATAATATTAACAGAATTGAAACGTATGAATAGTTTACCAATGCGTGAAACGTATGTATATATGGTATATATGGATGCCTGTATATTAGGCCTGCATATTAGGCCTGTATATTATACCAAAACACTAGTTGGTACAATATTTTGCAATCAGCCACACTGAATCCACTTAACCTTTGTGGTTCTCGTCAACAGGAAAATTATTGGATAGGTTCAGAAAATGATTACGATTTTTAACCGAAAGAAAATTTGATGACGCAATTTGCGATTTCGACTATTTCAGATGAGATTTGCCACACTTTAAAATCCCTATTTGTGCTTAGTTTTATATCGATATCTTCACTGGTGTTTGATTTATATAATGCAAACTGAATGAATCTCATTGAATTTACAATTATCAAACTGTAGCATTAAGATATCAAGATAATCAATCACAAAGAGACCAAATTTGGCTGAAATTGTTCGAGTAGTTGCTGAGACATGAGATTTCACATAAATGTGGGAGGTGCAACGCCCATTGTTCAATACTCTTGCAACATGCTGCACAGAGTATAATAGTTTTATTCACCTGACGGTTGTTTGTAACATCTAAAACTAATCGATATAGTTATAGTTATATATTTACATATCAATGTGATCAGGATGACGACACGAGTTGAATTGCGGATGTCTGTTTGTTCGTCCGTCTGTCCGTGCAAGCGATAAATTGAGTAAAGTTTAGTTATCTTGATGCACACCATTTCGTCATATTGCGTAAAAAAGGGTGGAATCTGATAACTGTTATGTTGAAAACTACTAACCTGGAATAATTCACGAAAAAACACTTCATTTGCACCACATAGCATTAAAATTTTACAGTAAAGATCACACGGTACGGTTGCATGTGAATCAATGTAAAAATTGGACAATAGTGATACCACTTTTAGGTGGAATCCCATATAATAACAATTTTAAAATACATAAATTCTTTCACTTTACAGTATATAAAGCAAGCACCAGTAAAGATATCAGGTTAGAACTTTGCACAAATAGTGCCCTTTAGGAGTGACACCTTCCTTGCGAAAATGGTCGAAACCGGCCTATAATTTTTCAAGGACTCATATACCGAATGTGAGGACCTCAGTAGCCTTGTTTGACTTCACACCGTTTGTATTGATCAATTTGTGTGATATTATAGTATGTGGATAATTATATTCGACGATTTTCGCAAGGAAGATGTCACATATTATAATATTATTCACATATTTATATATATTCACATATTATAATATTACACAAATTGATATGATAGTATATAAATTATGAATATTAATAAAATACTAAATATGAGTGGAATCCATTGACGGTTTCGTCGAATAATGAGTGTTGAATGCTTATGCAACATTTTTATATTCTCGGAACATGTTGTTACAGAGTAGATTAGTTATGTCCACCTAACGGTGGTTTGTCACACCTAGAACTAATCGAGTTAGATATAGACATATATATATAATGATCAGGATGAAAAGACGAGTAGAAATCCGAGTGACTGTCTGTCCGTCCGCCCGTCCGTTCATGCAAGCGATAACTTGAGTAAAAGTTGAGATATTTTGATGAAACTTGGTACACGTGTTCTTTGTCCGACGCCCACAAAATGCCATTAATCGAAAACGGATAAAGTGCTATAACTAAGCAACAAGCTAAAATAAATAAAAATAAATTAAGATATAAACGTGTTACTTGGTACGGAGGATCTTAGTAGGTCGGTGCATCTGCGGGCAAAAAAATGTTGGTAAAGTGGGAATGGCCCCGCCCCCAAATATGTTTAATATGCATATCTCAGAAACCGTTACAGCTATATCAATCAAAATCCCTCCGAGTAAGGTCCTCCTCATAAACTGAGAAAATGATCATGTTGAAAACTCCTAGAGGTGCGTTAACTCGCTGACGGAACACGTCAGATACATTAAGTCTTGCAGAAAATTTTTCTTCTTTCAAAGGATTTTCAACCTTCCGGTAGACTTTATACCATATATTTCGGTCAATATGTAAGATATCTTAGCAAAATTAAGTGAACTTGTAATATCGGATATATCATAGTTCACTGCCGAAAACGTGTGAAATCGGTCAACGAATTATCCCAGCTCCCATATACTAGATTTAATGATTTTCGCTTTTCTGGCAGACTTTATGCCGAATATGTCGGTCACTGTGTGAGTTTCCTTCACAAAATTGGGTGAAAAAATTTTCCGTAATATACTTCAATAATAAAAAGAGTTAATGTGATCAGTGGAGATCTTCCTTTATCCCAAAAATGCCCGATATAAGAATTCCCGACTTTCCACCTGACTTTAAACCGTTTATGTTGGTCAATATGTGTGATATTTTAATGAAATTAAGTGGATATGTTTTCTTAAACACAATGTTTATTCGCGCTAAATATGAAAGAAATCGGTCTAGACCATGGTATAAGCCCCTTATTCTTAATGTAATGATATGCTTTTCTCTGGTTGACTTTTTCCTCGTATATCTAATATATTCATTAAACCACTTTGGTTGAGTTTATATTGCATATATCACTTTTCAGTTAATTTGATAGCAATGAAGGTATATGAGTCTATGACCTGTAATAAAATAAAGTAATAAGATACCAAATATGATTGCAATCCATTAACAATTTCTTCGAATAATGGATGTTGAATTCTTCCGCAACATTTTTCAATATAAATTTATGCCAGCACCTGAAAAGATTTCCCCGCCTCTGATCCTTGCACATTTCGAGAGAATAAAATGTTCGGTTACACCCGAACTTAGCCCTTCCTTACTTGTTTCAATTTTATTTTTCACATATTTATGTATCTTTTCACTGCAATTAGTTGGATATGTTTACATACCAATGTTCACTTTACACCTTCGCAACAATAATAGTTTTGTTCAGTTAACGGTTGTTTGTAACATATAAAACCAGTCGAGGTGAATATAGAGTTATATATATATAAATGATCCGAAAGACGAAACGAGTTGAAATCCGGGTGACCCCCGTCCGCCCGTCCGTCCGAGCAAGTGATTGCTTGAGTAAGAATTAAAATATATCTTGTTGAAATTTGGCACAAGTGTTCCTTGGCACCAAGAGAAGGTCGGTATTGCAGATGGGCGTATTCGGACTACTGGCACGCCCACAAAGCTGCTGTTAATCGAAAACATATAAAGAGCTATAACTCAACAACAAATCAAGATACAAACGTGTAAGTTGGTACAGGAAATTGCTGTAGGGAGGGTCATATGCAACTAAAAAGTGTGAATGAATGAATGAATCCGGTTTCTATGGTAAGAATGTTGACTTATAATTTGGTGGCGTCGCTTCCTTATCTATTATTTGAAATTAATTATAATAATTTGTGATTTAAGTATTATTTTTGAAGTTAAATGTGACATTTTGGATTTAAAAAATTGACACCATAAAGATATTATATTAGACAAGATAAACTTGTTAAATTTATGTTTATTTTTCCGATTTCGAATGAAAGTCTTTAATCAAGTAAGTTCTGATTTGACTATTTTGTACTAGCTTGCTATATATTAGGTTTAGTAAAATAAAATCCACTATTTTTCCATATTTAAATGATAAATAAATTATTGGAAACCAAGTCAGATCGTCATGTAAGCACTGTTTCGATTGCACAAAAAATAGTTTGGAAACATATAAATAAGGCTAGATACAAAAAAGCTCGATGTATGGATGCCGGATGAGTTAGCGCAAGAAAAACCTCATGGACTAAATTTACATCTGCGAATCGCTGCTGAATCGTCACAAACTCGATCCATTTCTGAAGCGGACGGTTACTAATGATGGAAAGTGGGCACTTACGACAACGTCAAGTGAAACGCGTTGAGCCGTCGGAAACGATGGCCAAACCATGATGGACGGTCAGGAAGTTTCTGGTTTATGTTTGGTGGAATTGACACATCTACTATGAGCTGCTCCTCTACAAAAAAACTCTTAATTCAGACGTATACTGTAAACAATTGGACAATCGACTTTCCCAGATTTTTGTCAATAGGAACGATGGTTTCTATGAGAATGACATTATGAAATTACCTTCAAAATAGCAAAGAAAAGTTATCGAACAAAACGGCGCATATTTGACCTAAATTGGATTATTTTAACTAATAAAACCTTCAATTTAATGAAAAAATAGTGGATTTAATTTTACTAGATTTAATATATAGCCATTTAGTACTTAAAATCAGACATTACTTGATTCGTTTGTCGTTCATTCAAAATTGGAAAAATAAACATGAATTTAAGAAATTTATCAGCACGTTGTTTTATTGGAATTTAGCCATAAAATAACACGGTTCCCGGCTTGTGTTTATATGCATGAAACCCCAGCAAAACATCGAATTTATCGTTTTAAGCTCCTTTTTGTAAGTACTTTCGTTAAAATTTTCGTTTTCTGTCGATTTCAGCTTTGGTTGGCTCATTGACCATTGGTACCACCTTTTTATTCTCACCAGTTGCAGGTGTCTTGACAGACAAAATTGGAATGCGATTGACTACATTAATTGGGGGCTTACTATCTGCCACCGGTCTACTCCTCTCATCATTCTTTACGCTAAACATCCAAGCTATGTATTTGACGTATGGTGTTATGTTTGGTTTGGGCGCGGCATTGGCCTACACTCCAACTTTGGCAATTTTAGGACATTATTTTAAACGATATTTAGGAAAAGTAAGTGGATTTGTTACAGCCGGATCCAGTGTATTCACAGTAATATTACCGTCAAGCTTGGACTATTTGTTGCGAGGTTATGGTTTGGAAACCATGTTGGAAGTGATGAGCTTGGTGTCGTGCTTCATAATTGCCTGTTCCTTCATTTATAAACCGCTACATTTTCCGCCTTGCCCGCCACAAAAAAAGCCTGGCCGTTCACGTGTTAATATGATACTACGCTCCATTATCAACGTAGACATCTGGAAACGCAAGAAATATGTGATATGGGCGCTTTGTGTTCCCATAGCTTTGTTCGGCTATTTTGTGCCTTATGTCCACATGATGAAGTTTGTGCAGAAAAATTTTCCAGGTAAAAGTAAAAATCTACCAGTAATGTGTATTGGAGTGACTTCCGGCATTGGCCGATTAATATTCGGAATTATTGCCGATCTGCCGAGAGTTAATCGTGTATATTTGCAACAGTTAGCGTTAACTTGCATTGGTATGATAACCTTATTGTTACCATTAACCAGCTCGTATTTACTACTCATTGTTTTCACACTAATAATGGGTTTGTTTGATGGCTGCTTTATTTCCCTTCTGGGTCCCATAGCGTATGAGTTATGCGGACCTTCCGGTGCAACGCAAGCCATTGGTTTTTTATTGGGCCTGAGTTCGTTCCCGTTAACAATGGGACCACCAATTGCAGGCTGGATCTATGATCAAACTGGTTCTTATAATTTGCCGCTTCTTTTGGCAGGAATACCGCCCATACTGGGATCAACAATAATGTTCCTAATACGATGTGTTCCCGGTGACGTTGATTCTGAAACGATTGTTTTAAGCAAATCTAAAGCAGGTTTGGAAGATGGAAACATACAAAACGCCAATTGGAAAAATTCCGGTAAAAATATATTTTATAAATTAATATTAAAAAGGGTAAGATATGATTTTAGCATACATTGTTTGTGAGTTACATAAATTTTTTTAAATTAATAGTGAAAAATTCAGCCACTTTAAGAATTTTTTAAATACATACTTAGTATGGTATTACAAGCAGCTATAAAAGCTTGTACAAATTACCACAAAATTGTATTAAATTGCCTTCTGTCGGCCAAAAAATTTTTAGGTAAAGAACGTAATTTGACAACTCACTTGTATGGAAGTTGAAATTTCGTGGTGACAAAATTTAGATGAAAGAATTTGGAAATAACAAAGACAGCTGTTTTTGCAATATGTTGATTGAAATTGAGTCAACTTCTAGTCTTGATTGCATCTTAAAAGATAATGAAAATGCAAGGGTATGTTGCTTGTAAATTATCTGGCTGAATCGTCTAATTTCTCATTTACATCCACTTTGCTATATATATGCTTAAGCATTTTCAAATTCCTTTGATAATGAACTTGTGTTAACAACTGATTTAAAGTAAAATTTATTTTAATGTAATTATGGTTACATTAGTAAGTAAATAACGAAGTCAAATCCCTAAAAGACGAGTTTTTAAAACAGCCACAAACATTTTTCTCTTAATTATTGGTGTTCTCGTATTCGATATCCTTTATTGTAAAAATATTTGGTTTGAAGAAATTTCTTTTCTTCTTTACAAAACTATTTTTTATACTCTAACAATACTTAAATTATAATATTATAAACTTATTTTTGTAAATAACCCCTTACTAATGAGTTTGCATAAACAACTAAATAATAAAAATTTTACAATATTTATATTTCTACACTTAAAGTTAAAAAAATCAATTAAATTTTGTTCTTATATTCTATTGTCGGTGAGTAGTATTGCATGGGTAAAAGTCATTAAAAGAAGTAAAAGTCCGAACAATGAGTACTAAAATAATAAAGTTAATTTGATCCATGAAAACAGTTAAATTTAACTGCTCCTGGGTGTTTTTGTTTTAATTTCTTGTAAAAACTAACTTAATATCGATTTTGCTCTTAATTAAATTAAAAAAATTAATAAAATTTAAAAGAGACATAAAATAAATTATACTGTTTTATAAATACACCTATGATATACATATATATGTCTTTTCTTTTATATATATTTTATATTTGCGTTTATTATTTATATCAGTATAGTAGTAGGAGTATGTTTGTTTCTCAAATTAATACATCTATTCAAAACTTTTAGATCGAAATTTCAATGAACCTCTGTTGAGAGGATCTGATGCCACAAAAGTTGCTGACAGGAGGTACACATTAGCAGACTCCATGTGCAAAACGAATTCGTCTGACTCAGGTATTAGTCGATACTTTATGGCCGGTAAACTTACGGCAGCTTTAGAAAAATGTAGAATTATAACTGCTTGTGCTCATGATGCTCCCAGTAGTGAAATAACTAGTCATCCCATTTGCTCAAAAACTGCTTTGCTTGATACGCGTTGCATGTCAATATCGATTGTGGATGACAAATTCTTGACAACTGACGCAGCTTATTCAGGAACAGTCGAGCGCTTATATGTAACACACAAACGCCGCTATGCATACTCGATCTATTAATTTTTATGTATTCATTCATTTAGCTATGTACTCGTATATATTTATTATTTTTAATTAAACCAATTTAATGAATTAGCACTAAGTAACATTCGAATGCATTTGAGGTATATATACCATACATTTCTATATACCGATTAGTGCTTCAGTATATTACATATTTATGTACATTATCGTCTATGAGCTTTAGCGTGGTCGTTAAAAAATCAAATGAACTCTTTTCTAGTTTTACCTACTAAATCTGCAACAGCACTAAACAAGATAACACCCATACAAATTGGATTGTAAACGATTAAGGTAGTAAATATAACATAGTTGGGGATTAGGATTTCTTATTTACTTTAAATAATTACCACTCCATGCCTATATATGCAAATACCTTTGGAACTTTCATGAAATTTTCAAACTGTTTCGTACTATACTATCGATTGGAAACTACTTTTGGCCACTCGGAGATAGAAATACCCTATTATCTAAGGTGCTGTTTTCAATATGTCTAATTCAATGACAATATTAGTCAAAACAATGAATGGACGGATGAATAGACGTAGTGGAGGAAGCACATGCACAACATAAAATTTTTAATTTAGCTAATATATACTTTTATATTAATTTTGCCTTTATTGTTTAAACATACTTTCCATCTCTATCAAACCGAACAAAAAGTAAGGAACAAATAAAATGCTTTCAAAAGAAATAAACATCAAAAGTGAATAAATATTATGTTAAGTTTGGATCGTTGTTAATCGGCACCCAGAGCAAATCTCGCTGAGTTACTGACAGGGTGGAAATGAATTATACGTTGGATGCAAACACCAAACATTTTCTTAAGTTTCTTTCATCTTAAATTTTGTTTTGATTAAGAATATACGGAAATAAACTGAACTTTGCTAGTTTTTCCCATGATTTTTACAGTGCGCATTCACATTTCAAGTCTTTTGACTGTTCGTTTTTCCACACATCATCCGCTCTTTAAATAACAAGGCAAAACAGTCTGAAACCTCATAGGCATGTTACATAATTTTTATCTGCTTAATTATAAGAAAACAACAAGTTTTTAAAATAACTAATACAACCACTTCAAATAGCATAGTAAAGATAATGCGAGTATGGATTAATTAGTATTTGTGTACGTAAGTATCTGCTTTATCTGCAAGTATCTGCTGGTCTTTGAAAAATCAATGATGTGATGATGTGATCAGTTTAAGTTGGGGAAGTTTACATTGACTGGATTCTGAAGGATTGACATACTTAATTTAACTAAAAAAAAAAAATTTAATTATATGAGTAATCAGTGAATAGTTTATGTTTTTTAAGATTGATATATTAGTACTAGAAGCAAATAGTCTTATTTATTTTTTTGCTACTAGTGCGTGCTTCTAACCTACAATTTTCATTTAATAAATTGCTAATTACTAATTTTCTGAAGAAATTATTATATTATTACATATTATTTCAGTTTTTTTTCTTTATTTGTTATGCTACATGTAAGTAACACAATTTTTTTTTTACACGTTGTATATACGTATAGTATTTGCATATTTATATAAAACATTAATTTACTGCTAGGCAGTGGCGATTTGAACAAACTGATTCAAAATAGATTTGTAACCCGGATCCTACATCAATCCTTTTGTAGTAATTTTACTTATGCTAATACAAGTAAGATTAATGTTAATAATAAATTCTTGTACTAATAACATGGTTTTAATTTTTTAATAACACATTTTTATTGGGTCTCAATTAACATGACTGTTTTCACATCATGATTGATAATACATATTTATACACATACAAATATCAATATATCTATGGTATGTAAATAAATGTAAGTATAAAAAATTAAAACCCTTATTTTCGTTGTTATCAGTTTACCAGCATACATATGACTGTAAGTTGCATTAGTTTAAACAACTGTTCTTATTTGTTAATAAATTTTCTCTAATACAATATTCCTAATATTTTTTCAGCACCCCATATTGCGGCTGATCGATGCTAGAGGAGAGAATACATACCTTACATGCACATATGCATATACCAAGAATACATATGTTCAAACATAACTTACTGATTCCTAGTGCCTTCAGGGATTTATTAATCGTATGTGCTATTACTGTACATACCGTTGCGCCTGCCAAATTAGAAACGATGAAATACTATTACATATTAGCAGACATTAAAAGTAAATCTAAGATTTTTTATTAAATAACATAATATAACATAACTCAATATATAGAGGAGCTACAAATGTACATACTTATTAACCAATGAAAGAATTTCCAATTTCATAAATAATTATACATAAAAAAGTTTCCGATTTAGTTATAAATTGCAAACAATATTATTTTTTAATAATTGTCGTTGCAAAAACGTAGTTTCTTAATTTTCTATTAAAATTTTATGTATAGAAGAAGCAGTAGATCTGTCAATAAGAAATCACGATACACTATTGTAACAAAAGTATGTATATGCTATATACCGCTGTCTTATAGAAGAAAGAATAAACCTTGCCATGTTTGTATAAACTATTTAACAATAGAGATACACATTTTTCTATAATTAAATGCAAACATGGTTTGCCCAGACTCTTATTATATATATTCTTAAATAGAGGTTTTTTTTATGTCGACCACATATTTACTTTAATACATATTTTTAAAATATGCATATAGTTAAGTATTTACATATATTACAGTACAAAAGTGAAGCTAAGAAATAGTTACAATAACTTCAGCTGAGTTAGAACAAGTGAGAACTTCTAAACTGACATAAAAGTATTAGCACTCACACAGTTTGTTATAAAATTTACTGTAAAGTATGTAATTAGAGAAGTATGCAAAATTTTCTTTTTGGGTTAGCAAATCACAATATACAACGAGTAATATTGTCACAGTTCCCACAACAGCCGGTGCTACGGTACCGGAATTGACCCGGATTTTCACATCCGGCCAAGGGCGGTTATTTCGGATATCCAACCCTGTTTGGATCGGTAAGTAGAAAACTTAACTTTTCATCAACAGAGCAACAAAATCCACCTCGGTTAGTTGTAACACATCCAATGGATGGAGCCATCTTAAGACCTGCTCAGGCCTTAAGACACATAGGCAGTGGACCACAAATTATGTGGCCCCATGCTGCCAACGCACCGCAGCGACAAATGCCTTTACGGCCGTGCCAGCAGCACCTAGCACTACACCCCCACTCCAGACGAGTGGCCAACAAAGGACCTCAACAGTGCCCTAGACCTCAACTAGGCAGCATGACTTCCATTCTGACCTACCCCTCCCGAACCTTCTTCCCGCTCCAACCCTCGTGCGAGAACCACAAGGGAACTCCTGATGAACTCAAAGGAGTTCCGGCCTGCGCACAACACGTGGGTGGAGTGCGTCGTATGTTGCCACTTGCTGTAAAAATCTGCCCCCGCAACAGTCTTTAATAGGGTCCAACCAACACCACAGCGCGACAACCCCCTACACTACAACAGTACAGCTGCAACGAACACCACCTACACACCACTTCCTCACTCCCAGGATCACGACAGACTTACCGCGACGCACGACCATCCTTCAACTTTATTGCAATGGACTCTCCAGAAAGATCGAGGAGATAGTTGATTACAAGAGCCGGGGAGGGATATCGATAACGGCAGTTCCAGAAACCAGTGCAATATCGTCTTATCGATTGAGACATCGACCGCAGGGATACTACCCTAGAATGTCAGGGCATAGCTATCCGGTCAGGCGATATCGAGCTCGAGATATTTAACATATACATCCCCCTGTTACATGTTGTCCTACAGGATACCACCCGAACATAAGTGCGCTTCTTCGTGGTGAGAACCGGTTAGTGCTGAGCGACTTTAATCCGTCAAATGATCGTAGATGGATGAAGCTGGCGAAACAAATAAACGATTCGACATTCTGCACAATGAACGGCGAAACGCTATTGCATCCGACCACCTGCCCATATTTCTCACTATCAAAAACCCTCCCGACTTTATTTCTGTGGACAACCGCTCCTTCGTTAACTCTAACAAAGCTAACTGAGACGGCTTCACAGAATTCACCGAAACGTCTTCACAGCACTACCCATTCCTACGAACGTAATCGTTGGCGAACGTCGATTCCGCAAGGTGATCGCTACTGCTACCGTCCGCTTCATTCCCGCTGGACGAATTACGGAGACCCGCCCTAATTTCCCAGCTGAGGCGGCAGCCAAGTCGATTCCTGTGATCTCCGAATTAGGGATCTCAATTTGGAGATTCAATAACTGGTAAATTCATCATAAGCGGACGAAATGGGAAGAGCACCTGAAGGCTTGTAACCTTTCCACCGGTGTGAGCAAGCTCTGGAATACGGTAAAATCCCTGTCCAACCCGAGGAGACAACGATCAATTTTGAAATTCAATTTGCCGCAGAACGCAGCTGGGGAAGATTCAAACTAACCAAAACACCGCATTCCGGACAATTACGGCATGCCTCTTGATGTCTCCAATCGAGCACATACAAAGTGAGGTCCGCATGCTACCGATCAGGGAGCACAACGCGCTCCTCGTTCGGCAGTTCTTATTGGGTTCCTTTCGCCGAAACCACCCCTGCAGTCAACTGCTCGTAGCAGAACCGCCTCCTAGAAACATCAAGAGGACATTTCTACAATCCGTCGATGATATCGAACAATATACCGACCAAACTCCGGGCGCAACTAACTTGCGGGAAGCACTGAACGCCAATCACTGTGGAGCCATCAACATATTCATCGACTCCTCTCAGTGAGTGGCGTCCTCGGAGGCCATCCACCACCTATTGCAGAACATGAGCTCACGTTGCTACGCGAAACTAGAGTGACCCTCGCGCAACTTCGTTCTGGATACTGTAGCAGGTTAAACTCCTACCTATTTAGAATCGACCCCAACATAACTAACCTATACCCTGCGTGCAACGAGTCCCCGTATGACCCTAACCACCTCTTTACATGCCCCATGAACCGACTCACTTAACACCCCTTTCCCTTTGGTCCGACCCCGTCAAAACAACTCATCTCCTGGGCCTACCGTTAAGTGAACTAGATGGCAGTTGGTTTTCGCGCTTGACCCCACACAGGGTCTGGGTATTCGCTACAACAACAACAGTAATATGGTTACCTAATTTTGTGGATATCTCATATACTAAACGATATATTCGGTATATAGCTGTATAATGTCAACCTCTTATTCATATATTTGCTATATGGATGCTAGATGAAAATATGAACCTATTTGAAATTTTTATTTTTCTATCAACTCTGTAAGCTAAGCTAAACGTCAAAATTATCTATTGTAACAAATAAGATGATGGCGTTAGAGATGGAAAGTAGACGTCGCTGTGGCTTTACGTCTTATGAAGTAGTACTATTAGGGCATCGAAGAAAATGGAAGAAATCAAATGAGTGTGATTTGAGCTGCCCCGTAAATATAGCTCATTAGCCCATCTATCTATTTATTATATTCTGAGAATAACTCATTTAAAAAAATAGTACCAGTTGGAGAAAACGTATGTATTTTCCAATAACACCATTTTGTGGGTGACGATATTGTCCGATTATGAAGTATATAAATATATTGGTAATAATAATCATATGTCTCCACTTTCTGACAGTTTATGAGTTAAAAAACCGATATTTATTCAATCAAAATTTATTTCTAAATTTTTCTTTTGCTGTAAAAATAAATTTTCAATTTGCGTTCTTTGCAAATTTTTTTGATTGGTAGTATTTTGATTTAAGCTCCAGTTTCCTCGTGGAAACTTTTGCTGCGCATTATCGGCAACTTCTCAATTGATGTTGTCTATTCCGTTCACATAGGCAGCTCCAGTCGGGCAATTTTCTGGGTCCCCTTTCATATCATTTTCTCAAATTCTTGTACGTTTCGATTATGTGATACAAAAAACATTTTTCATTTGTTAATTTTTATCCTTATTTGTTAATTTTTTTTTAATTTTTCTGTTACATTATATTTCCGAATATACTGTAAATATTCATTTGAAACTTAGTGCAATTGCAATTAGGAAAAGCAATGCCGAATTATGTAGCAGCGAACTGTTACGAACAAGAATACAAACAAATATTACCAAAAAAATCTCCCTTCTTCTTACCTTAAGTACTCGTATAATTATAATTATTTATATGATTATATTTATGATATAATAATATTATTTTATTATATAATTGCATTGTTTTGAACCAATTAATAACATTCATTTAATTGCTCAAGTTGATTTTCCTTTGAGTGTTTCCATCCTTTTTTCAGAGTTGCATTCATTGTCCATATATCCTAGTTTACCGCGCTTGTAGCAATGTCTCGAATCGTATGATATATATAGCGAACATCAAATATTAGGCCTGCTTTGATTTTCTCATCAAAATATTTAATAATATGAGATCATAAAATACTAAAGTCGATGGTTTCATACTGAAGTGTATACGTGCATACCAAACCTTTCACTAGACCCCTTATACATATCTCTTCTGTGCTATTTGTCGCATTTGAAGCGCTTTTGTATATTTATACTTCTATGAGTACTTCTGCTTTTTGGAAGATCACTGAATTTTGTACACTTTTTCTTTCTTCTGTAGCGGCTCTTTAGACTCAAATCATTTTTGCCTCAATTTCGTTTAACGAAACAGCATCAAGCTGAAAAATTTTGTTTTTAATACTTGACTTACAGTTTATGTTAAATCTATTGAAACTATTGTCAATGGCCTGAAAAGGGTTCCGCCTAAAAGTATAGAAAAAAATTATCCAATTTTCCATTTACTTACTTGCATTTACATATATATCTGCAGAGAATTTAGAGAAATTAGAATTTTCTGCAGAGGTTTGAAACAAATTCTAATTTGGTTAAAACTTCACCTAGTAGTAGTAGAGTTGATCAAACTATTTCTTTCGGCACTGAATTTTTATTGAATTTAATACCAGGTCGATAAGCAGATATTTCAAACATATTCTTTTATTTAAATAGAGTTCTTTTTACAAAGTTAAGTAAGTTTTATTCCGAAGCAAATATTAAATACAAATGTATACCTAATCGGGATTTTAATTCAACTGCTGAAAACGGTCCGTACTTTTATCTTCTGAGAACTTAGTTGTAGTAATGTTATGATAGTTTATATGATTGTTATTATGATAGTTATGATATTATAATTAATTTAGTGTTAGTTGTACCATTTTTAATGAATTCTCAAAAGTCCAACATTATATTGCCCAAATCGCAATGTGTTATTTCCAATTGGCGAATTTTTATGCTTAGGGTCACTATTTTTTTATTATCAAAACAAATTTTCCATTTATACGAAATTCCGGAGGAATGTTCACAATGCATTTTGTTAGATTTCTATTTATATATGAGATTTTTTTTTTTTATGAGATATTTTGAGATTTTGAGATTTTTTTTTTTATATATGATGATTGTAGGTCGATATAAAAGTTAGGTCGAAGACTTTTCAGCCCATGTATTATGTACAAATATAAGTGATCGTAGTCATTCCATTATATTATGAAAATCAAGAAAGTCTTCCATATTGACTGAGGTCAATATTTTACCATTTTTCCACCTTATGTATCATGAATTCTAGTATGGACGTTTTTACTTCGGTAAAGCAATTGGAAAACACAACCCTCTAAATTAGTAGTCCAGAAGTACTCATCTCTAACGAATCTCGTTCCTGCGCAAGAAAATAAATCAACCTATGAATCGAAGAAAACGTTCAATTTCTATTCATAAACGGGTCTTTGGTTGACTGAGTGATAAAAATGATAGTCCTTGGGGGAAGTTTCTATAACAAGATTCGCAACAATGTTTTATATATTAAATATATTTGGTAAAGTGAAATAAAATCTGAAACAAAATAATTCCCAGAGAACTCACCCAATCGAAATTCGCTTTGTGTGAACACAATTACCGAGAATGCCAAAAGAATCAGTTTTAATTGTTTTTTTTTACAAAAACAAATGTAATTTAAAAGTATTTTTATTGGTTGCAAAATAAATTCTATATACATTTTTTAATGACAAGTCCTCCCTAACAGGTGTTAAGTGCTTACTTTCTTTACAATGGTCTGCCACGCTGTCGACCAGAAAATAAAAAATTCATTTATCTCTCCAACCACATAGGCCCAGTGTCTCGTCAGTCCTTATTTAGTACTAGAGTTTTTAATCATATGGTTTATAATCAAATAGTTGTACTACTAGAAAACAAATATCTTCCCTTTCGTTCATTCGCCCAACTAAGGGCCCAAGGGCCCATTAACCAAGTCCCCAACAATAAAAACAAGTAAGCTGTTCTCGGTTTGCGAACAGAGAAAACGTTATTAAAATAAATAAGGAAATTTAAGTTCGGGTGCAACCGAATATTTTATGCTGTTCATTTTATAATATTCAGGTGTTAACAAAACTTTAGATTAAAACAAGTAAGGAAGAGCTAAGTTCGGGTGTAACCGAGCATTTTACACTCTCACAATGTGCTAAGTTCAAAAGCGAGAAATGCTTTCAGGTGCTGGCATAACTTTATTAAACAAGTAAGAAAGGGCTAAGTTCGGGTGTAACCGAACATTTTATACTCTCGCAATGTACAAGGATCAGAGGCGGAACTTTATATTAAGAAATGTTGCGGAAGAATTCAACATTCATTATTCGAAGAAATTGTCATTGGATTGCAATCGTATTTGGTATCTTAATAACTTACATTACAGGCCATAGACCCATGTAATTTCGTTGCTATATTTTGCTTCGTGTGAGAGATATTTATATTAAAAACTATCAAATATATATATAGATAGATAGATATAAACTCAACCAAAGGGGTTTAATAAATATATTAGATACATGAGGGAAAAGTCAACCAGGGAAACGGAAATCATTATAAAAGGAATAAGGGACTTAGACCATGGTCTGCACCGATTTCTTTCACATTTAGCGCGAAATCACAGTATGTTTAAGAAAACATTTCCACTTAATTTTATTAAAATATCACACATATTGACCAACATAAACGGTTTAAAGTCCGGTGGAAAGCCGGGAATTCTTATATCGGGCATTTTTGGGATAGAGGAAGATCTGCACTGATCCCATTAACTTTCTTCATTACTCAAGTATATTAGGGAACACGTTTTCAGCCAATTTTGTGAAGGTAACTCACACAGTGACCGACATATTCGGCATAAAGTGTGCTAGAAAAGCGAAAATCATTAAATGTAGTATATGGGAGCTGGGATAATTCGTTGACCGATTTCACACATTTTCGGCAGTGAACTATGATATATCCGATATTACAAGTTCACTTAATTTTGCTAAGATATCTTACATATTGACCGAAATATATGGTATAAAATCTTCCCAGAGGTTGGAAATCCGTATATTAGGTACGTGGGGGCTAGGGGAAACGCTTACCCCATTTTATCCATTTTAAACACATGGACACACTGTTATCAGAAAGAGACGCTGTCTAAATTTCATAGAGATAACTCATATATTTACCGTTATATATGATATAAAGTCTACCGGAAGGTTGAAAATCCGTATATTATGTATATGGGGTTATGAGGTAATACTACCCGTATTTACCCGATTTTCACCATTTTTGATACCAGAGTACACTACTATCATGGAAAGGTGATTTCATTACAATATCTTACACGTTTACCGATATTTTCGAGAAAAGTCAAATAGAGGGAGTGAGGTCTTAATACTGGGTATCTGGTGGCTTGAAAAGCTACAATCCGATTTCGTATATTTTTACATGTCATGTCATGTCGTGGCATGTCTTGAAAGCACTATTTGTACAAAGTTTAATTTTCATATCTTAAGAATCAAGAATCAAGAATCAGATGGAACTTAAAATTGTGTTATATGAGAAGTAGGCGTGATGTTTATCCGATTTCGTCCATTTTCACTTGTAACATAAGAATGCAAATTTAATGTAGTGTACCAAATTTTGTTGAAATCGGTAAAGGCGTTCTTGAGATATGGGATTTCTTCTAAACGTGGGCGGTGCCACCCCTATCACCACAATTGTAGACGGATTCTTATGTAACCCTTCCGTATCATATTTTCTGCAAGATTTAATGTTTCTGACGTGTTCCGTCAGCAAGTTATCGCCCTTTTAGTTGTTTGCAACATAACTTTTGTATGGGAGGTGGGCGTCGTTATTATTCGATTTCACTCATTTTTTCAGCTTTTGCAGAGATGCTAGTTAAACTTATTTGGAGCAAGCTTGATTGATATAACCTATATAAACCTACTGGGGGGCGGGGCCATTCCCACTTTTACAAACAATTTTGTCCTCGGGTGGCCTCCCCTCTTAAATAAGATCCCTACACCAAATAACACGTTTATATCTTAATTTGCTGCTTAGTTATAGCACTTTACCTGTTTTCGATTAATGGCATTTTGTGGATGTGACAGATGTCCAATTACACCCATCTGCAATACCAACCATCTTACGGTGACAAGGAAAACTTGTACCAAGTTTCATCAAAATATCTTAATTTTTACTCAAGTTATCGCTTGCACGGACAGACAGTCACTCGGATTTCAACTCGTCTTTTTATCCTGATTATTTATATATATATACGTCTATATCTAACTCAATTAGTTCTAGGTGTTACAAACCACCCTTACGTGAACAAAACTAATATAATCTGTAGCACATGTTGCGAGTTGCGATGAATAAAAATGTATGCATATGATTGCTACATTCTTTATTCGTGAATCAGTCACGAGGAATTCATTATATTGGGTCCATGGAGGTTATGCAAACAAATAGACTGATTCCATGAGCTTTTATCACCAAACCACATTATTTCTAAAATGAAAATAGGAGAGAGATTCTTAAAATTATGTATATAAGGTTAGACCATGGTCAGAACTGATTTCATTCCCATTTAACGCTAAACCCTTTACGTCCAAGATAATTTACCTGCTTAATTTCAAGGTATGGAATAATTGATAGGTATAAACGATATAAATTCAAACGGATGGTTTGATTGATATATTGATATATATTGAATTTTTGAGTAATTTTACGATTAACTCTATATAGATCTCGATTACTTTTAGGTGTTACAAGCAACCTTATGTGAACAAAACGATTATACTCTCTGCAACATGTTGCGGGAATATACAAACTTTAGTAAAATATTAAAATGTATCTGTTAACATCAGTCTTAGATTTTCAATTAAATAACCATATATATATTAAATAACCTGATCATCAAATTTCTCCATTTCTGTTATTTGTTGAAATTTAAGATTCCCCACTCTCTGCTTTTGCCCGTCTATGTAAAATGCGACTATGTTTGCAACAGAAGTTCCCATAGAAAAACGATTTATGATTTTAAAAAATTGGCATTGGGAAATTCAAAATATAATTTAATTTCATAACGAAAACGACGAGTGACGAATGTATCGCATTTGATTCACGATTTTTTTAAAATTAATAATTCTTATAATGGAATGTTTATATTTTCGATGAAACACTATCACCACTTAATTACTGGTATTTGTATGCAGTGTAGCATTGCCAATTATTCTCAGATGGTCAAATTCGTCGAACTAACTGCCTATTGTTTTTAATTACTTCGAGCCTTAGTTTGAAATTTAGCACGGAACGCTCGCTTGAATGTACTTGTATGTATGTGTTTATACTGCATAGGTGGGCACCGACAAATTTGTATGAACATACACAGCGTAAGCGTAAAAAATAAAGCGTGTGTATATGCCTATACTAAAGTGTTTATTTGCATGCTCATAAATATGAACACATTTCTGATTGATTGCAATGAAGTAACCAATACTACTTTTAAAATATTAGATATTTCAAATAATTTATAATTTATGAACAATATAATAAAAAAAAAATGCTCCAAACGGTATGTTATAACATGTAAAAAGCATACGTTGCTTAAACGTATGCTTAAAAAATGCGTAAAATAATTAAACCGGTCAAACAGAATCTGGACAATAGGGGATAAAGAGCGTATCACTGACGATTGCCAAGGCATATTAGAAATGAAAAGCGAGTGCCCGAACTATCAAGTTTGTACTGTAAGTCTGGGTTCAGGCGTGAACATTTTTGCTACTCATTACAGGTATTTTTTCTTTTGGTGTTGTCCATCCGTTCATTACAAAACAACTCGAGGCCGGCAATTTTCCGAATTTTCTTTCATATCATATTCTCAAATTCTTGTTCGCTTCATATACGCAGGCTACAAAAATTTTTCTTCATTGACTATTCTATATATTCCTATTCTATTATATTACGCATATTTGTGTACATTTTTGCATATTACGTACCAAAAATAAATAATAAAATTTAAATTTCAAAAATATTCGTTTGAAACCAAACGCAATTGCAACCATTCAAAAAATTTCGCAAAGAAAAGGAATGCCGAACTACGTAGCATCGAACTGTTAAAACAAGAACACAAAGCCTGTTGCCCGAGAACGAGCAACTCGATGCCCTTCGTCTCTCCTTGTCGCTTCTTCGCCTACAAGTCGTGACAACAAAAGTTTTCGTATATGAACCGGCTCTAACGTATTCTCGCATGCTTTTTGCGTCGCATTTTACAACATCCCATATAGATAAATAAAATAAATACTTTTTTCGTACGATATTCGCACACAAAGTGTTGGCGGGCTTCGTAATCGTCACTTCGCGACTTGCGTGAGTTTAAATTCAGTTAGGAAAGTTATAACGACTTATATTTTACTTATGAGCTATGATATTGTATTATTTAACGGGAACTCTATTGTTACTTTGGATCTATCTTTTGTGGAGTCGAAGAGAATTTTATAAGTTAATACCGAAAATACCTGGACCGTTGGGTTATCCCATTGTGGGCATGGCCCATCGGCTAATGAGAAGAGAAGGTAACTTTTTCTTTCACCGAACTTTTCTACAAAGAAATGGGGAGTGTGAAAGGATACCACAAAGACAACATTAATCAAATAAATAAAATAAACTATGATATAATAATGCTTTTTAGTGGAAAACGCAAAATGTGAAAATAATATTTCCTTTAACTGAAGTGTGAAATTTGGTAACATTATTAATGATATAAATGTTCTCTAACAATATTATATGTGCAGAATACTAATTTGAAAGCCACATAGTTAAAGTATTAATTTCACAAATAAAATTAAATCGGTGAAAAGCGCGGTTTTCTAGCAAAATTTTCTGAAATTTTAGGTGATTTAATATGATGCCAGAGAATGATTTAAGTATTCGTTGGCACTTTACGAAAAAAGTTTTACTTCTAATTAATCACCCTACATCTTTCTGAACTTTAAAATACATTTTATATATAATGGGTGAATTAGCTGAGAATAATTAACGCATAAAAATAAATAATTTACATATATAAAAATATTGCTGGTAACTCGGAGCGAATTCCATATCTATATAAAGGAATAATGATTATAATTAATAATAATAATTATAGTTCTTTTCTTATATGTAAATATAATTGGCAATGCAAAACATTTTGCTGAGTTTAATTATGTTGCCTTTCGCTTTAAAAATATTTTCACGACCAGTAACCATCTATCATGTGTTTCAAAAATACGCAACAAATTCTCACGGGCGAAAAACTCCGAGAGAAAACTCTTAACACCAGAGAAAAAGAGATGTACAACTCTTTGTCGTCTTAGTTGAGAGCGTAAATCACCAACCCGACTTTTCCTGTTAACTGGAACAGGTAAATTTGACGTTTTGCTACTGGGAAAACTGGACGGCCAGATCGAAGCCATTCGAAAACAACATACAAAAGGGACATTAGAACGAGAAGCTAAATTAAAATTTCGGCGAAAATTTTTCTAATATAAATGAAAATATAAATGTTTTTAATTGGCAATAACTAGTGTAGATGCGCTTAACTTATTACTGAAAATTCATTTATTCGAACTTAATTTCATACGAAGTATATATTTCTAAATTTCACAAACCACTTGATCTCTTTATTAGTGCTATTTGATTACCGTGTGTTCGATGTAAATGTAGAGACGCAAAGAGATATAATTCCGTCATACTAAATACAAAAAAAACCAAAAACAAGTAAGAAAGCGCTAAGTTCGGGTGTAACCGAACATTTTATACTTACTTATACCTGCTTTAACTTTATATTAAAAAATGTTACGGAAGAATTCAACATTCATTACTCGACGAAATTGTTAATGGATTGCAATCATATTTGGTATCTTATGAACTTATATTTCAGGCCACAGATTCATATTCTTTCGTTGCTATATTTTGCTTCGTGTCAGAGATATTTATATCAAAATCTAGCAAATTAATTCAAATAAGATATATGCGATATAAACACAACCAAAGTGGTTTAATGAAGATATTAGATATATGAGGAAAAAATCAACCAGAGAAAAGGAAATCATTAAATTAGGAATAAGGGGCTTAGACCATGGTCTAGACCAATATCTCCACTTTATTTCATATATACATATATTGACCAACATAAACGGTTCAAAGTCAGATGGAAAGTCAGGAATTCTTATATCGGGCATTTTTGGGAAAGAGAAAGATCTGCACTGATCACATTAACTCTTTTCATTATTCAAATATATTAGGGAACATATTTTCACCCAATTTTGTGAATGCAACTAACACAGTGATCGACATATTCGGCGTAAAGTCTGCTAGAACAACGAAAGTCATTATATGTAGTATATGGGAGCTGCGATAATTCCTTCACCGATTTCACACATTTTCGGCAGTAAACTATGGTATATCAAATATTACAGGTTCCCTTAATTTTGCTAAGATATCTTACATATTGACCGAAATATATGGTAAAAAGTCTACCCGGAGGTTGAAAATCCTTATATTAAGCATATTGGGGTTATGTGAAGTGCTTACCCAATGTTCCCATTTTTGACACAAGAGCACATTATTATCATATAAAGATAATCCTCCAATTTCATTACGATATCTCACAGATTTGCCGAAATATGTGATATAAAGGCTACCGGAAGGTTGAAAAACCGTAAATTAGGTATATGAGGGCCAGGGGTAGTTTTAACCCGATTTTTGCATATATGATTATTGACATGACATAGTTATACATAACTTTTGTATGGGTGGTGGGCGTGGTCATTATCCGATTTCACTCATTTTCTCAGTATATGATGAGATCCTAGTCAAACTTACTCGGAGAAAGTTAGATTGATATGGCTTTAACGGTTTCTGAGATATATATATTAAACATATTGGGGGCGGGGCCATAAACACTTTCACAAAAATTGTTACCCAAAGATGCCCCCCCTACTAGGATCCTCTATACCAAATAACATGTTTATATCTTAATTTACTGCTTAGTTATAGCACTTCATCTGTTTTCGATTAATGGCGTGGGCAGATTTTGTAGGCGTGGCAGATGTCCAATTACACCCATCTGCAATACCAACCATCTTATTGTGATAAAGAACACGTGTGCCACGTTTCATCAAAATATCTTAATTTTTACTCACGCTATCGCTTGCACGGACGGACGGACAGACAGTCACTCGGAATTCAACTCGTCTTTTCATCCTGATCATCTAACTATATTATAACTATATCTAACTCGTTTAGTCCTAGGTGTTACAAACAACCGTTAGGTGAACAAAACTAATATACTCTGTAGCAACATGTTACGAGAGTATAAAAATTGTTTCGTAAGAATTCAACTTTCATTATTCTACGAAATTAATGAAATTCTACGACAAATAACGAACGGAAATGGATTGCAATCATATTTGGTATCTTATTAACTTATATTATAGGTCATAGACTCATTTAGCTTCATTATCACATTTTGCTTCGTGCCCGAAATATTTATGTTGAGATCAACCCAAATAACTCAAATGATATATGTAATATGAACTTCATATGCTCATTCATTGAGCATATAATATCGACAAGTCTACTATAATAACGAAAATCTTTATATGTCCATGGTGTAATTCGTGATCTGATTTTACACATTTTACACATTTTACACATTTTCCACTTTAAACTCTAGCATATCCAATATTATTCATTCGCTTAATTTTGCTAAGATGTCATACATGTTGACCGAAATATACCGTATAAAGTCAACCGGCTATGACTCGCTGAACATTTTTATCATGAAAATATACTTCTTGAATTTCAATAATATATCTCACAGATTGATGGATATTTTCGGTAAAAAGTCAGTTATAGGCAGTGGGTCTACATATTCGGTATCTGGAGGCTTGAGAAGTTATATTCCGACTGCGTCAATTTTTAGACATGAGATGGTATATACCACTCTTTGTGCAAAGTTTTGTTCCGATATCTCTATTGTTGATTGGTTTATATATTATTGTTTATTGGTATATATTTATACATAACATACATAATATGTATATACATCAGAGTTTGCTATCAATGGTTCAGCTCTACTAATTAGCTATCATTTAAATGACCTACTTTTGAAAAAATTTTTCTGTGAAATTATGCGTTTTGATCGTATATGAATTGCACAAGTGTTGTTGATAATGCAACCAGCTATCCTTACATGGATCATCTTAATGTGAGGTGCTTTTACCTTATAAAATCATTGAATCATTATCTCGACTTTTAAGAAATATTATTAGGCCATTTACAAAGTTTTTTGAAAGGTCTATTTTATCAACAAACATTTTGTATCCTTATCTATAATTATAGTTATAGTAATATTTTCTATTTAAAATTCATAACAGTAAAATATTGATAACTATTAACAATCTTCCCAAAAAATAAAAGAAATTATGAATCATGGCCAGTGAAATTAAGATTTAAGAACGTTTTAAAAAAATAGAAAACGATAAGAGTCACACAATCGCCATTGCACAACCTTATCATTGACTATTTATCTAGATTGAACTAGATATGAACATAATTCATGAAAAATGCTAACATCTATGGAGTGAGAAATATATTGTTATGTTTGCCAATGGATTTAAGATTCGTTACAGGTCGTAATTTTTAATCCACTGCACTCGTAGTTGGAAGCTTCCCACAGCTTTCGGGGCGAATCACTTTATGCTAAAATTAAATATTTTATTAAGACAACTCGCACTCTAACGGTAAAAAATCAACGATAAGGGCTCCGAACCTCATTATGTTAAGTTTAATATTCCTTCTATTTATATTGAGATATCCTCTCACTCACCGATATGTATGGTACAAAGCCCGCCGAAAGAACGAATTTCATTCATTGATGTCAAACGTTTCATAATCACATTTATACAGTCCAATTAATTTCACTAAGATATATATACAGTATAATGTCAACCGGCAGGAGATCTTTTATCATATTGCGGCTAGGGGAAAGTGGGGATCTTCTTCATAAAAGGATTCATATGTATGTACACATTAACAAGTTTGCAATTTTTTATTTATATAATGTTGTAGTTTTTCAAGTGACTTATTATATTTGTTGACAAAAACTACCAAACGGAATTTGATAAAAACCGGTAAAGTACCCAACATATATTTAACTATTTTAATGCCCATTAGGAGTATGAACCGTCTCGAAACCCGCGAATTTTATTGCTGAGAATTTGCCAGTGTGATGTATTCAAGATCAGGATTAGTTCCATCATAAAGCATATTCTACATGATTAGTTTAAATATATTATTGTATGCTTATATTACTTTTAATATTTTCCAGAGATTTTAGCAGCATTTAAAGAGGAAGAGCAAAAGTATGGACAAACTTTTTTTTCATGGCTCGGACCGTATCCCTTTTTGGTTGTTGGTGATCCTCAAATAGCACAGGATATTTTAACTTCTCCTCACTGCGTTAATAAAAGCTTCATTTACAACGCTTTGGATGATGGCACTGGAAGAGGACTATTTAGCTTGCCAAGTAAATACTGGAATAATATAGCTAGTTCGAGGATATTCTTAAATTTTTTTGATCAATATTTCGTAGATCCGAAATGGAATTTGCACAGACGTCTTTTAAATCCTGCGTTTGGGCATAAAGTTCTTCTGAATTTATTGCCCATATTTAATGAAGAAGTGAATAAACTCATCAAAACATTTGAAATGTTTTTAAAGAAGGATGTCGATTTGACAAAAGTTTTCCAAAATTTCACTTTGAAGATTGCGGCACGTAAGTACAAAAGTGTTTTTAATTGAAATTATTATTGTGCTACATTGTGATGAACTCTAGAAACGACAATGGGTGACAAAATCCCCTCCGACAGTATAAATGAATTTGGCGAAGGATTATTGAGATGTTATAAATGGTAACACTCTTTCATTTTGCTTACAAATTAGCAAATATTGAATAATTGTCAACTATTGTAGTGTACAGGACTCCATGACACAGATGTGTTTTTCACCTTGGTTGAGCTTCAAGGCATTAAACTATTTCTGGAAAAATCATGACACCTATAAGGAGGCAAAATCGGAAATTCGAAAATATATTCGCAATGTAAGATTTTTAATTATTTTTTAATTTAAATGGTGAGATTTAAAAGCTGGACATATGTAACTAATTTAATAAAGCAATACTCCTGTCACATGTTAGTAGTTATTAGAAGGTTTTCTAACATTCATGAAGTGTACCTATTGGTTTGCTCTTAAGTTATTTCAGTGTTTGTAAAATCGTATAAAAAAAATTGCTTTAACAAAACTTAGAAAATTCTGATTAATTTGCTAGTATGATGTAAATATAGTAACTACCAAAAACAGAAGAAATCAAGTTTAATATTTAAAGGCATACGACAGTAAAAAATATAGAATTTCGGACTACTACAGTTTTGTCCCCTTGATTTCTTTTTTGAGTGCGTTTGACGGTATTGCATTAGTTTGTGATTTCATAGAGAAGGCTTTGTTTACAACCGCTTTGGTCATTTTTCGTTTTGTTTATGACGTAGTCTGTCGCCATCTTGTGCTCTCTCTGTCATACATGAGTTTCAGGTGCACAAACAAACGCCCTTTCCTTATGTATTGGGTTGTTCGGAAAGTCATTTCGTTTTTTTTGAGCTTCGAGGTTAAGTCCATGCCTTTCAAATGGCCATAAACAGTTGAATTCGACAAATTTAACCTCTCACCGATCTCTCGTGTGGTGATTCGCCGATTTGCATCAACTAATGCCTTTATCGCATCTTTGTCAGCTTCGACCGGCCTTCCAGACCGTGGTGCATCTTCGACATCAAAATTGCCGGATCGAAATTTTGCAAACCAGTTCTGGCACTGGCGTACTGTTAACACGCCTTCTCCATACACATCCGTCAATTTTTTTCTCGCTTGGACAGCATTTTTACCTTTTCTGAAGTTAAAAAGTAAAATATGACGAAAATGCTGCTTATTGCTCTCCATATTTAAAAAGGCACCAACCAAAAACTACTGGGTAGAATTAATAGAACTTTTTCACACACAAGCCTTGCAATATAAGCTCTCATGACATATAATGGTTATGGGGCTTAAGTGTGAAGTTAGTTTCGAAAAAACGTAATTAAGTCCTCTGGCGGGAAAAAACGAAATGACTTTCCGAACAACCCAATATTTATGTATAATATGATACATATGTATTACCATACTAATTTCGTGTCATTCAGTAGTTAACCGATTTTAAGTGTTTACATTTACGAAACGATCAATTAAAACTGACCTTTGCATTCATATATATTATATTCACTCATATTTGTATACTTTTGTATTTTTTACATTTTACGCAAAGTTAATTACACAAAAGACCAAGGACGAGCTCGAATACACGGAGAGCAAAAGGGAATTACACCAAAATATTTTTATACACCGTGCTCTTAATTTGGTTGAAAAAGGTTATTTCGATTGGCAGAACGTTGAAGACGAATGTAATGTGATTGTGTTTGGGGTGAATATTTTAATTTAGTTTTTATTTGAATATGACAATTTAATTATATCCATTTTATAGGCTTTCGAAACAACTTCAAATACTCTCATATACATACTGATGTTGCTAGCAATGTTCCCACAGTATCAGGATAAAGTCTTTGATGAAGTCTGGTCCATACTTTCCAGTAAAGATGATAATGAAGTCACCTACAGCGACACACAACAGATGATTTACTTGGATATGGTGATTAACGAAACGATGCGGGTGATGGCGCCAGTGCCATTAGTGGCAAGACAAACCGAACAAGAAGTTCGTCTAAGTAATGGTATTGTAATTCCCAAAGGGCTGCAAGTAGCCATCGATATTTTCAATATGCATCGCCGGAAGGATATTTGGGGTCCTGAAGCACATATTTTTAATCCGGATAACTTTTTACCATCAAACCTAGACGGTAAACATCCATATGCATTTATACCATTTACCAAAGGAATTCGGAACTGCATTGGTGGGTCTTATTTATTTTACAATAATTGTGTGGTTATTATTAATATGATTCAGATTAACTAAAAGCGATTTCGTAAAACTGTAACAAAAAACGTTTGATAAGAAAAGAACAAGTAAGCAAGGGTTAAGCTTCGGAAGCTGTTGAATTTTAGGTACTTTCGCAATTGTAAGATTTAAATGGTTTCTGCAATGCTTTATTATTGTTATTATAATTTTTATATATTTATTATTAATACTTTAATTAATATTAATACATTATTTAAAATTAATGAGAGCTCTATTATTATATAATTGAGTTGTTGTGTTGTTGAGTATCTAAATACTATACATGTTAAATATTAAAATGATGGGATTCAAAATGATGGGATACATACGTGTTTAGAGGCAGATTAAATTCAGAGAAAAAATTATTTATTGATTTTTTTGTTATTGTTGTTTTTGTCATTGTTGTATTTAAAATACTTGCCATACTTTTTGCAGGTTGGAGATATGCTCTTCTATCAATGAAAGTAACCATCGCTAGGGTGATATTGAATTACCGGTTTTCTACAACATTCGAATACCGGAACTTACACTTTGTAGAAGATATTACAATTAAGCTTAAGGAAACACCGCATCTTAGAGTATATGAAAGAAATAAAAATTATAATTAAATCGGAAATTATTAAATTTAGCATTCAATTATTTATCAATAACGGAATCTAGGTGTGTAAAGTTATTTATTTCAATAAAAATGAAAGAAAAAATTTAAATTTCTATATATTCTATACTGATCAATGGATGCAATCACGTAATGGACTAAATCTTTGAATGACGCAAATCTCCATCTCTGGGAAATTCAAATATAGTAAAATGTATGCCTTATGTAGGTTATTGGCCTTTTTGTTGGTTATATGTTTGTAGTATTTTTTTCATATATTTTTATAGAGAGTTTGCCAGGGCGTAAATTATATATATCGTTAATAAAATACATGTATAAAGTAACTGCAAAAATAAAGTATTTATATATAACATACATGAATATTATATTTATATATGTTCCATTTAAAATGTCAAGCAAAATCATGTCCTTCATCGCATTGAATGCCTACTACATCCTACATGCGGATGCGACTACATCCGTTCAGAGAACATGGTTTAATCGCTGTAGTTTAATTAATTCATACGGCTAAGTGAACACGAACAACTCTTATTCTTAATCAATTGGTGTGAGGTTAACATATATTATATATAAAAACATCTTCAATGATCGAGGAAGCAAAATGATAGAACGAATTCTTCATATTTTCTTACTTTTTACTCGGGATTTTCTCTGTAGTGCGATTTGTGTTCGTCCATATTTGTTACCAAATCATCTTACGCCTGAGGTGAAATGTTTTTTGATAATGAACCGATTTCAACTTTCGCAATACTATTTGACTAGAGGGACAAGATATCTAAGTTTAAAATCAATATTTCCATTGGTCAGTATTTTGGTTAATTTAAGTGGTGATTTAGTTGCAATTTAAGCTGTTTTGTATTTTATTTCAATGTAGCTAGACACCCAGAGTTGCTTCAAGGTGTGTGGGTTTGTTATTAGCGCGTCTCTTACTTCTGATATTATGTGGTATATCTAAAACAAATAACTTAATTCTTCTTTGAAGCATCGGTTTTCAAAAACCTCCAGATAGTAAAATAGTCTCATATATTTGAAAATTCGTGTATTAAGCCAAGGGAAATGTATTTTCCTGATTGTAGTTCGTATGTATGAAATGTATTAAATTACTTTGAAAATTCACGGAAGTGAAAACGAACTAAATTAAGTCTTAAAAATAATTGAATCTGCATTGTGAATGTCATCAGAAGTTTATTGATTGAACTACAACCCGGCTTAAAGGATGCTTGATTACTGTCGGGTAGGCTTTTGCTTCAAAGAAACCTTACTAATCGTCAGGCAACCATCTTTCCCATTAGTTTTGATATGAAACACGTAAGAGAGATTAGACAATGTCTTTAGACTTAATTGACTTTGGGTAGTGTATAACGAGATCAGTGTTCTACAGCTGAGGGATTATACTAGTATCCTTTTTGTAAGCAGATGTTTAAGTAGTGCGTACCAAATTTTGATTGTTCCCAGAGTTTTTTGTTGATAGACGAGAGTTCAGTTCGAGACAAGTTAAGTGCAGTTACATTTCCTGTGAATGTATATTGAGCGAGCAATTTTCATGCGTATTGATTTCAGTGAATGTCGCACACAATAGACCAACGATCAAAACAATGTAACCGTCTTCAACACGTCCTTCGAATAGATCATAACATTTACATAACGTACACATATGTATGTATCAGAACACATTCAATGATATACCTTTTGGTGGTTCATGCGAAGAGTGCGGCTTCATCTGTGATCTGGGAATACCACGTGGAGATGACCTAATTTCGTTAGTGACTAACGCGCGAAAGAAAGGAATGGGTGTCCAATATTGTGAACTTGGCTAAACAATTTGAGGCGGTTACCTTCCCAGCAAATAAGAGGGCGAAGTAATAATCCAGTGTTTTCCATATAAGTATTCAAAAATCAAAGCACAGGGACAGTTGCACATTTTTATTTTTAAAATATTCTTATTTTATTAAACACTCTAAATATAATATTCGTAAATATGTGAAGGCTTCTATGGGTACAAATACATTACTTCATATCCCTTTAAAAAAAGAAAATCTCCGGATTTCTGCTCATTTTCAGTTAATTCTTACTGGGAATTAATTTCTTCGGCATATCTGCAGTTTAGGTTCTTCGACATATCTCAAACTAATATGATCAGAAAAGATAAGATCTTCATATCGGAATGAGGTAGTGAACTTGAAATTTCGAATCAAACCCGAAAGCATCACGCGCAAAACCACTTCAGCATAATACCAACCTGTAAAATATAATAAAAGTAAAAAAATTCCTTTCTTTACAAAAAAAGAGAACAATATTTACCGATACAGTTCCGTGAACCTTTTGAGAATGGTATGTATGCATAAGGATGACGTTTACCATTGCTTTCTGGTAGAAAATTATCTGGATTAAATGAATCCGCGAATGGACCCCATAAATCTTTCCGCCGATGCAGAATGAAAATGGGTATCATTACTTGCATGCCTTTCGGCAAATAGATACCATTAACTATAGTATCCTTCACAGCTTCCCGGCCTATAATGGGTATTGACGGCATAAGCCGAAGGGTTTCCTTAATTATCAGATCCATGTAAGAAATTTGTTTGAGATGTTCGTATTCAATAGACGTATTTTCTGTAGAAACAATTTCTGCCGTTTCTTCGTAAAGCCTTTCTTGAATATTCGGATGCGTGGCGAGCATTATAAGAATTGAGTAAATTTGTGTGGAAACCGTATCGAATGACTAAAAATTAGTTTCTAAGTATATAAATGCATACGTAAAAAAATATATCTAAAAGAATACCCCAGCAATGACGGTTTTGGTTTCGTTTACTACATCGTCTTGTTGAAATAAGCCTTGATCTTGAAAGTTAAGGGCACGGTTTATAAAAATATCTGTATCCTTTCGTATATTGAATTCCTCCAATATTGATTTCGCCATTTTGCTGTCAATAGTCGCATCATTTGCTTTTCGCTTATCTCCAATTAACTATGTAAATATACCGAATTAAATTTTATGGACATTATGATTTATTATTTTAAAATATTACTGTTTCTATATAGTCCTTTATAAGTCGTTTTGTTCTATAATATCTGGGTGTGTGAGTTAAGAATCCAACCTTTAACGTGCTAAACATGGCTCCATTAGCGACTTGTTCCAACATGCTGGTAAAAAATATAATTAGCTACGTACTATATAGCTACGAACCTATTTGTCATATGTATACGTGCTTGACTGCAAGTTCTTGTTGTACTTATAAGTTGCGGTTGTGCCTTAAATTCGATGTTAACGAACCCCAAGAAGTGGAGGCGTCACAAAATCAGAATTATAATCAACGAAATGATTCGCAAACTCGAATTTAAGGCGCAATTGGATTATAGTCTGAAGTGAAAAATGTAACCAAATGGGCTAAGGAAATTTAATATGCCGTCTTAATTAAGTAATGATCTTTTATCTTAATTTAATCTTTAATTAAGTAATTATCTTTTTTTTGATGGGTAAAATGAGAAACAGTGAGCTTATCCGAAAAGAGAAGTGGTTTTACTTACTAATTAAATCCGCGAATCATTTCGTTGTGATTATCATTTCCTTTGTAAAGGCCAACCCCCATGGTGGTTTCTGAAAAGTATACATACAGCAAAGACATTTGTAAAAATGTATGATATTGGTATAGATTTTCCATTCTTTTTTAAAGAAAAAGAAGAAATACCTTTTTGCTATTATAATATTATTGTATAATTAAGCCATAAATATCCTAATTAAACTTATTTTGTTATATTATAATTATCTTATCAATTTATGGTGACAATCTTTTTCAAAAATATGTTAGTCGTAAACCTTTCTTAAATCTACTTAGTTCGTTTCTCGTTATTGCATTATTTTTTATACTTTGTTAATAGAATACAGTATTTAAATAGCTAAAATATTTCTATACCTTCAAGATCAACTTTTTCTTTTCTTCATCTTATCCAATTTTGTTTCAATATTTTTGAACGGATGGTAACGGTCCTCAAAAATATTTCCGACACCAAGTTTGCTTAAACCTGTTTAGTTTGACAGTGGTACGTTATACTCGTACTTCATTTATCGATTAAATTAAATTAAAAAGACTTAACTGATGGTAGCTCTTATAAAAAATGTTCTTAACAGCAAGCCTTCTTAAGCCTCTAAAATTTGATATTCAATTAAATTGTTGAATTAACATTTTGTCACAGGTGCTTCTCGAAAAATATTTTCTACTTCTTGCCCAGTTTAGTTCACCTATGACCTTACTTTTAGTTTCAAAAACGATACATTTCGATGAAATACGTTAAGTTAAGCTTACCCATAGCCATATCTAAAAATGTTCGTTTTATTATTTCGAATATTTCACATTCTCCATTTCCGACGCACTCATTTAGCTTCTCCACCAAGGCCTGAGTGCCATCCTTGAAGATTGGTATAAATTTAGTGATGGTTTTGTGTGTGAATGTTGAGTTCATAAGCCTTCGGTTGCGCTTCCATTTCTCACCTACGGAATGGGATACAAGGTACAGTAACAAGCCTTCGCCACATATGCATGCATAGGAATATATTATATGTACCTGTGCTAGTAATGAGTCCCTTTGGGATTGCATTATCGATTGCTGAATACATTGTCGTAGATTTATCTAGAAAACTATTCGAAGAGAGTATTTCTTTTATCATTTCTAGATCCGCGGTAACAAGAAAAGGTTGAGGTCCAATCCAGGCGCAATACTTCCAACTTTCAAATTTTATGAAGTATGTTTCCAGAACGTATAGAAACTCTATTTTGAATAATATAATCAGTTTCGATTGTTTACACGATTCAAACAAATTCCTTACTTTTCATTGGCATTAATTGATGTGCGATACCTAAAAACGGTAATCCTCTTGCTGTTGGTAATTGTGATGTTATGATATGATATCGGTTTCTCTTAAAATATTTCATATAAACCAATATTGAACACAATATAACAAATAGATAAAATAAAACTTTGAATCCTTGGAAGCTGACTATATTTTCCTTCATCTGCATTTTTTACAAATATTCCTAAACTGCTCGACTAACAGTTAATTAATTATTTTCATAAATTATTTAATAACAAAAGCTTTTATACTTATTCGAATCCATAGCATTCTGATTGATGAGTAAGTGTCCAGAGTGCAAGTTACTGATATTGCAACAGAAGTAAAAGATAGTGTTTGAGTGCGTTACACCAGTGATGAGCACATACGTACAATGAGATTTTGTAAGCCCGTTCATTCAACCTCTGACGAAGCTATTTATTATAACGGGTTTATAAACTGTGATTGTACGCGTGCTGTCTGATGTCATGCTCTCATGTGAGGCTGTGGACAAAGTGGATCTTTCGCCCCATGGCTCTTCTGAACTCAGAAAGATAGACTATAGAGCTATTGGAAATTAAGGCTACTGAGAGACGACATTTAAATAAGACTGGTAGAAGTAGGACAACTGACGACTGAATACTATGCAAGATAGAACCTGCAGTATATAAGATGAGGAATGAGGAGGTCATCATGGAAAGTCTCCGTCACTCAATTTGCATGCCATCTCCATCCTCTGTCGCAATCCCCCTTGAGCACTTCAGTCAAACTGCACAGCCGTATGAAAAAGCCTGATCTTATGAAAAGATGGCGCCTGACTTGGGTGATGAATTCACAAAATGAACCTTGAGCAATATTGACTGGCGTTCAATATTAAGCAGCCGCAAGCGGTCATCTAACTATTGAAGTTGAATGATTCTAATTCTGTTTTGTCGCAGTTTTTGTCATTTGTTTGTAAAGTTGACTAATATTTAGCTTTAGTTGAAAGACATTTAATAATTTTTTGGCGATAAAAATAAAGACTTAGGAAACCTTGAAGTAATTCAGTTTCTATTGCTTTAAGTCAACGTATTTGTGTTTAAATTAAGCAATCTAAATACATATATTATCTTTAATAGTAGAAATTTGCACTTAACTAATATCAGTTCTAAGTAGTGGAGTACAACTTTGTCTAAGATTTTTTTTAATTTCGTTTAATACTGTTATAAATTTTTCGTCGCTATCATGAAATCGTCATTGATACTTAGGTAACGCATTTCTGGAACGCACGTTGAACATTTTTTTAGTCAATAATTTCAAATTTCAACAATATTTTCAAATATATTGCCAAATAAATTGTTCAAAGCAAACCGTCCCTAATTTTTGTTTTTAGATGAGACTTAGTTTAACTTTCTACAATCGACACAAACGTTTAAGCGCTTGACATATGCATACTCTTGCTACGTGTTCTTCGGTCATGTTTTCTTATTTAATTTGGACGCGGATTCCTACCTGCTTGTGGTCACTATCCTTATTTCACCTAACAATTCGTCAACACTCATCGGGAACACTGAGGTAGCGCTGCACACCTTAATTCTTGTATTGATTGTAAAGTTCAACACTGCTTCACTATTTTTTAAGACATTATAATGGTGCATAACCTGGTTATATCAAATATGAAATTCATTCGACACTGTTGCATGACACTGTACAATGACTTTTAAAGTTCGAATGACACTTTTCAAGCAGAGAGTGGCTTTATTCTTGTATCGGCACTATTTAAAGCCTTTTCTTTTAGTACTTTCGGAACTTTCTTTTGTTTCACCTAAATTCTCAATTCTTCTAGCTCTCTTCATAACGCACATCTTTCGAAAAAGAGCTCAGTCAATTGGGCGGTTAAAGTGGTATTTGTCCCACCTGCGTTGATAGCCTTGTATATTTTTGCCGAAGTTAATTTTTTCTAATTATTTGACTTCAATATATATTGGTGTGATATGAAAGACAACTTTTTTTTTATCTAATTCCACAAAATTCCTCTGGGATAAAGTTCTCTTTTCCGCAAAAAAAAAATCGCAATTTCCGTCAAAAATATATAGCCCTAACATCGTTAATCGCCACCGCCATCGTCGCCGTTAATCGAAAACCAACGAAGTGCTAAAACTAAGCAAAAATTAAGATACGAACTTGTAATTTGGTACAGACAATTTGCATCTGTAGGTAAACATTTTTTTTTAAAGTGGTGTACTCCAGTCCCCCAACAGGCTTAATGTACATATCTCACAACTAAAGCTATATTATTCAAACTTGCTTGGACCAAGTTCTTTTTATGTAGTCCTCTATGCTGAGAAAATAAGTGAAAACGGATAATACCTACTCCCACCTCCCACACAAAGGTTATGTTGAAAACTACTGAAAGTGCGTTAACTCGCTGAATAAAATTTTACGTCAGAAAATTTAAATCTTAAATTAAATATGGTACAGAATGGATGACAAATCCGTTTAAAATTTAGACGATGGGCTTGACACCGCCCACTTTTAGGTTAAATCCCATATCTCAAGAACGCCTTAACCAAATTCAACCAAATTTGGTACGTGACATTATATTTGCATCTTTGTATCACTGTGTGAAAATGGACGAAATCGGATGAGAACTACGTCTACTTTTTATGTAACGCAGTTTCAAATTCAATCTGATTTTTTCGCTTTAAAGTATATAAATCAAGCAGCAACTAAGATATTTAAATGAAACTTTGTACAAATCGAGCAAGACATGCCATGTCATGCGTAAAAATATCGGCATATAACTTTTCAAGATCCCAGTTACCCAATATAAGGACCACAGTGCTTATGGTTGACTTCATACCGAAAATATCCGTAAATCTGTTAATAATCGTAATGAAATTCTAAGATTATCTTTCCATAATAATGGTGTGCTCTTTTGTCAAAATTGGGAAAATCGTGTATACACTTGCCCCCATATACGTAATATAAGAATTTCAAACATTCGCTTGGTTTTATGCGGTAAATATCGGTCAATATGTAAGATATCTTAGCAAAATTAAGTGAACGTGTAATATCAAATATGCTATAGTTTACTGCCGAAAATGTGTGAAATTGGTTAACGAATTATCCTTTACATATAATGATTTTCGTTATTCTAGCAGACTCTACGGCGAAAATGTCGGTCAGTGTGTGAGTAACCTTCACAAAATTGCGTTGACACATCTTCTCGAACGTACTTGAGTAATGAAAAAAGTTAATGCAAACAGTCCAGACCTTCCCCTAGCCAAAATATACCAGATATAATGATTTGCGACTTTCCAGCTGACTTTAAATCGTTTATATTGGTCAATATGTGTGATATTTTAATGAAATTAAGTGGAAATGTTTTCTTAAACTTAACGTGGTTTCGAACTAAATATGAATGAAACCAGTCCAGGCCGTGGTCTAAACCCCATATTCCTAATATAGTGTTTTCCGTTTCTCTGGTTGACTTTTTATTTATATACCCAATATATTTAATTAAGCCACTTTGTTTGAGTTGCTTATATCTCATTTTAGTTAATTTGGTACATTTTAATATAAATATCTCGGACACGAAGCAAAATAGAGTAATGAAAGAAAGTATTAAAAATACCGTCTTACTCGTTTTCAAAATCAGCTGAAATTGTAAGCAAAACTATCTAAAGAAATAGCCAAACACAGCTTTCCTATATTTTCGAGCATTTATTCTCGAAATGCTCATAAATGATCAAATTATATAAGATTTGATCTTAATATACAATGTACAAGCATGTGTCTTAATATTTTCTAACATTGATCCGCTACTGCTTCTGGACTTTAATTCCATTGTAAAAACTGGAAGGTTTGAAGTTCATTGGCCAAATAGGGTTAAAAATTCATATGAACCATATTTCTGCTTACTAACTTTTCAGTTTGTTCAATCGTTATTATGCGCAAAAACTGGAGGTTTACATAGGAATATACATATTGCAACTTGATATTTTGAACATGAGGCAAACATTTTAGTAATTAAGTAATTTAATTTAGTCTTCGTTCAACTAGTCACAAGCTCATACATAAATATATCTGCGTAGTATTGCTATAGTGAAACTCTTAAAATGTTTATGCTGACTTTTTTCTTCAGTTTTTTTGTAATTTCACTTTGTATGATCCTATGGTCTCGTAGGAAATACTATAAATTGATGTTTGTATTGCCTGGCCGAATTGGATATCCCCTATTGGGTAACGCTTTACAAATTAAAAAAAGAGATGGTAACTATCACTAGATTATATTTCAATTAATAAAAAAAATGAAAACTTAGTATTAATTTTAATATTTAGTATTCATTTTAGTTATTAAGTTGGATGGCTTAATTAGCTCTAAAAAGTGAAATGCAAATATTGAACTTTTAACTCGGCTGATATAAAAGGAGCATTGTACTTTCTTGTAATTTTTTGTAAATAAGATATATTAAAAAAATTTTTTCAAAATTTTTCAAATAAATTAGTAGCGTAAATCGAATGTAATATATAACGGTCGCGAAGTGATAAGATTAATAAGTTATCGAGAATTCACTTACATTTCAGATTAAAAAAAAAAAATCTTGATCCGACAACGCAATTATTATGAATTAATTAATTATTATTTATTATGTGTATTTAATTTTCAACAATGTGATTTAATCTATGAGTGGACACAATAAATTATTTTAAAATATAAGAAATAATAACAGAATCAAGATTTTAACGCCAATATACTGGAAGTTACTTAAGGGTAACTGCAACTACGTCGGCTCAAGTCAAAGAGAGCAAATCTCTCGTATGAGAATAAAATTTAAAAAAATAATAAAAAAGCGGTAAGCATAACAATTCCTAAAAATTGATCTACGATTTGGAAAAATTGTACCTTTATATTATTTGGAACGTTTTACTTAAAATCATTGATCAATTTTTTCAAACCATATAAGGCCGATCTTATTTTTAAAACTTATTGTAATTTCTATGGTGTTTTTTTATGCTTCGTATATGTTGACGTGTATGTTCTATGTGTATGTTTTGTTAATGCTGAATTACTTTTAATTCGGAAATCTGAAATATCTACTTCACACTGCCAGGGATCTCAAATCTGACATCCATGTTCGTTTCTCCCGCTAAATGCACGATTTGAGCCAAATGCGCCGACAAATTGGCAGCTTCGCCCAAATCGTGACGGGGAATAATCTTCAAACCTGATTGACGAATCAATTCTTCTGCTTCATTCACATTTGTCTTGCCTTGCAGTCTAAGTGAGCTATTGGATCGGCAGTAATGATCTTAAAGGCTTCATTCATAGGTTGTGCGGTTGCACCGCCACCGACATCAAGGAATTTGGCTTGGTCACCACCGGATAGCTTAATAACATCCACAGTGACCAAAGCAAAACCAGCACCGTTCACCATACAGCCATAGTTCTATCTTCTAGTTCAAACCGTATTTGGCTGCATCAATTTCTTTGGGGTCCTCTTGGTTCTAATGACGTAATGCAAATAACTCCTTTTGGCGAAACTCAGCATTATCATCAAAACGGAATTTAACGTCCAGTGCAAAGAAGGAATTAGATTAAGGATAAGATTGATTTCAATAAGTAATACATCCTTCTTTACGAACAACTGATACATGTCCATTAGCAGTTTTACGGTTTCCTCCTTTCCAGCGAGTTCGCCCTAACCAACGGAATTCACCACTTTAGTCGCTTGATTGGATGGCAATCCAACCTTAATATCAATTGGTTCATAAATAAAAGCTTCAGAATGTTAACACCAACTTGAGACGAAGTAACAATAACTGGACCATTAAAGGATCGCTCCATCATAACGGCAAAATAGAATTCGCGGTTTGGGAATTTACGCTCTGCAACCATAACAGAATTACAGTGTGCTAAAGAGTGTATTTACAACTGTCTTGAGACATTCTTAAATGACCTTTGCCACGACCACCAGTCAAAACCCTTGCTTTCAACACAAGAATATTCGTATCAAGTTTCTGAGCAATCTCTTTGGCTTTTTGACCGGACTTCGCCTCACCAAACTTTGGTGTTGGAATCTCTGCTTTATTAAGCGAAGTGTATCAGACAGGTTCTTCAACATTAAGCTTCCTTTTCTGTAGACTTGTTGCAGACTGGCTGCAAACGCAAGAATATTTTGGCTAATCTTTGGGTTTACAATTTCACTCAAAATACCGGTCTGAGCCAATAAAGTACCCACATTTACACCAAAAATTGTCGACAGCAAATATATGAGAAATATTAGTATTTAACAAGTAAGGAAGAGCTAAGTTTGGGAGTAACCGAATATTTTATACTCTCGCAACGTGCAAGGACCAAAGGAGGGAAAGGCTTTCAGGTGTTGACATAACTTTAAATTAAAAAAAGTTGCGCAAGAATTCAACATTCATTATTCGACGAAACCGTGAATGGATTAGAGTCATATTTGGTATCTTATTAACTCATATTACAGGTCATAGACTCATGTACTTTCATTACTATATTTTACTTCGAGTCAAAGATATTTATATTAAAATCTGCCAAATTAACTCAAAAGTATATATGCGATATAAACTCAATCAAAGTTGTTTAATAAAAATATTAGATACATAAGGAAAAAATCAACCAGTGAAAAGAAATTCATTAAATTAGGAATAAGGGGCTTAGACCATGGTCTAGACCCAATTCTTTCATATTTAGCGCGAATACACATTGTGTTTAAGAAAACATATCCACTTAATTTCATTAAAATATCGCACATATTGACCAACATAATCGGTTTAAAGTCAGGTCGAAAGTCGGGATTTCTTATATCGTGAACTTTTGGGACAGAGGAAGATCTGCATTGATCACATTAACTCTTTTGATTATTCTTATAGTGACCGACATATTCCGCATAAAGTCTGCTAGGATAACCAAACCCGAAATAATTGACTGAAATATATGGTATAAAGTCTATCCGGAGATTGAAAATAAATAAATTAGGTATATGGGGGTAGGGGAAGTATTTACCCGATTTTTCCCATTTTGGATTTCGAACATACCGGTAGGTTTTATACCATATATTTTAGTCAATATGTGAGTAGTGAAATTCGGGGATTACCTTTCCAATATAATAGTGTTTTCTTGTGTAAAAAATGGGAAAATCAAGTAAATACTTTCCTTAGCCCCATGTACCTAATATACAGATTTTCAACCATTCGCTGGGCTTTATAACATATATATCGGTAAATATATGAGATATCGTAATAAAACTCGAGGAGTATCTTTCCATGATAATAATGGATAAAATCGGGTAAATACTTCCTCTAGCCCGTATATACCTAATATAAGAATTTCTAAGATCCTGTTGGCTTTATATGGTATATATCGGTCAATATGTAAGATATCCTAGGTAAATTAAGTGAACGCATGATATTGGATATACCATACCTTAACGCCGGACATATGTGAAATCGGTTTGTGAATTATGCCAACTATTTATAAGAATGTATAAGGATTCTATATGTATAAAAATTTCCGTTATTATAGTAGAATTTATGCCGAATATTTCGATCATTGTGTGAGTTATATCCATAAAACATGTTCTCTATTCTAGTTAAGTAATGCCAAAAGTTAATGCAATCACTCTAGGCCTTCTCCTACCCCGAATATACCAGATGTTATTTCCATTTGCGACTTTCTAAGTGATTTTAAACCGTTTATGTTGATCAATACGTTTGATATTTTAATGAAATTAAGTGGACATGTTATATTTAGCATAATGTGATATCACGTTAAATATGAATGCAACTAGTCCAGACCGTGGTCTAAGCCCCTTGTTCCTAATATAATGATTGGCGTTTCTCTGGTTGACTTTTTCCTCATATAATTAATATATTTAATTAAGCCCTTTTGGTTGAGTTTATATCGCATATATCTCATTTTAGTTAATTGGTAGATTTTAATATAAATATCTCAGACAGGTAGCAATATATAGTAATGAAACTCCGTGAGGCTATGACATGTAATATAAGTTAATGAGATACCCAATATGAATGCAATTCATTTATGGTTTAGTCTAATAATGATTGTTGAATTCTTACGCAACATTTATTAACATAAGGTTTTGCCTGCACCTGAAAGCATTTACCCTCCTTTGATCCTTGCATATTGCGATAGTATAAAATATTCGCTTACACCCGAACTTAACCTTTCCTAACTTGTTTTGTTTTTTTTTTTGTTAATAACTGTATAGTTTTATTTTTCACTTCATATTTTTCTCATTTATTTTACCATGACTTGTAATTGTTTGTAACTGTACAAACTGTACAAAGAACAAATTGTTTCTTTTTGGCTTGCTCATTTACCTAAAACATACATCTTTTGCCCAAAATGTACGATCTTATGGTCTGATTGACCTCAAGAAACTTATTTAAGTTTAGGTAGACACGCAATAGTTTTAGTAAGATATTGTGCGTAGAAACTAAAAAATTATTATATTTTCTTTCAATATTTTAAATAATTGGATCATTCTCAAGAGTATGCTAAACCAGTCTGTATGCGAAAGCGTATTTATTTGATGGAGAATGTAACAGTATTTCTACTAACAATATAATCTCTCCTCCGAATAACGACCTAATTAATCTTTATTCTTCTTGTCCTGCAACACCTAAAGACGAGACTTTAAAAACGTTTCGATAAGGAGATCTGAAGTAGCAAATAACGAGTTCTTAGAAATAATCGATTAAACTAAATTGTCGGTGGGGTTCTATTTGCAGTTAATTCTTCAATCCCATCAAAAGGAGTCCACGTTCCAACACGATCTCATCAGATTTTTTACCTAGTGTTTATAGTGCAATAGTATATAGTAATTTAAGCTAGTGTCTATATTTACTTAAATTTGTCTTACACATCTCCTCAATCGATCTTATCTGTATACCTTATATGTAATATGATTATCATCATGGTAATGATTGTTCTTGGCGATTGTCATTTACCGTTTGTCATATGGGAAGTTTAGTTTGCACTCGGTTATGATTTAGAAAGTTTTTAGAAGAAATTTCTGAATTTTGTCTTAATTAAATTAATATAGTTCAGAATAAATCATGTAATTTTGGTGGGTGTGGTTTTCACAGATTTAATACAATGGTCTACATCCAACTGTTGGGGTTTGTTTTACTAAATTATTCTTGAATTTGTAAGAGGTGTGTTTTGGGCATTTGACATATCATCAATACACAATATTTATCCAATTAATTCACACGTTATTTTCATTTCAGAAATATTGAATTCATTGAAAGAAAAAGAGACAGAATATGGGGGTCTATTCCTATCTTGGATCGGTCCATTTCCCATAGCTGTCGTGAGCGAGCCCCAAATAGCACAGGATATTTTAACTTCACCAAATTGTGTTAATAAGAGCTTCGTGTATAAGGGGGTCCAGGATGCAACTGGACCAGGGTTGTTCACAATAGATGGTAGTATTACAAATAATCTGAAAATATACTAAATCGGCTTACTTTTATTCTATTATTTATATAAAATCGTAACCTCAGATCCTGAATGGAGTTATCATAGGAAATTTTTGAATCCGGCTTTTGCGCATAAAACATTGCTTAATTTTGTACCCTTATTTAATAAAGAGGTTGATGATTTAATACAAGTTTTTAAAACTGTAACAGATATTGACGGAGTGAATTTGGTACCGATACTGCAGAAATTTACATTGAAAATCGCTACCCGTAAGTACTTATATCCATATACCGCGTCATAATTCTTCGTCTTTCTTATTTATGAATAAAAACTATCGGACAAAAACGTAAACCTAGTTTACTCATTAAATGCATATGAAGGGTATGAAATATTTCGACATATCTCTCAAAAAATATTAAAAGTAATCTAAGTAGACATACTGGTTCTAGAAAACTACTAAACGTTATTGTTTACATCAAAAAATCTAGTCATGATGTGTTATTAAGAATTCCATGTTTTGACATGACCGAACTATTATCTCTCTGTTTTAGGGAGTACATCATTAATTATTCAGAATAAAAATCCATAAAAAATATTGTGGATGAAATTTATTAATTTATTTTAGAAACTACAATGGGACAAAATTTAAGAGCCCATGGTTCAGCTGTTGATGAATCTCTATTGCAATCTTTTCCATAGTAAGTATGAACAATGTAGTTGCTTTTGCAAATATATCAACATCATACGAGTATACATGTGTATGTTTGTTAATATGTTATTTCAAAGCGTTCAAGAGACCATTACTGAAATTGGTACATTGTCGTGGTTAAACATGAAAGCATTGGTTTGGATTTTAGGCGATTATAAGCAATATGAGAGCTCCAAAAAGGTTATTCGCAAATTCATAGGCAATGTAAGTCAAGCGACTCAAATGAGTATTTATCTACATTTAAGTACATATGTACCATTTATAAATATATACGTATATGATGCGATGAACTTTATTTTAGCTAATTACGGAACGCACGAAAACTTTGTCGGACCAGTCGAAGCTAGACGGCAATATTTTTATAAATCGAGCCATCGAACTACTTCAGCAGGGAATCTTTTCACGTAAAAATGTTGAAGATGAATCAATTGTCATAGTTTTCGGGGTATAGTTGACATAAAATATACTTATGTGTGTAGCTTCCATAGTTTAAGATTGATTATTAATCTGCAGGCGTTTGAAACAACGGCAACCACTTTAAAGCATATTTTAATTCTGTTGGCAATGCACCCGCAATGTCAAGAGAGAGCCTTTGAAGAAATCTTTTCACTGTTCCCTGAAAACGGGTCTTTTGAAATGAGTTATTCGGACATTCAACAGCTTTCTTACGTTAGCATGCTGATTGATGAAACGATGCGTGTAATGGCTACTGTTCCAGTAGTGGGAAGACAGGTGCTTGCAGACACGAAACTAAGCAACGGTATCGTTCTGCCTGAGGGGCTTCAAGTTATAATTGATATATTTAATATGCAACGCAGGGAAGACATTTGGGGACCGGAAGCTCACCTCTTTAACCCTGAAAATTTCTTGCCGTCAAATATAGAGGGCAAACATCCTTATTCATATATACCTTTTACGAAAGGTATGCGGAATTGTATAGGTAATAACTTCCGTGAATTCATTATTATTTGAATGAATGTGATCGAAATTTTTTCATTTTAGGTTCTAAATATGCATTGTTGTCGCTAAAAATTGCCGTGGCTAAACTTGTAAGAAATTTCCATTTCACTACCGACTTTCAGTACAACAATTTACATTTTGTGGAAAACATAACAATAAAACTTAAACAAGGGGCACTGATCAGAATTCATAAGCGAGAGATGTAATTCGCTTAAATAATATAAATATGTACAAATGTAAAAGTGTACTTTTTATTAATCGAATAAGCTTATCGCCCATGATGGCATTTACGGCTTCACTTTATCTAAAATAGAACATTTGAATAAAAACAAACTAATGGAATACAAAGAGTTCTCTTGAATTAAATTATTTCTACATACACAAATTTGAACTCCTACTTTCATGTAAATATTGTTTTCTTTTTTTAATATTTTAAGAATCGCTCGTAATAGGTTCAATAAGCGCAGTTTTATATGACATTCCGTAACTAATTTTATGTTCTATGTTTTCATAAAAATCCGGTTCCATTGCGGTTACCCGATTGTTATAGAGACGGATGACCCATGTCATCGACTTCAGTTATTTTTATTCTCTCACCAAATGTTGTACAAAGTATAGTAGTTTTGTTCAGTTAACGCTTGTTTGTTAAACCTTAAAATGATAGAGATAGATATAAAGTTATATATAATATATCAAAATGATCAGGATGATCAGGATGACGAGACGAATTGAACGACGAAAAAATAAAATACCTTGATGAAACTTGAGAAGACGTGTTGGCACTCTGAAGATGTTGGTATTGCAGATGGCCGAAATTGACCTTGACCACCCCACCTATAAAAAGTGCGTTAATTCGTTAACAAAAACTTCATAAGCATTAAAAATCACAGCAAAAGTGACGGAGAAGGGTTGCATGTGAACCGATGTAAAAATATGATAATGTGTGCCACGTCCCTCTTTTTGGTGGAATCCCATATATCAGCAACTACTTGACCAATTTGAACAAAGTTTGGTGCATAAGACTATCTTGAAGTCTTTATGCTACTGTCTGAAGTCTATAACCACGCTTACTTCCCATATAACACAATTTTAAATTTCATTACATTCTTTCACTTTACAATATATAAATCAAACATCAATGATGATATAGGAAAAAAATTTTGCACAAATAGTGCATTGTGGCACCTTTCATATAAAATGTGAGAAGTCGGACTAAAACTTTTCAAGACCCTTCGATACCGAAAATGACACCTCAGTGCTTATAGCTGACTCTATACCGAAAATATAAAGGGTCAAGTCAATTTGTAAGATATATTAATGAAATTAAGTTGGTATCTTTTTCTGATTACAATATAGCCGGTACTATGGTGAGTCGGGGTAAATGAGTGAAATAGGTCTACGAATTACTCCAGTCCCCACATACCAATTATAATGATTTTCGTTATCCTATTACATTTTATGCCGAACATATCGGTCCAATTGTGAGTTATCTTAATAATTGCGAAGGAATATGTTCTCAAGCATACTTAAATCTAACACTAAAAGTAAATGAAATTTCTCCAAACCAGTATCATAATATTTTTGATATTTTAATGAAATTAAGTGGACATGTTTTCTTGACCAAAATTTTGTTTAGAGGTGATTAAGAAGGAAATTGGTCTAGCCCCCATTCCCCTAACATAATGGTTTTTACCCTTTTGATTGACTTTATCTTTATATGCTCAATATATTAAAGCTCGTTCCGTTAGTTGAGGTTATCTCGTATATATCGGTATTAGTGCCAAAGAACTCAATAAAACTAAACACGAATATTTTAATTAGCATTATGTTATTCGGTGAGAAAATACCTTCCCACAGCACTAACATAATGAATATAGTGATTTGAGTTAGTTATGTTGATACATAAATATCTTGGACATAAAGCAATGCGAAGTAAAGAAGCTAAATCAGTTCATGACCTACATTAAAGGTGAATAGACATCATACAATTTCGTTGCATAACGAATACCATGAATGATCAGGATGATGAGACGAGTTGACTTCTGGATGACTGTGTGTCCGTCCATCCGCCTGTCCAAGCGATAACTTGAGTGAAAATTAAGATATCTTGAAAATACACGGTATCGTTCCTTGGCACAAAAAGAAGGTTGGTATTGAATATGGGCGTATTCGGACGACTGCCACGCCTACTAAATGATGTTAATTGAAAACCAATAAAGTGCTAAAACTAAGCAAAAATTAACATACGCACTTGCAATTTGGTACAGAGAATAGCAATAGAAATTTGCTACTGTGGTTTGAAATTTTTTAAAAAGTGGGATTGGCCCCGCCCCCTAATAGTTTTAATGCGCATATCTCACAAACCACAAAATCTGCATCAGCCAAACTTGCTCAGATGAACCTCCTCACAAACTGGGAAAATTAGTCAAATCGAATGATAACCACGCCCACCTTCAATGCAAAGGCTATGTTGATAACTTCTAAAAACGCGTTAGCTTGCTGAAGAAACACGCCAGAAACATTAAATCTTACAGCAAAGATGTTACGGAAAGGGTAAATATCAATTAGTTTAAAAATTGCACATTGGGTGCGTCACCGCCCACTTTATGATTATCCATTTTTATATACGAAATCCCAAATATCATGAACGACTACACCAATTTCAATTACTTTTGGCGCATAGCGTTATTTTGATTCCTTACAGTACAATGTGAAATGGACGAAATCGGATTACAACTAGCCTACTTCCCATATATCACAATTTGAAATTCTATATGATTCTTTCATTTTACTGTATATAACTCAGGGAGCAACTAAGATATCGGAATAAAACTTTGAACAAATAGTGCCCTCAAGGTATGCCATTTCCTCCCCAAAAATAGTGGAATCCGTATTACATGTTTAAAAGCCCCCAGATACCGAATATGCGGACCTCAGAGCCTACGACATATTTCTCTCGAAAATAAATAAGGTTTGGTTAATACTACCTTAGCTCCCATATATCTAATATAAAAACTTTCGAACTTCCGATTGACTTTATACCATATATATCGGTCAATATGCGAGATATCTTAATAAAACTCAGATTTTATAAGATTATATTTTTTATAAGATTGAATCTAACCCCCATATACCTAACATGATATTTTTCAAAATTTCAGTTGGCTTCATACGGTATATATCGGTCAATATACATGATATCAAAGCAAAATTAAGGGACCGTATATACTGGATTTACTTTTTTTGTTTCTTTATTTTATTTTTTATTTTTGCAAAATCGTTTTATACAAAGAGTGCTTTCAAGGTATGAAATCTCATGTCTTTTGTCATTATCGAAATCAGACTATAACTTTTCAAGTTCCCAGTCTGTGTGATGTATTACTGAAATTCAGAACAAATCTTCATCTGCTAATGTTGCGCTCTTGTGATTAAAACGGATAAAATCGGGTAAATACTTTCCATGACCCCCATACGCCTACTACAAGGATTTTTTCTGATGCTGAAAATTTATAAGATCGACCCTAGTCCGCATATACCTAATATAATAATTTTAAAAATTCCGGTTGACTTTATGCCAAGTATAGCGGTCAATTGTAAGATATCGTAGCAAAATTAAATGAATAGTTTGGTGGAAAAAATCAACCTACGAATCACCCCAGCCCCATTTACTACATATAATGATTATCGTTGTTCTAATAGATTTTTTGCCGGAAGTGTCGGCCAAATCGTGGAAATATGTGCTCCAGCATACTTTAGTTTAAAGCCAAAATAAATATGACTATAACTTTTCATTCCTCCAGATTCCAAATGTATGGACTTATCACCTAAGGCCGACTTTTTACCGCAAATATCGATATATCTGTGAGATATATTACTGAAAGTCAGAGCATTTCTTTATATGATAATATTGTGTCTTTGTGATTAAAATGGATATAATCAGGTCAATACTTCCCCTAGCCCCAATATACACAATATAGTGCTTTCCTAATTTCCAGTATTATATTAGTACGATGTACAACAATAATGAAATATGTTTACACGTACGTAGGGACACATATACATAATAAAATTAATAATATAAATATAAAATAAATTATGCATTACGTGTAGTAATGCATAACACCTACACATGGTGCTACAAAGTTATATAATTTAAATTTGTTTAAAAGGGCTGAATTCGGTCACTGTTTCTCAATAAGATGTATATAAAAGGCGGGTTTCTTCTCCACTTGAATTTCTTTGAAATCTCCATATAATTTATGTTTTGATTTCTCTCCGAATATTTCTTTTAGTATTTTAGTAAAACTCTGGAGGGCGTGTGGGTAATATGAAAGCCGAAATTCGCTGTTCAAATTATTTCCTTCAATCTGGTAGTCCAAGGTTACCATTGCAGGTTTTCCACAATATAAAAGTACAGAAGTTTTAATGTCAGCAGTATGACTTGTCTGAAATAAAATTAAAAAATTATTAAATAAATGATTATTCGAATTGCAGTAGAGTGTACAGAAATTAAATGAATGAATATTCACATTACATTTAAGTAAGCAAAAAATTATCCCCCTGTTGGTAACGGTTAATTAAAGCAATAAAATATATAATAATATTAAAACAAAACTGCTAAATTTTATCATGTCATTTCATATTGTCAATCCGATATTAAAACGTTTAAATAATTGTAGTGCTTATTTTCGTTGCGATGATCTCTTACAATATTTTCTCATATGCTGACTGTTGCAATAAAAACACTAACAAGATATTTCAAATAAATTTTAAAAACAACATTCTCGCTTATATAGTCCTTAGTAAATATTTTAATAAGCACATACAATTTGAAATGCACACTGTTTGTGTTATCAACAATAAATATGATACACTTCACATTATTGATTAGCTAGGTCATATATAAATTGATAATCAGATTAGTCAGTATATTTTTGCGTAAATAATAGAAATTTTTGATTTACTTTGGTGTCAGTAATATTTTTTACGATTTTTCGAATTATGAATCACATTAAATTATTTTTCATTAGTTCAGAGTTTCTTTAAAATCCAGTCAAACGTAATTTTTAACAACTAGAATGCCTAAGGGGAAAGGGAGAAGGGGAAAGGGAGAAGGGGAATATATCATTCCGCAAAAAGGGATATACTTTTAAAACGTATATGTAAATAACGGATTTTGTTATTCGACATCGCTCCATTGGAAAAACTGCAGTAATAAATCACATATTAAAAAATTTTCCATAAGAATTCAATATATATTTTGCTTCGTGTTCGAGATATTTGTGTTAAAATCAACGAAATTCACTCAAATGAGAGATATGCGATATAAACTCAACCAAAGTATCTTAATTAAATGTATTAAGTAAGATAAGAATAAGAAAAAAGTCAACCAGAGAAACGGAAGACAGTGTAGCAGGAATAAAGGGCTTAGACCGATTTCCTTCATATTTAGTGCGAAACCACATTATGTTTAAGAAAACATGTCCACTTAATTCCATTAATATATCACATATATTGACCAACATAAACGGTTTAAAGTCAGCTGGAAAGTCGGGAATTCTTATATCGGGAATATTTGGGCTAGGGGAAGATCTGCACTGATCGCATTAACTCGTGGCATTACTCAAGTACACTAGATAGCATGTTTCCACTAAATTTTATGAAGACAACTCACATATTGAACGATATATCCAGTATAGAGTCTGCTAGAATAATTGAAATCATTATATATAGTATAAGAAAGCTCGGATAATTCGATAACCGATTTCACACATTTTCGGCATTAAACTGTGGTGTATCCAATATAATCCACGTTTACTTAAATTTGCATATATCTTACATATACATATTTTATATCGATATATGCGGGAAATTCTTATGTTATGTATATGGCGGCTAGGGGTAGTATTTATCCCATTTTTTCCATTTTTGGCATCACGTCATATTTTACCGAAAACAGACGCTGTTTGACTTTTATTAAGATACCACGCAGATTGACCGATATTTTCGGTATAAAGCCAGCCATACGCACCGAAGTCCTTATATTGGGTATATGAGTGCTTGAAAAGTTATTTGCCGATTTCAAACATTGTTTGTGATGATGTTTTATTATAAAAATTATATTTCCACTAAATTTTATGAAGACAACTCACATATTGAACGATATATCCAGTATAGAGTCTGCTAGAATAATTGAAATCATTATATATAGTATAAGAAAGCTCGGATAATTCGATAACCGATTTCACACATTTTCGGCATTAAACTGTGGTGTATCCAATATAATCCACGTTTACTTAAATTTGCATATATCTTACATATACATATTTTATATCGATATATGCGGGAAATTCTTATGTTATGTATATGGCGGCTAGGGGTAGTATTTATCCCATTTTTTCCATTTTTGGCATCACGTCATATTTTACCGAAAACAGACGCTGTTTGACTTTTATTAAGATACCACGCAGATTGACCGATATTTTCGGTATAAAGCCAGCCATACGCACCGAAGTCCTTATATTGGGTATATGAGTGCTTGAAAAGTTATTTGCCGATTTCAAACATTTTTACCCATGAGGTGGCATATCTTCAATGCATTATTTGTGATATGTTTTATTATAAAATTTTAATTGGTGCTTGATTTATCTACCAATGAAATTTAAAATTATGTTAAAAACTTTTCATTTGGCGTGGCGTGGTTATTATCCGATTTCGTCCATTTTCTCAAAGTAACATAAGGACGCTAACATAATATCATGTACCGAAATTGACTGAAAAAAAAACTGAAAAACTGAACAAAAAATTAAATTAGTTAAAGCGTTCTTGAGATATGGATTTCACCTAAATGTGGATTTCACCGACAATGCCATGCCACGATTTCTACACAACCCTTCCGCACCATATTTGGTGCAATATTTAATGTTTCTGGCGTATTTCTTCAGCGAGTTAACGCACTTGTAGTAGTTTTCAATATAACCTTTGCATGGGAGGTGGGCGATTTCATTTCCCAGTATATGAGGACATTCCAGAAGACCCTTTTTTTGTTTGTGAGATTTGTACATTAAACCTACGGAAGGGGCGCCATTCCCACTTTTAAAAAACTTTTTACGCACAGATGTCCCACCCAAATAGGATTCTTTGTACCAAATTCCAGGTTTATATCTTAATTTGTTGCTAAGTTACAGCACTTTATAGGTTTTCGTGGCAGTAGTCCGATTACGTCCATCTGCAATACCAACATCCTTATGTTGACAAAGAACACGTGTATCAACATCATCACAAATCAAAATATCTTAATTTTTACTGAATTTATTGCTACATGGACGGACAGAACAGAACTAATATACACCGTTGTAACATGCTGTGAGAGTATAAAAAGTTGAATAGGGAACTTACTAGTATAACATTGCCAAACTAAACTGGAAATATTGAAATTAGTGCCTCACATTTCAAAAAAACTGTAGTAAATTTATTTGAAGAGTGTGCCCCAAAATTCATTGTTACTAACAGAAAAAGTATTAGTCAGTGTTTCTTTAAAGAGCTATACAATATAAATTAAAAAATAGAAAGGCTCGTGCTTTTCAACTTAAAAAAAAAGGTTTATTTGTCGACAATTCGAAATATTCAGCATTGCATCGGCAGTATTCGGATCTAAACAAAAAATATTGTAATAATTACATTAATAAGGTAAAAAGTAGTTTTGTACGTAATTGTACAAAATTGTTTTGTGGTTTTCTTAATTTCAAACGTAGGATTTCTAAATTTCCGTACGAAATGGAATATAAATCTA